>CM060921.1:172393483-173018483 GCA_030737875.1 Allium sativum
ATAAGCGTTAGATATCTATATTTGATGCTTATACAGTGTAGTGCACTTTGGATGATGGTTGATTATTTATCGTTGCTATTATATACATGTGTTGTATGAAATCCATATAGTTAACGCTATATGGTGATTGATTGGGCCTCATTCCATTTTAGAAAATAAAGAATATTATAAAATAAAGGTTCATGTGTTGACCGTACTCATCCGTTGAGATTAGTCATGTGTTGAACGAAATATTTTAACAAAAAAATTTACATCTTTATCATTATAAAATAAAGGTTCATGTGTTGACCGTACTCATCCGTTGAGATTAGTCATGTGTTGAACGAAATATTTTAACAATAAAATTTACATCTTTATCATATATAAAATTAGAAACTAACTGGAAAATAGATAAGATGAGTGGTCTCCTGGATATTGATCTGATGTTGGTTTCGGCCTTCGGGGTTAATATTCAGGGAGTCGTTCTCTTACTAATTTACGGTTGGAGTCTGATTTGAAATCAAACGATAGATACCATAATTTTTATAAAATATATTAAATAACAAAAATAGTCACACGTGGACAGTACTCATCCGTTGAGATTAGTCACGTGTTGACCAAAAGTATAGATTCATGCATTGAATAGAATAAATATTCATTTGTTGAATAGAATAACGGAATTATTGAAATATATAAAGCCGTGTTGATTAGAGATGCGCTATTTTGACGCGAACGATATTTATATCGATTATATTCGTTTTTGAACTAAATTGAATAGAAAACGAATTTGAATTGAATTGAATAGAAAACGAATTTGAATTGAATTGAATAGAAAACGAATTCGAATTGAATTGAATATATAACGAATTCGAATTGAATTGAATATATAACGAATTCGAATTGAATTGAATTGAAAAGAAAATGAATTCGAATCGAATTAAAATCGATTTGAATTGAAATCAAATAGAAATGAAAGTAAAAAGGATTTATAATAGAAAATTCAATTTTGATTTGAATTTGAAATAAAGGTTGAAATTGTTTTTGAAACAAATTTGAATCTATTTATAAAATTCATTTTGAATAGAAATCGACAAAATATATATTATATATATAATATAATGGCCTAAATAGAACGCGCCGCGCCGCGGCAGTTCGTGAATTTCGACCATTGATTTCGAACAGACATTACAGGAAATCCGACCATCGGATTCTCCTAAAACCGGAAACGTTGGGTTCGTATCGAAAAGAGCTTTCTAACGAATATTAGAAATTTGAAATCTAACGGTTGGATTTGGAGATACGTCCAAATCAGATTTGGAAAAGGTCGCTGTAAGTGCAGTTCGATGGCCGTTGATGGAAATCGACTGTACGGGCCTTTATAAAATTATTAAAAATAATAATAATTTGTGTAAAATCATAATAAATGATTTGGGAAAAATTGGGATGAAAAAACTCCATATTTGAAAAGATAAAAATAGCTTTTTATCGAAATGAACTAGTTTTGAACTAAATTTAAAACCCAATTATTTTTAAATAAATAAATTGGATTTAAAAAGGGGTTTTAAATAATCGGAATTTCTAATATATTTGATTGGAATTGATTTAGGGGTTTATCGTGAACGGTGTTTTAAATAACACTGGTTCATTAACCCGTTAATAAATAGAATGTGATTTGGGTTTATCGTGAACTGTGTTTTAAATGACATTAGTTCTTTAACCCAGTAAAAGGAGTCTGAATGAATCTGCAATTAGATTGAAATGTGAATTGAAAATTTAAATTATCAAATATGGAAAATGAGCGAGAATGGAGTATCACCAGTTTTGCTCCAAGCGATAGTTAAATCTTTAATTAGATTTGAACGTGAAAAGGTAATTAAATTTACCGATAACACTGTGGTGTTAGATACGGAGTATTACCAGTTTTGCTTCATGGGATGAATAGGTTGGGATTGGGAAATAAAATAAATAATTACTTCGTTGTGGTTCGCTAATCTCGACTAGTTTGGGAAACCATAATTTGGTTTGATATGACATCCAATGGAAGATTAAAGAGTAAATTTTAAAGAATTTATCTTTGATAAAATTAATGGGAACCTTTCCCTAAGAATATGAAATTAGAAACTAGTTGTAGGTTTGCTAAGAAGAATGGTTTCCTGGGTATTGATCTGATGTTGGTTTCGGCCTTCGGGGTTAATATTTGGGAAATTGTTCTCTTGCTAATTTGCGGGTTAGTGACTGCTGAATTGGAATGAGGCGTATGTTGTGTTTGTGTAACATTTGTTTACTATATACGCGGGTTGTTCGGAAAGTCCGGGTTTATACCCATTCTGAATAACCGATTCGACGATAAGTTGAAGATGAAGACGGTGGTGGAAGACCGGAAGTCTTCACATCGTTTGGGTGATTACTGATGATCTTGATTGGGCTGTACACCCAAGATGAGGGAATCAGTTGGTGATCGTCCAGACGTACTTGGAGATCGATGGATATGCGAGGAAAGTGCCTCCGGTTTCGTTCAGACCCAGAACGAACTTGTAAATGGATTGTGTGTTTGACATTGGATTTTATTCTATGTTGATTGATCTCTATTAAATATATATCTGTTTGGCGGCGGAGGATTTATTCTTTTGCTTAACGCCCTTCTCTGAGACGTACGAGCTCAGAGGTTGTATATCGATGGACATCAGTCGCATGGCATGAATTGCCAGTGTGGCATGCCTAAGTGGCAATTGATCAAGGCTTCTGTTGAAAAGCAAAGTCTTGTGGTTGATGATCAAAGCACGGCCTACGTAGCGTAGCTTTGTGTATAACATGAATTCGCGAGCCTCACACCTCGTTATGAGTTAAAAACGGGATACGGACCGTTGGGAGGACACGACGTTTCTTTCTAGCTATGGTGGTGTCAGTGACCTACCAGCCCTGACATTTATATCTACTTTTCACCTTTTGTGGTTGTTGGAATGGGAGGCGCCTCGATTATAGGTCTGTAAGGACCGGGAAACATGTGTTTAGGAATTTCCAATCCTCAAACGTAAGAGAGGACCGACCCAGCCGATCCAATGGTTACCCAGTGTGCGTAGTCCTGAGCATTTGCTAGAGTGTCTCGAATCGGAGAGGAGCTTGCCCCTTGCCTCGACTCATGACGGAAATCCAATTTCCAATACGAGATACTTCGGTTTTATTTGTAGAGCCTAGTATGGCGACATGATAGATGGTACCCATGCCGCCTAGGATTGATATTTATGATTGAAAATGTTTTGACACTATACACTTATAATAGTATCAAATGATTTGTTTTAAACGTACCGAGAATGTTTGGCTATTATAAGGGAAAACCCTATCCTCCGGCTTGCGTTGCATTGTGTGATGGGACCTGGGTCTTATAATAGCTTCATTTTTCGAAAAAGCATTGCGTTGTTTATTCTATGCACTGGTATTCTTGGGAGGAAACCCGTTCCGTGTTATACGGCGTGGTCCCTTGAATTACTCTCTTTTAAATTAAAGCTTTAAATAACTGTTTTAGTTCTCACACCAGTCACATGATTGACCTGGAACCTAAACTCTGGGTGCCCTTATTTTCGACACGGGCAGCTAGTAGTTTTGGTTTTGCAGATTTATATTCACAGGATCCTGATTTACAGCTGGAACGATGCTCGGAAAGCTCTGTATCCGTGTATCACTTTCAGTTGTGTTTTATATTATTTTTCCGCTGCCATGTAATTTATTGTAATCCCTGGTATTTATTGAATGTAATTTATTCATTCATACTCTGTATATTCTTGTATTCTGATGGAATTGTTGTAATAAACAATGAAATGTTCTTCCGCCTGCGTTCTGTTGTGGGTTGTTCTCAAGGTAATCCGCTATTTCCTTAACGGGGAAGTAACGTGACACTACAATAGTTCTTCTTCAACGATCAAATTAGAAGATGAAATCTACATCAATCAAGTAGAGATTATTCAAGATCCGAATTGCTACAACAACGCCTAATTTTCTAAGAATCCTATCACTGTGAGTCTACATCACTTTCACATATAATTAAATTTAAAAAGTAATTGTGATAGGATTGTGAATTGGATTTAATGAATATGCCTGTGGCTGAGATTAATCTTATCAAGTTTGTAAATCATTATCCTTTAAATTCATACCCATAAATCTGCCACATGCCTTTCTGATCCAGTTTATCGTTATATGCCTATTAATGTTTCATATGCATGTTCTTATGTTTACGCCAATTTTGATGTCGATTCCCTTCTCCTCTTCTTTTCCTTTTTTTATGAGATTAGTCTACCTTCGAGCCTAATATATTGCGTTGAGATTTGCGTACGAATAATGTTTGAACGATTGGGAAAAGTTTGGGGAAATATGTAATAAAAATGAGATTATTGGCATAAATCAATTTGGTCATAATTTTGCATAAATTGTATATATGAGATTTGGCATAAGTTGGATTGGGCATAATTGGATATAATTTGTATACATTAGGTTTGGCATAAATTGTTAATAACATTGAACGCAAATTAATTTGGGCGTAATTTGGCATAACATGTATACATAAGATTGTAGGCTTAATTTGGATTAAAATTATAAACTTAATTTAGATTGGAAATTATGGGTAATTGGAATATATTTTAATCCAAGATTTAAAAATTGGGACTTGAACCAAGAAAGTGATAATGAACGCCTAAGACAGGAGGTTAGATTCGAACTGCGGTATAAGACTACCCGGAACCGCTCAACACATCCAGCAACTGCAATTTGGTAATCCAGTGTGAGAGGTCAAAGGTAGAAATTAGATATGTAATAATGCAAAGACGCGAGGTTAGATTCGGATTGCGGTATAAGACTGCCCGGAACCGCCCAGCATATCCAGCAACTGCAAAATGGCAATCTAATGTGGGAGGTCTTGCAAGATTACGACTATAATGAATTAATGAGCACTTACCCAAGATAAGACATGTGGTAAGACATGGGGATGATAAAGGGTTAAGTGGGTAACATGGGTAGCATGTGAAACATAATTAAAACACTTAACTAAGATGAGACATGTAATTACATGGGGATAAAGAGGGGTTAAGTGGGAATTCCTAGTGGGTTAGGTGGGGAGCTTGTGTCAAGTGGGTGGACCCTTTTCAACCAGTAACCCATTTTAGTATCTATATGAGCTCGAACTAGATCGAAGATAGGGACACGCTTACTGGGGTTGATTGTAAGAGAGTTAGCGATGGTAGTGCAAGTCCAACGGCGTCATGTGTGTGCGCGGGTCCGGGCTGGTAGGTAAGACGTTGTTGCATCGTGTAGGTATAAGTTGTGCATTTTAGTAGTATCGGGTTGCCACTTTAGGGGGTGACACACCCTACTGTGGGACCAGCACGGGTATCTACGATTTAGGGACCCGATCGAATGGGGAGGGTAGTGGGTACAACAAGTGGAGATAGGAGCAGGCAGCACCTATGACATCAGCTAGGAGTACACGAAACTACCATTATTATTATTATTATTATTATTATTATTATTATTATTATTATTATGTTTAGTAAGAGGGATCAACTTTCAGTATGGAACTAGCCTTGGTGCGGTGTAGGAATTATCTTATAGTGATTAGAAGCGCAATCAACGTTATATCTTGTTTACCTTGTCATATCTGCTTATGTTACAGTCATCTCTTATATCCAGTTTATGTTCTTATCCTAATACTTTATTGATTATAATGTTAAAGTCACTGGACTTGCCAGACTTTATGTCGACTCTTTTTGTTTCGCCTCTTTTCTTTCCTTTCCCACCCCCAGGTCCTCAGGATGGGACTAGTGGAGCTTGACTTGGATTTCTTTCTTCTTGAAGTGCTTGGAAGTGTTGAAAGTAATGCTCAGCTTTATCTCTTTACATTATGGCTATTTGGAGTGAGATTATGGTTTTGCTTTTATGTACTCTGATAATAATTTTGTTCAAGATGGATATTTGTGTACTTGGCTTAGTATATGGTTTTGATGTTGTAACCGGACATGTTTTACTTTTCCGCTACAATGAATAAATTTTGAATTTTTAAGTACCATTTTATATATCTGTCTTGTGATATTCTGTTCTATACCATTATAACGCTCTATGAAAGTTAATGCATTCCCTTAGTGAGTGACATTAATGGACGTGGGGTGTTACAACCTATATAACTTACTCCGGGTGTTGATGGAAAATAACGTTAACATTTTGGTGCTAGAAGGAGGGCCTGAACCTTCGTCCTTATGGTTAATTTGTCAAAATTAATTTGGTAAAATTTATTACCCCATGGAAGGAAAGATGAAATCAAAATGTTTGGAAGAGAAAAACAAGGAACAAGGTCCTGGTATGACCCTTAAAGGAAATATGGATCTAACGCTTAATTTGAACAATAATGAAAGAGGAGCCGTATCCAGTCCAACACAACCACCAAATCCAATTGCCATGGAAGACAATATCGCAAGCATTATGGCTTTGGAGAAGCAACATCAAGAGATACAAGCATAGGTGAATGCTGCTCAAACGCAGAAGTCTTCAAGACTCACCAAATCTAGTCAAAGAGAGACGAATGAATCTCTGATAAGAAGGCCCCTCATTCAGCACTCTGAAGCAAAAGAGAAGCTCAAGGCAACTTCCTCTAAGAAGAAGAAGTCCCATTTGATAGGAGTGGACCATCATGGGAATCAACGCGAGAAAGAACAGTCTAGGAGTTCCACTTCCAAAGGTTATGATCGCAAGAGAGCAAACTACGACAACACGGAAGCTTATCTTAAAGACATTGCTCAGAAGCCCATCAAGGACTTATTGGGAAGTAAGGGGAAAAGAGCCCAAGATGACAAAGGTTAATGGCAATGAAAAAGTAGCTCCTTTCATCAATGAAATTATGAACACCATAATGCCATCTAGGTTGAAGGTTCCCACCGTAAAGTAACTTGGAACAATAGACCCTGATGATCATCTAATGGCTTTCAACAGCTAGATGGATCTCGACAATGCTTCAGGTGCCGTCAGATGTTGAGGCAGCAGCGAAGCGGTCCCGTCAGTATAGGGAAAGCACCATCAATTCGTGGAAGCGGTTCTCCTACGAATTTTTGGCATAGTTCTGCATCTGCAAAGATCTGACAATGGGCTACATAGTCATCGTCAACATCAAACAGAGTCAAGGGGTGCCTCTGGGAGATTACTTGAAAAGGTTCAATATCGAGGCGTTAAAGGCCAAGGATATGAACGATGTGACAAATTGACAGCTATGCATTCGCGGTTGATTGAAAACACCCTCTTTTGGAAAGAATTATACATTTACGGTTATAAAGACTTACAAGACTTTCACTACCAAGCCGAGAAGTTTATTCGCATGGACGAATTGTACTTCACAAAGAGAAAGTTCGGGCCTCGAGGGGAAGGAGGTAGGTCGAACTTTGGGTGAAAATATCCGGAAGGAAACCGAAAGAGATCAATATGGGAGGATTTTAATACCAACTCGGTTGCTCTTAACAAGCCCATCTTGTTTGTGAAACCAAAAGAGATTAAGATGGGAGGATTCTAATACCAATTCGGTTGCTCTAAACAAGCCCATCTCATTTGTGTATGCTGTCACAAGAGAATGGGTTAATAAGTTCCCCATCTCGTTCAAAGCCAAGAATTTCCCTGAACCTTATTCTGGTCGCTAGTATTGCGAGTTCCACAAGACCAATGGACATAAGACTGACGAGTGCAAGGTATTGGATGGGATTATTCAGAAGCTAATCCGAGAGGGACGTCTGAAAGAATTTATTTTAAACAAGACAACATCAGCTCAACATATAAATGGACAACATAAGGTTTTGGTGACCAAATCCAAGCCATAAGAGACATGGAAGAACCTAGGACAAGCAAAGAAGTCACGAGCTTAAACAAGAAGGTAGCAGCCCTCGGTAGGTTCATTTCCAAAGCCACTGACAAATGTGTCCATTTCTTCGATGTTATAAAGAAAAAGAAGAATTTCAAATGGAACGAAGAATGTAGGAAGGCCTTTCAAGAATTGAAAGCTTATATGGGGACTCCCCTGATTTTATCCAGTCCCAAGAAAGGAGAAGATTTATACCTATATATGGTTGTCTCAGAATATGCGGTAAGCTCATTCCTAATAAGTGAAAGTAATGGGACTCAACACCCAATTTATTTAGTCAGCAGAAGGATAAAGGACGCGAAAACCCGATACCCAGTAATGAAAAAACTATCACATTTCCTAGTACTTACCGCACGAATGCTAAAAGGGTACTTCCAAGCTCACCCCGTTAAGGTTTTTTACTAGCTTTCCGCTTAAATAGGTGTTCAGTAAGCTAGAAACCTCCAGAAGGTTAGTTAAATAGGGAGTTGAACTCATCCAATACAACATTGAATTTTGCCCTCAAACGATAATTTAAGGGAAAGCTCTTGCAGACTTCATAAACGAGTGCATAAGCTTCATTACTGAGCAATCAATTAAAGAGAATGACTTAAAGGCCAATTGGAAACTATTTGTGGATGAAGCATCTAACGAACAGGAAGCAGGGGCATGTTATATTATAATTACCCTAGACGGACACCGCTTGCACTACACCATGAAGTTAGGATTCCCAGCGACTAACGATGTAGTTGAGTACGAATCAATGATGGCTAGTTTGAATTTGGCATTACAGTTGAAGATACCTCAAATAGAAATTTTTGGTGATTCACAACTAATGGTTAACAAAATAAAGCAAACCTATCAAACCAAGGATGCATGGCTAACCGTATATGTGAAGAGGATATTAAAAATGCTCTCCCTGTTTGATGATTTTTCAGTTCATCAAATTCCCTGTGAGGAGAATACTCAAGCGGATTCACTAGCCAAACTAGCGAACTCCCGGGGGCCCCCCGAAACTCGAGTAATTCCCATGGGATATCAAGAAAGACCTAATATCGAGGATGAAGAATCGGAAACGAGGAAAGAGTTATTAGTCTTAACCAAGTCCCAAGCCTTGAGAAGTGGGGACGAAGCAAACAAAGAGGGAAACCCTAACGAGGAACCTCCCATAGTGGAAACAAACCGCCACCATGGAAATACGTGGATGATTCCCATGATGGACTATCCCTTGAATGGAACCTTGTCCCCTAATAAGCAATATGCGAGAAGGATAAAACACCAAGATCCTACATTTGTGATTACAGATAATATACTCTATAAAAAGGGGCATTCACTTCCTTACTTAAGATGTGTAAGCTCCAAGGATGGGCTTAACCTGTTGGAAGAAGTTTATGAAGGATGGTGTGGAGACCATTCCAGTGGAACTAAGCTGGCCAAAAGGATCATGCAACAAGGTTATTATTGGCCACAGATGGTTAATAAACCAGTTGAGTATGTCGAAAAATGTGAAAGGTGTAAAAGGTACTCTAAGATTCCCCGGCTTCCTCCCAGCGAGCTAACCACTATATCAAGACCCTGGTCATTCGACGTATGGGGGATAGATTTAATCCGACCCTTACCAATCTCCAAAGGAGGAGATACGTATGTCGTAGTAGCTATCGACTACTTCACTAAATGGGTGGAAGCAAAACCCCTTCCGACAACCACGTCTAAAAAGCTATTAAGATTCGTAATAAAGAATATTGTTACCCGCTTTGGAATCCCTCAAAAAAGTTTATCAGATAATGGAACTCAATCCGAGAGTGAAGAATTTACCCATTTCTGTGAGAAGAATGGAATCATTAAAAGTTTTCTTTAGTAGCCCATTCGAAGGCCAATGGAGCTGTCGAAGCTACCAACTAAACCATAAAGACAATTCTTGAAAAGTGCCTGAACCAAGCCAAAGGAAATTGGGCCGAAAAGTTACCCTTAGTGCTTTGGGAATATAGAACCTCTATCAAAGCAGCCACGGCACACACCGCTTTTTACTTGACATATGGATGCGAAGCTATTCTTTCGGTAGAGGTTGAAATCCCATCACATAGAAGGATAACATATGCGTTTAATCCCAATCAGGAGTTAAGAAAGGAATCCTTAGACTTAATACAGGGATTAAGAGATGAGGCTGCAATCAGAACGGCTAAATATAAGAGAAGGATTAGGAAATACTACAATACAAAGGTCAGGATGAGAGCTTTCACGAAAGGAGAGTTAGTTTTGTGAAGAGAGATGGCTAACACAAAGAACCCAATGGATGACCCTCTCGGCCCAAATTAGGAAGCACCCTTGATCATCCATCAAGAAGTTATGCCTGCAACATATCGACTGTGCAGACCTAATGGTGATCTTATTCCGAGAACATGGAACTCGGGACATTTAAGACCATAGTTCTCAACGATAAAGGAATAAGGAAAAAGGCTTTCCTCCAAAGATGATCACGAAATCAAGGGCGTGGAAACCTTTTCAGTAGCTTAAAAGAGACCCAAAAGGGGTCAAGCTAAAAAAAGGATCAAATCTCTTGTCATCACAAAAATTGGTCCGGACGAGGCATCCCCCTGAGGGGGATGGTGTGTTAGTCTTTCTGCATGCCCAAATCAGAGGGGAGCAAGGTTAAAGCATCAAAAGCATAAGCCTCCATTTCACACCAGAACTGGTCGTGGTAGTGCATCTAAAAATTAGCACGTCCTGCCTCTGCTAGAACTAAGAACATCCTACCTTTGCTCGTAGAAGGGCACGTCCTACCTCTGCTTATGTTCCGCGTTACCCGCAGAAGGGAACAAAACAAATATAATCACCTACGATGGTCAGGATAGAGCACCCCTTGAAGGGAGGTGGTGTATTAGCCTCTATCAATACCTACGATGGTCAGTATAGAGCATCAAAAGTGTAAACCTTAGTTCTGTGCCTATGATGGCCTCGTCTAAGTTTCTAATACCTTATCATCACCTACGATGATCAGGATAAGGCGCCTTCTGGAGGGAGGTCGGGTAGGTCCTTGGGCCCTACTTGTGGATAAGCTAGCCAAGCGCATCAGACACATAAGCCTAGAGAATGGCCAACAAAGCACGTACATCCTCTGCTTTGACATCAAAAGCCCAGGGAGTGGCTCAGGAAGCATGTATAGCCTCTATTTCACAAATCAAATCCAAGAGGGATGCCAAAACATTAATGGCGGAAGGGGTTCCCGGTCTTTAATCTCTATATTCCCGAATCTGGGTTGATTCAGCTCTTCACAAATGCGGAAGGGGTTTCCAGTCTTCTATCTATATTTAATACTCGAATCTAGGTTGATTCGGCTCTTCACAAATGCCTGAAGGGATTTCCGGTCTTCTATCTATATTTAATACCCGGATCTGGGTTTGTTCGGCTCTTCGCAAATGCCGGAAGGGATTTCCGGTCCTCTATCTATATTAATACCCGAATCTGGGTTGATTCGGCTCTTCAAAAATGTCGGAAGGGGATTCCGGTCTTCTATCTATATTTGATACTCGAATCTTAGTTGATTCAGGTCTTTGCAAAGGTCGGAAGGGATTTCCGGCCTTCTATCTATATAAATACCCGAATCTGGGTTGATTCGGCTCTTTACAAATGCTAGAAGAGTTTTTTGGTCTTCTATCTATATTAATACCCGAATCTGGGTTAATTCGGCTCTTCACAAATGCTGGACGGGGTTTCCGGTCTTCTATCTATATTTAATACTCTAATCTGGGTTGATTCGGCTCTTCGCAAATGCCAGAAGGGACTTCCGATCTTCTATCTATATTAATACCCGAACCTGGTTTGATTCAGTTCTTTACAAATATCGGAAGGGGATTTCTGGTCTTCTATCTTCAGATTATCTGATTAAAAGTTGGTTTAAGAATACTAACATAGCAGGAAACCGGCCTTTGGCTCTCAATCCTTAACGGACAAGAAAGAGCTAGCTCGAAGGCAGTGCCTTGTAGGTTTCGTGACGCAATCCAGCTTTTAAAAAATCAATTCATGAATGAATAGAAGAGAATCTAGAAAGAAAAGTTTGACTTGGAAAGTCAAAAACACCCCTTCACTCTGGGGGCAAAAGTCACTAACAAAACTAACTCTTAACATAGGCTGACAGTGAAGGAGTGTCGGAGGAACATAAGCACAAAAAATCATCCAAAATCAAAAAGACAAATGTTTATTCATCAAAAGACCGAGCCTGGGATGGAACTGCAAAACAAGTGCTCGCGACACCTTATGTGACCATGTCTCCAACCAAAGTTAGACGTGAATCGTGATTCAGGCGCAGAAGCAAAGGTCGGTCGTTCATATTGGGGCAAAGCCACTCAAACACCGAAGCAAAGCAAGTTACCCATTCAACATAGCGGAAGCGACCTCATAGCATAGCCATAAGGACAAACGACGCCATACAAAGGCAACAAAAGGACGAGCGCCCTTGAACTAAGAAGGTCGTTCGCGCAAGGAACAAGAGAGAATCGAGTCCAGTCCCGCGTTCAGCTCTTACAAAAGTTTCCAAGTTTCCCAAAGCATTCACTCTTACGGAGACGCCCGCTTCTATGAACCCGCTCGCACATGATAACTGAATACGGCTGCAGACAGCTGGCTACAGCTAGCCGATGACATGATTGTAATTAATAGATTGAGCGATCCGTAGCCTGCATAAACGGATTTCAGGTCATTTTCCGAAGGGAGCTCACCTATAAATACACCATGGCTGCCAACATAAAGAGGGGATCCAATCTTTGAAATCATGAAGTGCTGCTAAATTCTATCCTTAACTACTGATTCGGTCGTGGCGTCAAGTACAATCTTGTGATCAAGGAAAACGAAGGCATCATCCTTCTCAACCATTCATCCATCCTTCTTCTCCTCAAATTCTACCATTCCCTTGTATAATTCCAATATTGAAACATATAAACGAGGGTATATTGAGTGAATATAGAGGTGTATGAAAAGAGAGAATTGATGTATTTTGTAATCCTCATTATAAGATTGGAAATCACCTTCAAAGTGGACGTAGGCCTAATTAACGGCTGAACCACTCTAAATCTTGTCTCTACTTTACTTTTCTCGCATTTTTCATTTTTAATTGCAGATCAAACATGGATCCATTTATTTCTTACCGTATAGGTGAAGTACAGTTTTAGTACCTTGGGTGTTTAGACCAATTTTGGTGTAAACATTTTGGCGCCTACTGTGGGGCCGTGTTTGCCTCTTTCCCCATTTTAGATCCGATCAGATTTTCTGAGTGGCACTGTGCTTGAAATCATGAGCATGCTGAAGAAAATCACTGACAAAATCGATGGCATCTTCGACATTGCCACTTTGCCTACCATCCATCCCAGAGAAAAAGAACCGTTAAAAGTTGAGGCGGCCATAACCAAGAGGGAGTTGGAAGAAGCAATGGTAGGGTTAACGAGTCAAATAACTATTGCATACGACGCAGTGATAAAGAAGATCGAGTAGATGCTCGTTGTTCAAGCCTCTATCGTAAAAGCCACACCAAGTGTTGCTAATCTTCCATTCGCTCGAACAAGTCATGCAAGCGAAATAGAGTTTTTCACTGAACAAGGAAATTATACTCAGAAAACTGCATGATGTGACTATGGGTCCTAGCAAAGACCCGACTAGGAGAAAAGCGCTTGTTCCACAAATCAGAATGAGAAGCACAAATATATCTTAGGTGTAAGAGGTGGAGTTTCGAAAAGAAGCAATAAGGGAAGAACCAAACAACCTAAAAGGAAACCACGTTTTTTCAAGGATTCTGAATTCACCTCCCTTAATGACACCATGTGGAATATCTTCAGGGCAACTAAGAACACAAAAAAGTATCCAATCCTGGAACGGATGTAAGTCAGAGATGCTGCCATAAAATCAGGAAGGTTCTGTCAATTCCATGACCAACCAGGAAACGACACTAATGAGTGTAGGCACTTAAAATCGTTAATCGAGGGGCTGGTCAGGGAGAACCATTTACAACAATATATGCAAGGCCATTCTCCTATTTCTCTGCAAACAAGGGGCAACAAACTCTCTGAGGAAAGGACCTAAACTAGCCTGGAATTGATGCTTGGCTAAGGATCAGTAGCTGGTGTCTCGATCATGGAAGTTTTGAACTAAAATTCCCATCACTACGCTGTATTACTCCGTTTCTTACCCTGTTTTCTTAATGGATAGTAGCCGTTTTACCTTGTTGTGCCACTTGCTATATTCATGATAATATTTGACAATAAGTTACTTATAAGTGCCTTGTACAAAGGAAATTATCATGTGCTTATTTGAGTACCATACTTATCACTTCATGCTAAAAATTGAATTTTCAAAATACAGGCATGTTAGAAGCAATTAATCATACCCATCCTAGTCGTAAAGGGAGGGTTCTCAGAGCACATTTTGAACAAAACGGCTTGAAAGCTCTATAAAAAGCGTGCGAACCAAATTGGATGTATAAGCACATCGCCTCAACAAGACATGTTGTTCTAAGGAAAACAACAAGCCGAAAGGTGGTGCTTCCTTTAGCAAGCATTTGCTGGTGAAACTGACATCAGGCTTTCAAAAAAAGGTACAAGGGAAATAATAAAAATGTACCACAGTTAAATAACTAGGCTGGAAACATCAGTCCTAGTGTCAGAAGGACCGACAAAACATGCTGGAAGGACCAGCGCAAATCAGAAATCCTAGCCGAAAGGGGGTATCCAACAAGGTCTGTCAGTCCTAGAAAAATAAGGATCGACAAGGCCGAACTTGGGTCGAAATTAAAACCCAAGACCTCCCATGAGGGAACCCAAAAGAAAACACACATAATAACCATGCGTTGTTTTTAAAAAAACCATTAATTGATCAAACGAAATCATGATACAAATTAATGGAATCTATGAAATTAAAAAGAGCTTTGGTATGGGGACATCACCATTGTGTAAAAAATCACCAATGCCCATTCAAAACATACAACAGACTAGTTATAACTTCATTACGAGAACTATTCGAACGATAAGATTCGCGCAAACAACAAACTAAAAGTGCGACCACTCATAAGAATAAAGTAATAAAACTATGATAACATCTAAATGATACAGACGTAAGTGTGAAAACATAAAATATTAAGCGAGGGTCGGCACTTTCACAAACAACCGGTCTAAATACGTAACAGGTAAAAGAAAAGAAGTTGGGATCAGACCGTAAAGGTCACAAATGTTATTTCTTCTACAAGGGAGGATGAACCAATTGTTCAGGCGTTTTCTGATCTATCTATGCAAAAGAACCATTGAAGGAAAAAACTATGATCTTGGACTATTAATCCGCTAACTTTCTTTTGAGTTTCAGGGTGGACACAGCCTTGGTATTCCAAAACTCGTCTTCATCTTCCGGATCGGACACATCTGGCAAAGATGGGTCATCTAATGGAGGTGTGATAAGAGGGGTAGTGCTGGTAGATATTAAGACAGAGTCAACGGCGGCAGGTTGAGCAGTAGTGCCACAAATAGATGAAGGAGGTGGTGAAAGCACACCTGACGCCAATGAATAACAAGCGCTAAGCTCAGTAATCCCAGGTGAAGAAATAAGGAAATACAAATCCAGGGTAGATTGGTAAATATCAATTTTATTTGGAGTTTCAGGGTATACAAAATCAGCCCTGTGATCGTTCACTTTAAAAGAAGTATTGCCATGACTCACGCTCTGTTCAACAACATTTTCTTGAGCTGGATACTCGATAATGGGTTGAGTTCTTGCAACATCTAAGGCATACGATCTGCGGGGAGAATAAGAGAGCTCAAAATATCAATTCTGATAGAATCAGGTGGGGTACAAGAAATGGTAGCGTCTGAACGTTCCCTCCTAGACGATTGAGCTCGCTAGTTCGCCAATATCCTCCTACCTTCAGCCAGAGCCTTGCGGTCTTTTTCTTCTAAAAGCTGTTATTGGACGAACTCGTCATCAACATCATTGGAATATGAAAGTACCTGTTCCCAAACAAGAGCCAGAGTTCGCGGAAAATCCTTGTTCAAATAGCTTAAACTTCCACGACTCATGACACTACAAAAATAGAATTGAAACAAAGTATTTCCAATCCCGATTCTGGTTTCATTAAGATCTCAATGCAACTTGATTTTATCCTCTTCAAAGGCTCTAAGGGTTTCGTTCTGAAAAGCAAATTTTCCTTCGAGATCCATGTTTTCCTGTTTTAGAGAAATTGAAACCTTCTTTTCTAAGGCCAAATGGCACTCAGCAAGTTCTTGAGCAGACTGAGCTTCTAAAAGCCGCGCTCCCACACCCTCCAGCTCCTTCCTAAGCTCGACATTTCTGGCCTCTAAGCTATTCATAAAATGCTTCTGTTCTTTAAAGAAGAAATCTCAGATTTTTGGGATCTAATCAAGTGGATCAGGCCAGCTTTGTCGTTTTCTAAGGTTTCAATATGGTCAAGGTGCCGAGCGTTCAATTTCTGGAATTCATAACCAAATTTGGCCCAATGTTCCAGTCTCCTATCAACATCCTTCATGGCTAGATTCAATTGCGTCTCAAACTGATTCTTAACAATACCAAGCTGATTGGTCATGCTACTTTTTACGGCATCCAAACTTTTCATAGCATCTCGCCTATCATTGGGATGTAAATCCAGGTCAAAATGCATTACCCTTAAGTCCCAACCGCTAAAGCGATCCTTAAGCGTTGAGTTTCCAGAAGGAATCCTATAAGGTGGACGATCACGTATTATTTGAACCTGAGCAGGGGTCAGAACAATAGATGTTGCAGAAGATTCAATCGGTGCAAGCAACTTAGCCTGATCAAGTCCCCCACGCCTTAAAGAATCAGCCATTGGAAGTTCAGAGGTATGTTGGACCTGAGAACTTGAAGACAGTTGGGGTGCTTCAAATAACAGGAAAGGAAGGATGGTAAGAGGCTTCATGGATCAGTAAGATCAACTTGTTGAGAAAAGCTATACGATAACGAATAGTTCGCATTTACACCTGAAAAATAAAGCATGAGTTCAGCAAGCATTCAGAGATTATCAGATTTATGGGAAATTATGCCACAAGTAAGATGATATCAAAACTGGTTCCAGGGGAAGTTATGAAGGCAGAAACTTTCCTAGGACGCTGAGCAGGCCCTCGGATTCTTCCCATATCAAATACAAGAGGCCAGACATCACAACGTCACACTGGTTCAAGTATTTGATAGAGTCCAAATCCCCCAGGTCTCCAAAAGTCCCTGAGGAACCTTCTGCCTGAGTAACAGGGCAAGCAGAACTTTCGGAGGTCATTCCAGAAATTACACGACCCTCAAACTGACCGTGTTCTCATCGACTCTTTTGTCACTCCCTTCAGTAATCAAAGACGAAGTTCGACCACTTACATCAGGGATTAGACATTTCTTTTTGGTAAAAGACTTACCAGTGGAGTGTTGAGATTGAACCAAAGTATTTTTAAAAGATCGTATAGAATGAATCAGCTGGTACTTGCGGAGGTTCTCCTCTGAAAGCAACACCTCTCTGCTCCTTTCTTTTTTTGTCAATGGAAATTAAAGAATTGAGGAGGGCTTGATCTAAAGTAAGACCCACAACTGAAGGGATCACTAAAAGAATCAGAGGGAAAAAAGCCAAATGAGAAAGAGAAAAGGAGTAAGAATTCTAAGAGCAAAGTGCAGTTACCTCCTTCTTCCCATCGACCATAGAATATACCAGGACATTGGATGAAGAAATGTTGATCCGGAATCTTTTAGCGCCATTCGTCAGACCAGTAATAATCCTACCATGCATATCTTCCATAAAAAGGAAAGAAGGACCGTCTACCTCCCTTCTCTTAAATGTATACAAAGAACAAATATCCGTAAACGTGGGTTCCTGCCGTCGGACTTTCATGAAGAGTATGTATAGCCCAAGAAAAATTTGATACCCACTAGGATGCAACTGATATGGGGCAATGGCCAGGTGCCACAAAATGGGCACTAGGTAAGGATTAAAAGGAGGAATCTCCACGCTAGACAGCATATGATAATTAACCGTCACATATCCAAAGGGTGGATGATCGGCCAATTCTTCCTTTCTGGGAAATCTGGCTTCGTCTTTCAGAAACCCGAAGCGGTTGCATATTTGCAAATATTGATCAAAAGAAAGTGTCGATTTATAGCAACCGGTCACCACCCTGTCAAAAAAGCAAGGTCGAGGATGGATCTGGCTAACGATCAAACTGGAACCAGTAGCCGGGGCAACCTCAATTGCCCAAACCAGGCCCACTCGTTCCCAGACATGATGAGTTAACTAGGATTAAGATAAATTAGTGGTTAGTTACATGTCAGCGCAGACAAGCATGCTAAAAAAAATTGTTGGGTTGCTAGTAACTAAAAGGAGGCAACTCTGGATAGATACACCTTCCAAATGAATCGTCGGTCACACCCGAAAATAAGGGCTTACTAGCAGTATTATCACATAAAAGAAGGATTGAAAATTCAAAGGTATAAGAAACCCAGGCTCTGATTTGTTCGGTCGCAACTATTAATCGCACATGCCAAGAGAATAGTGAGAAGGGGGGAGTAGAAGTATCGCTATGATATAAGTATCCCACCAAACATCCGGTAAAGGTATGATGAATTAGGAAATGCAACTTCATAGGCATTTCAGCAAGCAACTTGCCAGCATAAAAAGGGCTAAAAGTTTATCGTACAAGTCGGGACCGCCGGAAGAATCTGCGTGAAGTCCAAGTACATACCAAGTCAAATCAACACTTCTCAAACATCACCACCATGTGTGTTCAAGCAACTCGATGTTACCAGCTAGGAACCCTCTTTTACAAAAACGAGAGAATCAGCCCAGAGTCAGAGGTAAGGGGAAGAAATTCACTTACGAGCAAAATTCAATTCGAAGAAAGAAGCATTATAGTCGGAAACATATCTGAAGTAAACCTTTGACCAAAAAGGGTCAGGCAAAACGATCAGTCAAACAAAGAAAATCGAAGTTTCAAGAAGCAACAGCGAGGTCTTCTACAATGAAATCGCCATTGAAGTAGGTTTATTGGAGAAATATAAAAGCGGGAAAAATAAGAGACAATATCTAAAGAAGACTAGAAGGCCCCTTTTTAACGATATGACATCTCAATTAAAATCTAGTGATCCGGTTTTGCATACATAGAAAATATCCCGCCAAGTGTCCGTAAACGAACAATTGCCGAAATATTCAAATTTTGAAAACATAAGCTATCTGTGAGGGCGCCTATTTTTCAGAACGTTGAACTTAATCCATCCAGCGGTTTTGCATCTCATTACTTCGAAGCTCATAGTTTTTGATGTTTTAAAAACTACGAACTTCGAGGGACAAATGTTTATCCATCAAAAGACCGAGCCTGGGATGGAACTGCAAAACAAGCGCTCGCGACACCTTATGTGACCATGTCTCCAAACAAAGTTAGACGCGAATCGTGATTCAGGCGCAGAAACAAAAGTCGGTCGTTCATATTGGGGCAAAGCCGCTCAAACACCAAAGCAAAGCAAGTTTCTCATTCAACATAGGCGGAAGCGACCTCATAGCATAGCCGTAAGGACAAACAACGCCATACAAAGGCAGCAAAAGGACGAGCGCCCTTGAACTAAGAATGTCGGTTGCGCAAGGAACAAGGGAGAATCGAGTCAAGTCCCACGTTCAGCTCTTATAAAAGTTTCCAAGTTTCCCAAAGCATTCACTCTTACGGGGACACCTGCTTCTATGAGCCTGCTAGTACATGATAACTGAATACGGCTGCAGACAGCTGGCTACAGCTTGCTGATGGCATGATTGTAATTAATAGAAGGATCAATCCGTAGCCTGCATAAACGGATTTTCATGTCAATTTCCGAAGGGAACTCACCTATGAATACACCATGGCTGCCAACATAAAGAGGGGATCCAATCTTTGAAATCACGAAGTGCTGCTAAATTCAATCCTCAACTACTGATTCGGCCACAACGTCAAGTACAATCTTGCGATCAAGGAAAACGAAGCATCCTCCTTCTCAACCATTCATCCATCCTTCTTCTCCTCAAATTCTACTATTCTCTTTTATAATTCCAAGATTGAAACATATAAATGAGGGTATATTGAGTGAATATAGATGAATGAAATGAGAGAATTGATGTATTTTGTAATCCTCATTATAAGATTGGAAATCACCTTCACAGTAGACGTAGGCCTAATTAACGGCTGAACCACTCTAAATCTCGTCTCTACTTTACTTTTCTCACATTTTTCATTTTTAATTGCTGATTAAACACGGTTCCATTTATTTCTTACCATATTGGTGAAGTACAGTTTTAGTATCTTGGGTGTTTAGACCAATTTTGGTGTAAACAACAAATAATAGAAAGAACCAGAAGCAGGAGAATATGATCTGAGAGCAGCATAAACCGACAGCTCCCAGGAAGAAAGGAGTTCAAAGACTACAGAATGCCAGCGAAGTTTATCCGGCATGGTTTATCTAACGGGGTCTACCCGGTAGGAATATTTGTAGCGAAAGGTCACCTAAGTCAGAAACCAAGAAAGAGGCAAGAGCTTCGCCAATTGATAACCAAAAAGATGGAAGGGCTATTGGTATTAACCTGTTTAACACCAATACACCATGAGATGAAGACATCAAAAGTGCCAAGCCAGAGGTGCATAAAGATTATCCAGAACCAGCTTCCAAAACATCTACTGCACAAACACTGAAAGGTCGCATTGATAGGCAATAGGAAACTCATCCGGAGTTGCCTTTCGGAAGACTAGGCTATACCCGAATATTTCACCGGAAGGCGAACCGGAACCCTAGGAAGGATACTGGCTATCCATACTAAACCACTTAGTAAAGACACTGATAGCGGTTGCGAGCCGGCAGCTATCTATGTACATCTTGAGGACAAGCTCCTTTGAGTATTTATGAGAAAACTTGAGCATACAACAGGAAGTTCAAAGACCTTATGGAAAAGTGACTATGTCAATAAGCCCATATCCCTCTCACAGAAGACCCAGCTGACTGAAACCTTCCTTCCGGAAGTTGTAATTCGCACCACAAAGCGAGCGGGAGCTAAAAACAACCGAAACCAAGAAGGAAAGTTGCCAACAAAGACATCTGTGGTCCCAATGGCACCACAAGAAAAGGGTCCCCGATTTACCTATAAATAAGACACTAGAGATCACATTGGCGGGGGACTTTTTCATTTTTTTCATTTTCTTCTCAATCTTGTTCTTTCCTCTGTAAAGAGAAAATCCTAAATTCCCAAATTGGACTGGGAATTTCTTCAACTCTTGTAATACATTCACAATTTATGAATAAAGAATTCTGAGACTTAAACATCTTGCGATTTGATAATCTTGTTGTGCCATTATGATGAAAGAAGGAATTAACACTAACCTTTCGTATGAGGAGGTTGATCATAGCACCTTCGTAAAAAGGGGGAAGGGTTTCATAAATATTCGAAGTCCTTCTCCTTCTATCTGGAGGGTTTACGACATTTATCAACACTCTCATAGTGAGCTTAATGCTTCTTAACTTCGGAAAGGAGGTTGTTTGTAAGTTTATAACTCGATTTTTGATGCCACCAATGTAACACCCCACGTCCATTAATGTCCTTACTAAGGGAATGCATTAACTTTCATGGAGTATTATAAGAGTATAGAATAGAAGATCACAAGACAAATATATATAACAGTACTTAAAAAAATTCAAAATTTATTCATTACAGCGGAAAAGCAAAACATGTTTGGTTACAACATAAAAACCACGTACTAGAGCCAAGTACACAAATATCCATCTTGAACAAAATTATTATTAGGGTATATAAAAGTAAAACCATAATCCCACTCCAAATAGCCATAATGGAAAAGAGATAAATCTAAGCATTACTTTCAACACTTCCAAGCACTTCAAGAAGAAAGAAATCCAACTCAAGCTCCACTAGTCCCACCCTGAGGACCTGTGGGGAGGGGGGAAGAAAGAAAAGTGGCAGAACAAAAAGGGTCAGACATAAGTCTGGCGAGTCTAGTGACTTTAACAATATAATCAGTAAAGTAACAGGATAAGAACATAAACTGGATATAAGAGATGACTGTAACATAAGTAGATATGACAAGGTAAACAAGATGAAAAGGATGTAACGTTGACTGCGCTTCTAACCACTATAAGATATGCTCTGCACCGTACAACATACTAATTACATACTAAAAGATGATCCCTCCCTACTAATCATAATAATGGTAGCCTTGTCTACCCCTAGCTACTCTCGTAGGTTCCCACTTGCTCCTGCCACCACTAGTTGTACTCATTACCCTCCCCATTCCATCGGTCCCCTAACCTCGTAGATACCTGAGCTGGTCCCACAATAGGGTGTATCACTCCCTAAGGTGGCAACCCCGATACTACTGAAATGCACATCTTATATCTACACGATGCAACAACGTCATACCTACCAGCCCGGACCAACACATGCACATGACTCTGTTGGACTTGCACAGCCATCGCTAACTCTCTATTAACCTCTTACAATCAACCCCAGTAAGCGTGTCCCTGTCCTCGACCTAGTTCGAGCTCATATGAATAATAAAATGGGTTACTGGTTGAAAAAGGTCTACACACTTGACAGAAGCTTCCCTCCTAATCTTGGTCCTCACTAGGAATTCCCACTTAACCCTATCTTATCCCCATGTCTTATCACACGTCTCATCTTGGTTAAGTACTTTAATTATGTTTCACATGCTACCCATGTTACCCACTTAACCCTTTGTTATCCCCATGTCTAATCACATGTCTTATCTTGGTTAAGTGTTTGTTAATTCATTATAACCGTAATCTGGTAAGACCTCCCACATTAGATTACCGTTTTGTTGTTGCTGGATTTTCCGGGTGGTTCCGCGCAGGCTTATACCGCAATCTGAATCTAACCTCGTGTCTTTGCATTATTACGCATCTAATTTCTGCCTTCGACCTCTCACATTAGACTGCCATTTGAAGTTGTTGGATATGCCGGGCGGTTCCGGGCACACTTCTACAGCAAACTAGTCTAACCTCGTGTCTTAGGCGTTTATTATCTCTTCTTTTATTCAACTCCAATTTCAATTCTTGGATTACAGTGATTCCCAATTACCCATAAATTCCAATCCAAATTTATGTGAAAAAATCTAACCCAATTTATGCCTATAATCCCATGTATACAAGTTATACCAAATTATACCCAAACCAAATTTCATGGTTATTAATAATTTATGCCAAACCTCATGTATACAAGTTATATCCAATTATGCCCAATCCATAGTCATCAACAATTTATGCCAAATTACATATTATTCAATATTTCCCCAAATTTTCCCATAACGTTCCCACGTCATTCGTACGTATAATCCAATGTAATTGGATTAGGCTTGAAGTTAGCCTAATCTCAAAAATAAGAAGGAAAAGAAGAGAAGAAGGGGATAGAATCATGACATCCAAACTGGCATAAAAATAGGCATATGAAATATGAACTGGCATGGAATAATAAAATAGATCCAATAGGCATATGATAATAGAAATTTGGGTATGAGTCCGTAAGATAAGAATTTACAAAACTTCATATGATTCATCTTACAAGCGTGTTCATAAAATCCAATTTGCAATCCTATCAGAATCACTTTTTAATTAATTATATGTGAAAGTAACATAGACTCACAGCGATAGGAATTTGAAGAGAGTATAGATCTGAATTCTGAATTTGATTAGCTAAACGGTAGTTGTAGAATTTGATTCTTATCTTCCAATTTGTATACTCCTATTCTGATTTGCTTGGGTGGAGAACAAAGGCTAGGTTAATTTAGATTTGAGCAACATGGAGGCGCCATGCATTAGTGTAATGAAATTAGGGTTAGGTCTAGGTGTTTATTTATAGGAGTACTAGGTGTATTAGGACCTTTAGATTAGACTAGGAACCATCTGAACCATCCAAACCAGAAAAACAAATCATCCAGCCAATCCCAGAAGTACACATCAGCCCTAGACCACCAAAACACGTCGGCCAGATCCGGACAGATGGGGGTCGACACCCCTATAGGGGGTTGACACTTATGTCGACACCTCTTGGGGGGAGTCGACACCCACAAAAGGGAATTTTCCCAGTCAGCCCTTTTCACTGATTTCGATTTTGAATTCGTTTTTGATTTTAATTATTATTTAATTCTATGTTAAACTGAAATCTTCTAAGCTTCATAACTTCTTTATACTGTATCCGTTTTACGCAAACTCGGACTCTATCTCAAGCAGAATTCCGAGACGAACGCAATGACATAACCAGTTTCCCTTAATACTTCTTCTTCAAATTAAGTATTCTTTAATTATCTATTATGTCATGTTTTAAAATTATGGAGTGTTACATCCTCCGCTCCTTAAAGGATTTCGTCCCGGAAATCTTCAAGTTAAGAAGAATGTATCCTACCATCCATCATCCACAAGCATCCATTGTCCTTAAAAGATTTCTAATGTTATATGAACATATGCAAAAGTGTGTGTATATGTCCCTTATCTAATCAAAGATCAGGCGGTCTACTGATTCAGTTGACCTCCTTAATGTGAAACATGATAGTGCCATGTGTCCATTATATATGCAAAAGAATCCTAATGATACATATCATTTCTATATGAGCGCCCAACCATTCGTTCAAATGCACCATCCAAATGATAATACATTCAATATACATCCATTAATTTAATTATGCACACTCATTCATATGCAATATGAAAGTGATTGAGCCGATCTAGTGCATAATTTGTGTGTAATTGCATCCACGAGCAACCACTAGCAAACACTTACATCCACATGCATCCACCAAACATAACATGCCTCAAACACATGTTTACAACCATAGGATTTTCTACCTAATGGTCAAAGATATAATCGAGAGGGTACACTAAATGATAGAACAAGCATAAACAAAGCGTTAGAAAAAGGAGAAGTTAAGAACATACCCTCAAAAAGGAAAGGGTATGATGCGTGTATCTTGTCTTCAGTCTCCCAAGTCGCGTCTCCTTGATCATCTCCCCATTGGACTTTAACCAACTTGACCTCTCGGTTGTGTAATTCCTTGACCTCCGATCCAAGGATGCATGTAGGAACTCATCTAAACATGGCATCTCACTCTACTTCTGCTTCTCTAAGCATGCTCGACTCTACTACTTCTGTGGTATCCTGTAAACACTTCCTCAAATGCGACCCGTGAAATACGTCATGAACACCACTAAGCTTCTCAGGCAACTTCACTCTATAGGCCGTCTATCCAATTCTCTCTATACTGGGAAATGGCCCCACAAATCTTGGTGCCAACTTCCCTACAGACCCAAAGTGAATTACATTCCTCAATGGTGATAATTTAATAAAGACCATATCCCCAACATCTATCTCAAAATCGGTTTGTCTCTTATCAGCGTGTTACTTTTGCCGGTCTTGTTCCGTCTTCATGCGTCTTTGAATCAAGTCTATCTTCTCTGAGGTTCCCTAACCATTTCGGGCCCAAGCAAAATCTTATCTGTAGACTCCCACCAACAAGTCGGTGATCGGCAAAGTCGCCCATATAGAGCCTCAAAAGTTGCCATGCCAATAATAGTCTGATAGTTGTTGTTGTTGTAGGCGAACTCTACTGATGGAAGATGTTCCTCCCATGTCACTCCAAATTCCAAGATGCATAACCTCAAAAGATCTTCTAGAATCTGATTCACTCTTTCTGTTTGGTCGTCCGTCTGAGAGTGATAAATGGTGCTCAAACACAATTGTGTTTCTACCGCCTCTTGCAAGTTCTTCCAAAACTCACTAGTGAAAATGGGATCTCGATCGCTTACGATACGATAAGGTATGCCATGTAGACGAACTATCTCTCAGAGATAAACAGATACTAACCATGCCGCTATTCTTTTACTCTTAACGGGAATGAAATGGGCGCTCTTGATAAGCCTATCTACTACTACCCAAATCCCCGTATTACCCTTCCATGACCTCGGAAACCCATCGACGAAATCCATGGAAACACTTTCTCATTTCCACTGTGGAACCTCTAAAGGGTGAAGCAAACCACCAAGCTTCTTTTTCTCAGTCTTGACCTGCTGGCACACTAAGCATCTAGAAATGAACTCAGCCACATCCTTCTTCATTCCAGCCCAAAAGAAACTCGCTTCATGTCCCTATACATCTTGTCACCACCGGGATGTATGGTCATCTTAGAACGATGTGCTTCTTCAAGGATTGTCCTCCTCAAACCCTCATCTCGTGATACGCAAAGTCTCCCATCTCTACGCAACCAGCCTTTGTCATCTATAATATATCTACTAAGATGGCTCGAAGATTCCCCTCTTATGAGCTTGTCTACTATCTCCATCAACTATGGGTCATCTCGCTGTGCTGCACTTGTCTATCCCAAAAGCTTAGGTCGCACCTCTAACGATTCCAACAAACTGGGTACATAATCGATAGAGGGTCTAAAGTCAAAGGTAGATATATACTCTAAACTCTGCCGCTCGACAAACAAGGGACTCAAGGTCAACTTCTTTCTACTCAAAGCATCAGCTACAACGTTACCCTTGCCAAGGGTGTATGCAATCTCAAAATTGTAGGATGCTAAGAACTCCATCCACCTCTGTTGCCTTAAGTTTAGATCTTTTTAAGATAACAAGTATTTTATTGACTTATGGTCTGTATACAACTCAAACCTCTCTCCAAGAAAATAGTGACGCCAAGACTTAAGTGCAAAATCTATGGCAGCTAACTCTAAGTTGTAGGTAGGGTAATCCTTCTCATGGACCTTTAACTGCCTTCCACCATAGCATATCACTCTTCCCTCTTGCATCAAAATTGCGCCAAGCTCTGTCCCGTAAGCATCGATATACACTGTGAATGGTTTACTCCATCCGGCAAAACTAAAACTGGAGTTGTCGTCAATGCCCTCTTCAAACGTTGGAAAGCATCGTCATAGTCAACATCCCAATAGAAGGCCATGTTCTTTTTTATCAATCGTGTAAGTGGTGCTGATATTTTAGCAAAGTCCGTAATGAACTTTCTGTAATAGCCCGACAAACCAAGAAAACTTCTTACTTCTGTTGCATTCTTAGGATTCTTCCAATCTTGGATTGCCACTACCTTCGCGGGGTCTACTACTATCCCTTCCTTAGAGACCACGTGCCCTAAGAACCTCACTTCCTTCCTCCAAAAATGACATTTGGAGAACTTAGCTTTGAGTTGATGTGCTCGAAGGGTCTCTAAGACTTCCCTAAGATGTAGGGCATGCTCTTCCTCGCTTCTAGAGAATATCAAGATATCATCCACAAACACCACCACGAACTTATTTAGAAACTGCCTAAACACCCTACTCATCAAGTCTACAAAATATGCAAGTGCATTTGTCAAACCAAAAGGCATGACTAGCCATTCGAAGAAACCGTCGGGAGTCCTAAATGCAGTCTTATCTATACTACCCTCAACTACCCTCAACTACCCTCAACTGGTGAAATCTTGTAGCCAAGTCCAATTGCGAGAAAACTGAAGCACCAACCTACTAATAGAACAAATCATCAATCCTTGGTAATGGGTGTCTTTTCTTCTTCGTGGGCTTATTCAGCTCCCTATAGTTCACGCACAATCTAAGCGAACCATCAGCCATCATAGCAAAAAAAACCTGGAGCATCCCACTCGGAGATACTTTTTCTAATGAACCTTTTCTCAAGCAACTCTTTCACTCGTTTACTAAGCACCCTCCTTTATCTAGGAGCTATATGGCGCACAGGCAATGCAACTGGCTTTGCATTATCCACTAAGTATATATGGAAATTTATCTCGCATTTTGGAGGTAAGCCCCAAACCTCCCCAAAGACATCTGCATACTCACAAACTACTCGAACAAATTGCAAATCATCAATAGATGTGTTAAGAGATTCTAGGTAACTAAGCATAACGGAACCCTTATAATCGCATGAGATATCGAGAGTATTACCCAAACTAGTCAATAGTCTAACTACCCTTTTTTCACAGTCGAGAATGGCACAATACTTGGCTAGCCAATCCATTCCTAGAATCAACCCATAGCCCGTGAAGCCAAGCACATAAGCACTGCATTCGAACTCAATGCCATACACGTATATTTTCAAATCCTGACATAACATAGAAAGATGTGCCGTACCCCCAATAGGATTTGAGACGACAACGGGATCCACTATTATACTAGTATTTAGGTGTAGAGGCTCAACAACAGAAGCAGATATAAAAGAATATGAAGCGCCATAATCAAATAAAGTACATACAATATGATCGAAAATGAAAATCAAACTTTCAACGGAAATGTTTCTACCTCTCTCTTGTCTAGGTGCCATGAGAGCATGAACCTGCCCCCCAGAAGTAGATCATGTCCTCTGTACTTGTCCTTGCCTGCTTGGGCAGTCTTTAATCATATGCCTTGCCTCACCACATTGGAAGCAACCCGTCTTCTTCTTCTTCCTACAGTCCTTCTTCAAATGGCCAGGTATTCCACAATTGTTACACTTCCTTTTCTCTGAATCCTTGATATCCTTGCCGCACTTCTCTTGTTGTTGCTGTGCCTTCTTAGGATCCCCTTTCTTATCCTGTGCCTTATCCGTATTAGCACCTTTCTCCTCTTCATGTATCAACGCCATATCAACAAGATTCTCAAAAGTAGCCACCATAGGAATGTGGTACATAGCCAACCAACATATCAACAAGATTCTCGAAAGTAGCCACCACAGGAATGTGGTACATAGCCAACCCGTGTAATGGTTCATTCAGACCCTTGGCAAATCTCAAGGCCTTCTTGTGCTGTGTATTAACTAATTCCATGCCAAATCTTGCTAACTGGTTAAACTTGTTAACGTACTCCTTCACAGACAAACTCCCTTGTTTCAAAGCCAAGAACCTCTCCAAGTATAAACTCTCCTCTGATTGTGAAAGAAATTTCAACTCGAACCTTTGTTTAAAATCCATCCACGTCTCCACTACATGTCCCCCATTAGTTACTTCCTACCAAAATGCAGCTTCATCCTTCATCAACCAAGCAGCTAGCTGAACCTTCCTTCCATAGTCTATCTCAAAGATACCAAACAAGTCCTCCACTTCCTTGAGCCGATTCCGAGCTTCAACAAACATCTCAGTCCCATAAAACGGTTTTCCGCCCATCGCACGAAAGTCTTTGCATATCTTAGAAAAAACGTCTACACGAGGAGGAGGAGCGGATGCAGCTGGGGGACGAGGAACGTCTGCTGGGCCTGCGGTAGTAGCCCTAGCCTCCATATACCTTCTAAACCAGCCTGGTATTTGTACGCCCTCGGATATAACGAGTTCCCCAGACATGCTAAAAGGAAAAAGGAAGAGATTCAAAACAGAGAATCGAAAGATAGATATATGGCTTTTTGGGGATTATGTTTTTCATAATAAACTTTTCTCTTGAAAATATCCTCTTTAAAACATGCTTTTGAAAATACTTCTTTCTAAAAATGCTTTTAAAAGCGGTTTTCAAAATCTTTTATTTGTTTTGGTAACTTTCAGCTCTGATACCACGTGTAACACCCCACGTCCATTAATGTCACTCACTAAGGGAATGCATTAACTTTCATGGAGTATTATAGGAGTATTAAATAGAATATCACAAGACAGATATATAAAATGGTACTTAAGAAAATTCAAATTTTATTCATTACAGCTGAAAAGCAAAACATGTTTGGTTACAACATCAAAACCACATACTAGAGCCAAGTACACAAATATCCATCTTGAACAAAATTATTATCAGGATACATAAAAGTAAAACCATAATCCAACTCCAAATAGCCATAATGGAAAAGATATAAAGTTGAGCGTTACTTTCAACACTTCCAAGCACTTCAAGAAGAAAGAAATCCAACTCAAGCTCTACTAGTCCAACCCTGAGGACCTTGGGGGGGGGGAGAAAAAAAAGAGGTGAAACAAAAAGGGTCAGACATAAGTCTGGCGCGTCTAGTAACTTTAACAATATAATCAGTAAAGTAACTGGACAAAAACATAAACTGGATATAAGAGATGACTGTAACATAAGCAGATATGACAAGGTAACAAGATAAACAAAATGTAACGTTGACTGTGCTTCTAACCACTATAAGATATGCTCTGCACCGTACCACATACTAGTTACATACTAAAAGATGATCCCTCCCCACTAATCATAATAATGGCATCTTCGTGTACCCTTAGCTACTCTCGTAGGTGCCCACTTGCTCCTACCACCACTAGTTGTACCCACTACCCTCCCCGTTCGATCGGTTCCCTAACCTCGTAGATACCTGAGCTGGTCCCACAATAGGATGTATCACTCCCTAAAATGGAAACCCTAATACTACAAAAATGCACACCTTATGTCTACACGATGTAACAACGTCTTACCTAGCAGCCCGGACCCACGCATGCACATGACTCCGTTGGACTTGCACTGCCACCGCTAACTCTTTATTGACCTCTTACAATCAACTCCAGTAAGCGTGTCCTTGTCCTCGACATAGTTCGAGCTCATATGAATACTAAAATGGGTTACTGGTTGAAAAGGGTCCACACACTTGAAAAGGGTCCCCACTAGGAATTCCCACTTAACCCTTTCTTATCCGCATGTTTTATCATATGTCTTGTCTTGGTTAAGTGCTTTAATTATTTTTCACATGCTATCCATGTTACCCACTTAACCCTTTATTATCACCATGTCTAATCACATGTCATATCTTGGTTAAGTGTTAATTAATTCATTATAGCCATAATATGGCAAGACCTCCCACATTTGATTACCATTTTGCGGTTGCCGGATTTGCCGAGCGGTTCCGGGCAAGCTTATACCGCAATCCAAATCTAACCTCGTGTCTTTGCATTATTACACATCTAATTTCTGCCTTTGACCACTCACAGTAGACTGCCGTTTGCGGTTGCTGGATATGCCGGGCGGTTCCGTGCGGACTTCTACCGCAAACTAGTCTAACCTCGTGTCTTAGGAATTCATTATCTCTTCTTTTATTCAAGTCCTAATTTCAATTCTTGGACTATAGTGATTCCCAGTTACCCATAAATTCCAATCCAAATTTATGTGACAAATTCTAACCCAATTTATGCCTATAATCCCATGTATACAAGTTATACCAAATTATACCCAAACCAAATTTCATAGTTATTAATAATTTATGTCAAACCTCATGTAAACAAGTTATATCCAATTATGACCAAAACATAGTCATCAAAAATTTATGCCAAATTACATATTATTCAATATTTTCCCAACCTTTTCAACAAAGTTCCCACGTCATTCGTATGTGTAATCCAACGTAATATAATTAGGCTCGAAGTCAGCTTAATATCAAAAATAAAAGGAAAAGAAGAGAAGAAGGGAAGAGAACCATGACATCCAAACTAGCATAAAAATAGGCATATGAAATATGAACTGGCATAGAACAATAAAATAGATCCAATTGGCATATGATAACAGAAATTTGGGTATGAATCCGAAGGATAAGAATTTACAAAACTTGATACGATTCATCTTACATGCATGTTCATAAAATCCATTTACAATCCTATCACAATCACTTTTTAATTAATTATATGTAAAGTAACATAGACTCACAGCGACCGGAATTAGAAGAGAGAATAGATCTAAATTTTGAATTCTGAATTTGATTAGCTAAACCATTGTTGTAGAATTTGATTCTTATCTTCCAATTTGAATACTCATATTCTGATTTGCTTTGGTCGAGAAGAAAGGCTAGGTTAATTTAGATTTGAGCAGCATAGAGGTGTCATGGATTAGTGTAATGAAATAAGGGTTGGGTCTAGGTGTTTATTTATAGGAGTACTAGGTGTATTAGGACCTTTAGATTAGAATAGGAACCATCTGAACCATCCAAACCAAAAAACCATGTCATCCAGCCAATCTCAGAAGGACACATCAGCCCTAGACCACCAAAACACGTCGGCCAGATCTGGGCAAATGGGGGTCGACACCCCCTATGGGTGGTCGACACCCCCTATGGGGGGTTGACCCCCACGAGCGGGAATTTTTCCACTTAGCCCTTTTCACTGATTTCGATTTCAAATTCCTTTTTGATTTTTAATTAGTATTTAATTCTATGTTAAACTGAAATCTTCTAAGCTTCATAACTTCTTCAAACTTTATCAGTTTTACGTAAACTTGGACTCTATCTCAAGCAAAATTCCGAGTTAAACGCAATGGCTTAACCCGTTTCCCTTAATTCTTCTTCTTAAAATTAAGTATTCTTTAATTATCTCTTATGTCATGTTTTGAAATTATGAGGTGTTACAATCAAGGTCCTTCGAGTCGGTTCGATGCGGAAAGATCATCTGAGTTAATAAGAATTGTGATGCCCCTTTTCTTCCGAATATGGAGGAGCATTATCCTGTTTTCTTCTTATCATAATACATATCATTACATTTGTGATCTAGGGAGTAACTGATTTCATAAGATCTTAACTGTGTCAAACTATGTAAACCTTCTTTCGGTCATTCCGGAACATCACTGTACTGTAACCATGATATTCATCCCTTAAGGGAAGAATTACCGATCTTTAGCACCGAGATTCGGGTGCTTAAGGAAAGGTAGATTTAGCTAAGTAACACTAAACTTCGAATATCCTTCGGTAACCCTAGATCATAACTATGTCAAATTTCCTGAACACATGACCTATATAACTTAGTCCAGGTGTTGATGAAAAAAAATGTTATCGGATAAAATAATATACATTGTGCTAAGAGGAAACATGCTAATGCCTCGCAACACTCGGATTTGTTTTTATGCTATAGCGCTCATTAACTTATATTATACTTCCGCATCAAACCAGCCTTGGAAGGGCTTGGTTGCGTCAGTTATCAAGTCACAAGCTCACAGCAAGCTTCCTTCCAAGGTTGTGTTGCATTAGGGTTACTATAAAAACATAATTATTGTTCAAAAGTGGAATGCCTCGTTTTTACCCAAGACTTCCCCTCCCACGAAAGAACCATGATCAACTCTTTCATAAGAAAGGTTAGTGTCAACTCTTTTCTTATCATTATAGACACAATATGATTATCAAATGGAGAAATGCTTAAGTCTTGGACTTCTCCTTTCTATTAATTGTGGATATATTACAAGAGTTAAAGGAATCCCCAATTCATTTGGAAATTAGGGATTGCTCCTAAGAGAAGGAGAACAAGACTGAGAAATGAATATTCGGCCCCCAAAATGAGACCCCTGGGTCTTATTTATAGACAAATCGAGCCCCTTTTGTTGTTGGGCCAGCAGAAGCCCTATGTCGGCCACTTTTTCCTTTAGTCTCGGTTGCTTTGGCTCTCGGCCACTCTTTAGGCTTTGCCTGCGGTTTTTTAGGTGTCGGTTCTAACTTCTGGAAGAACGGTCCCGGTCATTGGAATTTCCTTCTGATGTCAAGCATGTCTTCTTTGTATTGATGCTGGGTCTAGTGGCGTGGATGGATTTCGGAAGGTTTAGGCTTCCGAACATAGGCTTTTGGTCATGAACTTTTGGTCTTGCTATTAGTTCCGCACAGAACTCGTCTCCATGATTGACATGGATAACTACCGGATCCGCCACCCCTGTCTGTATCGACACTAAGTACATTAATGTGGATAGCTTGTCTCTCTTTGAGGTTTCAGCTTGCTTTTTGGTACGTTACTAAAGTGTGTCACGACCTTCCAGAAGGATGCTTTCGATGCTTTTTGTTTCTTAACGTATCAACATTAAGCAAGTTATTGTCGATAGTCCTTTCGCTCTTCTAGGTTCCGGGTTGCAGCGTCCCTAGTTTTTCTCTTTATTAACTCCCGGTGTTGAATGACACAGTTATCCTTCCTCTCAGAATTACCCTACCGGTAATCTTTCTGGGATTCCGTCCTTGTTGAGGGTGTTAGTTGTCAACCCTTCTGGATACTTCTTTTAATCTTTCGGTTTATCGTTGTGCTTAGCTTCTGCTCACGGATTATCCTTCTTTGCTTGTGACATTCCAATACCCCTTCACTGTCCACCTGCCTTGGTGCTGATTTTAGTAGTAAAACACCCTATTCGGAGACACTTCTCTGAATAAATCCTTTTCCTTAAAGGTCACGTACTTGCACCTCCAACTCTCGTTGTTCCTTAGGCGCCATCTACCTAAGAGGCATGACGATAGGTGTAACACCCCACATCCGTTAAGGTCACTCACAAAGGGAATGCCTTAACTTCAATGGAGCATTATGAGTACTGGAACAGAAATATTACAAGACAGATATTTTAGCTATGAAATTGGGTATTGGAAGTTGATGGGCTTTTACTGTAAACAATTATATTTAATAAATGATTTGAAGTACTTCTACTTTACTTTCCGTTAAGGTCACTGACAAAGGGAATGCCTTAACTTCAATGGAGCATTAGGGGTACTGGAACAGAAATATTACAAGACAAACATATATAAAATAGCAGAAAGTAAAGTAGAAGTACTTCAAATCATTTATTAAATATAATTGTTTACAATAAAAGCCCATCAACTTCCAATACCGAATTTCATAGCTAAAATATCTGTGTTGCTCAAAAACAAAGAAGCATAAAAATAAATTGAATTATTCCCCAATAAAGCAAAGCAATCCATAGCCAAGAGAGATCCAAGCCGTACATGAAAGAGCCTGGGAGCTTGGTAACATCCGAACTAAGCTGTATTCCCACCCTGTGAACCTGGGGGGGGGAACGGAAGAAAAAGAGACGAAACAAAACGGGTCAGTCACTAGGACTTACTCACCTTATGCCATGACTATCACCTTATTATGATAGACTTGAAATCCTATTATTTTCTATATGCCAGTGATGTTATAACCAATTATCTCAAGTTATATCATGCTAGTCTTGTAATATTTCTGATACCAAATGTAACATCAGTTTACCCATAAGAAGTTCTAGCCACATTACATATATCAAGACCCATGTCAAATTACATATATCAATCCCAATCGCGCAATAACCATTATAACGACAATACCCAAATATCCAACTTAGGCGCGTTCATTTTAAACCTCTTCCAAGTCATAAATTATCATATACGTTTCAACTCCAAATTTTTCATAGCTAACATATGCCCAAGTTCTAGGTTACATGTCAGTTTTACATATGCCCAATTCATACCAAATTTTGATATGTGTAAATTGGCATAAAATTGGCGTACATGTAAAACGGCATGAATTGAACATATGTAAATTTGTAGGGTGTTACAATAGGTCTAGCACCCTCGACCAAATCGATTCTGAACTCAATCTTGTGATGCGGCGACAACCCTTTGACCTCGTCAATGACATCATTAAACTACTTGCAATCGAGACAGATGAAAAGACTTCCCATGGAATCACAAGAGAATACAAATAGCTCACGATGACACTATCTTCGGACTTACACCAAATTACAACATTTGCCTTTCCACATTCCCGATCGTCACCTCCAGCTTCTCGCAATCCACCTTTGCCGCATACTTCTTGAGCCAGTTCATACCTAAGACAATCCCAAACCCAGCAAAGTTAAGAAGAAAGAAATCACGCACAAAGGAGCGACCATGACTCAACATTACTAGACCACGAAAAATCATACACAAACTAGACAAACCCCCAACTGGATCAGTCACAAGGAATGGTCTATCACAAATCCGGGGTTCCAAACCCAAGCGACACAAAAGCTCATTACAAATGAATGAATGCGATGCTCCAATATCAAACAACACATGAACTGACAGAAAGAATACCTTGATTGGAACAAAAAATGTGTTGTTGTTGCCGAAGAAATCATGGATCCAATCCATAAAGCTATCTGTCATGATTACCAATTAAAAACTGAATATGAAATGAAAGTGAGTATCCCAGAACGAAAAATTCTCAATGCAAAACTTTACAAAGAAACTTCTGGTGCAAAAAAAGATCAAAGATGTTGGAGTAGGTGATTTCCTTGTGTGGTTCATCTCGCACATCAGTTTTCTAGAGTTAAAGAAGTGACCTGTAAGTATTGTTTTTGTTGTACTCTTTTTTCCTTTTTTATAGCATTGTTCTCTCATTTTATGTTAAATACCATATACAATCATCAACTGGCATGGTTTCCTTATTATGAGATGCCCATTTCTTTTTTACAATATTATCATATCAGTATCAAATGGTCTGTTATGTTTCACAGTACCAACGTGCCTTATTGATTTTGTGTCTTTAGTGCATTTTGCTATATTGCAGGTGGTGTTTTAGCAGATTGCCAATCTATAGTGGTTGCAGTGCGGTTGAGGTACTGATAATTATGCATTTATTAATTACATCCCTTATGTATTGTTTGGTATCATCATGATTAAATAAGGCCTTACGATGAAAACATGTTCAGAACAGTCTTATTTTGTCTTTGAGTGTTTGGTTCCTCTAATTTTATACTGATTAGAAGCCACAATGTCCAAATTAAAACCCTGTATAAGATGTATCTTCCTTCATCATCAGTTTAAGTTCAGAGTGTATGTTATGATTAAAAAAACATCTGTAAATAATACTGATCCTTCATTGCAGAGCTGGTCTTTGGACTGGGTGTGCTAGTAAACATCCTCGGACCTAGCTGTTAAGGGGACCCTGGTTTATGTTTCTTTTCTGGTTGATTTACTTTAATGAAAAATAAATAAAATCTGGCCCATAAAAGAAAATCATGTTTCAAAATGCAAATTGTTGAAGTCCAGCATCATTCAACAAAGCCAAACCTCTTTGTTTTTCCCCACATTGTTCTTTATAGATATAATTTCTTCCTCCCCTAAGTTATTCACTTATGCTATCTAAGAAAAGTCATATTACATTAAATGGCATAGTTTGAATGATGCAATAATCATCAACTCTTGTAATATCCATATTTTTATTGATTTTAACTTCATTATCAAATATTTTTCATTTAATTTAATCTGACTAAAGTTGGTAACTTATTGTAAATGTAGGAACTTCCAACTAGAGAAATAGGAAGCGACATATTACCAATTCTGATCATAAGGTGCTATTATTATCCATATTACTTCATCAAAAACTGTTCTTTTTCTAGCTATTAAATTGTAATGGTTAATCTAATTATGGGATAATTAGATGTGGTTTTTTTATGCATGAAGAGTAAATTACCATGATATTTGGAGATGATCAATTTGCATTACTTATAAATAGGATGCTGAAATATTACTAATTCAAAATCATATTTAAGGAATTATCTTTTAAATGTCTTATTTAAGAAAACACACTAGTATGCAGAGAAATATTTAGCAGGTTGTTTCTTATGCAAAACTGAAGTGGGAACATTAAGATGTCAGGTTTTAATTTAATGGTTTCAACCTAGGAATATAAATTTCAATCATAAATCAAAAGGTAAAGAAAAAGACAATTGATGAACTAAAGTCCTTGGTCCATGTCCACAGCTAATTTGCATTCACCTTCAGCCAAATACAACAAAGTGCAGATGTCAGTGTAGTTTGACATTCAGTCTCCATTACCCCATGTAGTAATGAATATCCCATAGTTGACTGTATTTTTTAGTGAGTAGTTTTAGTGTAAATAGAACGTATTATAATGAAAATTGGAAAATAGACAAAAGAGATTGTTAAAATCAAATTGATGTAAATAACTAATGTTGCCTTAGATGTCAAGAATACAACTCAATATTTTCTCACTATTTGGTGTTTATAACGAAAGAGTAATTTGATGATGTCCCTATAATTTGAACATTTCACTAAAAATTTATAGCAAACATATAATATAAATTAATAAATTAAAATATACATATAGATAAGTACTTGTGTTAATTTGTAGTTATATGCGAAATAAGATTTCATTCAACTAGCAATAATGTAATTTTGAATGCAAAAAAACAATAGCAATAATGTAATTTTAAATGCAGAAAAACAATCTTTCTTTAAATATTCTTAACAATAAAAGGTAAAAACAATCTTCAATATGTACTACAACAAGCCCACTGCAAAAGACGTATGGGACTAATTAGAAGCAAAGTATCTAATGGAGGACGCAACTAGTAATAAATTTCTAGCCATCAAATTTTTAATTACAAAATGACTGATGATCATTCAGTGATAGAGCAATTCAATGAAATCTCAAGATTCATCGTTTTGGAAAGAATCCATAAATGATGAAGTGGATTCTATTATGGGAGATAAAACATGAAAACTAGTAGATTTACATCTTGGGACCAGTCGACTGGTCTGTATTGTACCAGTCGACCGGTAAGTGTATAAAACTGCAACTCTTTGAACAGTCATGTATGTTTGTTTGAAATAAAACAAACCCTATCGGTTTACACCTGACCGGTCGACTGGTAGTAAAGAAGCGGAATGGTTAAGGAATTTGTTATTAGAAATTCTTGTGTAGCCAAAACCTATGCCACCAATATCTGTGCATTGTGATAGTCAATCTACATTGTCACAAGCATTCAACCAAGTTTATAATGGTAAATCTAGACATATTGCTATAAGGCACAGTTTGGTTAGGCAAATGCTCACTGAAGGCGTAATTACCATAGATTTTGTGAGATCTAGCCAGAATTTGAAAAATCCATTTACTAAGGAACTTGCAAGGAACTTAGTGATAAAAACACCATAGGGAATAAGTTTAAAGCCTATACAATACAATCGCCATCCTCTAACGATCCTCCACCGAATTTTAAATAAATTCCTCTTGTCATTTTATGCAGGAAAATTTGTGCATAAGTATAGATGTCTATATAGACTTGAATATATACGTAGTGGAAACCCATCAAAGTATATCAGGACAGAGTGGTTGACTAATCATTGAACCATCGAGCCTATATGATCTACCGGATGTGATTATCACACACTCACTTTCATATTTTCCAGATAGTATGTATGCTCAACCCATGGATTTGCCTTGGGTCTGTATCTTCTTTCATGAAATGCCCTTAGAGATCAAGCCAAAATCTCGCAAAAGGCGGCACCACCTTCGTTGCATTCATATAGGTAGGTTTATCAGAAGAGCCTTATAACACACACCTCAACATTATTCGTGTTATAAACCTATTAAGTTCTAAGTAGAACATCCTCTCTTTATCATTATAAGTACCAAGCACTTTTCCTTGGAATGTATGATAATACTTAGTTTTTCAAGCTAAATATTATAGTGCTTCCAACCGCAAACATATGAAGTACTTTTTCTCTTTGAACTCAAGATAACAAATTTCTTTATTATGTTAAGTTGAATTTCCTTCATTGGCGATTGTATTGGTTTTTTACTTCATATTGTTCGACTAATTTAGTCACTGATTCTTCTTCAATACAAATCTTCGAGGCATGATGTGTTGACCGCTATCATAAAACAGTATTTTCCCTCTTATATTGTGTGCACGACTGTTCGAAGATGCAACAGGGCAGATATATTGAATATCTTTAATCGGCGTGTTTGCAAAGCATGATGATTCACTATCGTAGATTGGATCGCTGTAGTGACAAGATAATAGAATTATAGCCTGCAAAACTATATCTCAATTGCTTTATTTATTTAGAAGACGGCAGAGAATCTAGGAAGAAGAAGATGTAGATAAGAATTAAAGTGATCTAAAACTGGGGTATAGTCCAGTTTTTATAGAACTAAGGAGATACGGCTGCTTCTGTTCGAAGAAATGATTGCAACTCTTCGAACAATATCGTCTATTTCTTTTCAGAAGAAGACGCAACCTTTCGGACCAGTCGACTGGTCTGTACTGTACCAGTCGATGTTAAATGTATAAAACTGCAATTCTTTGAACAGTGTGTCTGTATGTTTGATATAAAACAAACCCTATCAGTTTATACCAAACCAGTCGATTGGTCCATATAGAACCAGTCGACTGGCAATGTTAAAAACCTGCAGCAGTTGACTGGTGCAAACAACACCAGTCAACTGGTAACCACTTCAATTCCTACGAGCAAAACAAAATGGTTTGTTGCACAGTAAGCTCATTGACATTCCAAGGCCCATCTGATCACAAGACCCCAAGAGCCTAAAGGCCCAAGGCCCACGACCCATCTTTTGACCATTAACTATTAGTGTCAATGTCATGTTCTTGCCTTATCTCTCCCTTCCTTTTTCTTTTGATATAGTATATCATGCCTTTATATATATAGTGGCATACCTTGCTATATTCCATGATGTGGGACAAATGATATTCTCTTTTTAGTTCTTTTCTTCTTCCATCTATTTCAAATTTCCTCTAACAATCCTCCACCAAATTTTAAATAAATTCCTCTTGTCATTTTATGTAGGAAAATTTGTGCATAAGTATAGATGTCTATATAGACTTGATATATATGTAGTGAAAACCCATTAAATTATATCAAGACGGAGTGGTTGACTAATCATTGGACCATCTATCCAATATGATCTACCGGATGTGATTATCACACATTCATTTTCATGTTTTCCAGATAGTATGTATGCTCGACCCATGGATTGGCCTTGGGTCAGTATCTTCTTTCATGAAATGCCCTTAGAGATCAAGCCAAAATCTCGCAGAAAACGACACCACTTTCATTGCATTCATATAGGTAGGTTTATCAGAAGTGCCTTATAATACACACCTCAACACTATATCTGTTATAAACCTATTAAGTTCTAAGCAGAACATCCTCTCTTTGTCATTATAATTAACAAGCACTTTTATTTGGAATGTAAGATAATACTTTGGTAATTCAGAACAAAAATTATAGTGCTTCCAACCGCAAACATATGAAGTACTTTTGCTCTTTGAACATAAGATAACAAATTTCTATATTATTTTGATCTGAGTTTCTTTCATTGACGATTGAACCCATTCCCTGTGATGTTTTTATCACTAAGTTCCTTGCAAGTCCTTTAGTAAATGGATCTGACATATTCTGGCTAGATCTTACAAAATCTATGGTAATTACCCCTTCAGTAAGCATTTCCCTAACCTAGACAAATATATCTAGATTTACCATTATAAACATGGTTGTATGCTTGTGACAATGTAGATTGACTATCACAATGAACAGATATTTGTGGCTTAGGTTTTAGCCATACAGGAATTTCTAGTAACAAATACCTTAACCATTCCTCTTCTTTACTACCAAACGTCAGTGCTATAAACTCAGCAGCCATGGTTAAATCGGCAATACATGTTTGTTTCTTTAAGGCCCAGGATATTTCTCCCCTACCAAGAGTGAATATCCATCCACTAGTTGATTTTTTATCTTCACTTCCAGCATTCCAACTAGCACCACTGTATCCTTCAATTACACTAGGATGACCATTGTAATGTGTAACATAATTTATGGTACCTTTTAAATACTTTAAAATTCTATGTATTGCATTCCAATGGATATGACTAGGGTTACTAGTATATCCACTCATTTTGCCAACAACATAAGCAATATCTAGTCATGTGCATGTCATTGCATACATCGAACTTCCAATTGCTCTATAGTTCTTCCAGTATTAGTGTATAACTGCATATTTGGATCAAACATAGTAGGCATAGGTTTACAATCTAATAGATTGAACCTTTTCAAAATTTTCTCAATGTAATGAGACTGGGTAATTGATAACCCATCTTTTGTTTTCATGATTCTTATTCTAAGAGTCATTTCAGCTACTCCCATATCTTTCATGTTAAAAGCACGAAGATAGATATCTTTTAGTTTCTTCAATACTCGAAGTATCCATTCCAAATATTAGCATATCATCCACGTAACGGCATATATAATTACACCTTTACTTGAATGAAATTTTCTATAGACACTTTTATCAGATTCAAAGATCCTAAAACCATCAGATATAATAGTTTTATCAAACTTTTCATACCATTGTTTTGGTGCTTGTTTAAGACCATAAAGTGATTTGATAAGTTTACATACTTTATGCTCTTGTCTAGGCATTTAAAAACCTTTTGGTTAAGACATATATATTTCTTCATAAAGTTCTCCATTTAAAATGCAGTCTTGACGTCCATTTGATGAATTTCAAAATTACAGATAGAAGCAAATGCTGTTAACGTTCTAATAGTTGAAATTCTTGCTACTGGGAATATGTATCAAAACAATATATTTCTTCTTTCTATGTGAATCCTTTGGAAACTAATCTTACTTTAAAATTTTCAATTGTGCCATGTGCTTTTAACTTCTTTTTTTAAATATACATTTACATCCTATTGGTTTAGAACCAAGAGGTAAATCTACTAGTTTCCATGTTTTGTATCCCATAATAGAATCCATTTCATCATTTATGGCTTCTTTCCAAAATGATGAATCTTGGATTTCATTGCTTCATTATATGTTAAAGGATCAGATTCTATGTTTGTAGATAACATTAATTGATGCTCTACATTATTTCTAAATCCTTCAACCAAATATACGATGAAATTTGGTCCAAAAGATTTCTCTATCCTTCTTCGTTTATTTCTCCTAAGAGAATAACCATTTTCATTGATATTTCCATCAGTATTTTCTGCAGGTTCAATTGGTGGTTCATTAACCTCCACCATTTCATTAATAGGTGTATTGACCTCCATCGTTTTATGAATCGGTTTATTTTCAAATAGATGTAAACCTATTCTCATAAAACACTTCATCCCTTGATTCTATTACTGTATTTACTTCTATAGAGCTATTAGGTTCAATTACTAGAAACTTGTATCCTTTGCTATGTTGAGCATATCCTAAGAATATGCACTCGATAGCCTTTTCTCCTAATTTCCATATTTTTCGTTCAGGCAATCGGACAATCGTTCTACATCCCCAAACTCGACAATAAAAAAGATTTGATTTACTTTTCTTCCAAAGTTCATAAGGAGTAAGTTTACTTTTCTTATGAGGTATTCTATTCAGAATATAACATGCAGTAATTAAAGCTTCACCATGGAAACTAGTATTCAGTCCAGAATTACACAACATTGCATTTACTATTTCAGTAAGGGTTATATTTTTTCTTTCAGCTACTCCATTTTGTTGTGGAGTATAAGCAATAGTTATTTCATGTATAATTCCTACTGATTCACAATATTCAGGAAATTGATATTCACCTCCCCTGTCAGATCTAAGTGTTTTTATTTTAGCATCACACTGGTTATCTACTTCAGTTTTATAAGTCATAAACATATGAAGTATTATAATACTATTATATTGTTTTGTTGGACTAATTCAACGCTGAATCTTCTTAAGTACAAATCTCGGATTCACGATGTGTTAATCGCTATCCTAAAACAGTATTCGCCCTCTTATATTGTGTGCAAGAGTAACAGCAAATCTATATAAAGATACAATGGAGAATATATAATGAATATCTTTAATCGGCATGTTTGCACAAGCACGATGATTCACAATCATAGATTAGATCACTGCAATGACAAGATAATAGAATTATAGTCTGAAGAACTATAACTCAATTACTTTATATGTTTAGAAAATGGCAGAGAAACTAGAAAGAAGAAAATGTTGATAAGAATTCGAATGAATCAAAACTGGAGTGTTTTTATAGTGGTGAGGAGATACGACTGCTTCTGTTCGAAGAAATGGTTGTAACTCTTTGAACAACAGTGTCTATTTCTTTTTTGAAAAAGACACACCTTTTCGGACCAGTCGACTAGTCTATATAGTACCGTTCGACTGGTATGCATACAAGGAATTTATATGAACAGTCGTGTCTGGCTGATTGAAATCAAACAGTTCCTGTCGTTTCATGCCTGACCGGTCGATTGGTTTGTATAGAACTAGTCGACTGGTAATGGTAAACAAAAGCAACAGTTGACTGGTGCAAACAACACCAATCAACTGGTAACAACTTCAATTCCTGCGAGCAAAACAAAATGGTCTGCTACACAGTAAGCTCATTGGCATTCCAAGGCCCATCTGATCACGAGACCAAAAGAACCCCAAGGTCCATCTTTTGACATTTAAATATTAATATTCATGCCAATGTCATGTTCTTGCCTTATCTCTCCCTTCCTCTTTCTTTTGATATAGTATATCATGCCTTTATATATATAGTGGCATACCATGCTATATTTTATGATGTGGGGCAAAAGCTATATTCCCTTTTGTTCCTTCCTTCTTCCACTTATTTCAAATTTCCTCTAACAATCCTCCACCAAATTATAAATAAATTCCTCTTGTCATTTTATGCAGGAAAATTTGTGCATAAGTATAGATATCTTACAAACTTGAAGCTAAACGTATTGAAAACCCATCAAAGTATATCAGGATGGAGTGGTTGACTAAGCACTGAACCATCTATCCTATATGATCTACCGGATGTGATTATCACACACTCATTTTCATATTTTCCTAATAGTATGTATGCTCGACCCATGGATTAGCCTTGGGTTAGTATCTTCTTTCATGAAATGCCCTTAGAGATCAAGCCAAAATCTCGCAGAAGGCGGCACCACCTTCGTTGCATTCATACAGGTACGTTTATCAGTAGTGCCTTATAATACACACCTCAACAGTATATCTATTATAAACCTATTAAGTTCTAAGCAGAACATCCTCTCTTTGTCATTATAAGTACCAAACACTTTTCCTTTGAATGTGTGATAATACTTAGTTTTTCAGACTAAATATTACAGTTCTTCCAACCACAAACATATGAAGTACTTTTGCTATTTTAACTCAAGATAATAAATTTCTTTATTATGTTGAGTTGAGTTTCTTTCATTGGCGATTGTATTGTATAGGCTTTAAACCCATTCCCTGTGATGTTTTCATCTCTAAGTTCCTTGCAAGTACTTTAGTAAATGGATCTGCCAAATTCTAGCTAGATCTCACAAAATCTATCGTAATTACCCCTTCAGTGAGCATTTTCCTAACATAGACCAATATGTCTAGATTTACCATTATAAACTTGGTTGTATGCTTATGACAATGTAGATTGACTATCACAATGCACAAAAATATTAGTGGCAAAGATTTTGGCCGCACAGGAATTTCTAATAGCAAATTCCTTAACCATTCTGCTTCTTTACTACTAGAAGCCAATGTTATAAATTCAGTAGCCATGGTTGGATCAACAATACATGTTTGTTTCTTTGAGGCCCAGGATATTGCTCCTCCACCAAGGTGAATATCCATCCACTAGTTGATTTATTATCTTTACTTCCAACGTTCCAACTAGCATCAGTGTATCCTTCTATTACACTCGGATAACCATTGTAATGTATACCATAATTTATGGTACCTTTTAAATACTTTAAAATTCTATGTATTGCATTCCAAGGATATGACCAGGGTTACTAGTATATCTACTCATTTTACCAAAAACATAGGCAATATCTGGTCATGTGCATGTCATTGCATATACCAAACTTCCAATAACTCCACTATATTCCAATTGCTCTATTGCTCTTCCAATACTAGTGTATTACTGCATATTTGGATCAAACAGAGTAGACATAGGTTTGAAATCGAATAGATTGAACCTTTTCAAAATTTTCTCAATGTAATGAGACTGGGTAATTGATAATGCATCCTTTTGTTTTCTTGATTCTTATTGCAAGAATCATTTCAGCTACTCCCATATCATTCACGTCAAATCATGAAGATAGATATCTTTTAGTTTCTTTGATACTCGAAGTATTCGTTCCAAGTATTAGCATTTCATCCACTTAAAGGCGTATAATTAAACCTTTACCTGAATGAAACTTTCTATAGACACATTTGTCAGATTCAAAGATCCTAAAACCATTAGATATAATAGTTTTATCAAACTTTTCATGCCATTTTTTTGGTCATGATAGGCCTTGGGGCTCTTGGGGGTCTCGTGAACAGTTGAGCCTCAGAATGCCAATGGGCTTGCTGCGCTATGGACCATTGTAATTTTGAATTACACGTGCAGATTTGTAACTCTTCAGAACCGTTACAGATGAACGGTCTTGTCGCTGATTCTTCTTAGTTACAAATCTCCGAGGCACGATGTGTTGATCGCTATCCTAAAATAGTATTTGCCCACTTATTTTGTGTTCACGAGTAATAAAAAATCTGTTTGAAGATACAATGGAGTAGATATATTGAATATCTTTAGTTGGTGTGTTTGTATAAGCACGACGGTTCACTATCGTGGATTAGATCATTGCAGTGACAAGATAGTAGAATTATAGCCAGAGGAACTATAACCCAATTGCTTTATATGTTTAGAAAATGGCAGAGAATCTAAGAAGATGTTGATAAGAATTAGAGTGATTCAAAACTAGAGGGTAGTCCAGTTTTTATAGCAATGAGGAGATACGGCTACTTCTGTTCGAAGAAATAGTTGCAACTCATGGAACAACAACGTTTATTTTCTTTCAGATAAAGACGCATCTTTTCAGACCATTCGACTTGTCTATATTGTACCAGTCAACTGGTAAGTGTATAAAACTACAACTCTTTGAACAGTCATGTCTGTTTGTTTGGAATAAAAAAAACCCTGTTGGTTTACACCTGACCAGCCGACTAAAATGTTAAAAACCTGCAGCAGTTGACTGGGGCAGACAACACCAGTCAACTGGTAGCCACTTCAATTCCTGCTAGCAAAAAAAATGGTCTGCTGCACAGTAAGCTTATTGACATTCCAATGCCCATCTGATCACAATACCCCAAGATCCCGAAGACCTAAGGCCCATCTTTGGACCTTTAAATATTAATGTTCATGCCAATGTCTTGTTCCTGCCTTATCTCTCCATTTCTCTTTCTTTTGATATAGTATATCATGCCTTTATATATATATAGTGGCATACCTTGCTATATTCCATGATGTGGGACAAATGATATTTTCCCTTTTGTTCCGTCCTTCTCCCATTTATTTCAAATTTCCTCTAACATTAACAGTTGACAGGCTAGGTGTATGCTTAGTAGCGCCCGATTCGATCCATCAAGAATTGTCTTATTCAATCATATATACTTCTGATATGACTGCTGCAAAATTTTCCTTTTAATATTGTTGCTTCTTTTTCCAGAAGCGACAATCCCTTTTGAAATGTTCGGGTTTACCACAAAAGTAGCAACCATTTTTGCTTTCCTTGTTCTGGGAATTATTGTTGTTATGCCCTTTCCTCTTCTTATTAAAACGGTTATTTGAAGCATTATCTGCTTTCTTTTCTTCCATCATATGGACTTTTGATGTATCAACAACTGTTTCATCTTGAGCATCTTCCTGCCTCAGTTGTTGTTCAACCTGCAAATACTGTGCAAGGTTGTCTAGACTCATATCCTCCTTCTTATATTTCAGTAGTTTTCTTTGATCTTTCCAAGAAGGGGCTAATTTGTCTATTATTGATGAGAGCTTTATTTCCTCATACATATTTGAGTTATGTTGACTGTATTGGTTAAGTATATGCATGATATCATTGAATTTCTCTATCACTAAACAATCATCAGTCATTTTGTAATTAAAAAATATGGTGGCATGAAATTTCTTGCAAGATGCGTGTCCTCCATAAGATACTTTGCTTCTAATGAATCCCAGACGTCTTTTGCGGTGGGCTTGTTGTAGTACATACAGAAGAGTGTATCCGTCATTGCGTTGCATATATGCCCCTTGCAAATATAATCATCTTGTTCCCATTTGATCCTTTCTCGTGCTTGTGCAATTGTTTCATCTTCAGTCTCCGCTGGTTTTGGCGTAGTTAGAACATATACCACTTTCATTCCAGCTAGCAAGAAATGCATCTTTTTCTGCCATCATAGAAAGTTAACACCGTCAAACCTTTCTATTTTTTTTAATCAACGGCAAATTCCTTAAGTCTATGAGGAGCCATTGCCAAAATACTGTTTTAGATTTTTGGTCTAATCTCATCGCTGATTCTTCTTAGATACAAATCTCCGAGGCACGATGTGTTGATCGCTATCATAAAACAGTATTTTCCCTCTTATTTTGTGTGCACGAGTAATAGCAAATTTGTTTGAAGATACAACGGAACAGATATATTGAATATCTTTAATCGGCATGTTTGCACAAGCACGACGATTCACTAACGTAGATTAGATCGCTGCAGTGACAAGATAATAGAATTATAGCCTGTAGAACTGTAACTCAATTGCTTTATATGTTTAGAAAATGGCATAGAATCTAGAAAGAAGAAGATGTTGATAAGATTTAGAGTGATTCAAAACTGGAGTGTAGTCCAGTTTTTATAGCAATGAGGAGATATGGCTGCTTCTATTCGAAGAAATGGTTACTACTCTTCGAACAACAGCTATAGGAAAGAAAAAAAGGGAAAATATCATTTGTCTCACATCGTGGAATATAGCAAGGTATGCCACTATATATATAAAGGCATGATATACTATATCAAATGAAAAAGGAAGGGAGAGATAAGGCAAGAACATGACATTGACATTAATATTTAAATGTCAAAAGATGGTCCTTGGGCCTTAGGGCTCTTTGGGTCTCGTGATTAGATGGGCCTTGGAATGTCAATGAGCTTACTGCGCTGCAGACCATTTTGTTTTGCTCGCATGAATTAAAGTGGTTACCAGTTGACTAGTGCAGTTTGCACCAGTCAACTGCTACAGGTTTTTAACGTTACTAGTTGACTAGTTCTATACAGATCAATCGACTAGTGAGGTGAACCGACAGAGTTTGTTTTATTTCAAACAAACAGACACGACTGTTCAAAGAGCTGCAGTTTTATACACTTACCAGTTGACTGGTACAATATAGATCAATCGACTGGTCCAAAAGGTTGCGTCCTCTTCATAAAAGAAATAGACACTGTTGTTCGAAGAGTTGCAACCATTTCTTCGAATAGAAGCAGCTGTATCTCCTCAGTTCTATAAAAATGGACTACACTCCAGTTTTGGATCACTCTAATTCTTATCTACATCTTCTTCTTTCTAGATTCTCTGCCATCTTCTAAAACAATAAAGCAATTGACTTATACTTCTACAGGCTATAATTCTATTATCTTGTCACTACAGTGATCTAATCTACGATAGTGAATCATCGTGCTTGTGCAAACACCCCGATTAAAGATATTCAATATATCTGCTCCGTTGTATCTTCGAACAGATTTTCTGTTACTCGTGCACATAAAATAAGAGGGAAAATACTGATTTAGGATAGCGATCAACAAATCGTGCCTCACAGATTTGTATCGAAGAAGAATCAGCGACGAAATTAGTCCAACAATCTAAAACAATATTTTGGCAATGGCTCCTCACAGCCTTAAGGAATTCGCCGCTGATTTTACAAAACTAGAGAGGTTTGACACTGTTAACTTTCCGATGGTAGAAAAAGATGCATTTCTTCCTGGCTGGAATGAAAGTGTTATATGTTCTAACTACGCCAAAACCAACAGAGACTAAAGATGAAACGATTGCATAAGCACGAGGAAGGATCAAATGTGAACAAGATGATTATATTTGCAAGGGGCATATATGCAACGCAATGATGGATAAACTCTTCGATATGTTCTACAACAAGCCCACTGCGAAAGACGTCTAGGATTCATTAGAAACAAAGTATCTTATGGAGGACGCAACTAGTAAGAAATTTCTAGCCACCAAATTTTTTAATTAAAAATGACTGATGATCGTTCATTGATAGAGCAATTCGATGATATCATGCACATACTTACCCAATTCAGTCAACATAACTTAAATAAGGACGAGGAAATCAAGGTCTCATCATTAATAGACAAATTACCCCCTTTTTGGAAAGATCCAAGAACATTACTGAAACATAAGAAGGAGGATATGAGTCTAGACAACCTTGCACAATATTTGCAGGTTGAACAAAAACTGAGGAAGAAAGATGCTCAACATGAAATAGTTGTTGATACATCATAAGTCCATATGGTAAAAGAAAAGAAAGCAAACAATGCTTCAAATAACTCTTCAAATAAGAAGAGGAATGGGCAAAACAACAATAATTCCCAGAACAATAAAAGCAAAAATGGCTGCTACTTTTGTGGTAAACCAGGACACTTCAAAAGGGATTGTCGCTTCTGGAAAAAGAAGCAACAATCTGAAAAGGAAAAGTTTGCAGCAGTCATATCAGATGTGGATATGATTGAATAAGACAATTCTTGGTGGATCGATTCTTGCACTATAAAGCATGTCTGCACAAACAAGAATCAATTCAAGAAAATGGAACTGACCAAAGACGAAGATTACCTATATATGGAAAATTCAGCAAAGGCGGAGGTCAAAGGGAAGGGAATGTGGATTAGGAATTCACATTAGGAAATATTTTGACTTTAAATGATGTATATTATGTACCCGAAATTAGGAAGAATCTTGTTTTGGGAAGTCTTCTTAATAAGTATGGTTTCAAACAAGTCTTTGAGTCAGACAAATATGCGTTGATCAAAGGCGGTGTGTCTGTGGGAAAATGGCATATGGGTGACGATATGTTCAAACTGAATGTTGATATTAATAAAAAAAATATGAATTTTGCTTATATTATTGACTCATTTTCGTTATGGCATAGTAGATAAGGACATCTTAATCATAAACGCATGCTTGAAATGATATCATTGAATCTGATTCCCAAACACAAAAATGATATGCTAGATAAGTGTAGGATATGTTCATTAACTAAGATCACTAGAAAACCATTTCATTTTAAAGCAAAAGTGCAACTTTATTATTACAACTTATTCATAGTAATGAATGTGATATGCATAGTACTCCTACTAGAGGTGGAAAGAAATATTTTGTCACATTTATATATGATTACTCAAAATATTATTATGTTTTTCTTATGCATGATAAAAGTGAAGTGTAAAATTAATTTATGACTTATAAAACCAAAGTAGAAACCCAGTGTGATGCTAAAATAAAAACACTTAGATCTAATAGGGGAAGAGAATATCAATTTCCTGAATATTGTGAATCAGTAGGAATTATACATGAAACATCTATTGCTTATACTCCACAACAAAATGGAGTAGCTGAAAGGAAAAATAGAATTCTTACCGAAATGGTAAATGCAATGTTGTGTAATTCTGGACTGAATACTAGTTTCTGAGTTGAAGCTTTACTTACCGCATGTTATATTCTGAATAGAATACCTCATAAGAAAAGTAAAATTACTCCTTATGAACTTTTGAAGAAAATCAAATCAAATCAAATCTTGATTATTATCAAGTTTGGGGATGTAGAGCGATTGTCCGATTACCTGAACCAAAAATAAGGAAATTAGGACAAAAGGTTATCGAGTGCATATTCTTAGGATATGCTCAACACAGCAAAGGATATAGGTTTCTAGTAATTGAACCTAATAGCTCTATAGAAGTAAATATATTAATAGAATCATGGGATGAAGTGTTTTATGAGAATAGATTTACATCTATTCAAAATAAATCGATTCATGAAACGGTGGAGGCCAATACACCTATTAATAAAATGGTGGAGGTTAATGAACCACCAACTGAACACGTAGAAAACACTAATGGAAATATCCATGAAAACGGTGATTTTCTTAGGAGAAATAAATGAAGAAGGATAAATAAATCTTTTGGACCAGATTTCGTCATATATTTGGTTGAAGGATCTAGAAATAATGTATAGCATCAATTGATGATGTCTACAAACATAGAATCTGATCCTTTAACATACAATGAAGCAATGAAATCTCAAGATTCATCATTTTGGAAAGAAGCCATAAATGATGAAATGGATTCTATTACGGGAAATAAAACATGGAAACTAGTTGATTTACCTCCTAGTTCAAACCCAATAGGATGTAAATGGATATTTATGAAAAAGTTAAAAGCCCATGGCATAATAGAAATATTTAAAGCAAGATTAGTTGCTAAAGGATTCACATAGAAAGAAGGAATAGATTTTATTGATACATATGCCCTTGTAGCAAGAATTTCAACTATTAGAACTTTAATAGCATTAGCTTCTATCTATAATTTTGAAATTCATAAAATGGACGTCAAGACTGCATTTCTAAATAGAGAACTTGATGAAGAGACATATATGTCTCAACCAGAAGGTTTTTTAATGCCTGGACAGGGGCATAAAGTATGTAAACTTATCAGATCACTTTATGATCTTAAACAAGCACCGAAATAATGGCATGAAAAGTTTGATAAAACTATTATATCTAATGGTTTTAGGATCTTTGAATCTGACAAATGTGTCTATATAAAGTTTCATTCAGGTAAATGTGTAATTATATATGCCTTTACGTGGATGATATGTTAATATTTGGAATTGATACTTCGAGTATCGAAAAAACTAAAAGATATCGATCTTCATGCTTTTGACATGAAAGATATGGGAGTAGCTGAAATGATTCTTGGAATAAGAATCATGAAAACAAAAGATGGGTTATCAATTACCCAATCTCATTACAATGATAAAATTTTGAAAAGGTTCAATCTATTAGATTGTAAACCTATGCCTACTCCATTTGATCCAAATATGCAGTTATACACTAATACTTGAAGAGCTATAAAGCAATTGGAAGTTTGATGTATGCAATGCCATGCATACGACTAGATATTGCCTATCATGTTGGCAAAATGAGTAGATATACTAGTAACCCTAGTCATAACCATTGGAATGCAATACATAGAATTTTAAAGTATTAAAAAGATACCATAAATGATGGTATACATTACAACGGTTATCCAAGTGTAATAGAAGGATACACTAGTGCTAGTTCGAACACTGGAAGTGAAGATAATAAATCAACTAGTGGATGGATATTCACTCTTTGTAGGGGAGAAATATCCTAGGCCTCAAAGAAACAAACATGTATTGCTGATTCAACCAGGGCTGCTGAGTTTATAGCACTGGTTTCTGGTAGTAAAGAAGCCAAATGGTTAAGGAATTTGTTATTAGAAATTGTTGTGTGGCCAAAACATAGACCTCCAATATTTGTTCATTGTGATAGTCAGTCTACATTGTCACAAGCATACAAATAATTTTATAATGATAAATGTAGACATATTGGTCTAAGGCACAGTTTGGTTAGGAAAATGCTTACTGAAGGGGTAATTACCATAGATTTCGTGAGATCTAGCCAGAATTTGGCAGATCCATTTACAAAAGAATTGTAAGGAACTTAGTATAAAAACATCATAGAGAAATGGTTTAAAACCTATACAATACAATCACCAATGAAAGAAACTCAACTCAACATAATAAAGAAATTTGTCATCTTGAGTTCAAAGAGCAAAAGTACTTCATATGTTTGCGGTTGGAAGCACTATAATATTTAGTCTGAAAAAACTGAGTATTATCATACATTCCAAAGAAAAATGCTTGGTACTTATAATGACCAAGAGAGGATATTCTGCTTAGAACTTAATAGGTTTATAACAGAATTACTGTTGAGGTTTGTGTTATAAGGCACTTCTGATAAACCTACCTATATGAAGGCAACGAAGTGGTGCCGCCTTTTGCGAGATTTTGGCTTGATCTCTAAGGGCATTTCATGAAAGAAGATACTGACCCAAGGCCATTCCACGGATTGAGCAATCATACTATCTGGAAAATATGAAAATGAGTGTGCGATAATCACATCCGATAGATCATATAGGATCGATGGCTCAATGCTTAGTCAACCACTCTATCCTGAAGTGTTGTGATGGGTTTTCACTACGTATAGATTCAAGTCTATATAGACATATATACTTATGCACAGATTTTCCTGCATAAAATGACAAGAGAAATTTATTTAAAATTTTGTGGAGGATTGTTTGAGGAAATTTGAAATAAATGGAAGAAGGAAAGAACAAAATGGGAAATATCATTTGTCCGACATTATGGAATATAGAAAGGTATGCCGCTATATATATATATATATATATATATATATATATATATATATATATATATATAAAGGCATGATATACTATATCAAAAGAAAAGGGAAGGGAGAGATCGGGCAAGAACATGACATTGACATTAATATTTAAAGGTCAAAAGATGGGCCTTGGGGCTCTTGGCGTCTTGTAATCAGATGGGCTTTGGAATGTCAATGAGCTTACTGTGCAGTAGACCATTTTGTTTTGCTCGTAGGAATTGAAGTGGTTACCAGTTGACTGGTGTTGTTTGCACCAGTCAACTGCTGCAAGTTTGTAACATTACCAGTCGACTGGTCAGATGTAAACTGACAGGGTTTGTTTTATTTCAAACAAATAGACATGACTGTTCAAAGAATTGCAGTTTTATACACTTACTAGTCGAATGTTACAATAGAGTCCAGTCGACTGGTCCGAAGGTTTGCGTCTTCTTCTAAAAAGAAATAGATGTTGTTGTTCGAAGAGTTGCAACCATTTCTTCGAATAGAAGTAGTTGTACCTCCTCAATTCTTTAAAAGATGGACTATAATCCATTTTTGGATCACTCTAAGTCTTATCTACATCTTCTTCTTTCTAGATTCTCAGCCATCATCTAAACTAATAAAACAATTGAGTTATGGTTCTACAGGCTATAATTCTATTATCTTGTTACAGCGATCTAATCTACGATAGTGAATCGTCGTGCTTGTACAAACACGCCGATTAAAGATATTCAATATATCTACTCCGTTGTATCTTCGAACAGATTTTCTATTACTCGTGCACATAATATAAGAGGGCAAATATTGTTTTAGGATAGTGATCAACACATTGTGCCTCGAAGATTTGTATCGAAGAAAAATTTACGATGAAATTAGTCCAACAGGTTGTTGTGATCAATTTTTCTTTTTCTTCTTAGGAATAAATCTGTTACGAATATCATTCTTTTATTTTCTTTAATCATCAACAATGCTTTTCTTAACACAATTGCCAATATCATACTATTTTAAACACATTTGCATACAATGAAGGATTTCCAGCTAATAGAAAATATGCATAACAGAAATGTTAAATATCAAACCTAGACTTTCAAAAACCAAAAGGGATTTATATCTTTATTTTACTACGAAACACAGAAGGAAATTCATTAAATGAGAATGTTATTATTTGTTATACCTTGACAAAAATGATATTAGTTTAACAATAGTAGTAAATGTAATTGAAAAGGTACGAGCTAATAAGTGCAATTCATAATGGTACGTATCAGATATGGAAAATGGAAAACTATTCCTAAAGATACACATGCGTCTGTCATTAAAATTTCAAGTGGTGAAAGTAGCATTAGCATATCATACTACAATTTTAAAGATATTGGATTTGGTTAAAATAAATATTTTCCTATTACTTATTCTATGCTTATGCATGGATTATGATGCTTCTACCTTAAATCAAACCAAAGAAATATTGTTTATTGCCAACTCTTACAAATATCTGTTAAGTACAAATTTTAAGAACGTAAGGGAATGGATGAGAACAGGGCACCTTCCTTCGTTTCCGTTTTACCAAATTCATGTCTTCCATTTTTACTTCATTAAACCGTCATGATCCCATTTACCATCCTTATATTTCTTATCAAAATATAAAAAAGATAAATGCATGATTTTTTTAATAAATAAACACAACCACTCAAAGAACACTACAAACTTTCATGTATTGATGAATACATACTATGTATTAGGATTGAATTCAGCATCTGTCACTGCATCACTTTGCTTCTTTGGTTCGTTACCTAAAATATTTTTAGAGTGGTTGTTAAAATGCAACTTTTCAATTGAACAATAAATGAGCTTATTTCAGGAAATTAACTAATCATGTCTCTACGATTCCCTTATGAGAAATCATAGTATTCAATGAAATGCTCCACGAAAATAGAATGCAAATGTTACTGTAACCTTAATCTAAGGAGTTCTTATATTGAAAATTCAATTCACCAAAATTTTACATCAATCATAAATGTTCTAAGTAAGAATATTTAATGGAATTTTTTTCTCAAATCAACTAATAAAAAACATAAATAATAAATACACATCACGATAAATGAAACATGCACAAACCTAACCTTCCTTACTAATTATCACAGGTATTTAGAAAGCATGAGGCTGAAAAACCTTAGCTTTTAGTTTAAACATGAGAAATTGGCTTGGAGAATGTCTATTGAGAGATGGAATCAAACTTTCAGATGCCAAAGTGGATTGGTGGATTCTACACTATAGCAGACAACAGAACATTTCACTATCATATGGCTTCTCCTGTGATACCATTTTATCATCATAAGGGGTGTTAGGACTGTCTCGCATGTTATTAAAGAGGAATGACGGTTTGAATAAATTGTCCCATATCACGGAATAAATTGAAGTAGTAGTGTACAAATATGAGCCGGTAGGCATGTAATATCAGGGATTCCTTTTGTTACAGGCATGTATGTGCTAACTCATATGCGTGCGCCATATGCAGGAAGGGGGCTTTGTTCCGACCGTCATTAAATAACAGTGGTATTAGAGCCGAAGGTTACGAACTGGGCCATGCAGGCAAGGCAGTGCTCTCAAAAGATACTCGTAGGATGTGAGTCAAGGGGGAGACTGTTAGGATTGTCTCACATGTTATTAAGGAGGAAAGGCGGTTTGAACAAATTATCCCATATCACGGAATAAATTGAAGTCGTAGTGTACAAATATGAGCTGGTAGGCACGTAACAACAGGGATTCCTTTTATTATAAGGATGTGTGCCAACTCAAATGCGGTGGGCTTTGTTCCAACCATCGTTACATAAAAGTGGTATCAAAGCTGAAGGTTACGGACTGGGCCATGCAGGCAAGGCAGTGCTCCCAAAAGTCGGTTGTTACATAACAGTGGTATTAAAGCCGAAGGTTACGGACTGGGCCATGCAGGCAAGACAGTGCTCTCAAAAGTTACTCGTAGGATGCGAGTCAAGGGGGAAACTTTTAGGATTTCCTTGCATGTTGTTATGGTAGGAATAATGGTTTGGATGCAAAAGTCCCACATCACGAAATAAATTGGAGGAGGCAAGTACAAATATGAGTTGGTAGGCACGTAACAACAAGGGATTCCTTTTGTTACAAGGATGTGTGCCAACTCATATGCTTGCGCTCTATGTGGAAGGAAGGGGAGCTTTGTTCAGGCCATCGTTGCATAACAGAGGGTAGGGTTACTCATAAAAACTTTTCATTCTTCTACAGGTGCCACCAGTGAAGTGATATCAATATAGGTATTATTACTTCATATTTGTTAAAATATTAGGTTAGCCTAAATTTAAGGATTAAAATTTTATATCCTAGTTGATCTAAATAGCTTGAAGTCACCGAATGTTGGCCATTATAGTTTGATGAAACCTGAGCATACTAACCATCTCTTAGAGATAATGCATCCTCCTGCTCACTTTTTTTTTCCCATTTCTACCATAAAGGTGTAATAAAATACCTACTAGGTCAGTTGCATAAGTAAATTAATTAAGCATGCGTTCCTTGCTTGTATGCATGATTATTTAGTGCAGGTAATGTTGATATGTACTACAACAAAAACACTTTTCGCAACAGTCAATATCTGTTTCTATAGACCAATTTCAACAAACCCGCGCCAGTTGGTATAGTAGGAGTTGTAATATGTCGGCTCCTTTTCGCAATATTTTTGCCAGTTGCAATAAAACTTTTTTTGCAACTGTCTTTTGTTGTTGCAAAAAATCTTTTTGCAACAACAAATGCCACTTGTAAACCTGGAATTGACGTTGAAAAAGTGGGATACTACAACTATTTTTTACAGTCGCAAATAAGTCAGCTAAAACTATTTAAAATAGTTGCAAATTGACTATTTGTAGCACTGCATACGCACATCGCGCACACACACATATATGTTATAATTCACCACTTTCAATATGTAATAATTCATTGCTAAAACAAATATCATAATTAAATTATCAAAAGCACACTCCTTAAGACAAAGAAAAATATATTACATACACGAATTCATAACATACTATTAGCTCGCTTTGTGATCGGGCTACACAATGTTAAGATATTGCTCAATAAATAAGTTTAAAGAAAGAATTCACAGTAGATATTTGGATCGGTTCGGAGACCCCCGAACTGATCCCTTTCTCTTCAAAGTTAGCAGTCCAAAAAATGGCATATAGGAGGCGCAACCAGATCGTTTCGGAGCTTACCGACCTGAACCACCTATCTGAATACCGATCCGATCCGAGAACCAGTAGTTGCAGAGGTTACAGCCTATGATCCCTTCAAATACGAAGTGGTTATATATCCACTCCCCCACGTTCACCCACGAACATAGTATGCTGGCACCATCTCAGAGCTTAGAACCCTACTTTGAAGGGATGAGCACCACGTGTATCCGAACCGGAGCCCTCTAGAGGAATTTTCTGCCAATAAATATACCACCAAACCTCACTTGGAGGGATCTTTTGGAAAATTTTTGACTATCTCCTCCACAGAAACCGAATGTCATTGTTTTATTCAGATCGTCATCAACTTTTAGGGCACATTTCATCAAAGATTGAGTGGAATTATTCATTGTAAGAGTGAGGTTGTGTAAAAACAAGCATTGTATTTGTACTTTAATCATCAATCAACGAGGTATAAAGTGGACGTAGGCTCTTTAACGCCGAACCACTATAAATCGTGTTTTCTCTTTGTTTTTTTTTTCAATTATCATTGAATTGGGTGTTAGAACCATTTTTGGATCTAACATTTTGGTGCTTTCACTGAGAAGTTTTGAATTCTCAGCGTTTTGGATTATCGTTCAACTATTTGAACCCTTAAGTTCAAAGAAGTTAATCCACATTCTTTGGCATTCTCGGACACTTTCTGACCAATCTCTAAAGAATTGGATATTATGGCTAAGGGAAAAGGAAAATAATTGCAAAGTGCTCCGGAAAATGAGGCAAGCGAAGATCAGCAGGCCATTGTTGTGACTAGATCACAGGGACAAAGCTCAGGAGAAAACCGGTCTGATTCCAAAGCTCCGAACCGAATGGAGAATGCAAACCCGACCCGGATGAACGATGTGAACCCAAACAGAACCGTTACCCCTGATGTTGCTCGCACCCCCCTCCGAACCGATCTGATTCTGTAACCATGGTCCGATCCGATCAGAACGTGTCAGATGTTGGTACCTCTACTTGAGCCCCTACAAATGCTCTGATACCAGCCGTGACCACTAGTTATCAGCCTACTCCTTATGCGCTCGTCACACACAGAAATTTTTCGCGCTTGCTTGATATTCTTAAGAGCACTAGGGATGCTTTGGAGGATCATAAATGTGATAGTGTTCTTGTGAGGGAGAATATGAAAGTTATGAGCAAGGAGATAAGTGAGCTTTGTTGACAAAACGTTTCCTCTCCTACCCGTCATCTAACCACGGGTCATTCATCATCTTCAGACGAAGAATGCCCACATGAAAGGAGGCGATATGAAAGGCCCGAGAATCTGGAACAGTTGAGATTTGGATCTTTGGGATCCCGTGAGGACAAGGCCGCGTTCTAGGGCCCGACGATCCAAGTTTGAGAGAACCAATTCTGTTACCGATGCGAGGATCACACGTCCTTCCCCGGGATCCGAACATTACTAATCCCACTCCGGGGCAGTTTCTTCAGCCAGATCGTCCCGTAAATCACCGAAACCGCAGGGGGCGAGGAAGTTCAGCCACCAATCGAAACCAAAGGGCGTCACCTAAAATAGGCGCTAGACATGTTAGAAGAGATAGAAGTGTAGATCCTGAACCTACCCTAACCAATGCAGATGTAGAAGCAATGGTGCGTCAAATCACGACTGATAGTCGCCGCTATGCTAACGAGGATTGGGGTATTGAGCGTAGTCATACCCCATTCACCGACGACATTTCAGACTTCCAATTCCATCGATGGTTCAACTTGCCACAGATGGACCGATATGCTAGGAGAACAGATCCGGGACAACACCTGATGAGGTATGCCTGGTATTTGAACGCCGTAGCCGCGCCTGACGCTGTAAAATGTAAAGCCTTCCCGATATATCTATAAGATGTTGCATTAATGTGGTTTACTCGACTTTCCCCACAATCGGTGTCGAGCTTTAAAGAACTAAGCGAGCGTTTTATGAATCATTTCCAGCTCCATACCCAGAAAGCCAAAAGTGTTATTGAACTATCTAGAATCAAACAAGCCCCTGGAGAGTCTCTAAAGTCGTACCTGGACCGCTTTAATTCAGCAGTTACTGAAATAAGCGATCCCCACGAACCAGCCATTTTTATGGCCTTAATAGATGGGGTCGATCCAGATACTGAATTCAGAGGATATCTAACGAGAAAATCGCCATTGACAAGGGAGGCACTCTATGAAAAGTCAAATATTCGCTTACGACAGAAGGAAATATACGTTAGTCGAAAAAGAAAGTCTGAGGGAGTTTCAAAAGAAGATATTCAAAGTAATGTTGCTGTGAAACAGTCCGACGATAATTCGAGGAAGGTCGAGATAAACGTTGGCAACAAAAACAGGGAAAATGAAAACAGGAATGGAAACGACAATAAAAGAAATAGGAACCGAGGAAATAACTCCGGAAAAGACCTCTTTTCCAAACTTTTGAAAACTACACATCGTTGAACGATACGTTGGAAAACATCTACCTGGATACTTACAATGTCTTGCAATATAAGAAACCTCCTCGCAGAGACTCCACTGAGAAGGAGCTAGCGACCAGAAAATTTTGTCTGTTTCATGGAACCCATGGCCACTCTATTAATGAGTTTCGGCATTTAAGAGACGTTGAAAAATTGCTGCGAAAAGGAAAGTTAGATGAATATAAGGTTGCCCCAAGAGATAGAGGGCAAGGAGGAAAGCCCCGAATCAAAATTGGCATGCTCCTAAACCCACAGCTCAGCAAAAGGGTAAAGGAATTGTCATCAACACTATAGTTGGGGGGCCTATCCAGCTAGCCATAGCTATAGGGCAATGGACCAATATGTTAATGTGGCCAAGCACTTCGATGTAGGGGAATGCAGTAACTTCGAAGTTACCACCCCGTTAAAGCAACAAAAAACGATGTCAGGTGATGTCATATTTCGTGACAGAGATGATACGGAGTTCAATCGCCTACCAAGGACCCATTGTTGATCACTACCACTATCGGTCCAGCTCTAGTTCATAAAGTATTAGCGAATAATGGGAGTTTGATTAATATTCTCTTTAAGAAATCATTCGGTTAGATGAAACTCGAAGCTAAAGATTTGAAGACTTATGAGGGATGGTGGGACGGTCCGCCCTGCACCAGCTGACCATTTCAATGAAATGCGCTGTGCCGATGCCCAACCAGCACAGGACGATAGTCAGAAGAAAAGAAAGAAGACGATGAATCATCAAAGAACCTATAACATAACTCACAGCGCAAGGAACAACATATAATAATAACATAACTTGATATAAAACAGGCGAGACAGTGCATAAGCTGAAAACAAAACCGTCATAGCAGCGGAAAGTTCAGATTTCAGCTTATGATCCAAATCATCATTATTACAACTTTTAAATCTGTCTCTAAAGCAAAATAGAAGGTACACTACTAAAGCCCAAAGTAGTGACCAACAACAACACAGGGAGAATATATGGGAATAATACGTGTAAGCTTCCTGCTCATCTCCGGACAGATGCTCGTGCATAACTAGCTAACCTGTTTCTAGTCTGCTCGTTTAGGGGCACCCAGAGTAATAAGAAGAGACATAAAACTCTAGGTCAGACAAAAATCTGGTATGAGAAATAAGCAGCAAAACAAATAGAACAATAACAGGTATACATAACCATACCTGAACCTGGACCTGCAACCAAAGAGTTAACACAATAGGATGTACAATACTCTAAGGTGACACTAACACATGGTGTGAAAATAATGGGGAGGGGGTGTGCATGTCACGGTGATAGAAAACATCAATCTTAGCAATTGTAACACCCCACCTCTTCTAGGGTCACTCACAAAGGGAATGCACTAGGTTTGGTGAAGCATTATCGAGGTAAACATGCACAGAAATATTACAAGACAGAACATATACAAAACAGCGGAAGTAAAACAAATTTCATTACCTTATAAAATAAGGTCTAAAGCCTTTTTACATCAGAATACATCAAAACCTGTCTTGCAATAGTAAAGAAGCATAAAACCTTTTCATAAATTATTCCCCAAAATAAAAGCGGTGAAGCAGCCATAGCCAAAAGAAGACCAAGCTATACATGATGACCTTCAAGCATAAGAGGTCCGAACTAAACAACATCATATCCTCCCTGAAACCTAGGGGGGAAACGGAAGACAAAGAGGCGAAAGAAAACGGGGTCAGTCATAAAGACTGGTTAAGCATAGATTATCTTAACCTCATCATACTATCGAGTCGGATTGGTTAAGTATAGGTTAACTTAACCCCATCCACTAATCGTATTAGAATAGTTAAGTATATTTAAACGGTCTTGTGACTTAACCCTATCAAGTTCTCATATCAGATTGGTTAAGTATGGTTGCTTAACCTCATCAAATCATCATGTATAATTGATTAAGTATAGGTTACTTAACCCCATTAAATTATCATGTTAAGTTGGTTAAGTATTGGTTACTTAACCTCAATGAATTACCAAGTTTAGATTGGTTAAGTGTTTAACTTAACCCCATCGAATTACCGTGTTTAGATTAGTTAAGTGTAGGTTACTTAACCCCATCTAATTACCGTGTTTTAGATTAGTTAAGTCTAAGTTACTTAACCCCATCTAATTACCAAGTCAGATTAGTTAAGTGTAAATTACTTAACCCCATCCCCTAATTGTCTTATATGGTTAAGTGTCATTAAGAAATCAAGTCCGGTTCCACTTAACCTACCCATTCGTGTCATATCGGTTAAGTGCCATTAGTCAAAATTACTTAACCTTTTCATGTGGCATTAATTAGATTAATGCACCCCAACCTCTCACATTAGACTTTGTTGTGGTTACTAGTTAAGCCGGGCGGGCCCGGGTAGCTTTACACCACAACCTAGTCTAACCTCGGGTTTTAAGTGCTATATGACCAACTACTCACATTGGGTCCTATTGTTTGTAGCCACTAGTTATGTCGGGCGGGTCCGGGTAGATTTATGCTACAAACTCAACCCAACCTCGAGTTGGCCACTTTCATGTTTGGTCTAGTGCCATATTACACTTACAACCCATATGTGTCTAGTTTCAAGTCCTATGTTTAACCCACATATCATGTCCACATTTAGGTGTATCATGAGTGCCATATTTTCATGAAATCCCATGTCAAATTATCATGTCATAATCACGCACGTCTAACCTACCCCAAATCGTGTTTCCAACCCAAGTAAAAGCGAGTCAACCTAGTAAGGATACTATGCTACATATTGGCCTCAAAACATGCACGATGTCAAAAAGGGATTGGCCACAAACATGCATGGTATCATAAGGGGTTTGGCCTCAAAATATGCATAGCATCATAAGGGGTTTTTGGCCTCAAACATGCATAATGTCACAACGGGATTAGCCCCAAACATGCATGATATCATAAGGGGGTTTGGGTTCATTTACATGCATAAGCCCCAAGTCATATTCATGTGCATATTTCACAAGTCAAGGTGGTTTCAAGTATTCATGCCAACATTCCGCAAGTAAAGGTTCAATCTTTCATGATGGACTAAGTTAAACATAACATAAGTGGCATGATTTATTCACTAAGCATAGCCAAAAGTCATAGGTTCAAGCAAAAGAGGCATGACAAGGTTCATATAGGCTAGCATACTTGGTTTAATCTCGTTTTATTCCATGCCATCATTAAAACTACCGTTTAGATCTAGAAGTAGCTAGAACTTACATAGCGAGGCTTGGGGAAAGATCATGAATCGTCTTGACGAAGAAAGGTGGCTCCTTTGTTGAAGAATCATCATGAAATTTGCGTAGCAATGTTGATCTCTCCTCGATTTGATGTAGAAAGCTTGCACCTTTTGATTTGAACCCGATTTGAATGCATAAGCCCTTGGAGTTGGAGATGGAGGCCATGATCAAGATAGATTTTGGCAGCAATTAGTTGCTAGAATGATTTTTAGTGATTTAGGTTAGGTCCTAGGGTGTTTTTATAGAGATTAGGAGTAGTATAGGCCATAGGATAAACCCTAGGATAGATCTGAGCCCTCAAAACCCGTCACAGGCCCATAAAACCGAGCCAAGACAGCAGCAGGTGCACCCAGGTCCAAGTGGTCGGACCACCCAGGTCGACACCCGTGTCGACTGGGCATTCGACCTACCCCCTGGGCGTGTCGACTCCCCAGTCGACACCCCAGTCGACCTGGGGCTTGGGCGGGAAAAATTCCTGCCCAGTTCGTTTAGCTCCAGATTTGAATTTCAAACTGTTTTTGAACTTGGATTTTTCTGAAAACTTCCATGGGCCATAACTGGGTCATACTGACTCCGATTTTCGAAAACTCAGACTCTATTTCGTGTATTTTTCCGAGACAAATGCAATGGCACAACCCATTTCTCCTGATTCAGATTTTATAATTAAATTCTGCCTTGATTCTTGTCTTAGCATGTTGTAAGAATCCGGGTTGTTGCATTCTCCCCAACTTAAAGGATTTCGTCCCCGAAATCTCCAAGTTAGGGAGAACGTATCCTACCGTCCATCATCCATATACTCAAAACATCATCCACAGGCAACCATGGTCCTTAAAACACTCCTAATGCTTTATGAACACATGCAGAAAGTGTGTGTATATGTTCCTTAGCTAATGCTAATGATCAGGCCTGAATGATCTTTTTAATGCAAAATATGTTTAGTGCCGTGAATCCAACATGTATGCAAATAGTCCTAGTCATATAAGTACTACATGCGTGCACAAGCATTCATTCATATGCAACATCCGCATGTCAACACATTAATTTTCAAACAAGTATAAATACTTGTGCATATGCAATGCAAAATGTGAGTGCGTCGATCTAGTATCTAACGTGTATTCGCGCATCCACGAGCAACCACTTGCAACCATTTGCAACCATATCAATCATAACATGTTTCAAATACATGTTTACATCCATAGAGTTCTACCTAAGGTTCCCAAGATAGGATCGAGAAGATAAACAAGACAAACTCCTTACAGGGTTTGCAACAGAAACAGGACCGAGAGGATATCCACCAAGCGATAGCATGCAAGCAAGCTCTACAGGAGAACCAGGGATCAATGATATACTATTAAAAAGAGACATGATGCGCGCATCTAAGCCGCATTTCCATGAGCTTAATTCCATTGTGCCTTGACTGCCTTTGACCTCATGATTTCGTAGCTCCTTGGTTCCTATTTCCATGGTATGAGTTGAAACTCATTTCACTATCGCCTCTCGTTCCACTTTCACTTATTCTTTCCCTAGTATGCTCGGCTCAAACATATCTATGTACTCATGCAAGCTCTCCAAAATTCACTAGTGAATTTTGGATCTTGTTTACCGATGCCAATCCATGTTACCACGTGCAATTACTAGGGTGATTCCTATAACTCATGCTTAAGCGGAATGAACCATCCGTCTTATTGGCGAACGTTACTCGATTGGATCAGAGATTTCCGATAAATGCATCAAGAGATTCTAGGTAACTAACCATGACAGAATTCATAAGGTTACACGAGACTTCGAGGGTATTACCAAGGCAAGTTAAGAGTTTAACTACCCTCCTTTCAAAACCGAGAATGGCATCCCTTACTGGATAACCACTTCATCCCTAGAATCCATCCATAGCTCAACAATAGAAGCATTGCTTCTAATCTCAACACTTGGCATTTACATTCTCAATTCCAAACAAGTCATGAATAAATGGACCGACTCTTCAACCAGATTTTGGGACAAAATTGGGATCTTCTACCATGCTAGTACTAAGGTACAGAGACTTAACTATCGAAGCAGACTTAAATGATGCGATGATCAAAATAAAGTCTGGATGGGATGATAGAAAAGAAAGGCTAAACCTTTAACAAAAACGATACCATCCCTCTTAGGTACGCTAGGAGTGAGAGCATACAATTGCCCTCTCGCTGATCTTGTCCTTGCCTTCCTACGTGGACTAATCCATACCAACAAGTTGCTTATCCTTACGGCTGTGTCCTTTATCTTTGCTCTTATTACCCTTCCTTGTAACACGGTAACAGACCTCTCGAGAACCACCTCCATCTCACGGAAAACACTTCGTAGCCAGACAAGGATTAGTCGCAGTTAAAACTACTGTGACTACAGATGGAGGAAAGAAAGGAAAAGAGATTCAATCAAGGAAACAAAGGATAGTGCTAATGGCTTTTGGGGAATAGCCTTTTAAAAAAATTTCTTGAAAAATGCTTCTTTGTAAACAGTTTCTCAAATAGTTTTCAGAAGGTTTTTAAAACTTTTGCCCAGTCCGGTAACCTTCTGCTCTGATACCAAATGTAACACCCCACCTCCGCTAGGGTCACTCACAAAGGGAATGCACTAGGTTTGGTGAAGCATTATCGAGGTAAACATGCACAGAAATATTACAAGACAGAACATATACAAAACAGTGGAAGTAAAACAAATTTCATTGCCTTATAAAATAAGATCTAAAGCCTTTTTACATCAGAATACATCAAAACCTGTCTTGCAACAGTAAAGAAGCATAAAACCTTTTCATAAATTATTCCCCAAAATAAAAGCGGTGAAGCAGCCATAGCCAAAAGAAGACCAAGCTATACATGATGACCTTCAAGCATAAGAGGTCTGAACTAAACAACATCATATCCTCCCTGAAACCTGGGGGGAAACGGAAGACAAAGAGGCGAAAGAAAACGGGGTCAGTCATAAAGACTGGTAAGTCCTATCTACTTCCAGTATAAAAACAGGTAAAGGTAATATGACATGCATAAACTGAAAGTAAACATAAGGATGACGACAAGATAGATAAGCTAAACCAAGATAACTGGATGAACTATTGTAGCAAGATAAACTAAGGTATCATGATAAACTACGGTGTCAAGATAAATCAAGGTATCACATCGTCAGGTTTCTATCAAGTATACTATCCCAACGTATCTATCATGTATAACCTCCCACAGTATTTATCATGTATAACATCCCAAGGTATTTATCATGTATATTTACTCTGCACCTCTCGTACTAGTATCCCAACCTGCGTCATGTGTTAACTATGGATGTCCCTTGCCCAATGTCATGTAATGGTCCAGGTCAACCTAATATATAGCATATGTAGGTTTTCCCAACTCGTATGTTTCTTTCCATGTATAAGTTCAGTCCTTTGCCGTAGGCCGTACGGGCTTTCCCATGTAAATCTATACCACCTCAACGTAGTACCATTTTATCCTTGAAGTTGTTTTGGACTGCTACCCTTGATCTGGTTATGTTTTCTTACCATGAACTATCGCGTGTTCACTTAGGATTTATGCCACCTAGGACCACTAGGGATTATGCTACCTAGTGAACGTTTCCGTGTCTCGGTTTGGGTTCAAGCCACCTAGGGCCACTAGGGATTACGCCACCCGTCAACCACGCCCTTTATCCCACGTATGTATCATGAATCGTTTTCCATGTCTAGACGCACATGTATCTCAATGTGCCATCCGAGTTCCGTGCCAGGGCAAATCAAGAAATACGGAACTCGGTCGGGAGCTTTAAGTCATCTGCCGATGCTGATATCAAGGTCTGTTTTTATATCCGTGGCTATGGTTCCACGTGACCCCTCCCTCAACTACTGAAAGGCAATCCAAGAAAAATCATGTGTGAGAACTACATCCCGGCCCCACTATGCCCCCACTTACCTATTGGCCAACCTCACCCATAACTCGATACTAAGTATATGGTCTGTTGGGAGTTCTCTGCCTTTCCGTACTTACACGATTGACTAAAAGATGGTAGGTAGTCGACGACGCGCTATCCAAGGCAAAAATCAAGAATCGTCGACTCCACGCTAATCCATCCCAGTCTTTAGGTCGCTCGCATAGCAACCAAGGCATACTCTTGGTTCTTCTACCGCAGACCTTAACCTCTTGTGAGCCCAGGCGGATCATCTGCAACCTCACAGAGGGATACCAAGAGTATCCTCACGTCCCCCGAAGCTACCGCTTCGTTGCCCAGTTCGTTGGAGCCTTTATCTAAGTCAGATAATTCGCTCCTCCACGTGTGTTCAAGCGATGACCTACCGTATCGGGTTACTCACCTATCTGTGAACTGGTCCAATTTCCTTGACTAAGAATTATTACTTAGTTATCCTTAACTAAGGTTTACCACTTAGCTTCTCTTCCCGCTACCCTTGTTAACTATGATTTTCAACCTAGTCCCCTGAGCTAGGGCTTTGTCTAATGGGTTTAGTGTTGTCATTCAAGTTCATGACTTAACCCGCCTACGAATCGTGTCAAGATTTGGCTAAGTATTCAAGTCCAAGACCTAGCCCTACAAGTTGGTTAAGTATACCAAGAAGCTCATGACTTAACCCTATTCAATCATCAAGTCAAATTGGTGAAGTATTTGTTTATCTTAACCCTATCAGATTATCGTGTTAGATTTGTTAAGCATAGATAATCTTAACCTCATCAGACTATCGAGTCGGATTGGTTAAGTATAGGTTAACTTAACCCCATCCACCAATCGTATTAGAATGGTTAAGTATATTTAAACGGTCTTGTGACTTAACCCTATCAAGTTCTCATATTAGATTGGTTAAGTATGGTTGCTTAACCTCATCAAATCATCATGTACAATTGATTAAGTATAGGTTACTTAACCCCATAAATTATCATGTTAAGTTGGTTAAGTATTGGTTACTTAACCTCATTGAATTACCAAGTTTAGATTGGTTAAGTGTTTAACTTAACCCCATCGAATTATCGTGTTTAGATTAGTTAAGTGTAGGTTACTTAACCCCATCTAATTACCGTGTTTTAGATTAGTTAAGTCTAAGTTACTTAGCCCCATCTAATTACCAAGTCGGATTAGTTAAGTGTAAATTACTTAACCCCATCCCCTAATTGTCTTATATGGTTAAGTGTCATTCAGAAATCAAGTCTGGTTCCACTTAACCTACCCATTCGTGTCATATCGGTTAAGTGTCAATAGTCAAAATTACTTAACCTTTTCATGTGGCATTAATTAGATTAATGCACCCCAACCTCTCACATTAGACTTTGTTGTGGTTACTAGTTAAGCCGGGCGGTTCCGGGTAGCTTTACACCACAACCTAGTCTAACCTCGGGTTTTAAGTGCTATATGACCAACTACTCACATTGGGTCCTATTGTTTGTAGCCACTAGTTATGTCGGGCGGGTCCGGGTAGATTTATGCTACAAACTCAACCCAACCTCGAGTTGGCCACTTTCATGTTTGGTCTAGTGCCATATTACACTTACAACTCATATGTGTCTAGTTTCAAGTCCCATGTTTACCCCACATATCATGTCCACATTTAGGTGTATCATGAGTGCCATATTTTCATGACATCCCATGTCAAATTATCATGTCATAATCACGCACGTCTAACCTACCCCAAATCGTGTTTCCAACCCAAGTAAAAGGGAGTCAACCTAGTAAGGATACTATGCTACATATTGGCCTCAAAATATGCACGATGTCTAAAAGGGATTGACCCCAAACATGCATGGTATCATAAGGGGTTTGGCCTCAAAATATGCATAGCATCATAAGGGTTTTTTAGCCTCAAACATGCATAATGTCACAACGGGATTAGCCACAAACATGCATGATATCATAAGGGGGTTTGGGTTCATTTACATGCATAAGCCCCAAGTCATATTCATGTGCATATTTCACAAGTCAAGGTGGTTTCAAGTATTCATGCCAACATTCTGCAAGTAAAGGTTCAATCTTTCATGATGGACTAAGTTAAACATAACATAAGTGGCATGATTTAGTCACTAAGCATAGCCAAAAGTCATAGGTTCAAGCAAAAGAGGCATGACAAGGTTCATATAGGCTAGCATACTTGGTTTAATCTCGTTTTATTCCATGCCATCATTAAAACTACCGTTTAGATCTAGAAGTAGCTAGAACTTACATAGCGAGGCTTGGGGAAAGATCATGAATCGTCTTGACGAAGAAAGGTGGCTCCTTTGTTGAAGAATCGTCATGAAATTTGCGTAGCAATTTTGATCTCTCCTCGATTTGATGTAGAAAGCTTGCACCTTTTGATTTGAACCCGATTTGAATGCATAAGCCCTTGGAGTTGGAGATGGAGGCCATTATCAAGATAGATTTTGGCAGCACTTAGTTGCTAGAATGATTTTTATTGATTTAGGTTAGGTCCTAGGGTATTTTTATAGAGATTAGGAGTAGTTTAGGCCATAGGATAAACCCTAGGATAGATCTGAGCCCTCAAAACCCGTCACAGGCCCATAAAACCGAGCCAAGACAGCAGCAGGTGCACCCAGGTCCATGTGGTCGGACCACCCAGGTCGACACCCGTGTCGACTGGGCAGTAGACCTGCCCCCTGGGCGTGTCGATGCCCCAGTCGACACCCCAGTCGACCTGGGGCTTGGGCGGGAAAAATTCCCGCCCAGTTCGTTTGGCTCCAGATTTTGAATTTCAAACTGTTTTTGAACTTGGATTTTTCTGAAAACTTCCATGGGCCATAACTGGGTCATACGGACTCCGATTTTCGAAAACTCGGACTCTATTTCACGTATTTTTCCGAGACGAATTCAATGGCGCAACCCGTTTCTCCTTATTCAGATTTTATAATTAAATTCTGCCTTGATTCTTGTCTTAGCATGTTGTAAAAATCCGGGTTGTTACAGCAATCATCATCACATCTCTCACTCAGTGCGTAAAGTATACGATATCTACCACATTGACCATCCAATTCTTTGCTACGATCACTCTGCCCTATGGAGTCATAACGGCTCCACTGCACTGATCCATAGCCATTAATACTTCACTATGTCCACTATGCCCCATGGAGTCATGACACACCAATGCACTGGCTCATAGCCCTGCTACGACCACTTGATCCCGATTCGTGACTCTTCAGTTTCCATTCAATTCGTTTGCTGTCCAGACTCAAAGACTGGATCATGATCCCCTTTGTATCGACTCGCGTTCGCCCCTCCTGACATTGGCTCGTGATGGCTCCTGTTTCGTGGTGTCTCGTGGCCACCAGGTCTGTTCATGACTTCCTGCTCTGGCTCACGGTACTCCATCGTGGCTCGTGAGTCCTAACCTAGGTCCTAGGGTGCACTTGTGGTGAGTGGTTCGTGATGATGCCTCGACTACTGACCTGCTCTTGGACTCCTTTTGGTTCGTGATCCCCTGATGGTGGTGCTGGCGTGGCTCCTGGTCCTCGAAGTGGAGCGGTTCGTGAGTGGGGGTTGCCCATAAGTGGGTCAGGTCGCCATATGTGCTTCACCGACGGATCCATGACCAATTCCTGCAAATTATCCCAGTAAGCTATTTATGCTATACGACGGCGTTTTCGACCAATCCAACTTGACAATACAATTTCAAAGCATTCCATATAGTAATAGCAACATGGAAAATCAACCATAAATACCAAAACAACAATCTAATTTGTTAAAATGGATCAAGCATACCCAAAACTCATGTTTTTCCCCTTAATCCCCTTAATCACGATTTAACCATACGATTAGCAAAACATATCCAAATTAGCCCAAACTCTTATCAGATCCCTAAAATAATATTTTAGAATTTTTACATATTTTTCCAGAATTTTAACATGCATAATTTCACTAATTAACACTAACCACCCCCAATTAGCCGTAAGTAGTGAAAAATAATGCAAATCACTCACCTTAGCCACAAATAAAACTTTAGATCTGAAACACTACTGTTTTGGATCTAATACGTGTAAGTCTCCTGCTCGTCTTCGAATAGCTGCTCGTGAATAACCAGCAACAACACAGAGAGAATATATGGGAATAATACGTGTAAGCCTCTTGCTCGTCTTCGAATAGCTGCTCGTGCATAACCAGCTAACCTGTCTGTAGTTTGCTCGTTTAGGAGTACCCAGAGTAATAAGAAAAGATATAAAACTCTGGGTCAGACAAAAGTCTGGTATGAGCGATAAGCAACATAACAAACATTACAAAAACAGGTATACATAACCATACCTAAACCTGGACCTGCAACCAAAGAGTTAACACAATAGGATGTACAATACTCTAAGGTGAAACTAACACATGGTGTGAAAATAATGGGGAGGGGGTGTGCATGTCACGGTGATAGGAAACATCAAACATAGCAATCATCCTCACAATTCTCACTCAGTGCAAAGTATACGATATCTACCACTTTGATCACCCAATTCTTTGCTACGATCACTCTGTCCCATGGAGTCATAACAGCTCCACTGCACTAATCCATAGCCACTAATCCTATACTATGTCCACTCTGCCCCATGGAGTCAGGACACTCCAATGCACTGGCTCAAAGCCCTGCAACGATCACTTTTCCCCATGGAGTCATGACAACTCCACTGCACTGATCCATAGCCAATATTCGTCTCTTAATGGTGAGTCAAAGCTACAGACTTCGATAACCACTTTTGCACACATCCCGAGCAAAGTCCAATCGTGAAGTTAACTCGTTGGTTCCCATCCGGATCCTGAGTGCTAACTTCTCATTTGAACTACCTTTGCATCTCGGGTTTTGGTCTTTATCCTGGTTCGTGACTCTTCAGTTTCCATTCAATTCGTTTGTTGTCCAGACTCAAAGATCGGATCGTGATCCCCTTTGTATCAACTCGCGGTTCTCCCCTCCTGACATTGGCTCGTGATGGCTCCTAGTTCGTGGTGTCTCGTGGCCACCAGGTCTGATCGTGACTTCCTGCTCCGGCTCGTGGTACTCCATCGTGGCTCGTGAGTCCAAACCTAGGTCCTAGGGTGCACTCGTGGTGAGTGGTTCGTGATGATGCCTCGGCTCATGATATGCTCGTGGAATCCTTTGATTCGTGATCCCCTGATGGTGGTGCTGGAGTGGCTTGTGGTCCTCGAAGTGGAGCGGTTCGTGAGTGGGGGTTGCCCCCGAGTTGGTCGGGTCGCCATATGTGCTTCACGAACAGTTCCATGACCAATTCCTGCAACTTTTTCCAACAAGCTATTTACGCCATACGACAGCGTTTTCGACCAACCTAACTTGACTATAGAATTTCAAAGCATTCCAAACAGTAATACCAACATGTACAATCAACCATAAACACCAAAACAACAATTTAATATGTTAAAATGGATCAAACGTACCCAAAACCCATGTTTTTCCCCTTAATCATGATTTAACCATTCGATTAGCAAAACTTATCCAAATTAACCCAAATTCTTATTAGAGCCCTAAAATAATATTTTAGAATTTTTACATATTTTACTGAAATTTAACATGCATAATTTCACTAATTAACACTAATCATCCCTAATTAGTCGTAATTAGTGAAAAACAATGCAATTCACTCACCTTAGCCACAAATAAAACTTTAGATCTGAAACTCTACTATTTTGGGTCGAATTCTTATACAAGATAGCAGCTCCAACTCTGATTTAGTGTTGATTCGCCTTGATTTGATGTAAATTAAGCTAATACACGATTAGAGAGCGATTTGGGAGTGATTTAGAAGGTGGAGGCCATGGCTAGGGTTAGAGAAATGTTTTAGGCGACAGAGAAAATGTAATAAAATCATTTCCTAACTAATTTCAGCCTCCCCATAAACCTAATCCCGCAATGAGTTATGGGCCTAGCTGCTAATCACCCTAATTATGCCCGGTTAAGATGTTTTTCACCTTCTAAACCTTATTTGAGCCATATCTCCCAAACGGTAAATCTGTTTGATCAATGTGACCACTCTACGGAAAGGTAAACCATCATCCTAATCTAATGGAAGTGGTTTCAGGTCAAAACTCCTTACCAATCAAAAGTTATGGGCAAAACAATATTCTCCTAGGGCAAAACGGTCATTAAAAAACCGGCAAAAATCATGAACATGGGAAATGACCCTAATAGTTGTTCTCCAAAGTTACACGACTATATGACTTTGTATGAAAAAGAAATAAAAAATTTACGATCCTCCGATGCGTAGAATGCGAGTCGTTACAGATGGATATGCGGCTTCAATGGGGCCTCGAAAGCCCCAATGGGATATGTAGAACTGTCAGTGACATTGGGACAAGGAGGTCGCTGGAGAGTGAGAATCCACCCATTTGTAGTTATAGACATCGACTTGTTGGATCTAGATTAACCCTAGAGGGGGGTGAATAGGGTTTATTGCAATTTATCGCAGAGTTCAAATATTACGGGATATTAAAATATTCACAGATCACAGATTATATCAGATATAGAAATGCAGAAAAGTAAATGACACAAGATATACCCAGCTTCGGCAAAATCCTGCCTACTGCTGCATTCATAAGGTTTCTACTAGGTGATAAAACAGATCCCACATACAAGACCATGTACACTCGCGACCCTTCACACCTATTCTAACCCTACGCTCAAAACCCTAGACTGACCGATATTCCCTCAATCAGATTTTACCCTAGTTTTTACAGACTCTAGTAAACTGTTTGGACGATTTTCAGAACAAACTAAAAAATACAACACAAAATAAAACAACACAAAATAAAAGTAAAAACAAAGAAACCCTAGGACTTAAACATAAGGGTTATCCCCTTTTTAAAATTGAACTCTTAAGCCCATTGTTATCTTGGCCGGCCCACTTTCAATTGGCTTTGTCCTGAATTCTTTCTCTCCAGAAATCTAAAATGGCGGCTTGGAAAAAAGAAACTAGGGTTTCTTCAATCTTCAAATCGTGATTGTTGTAAGATCAATCCTCCTTGTCTCTGAATTCTTGCGGCATTCAAATGCCCCTTGTCATTGATTTGCAACTCTGATGGGTCGCGATCGAAACCCTAGAAATTGTAAGCTTTCTGAAACTTTAATCTTTGGTTTCTTGAATTGATTTTGTTGTATTGTTATGATATTTGGGTATGTTTTGCCAGTGATGAAATGGTGATGTTAAATAGGGATATAATCGAACCCTAATGACTCTGATTTCGTGTACGTGGCTTGACCTGATTTTCTCGTGTTTCCTGTTTTGTCATCCTCAATTGAAATTGAGTTATGCGTGCCCTTTTTAATGATATTTGAAAAAAAACATAGTCCCCGAAATTATTCTCTACTGGTCTGAAACCTTTCCATGATTGTTGCTTGATTTCTGGAAGTAATTTGGAAATCTTGCCGAAGTTGCTCACTAATTTGTTGCTAAGAATTTACACTGATTTATTTAAAAACTAGAACACCATAAATTTTGTCATATGAAGAAATCCAAAAAATTGATCACCAATTATGTTGGTAGATACCTTAGGAATTTATGGAAACAAATTATTGTATACCCTTTAGTGATTTTGCTATCATACTTGGATCGAATTAAAAACTGCCTTGCATACACAATGCCATTTCATTGCTAATTTTCTGAAAATATTTCAAAACTGGAAATCTTTGACAATATCAGGAATAGCTCCAAAATAAACTTGTGATCCCTCTCGACAATTTCTTGCACCTACACAGAAATTGATCTCTGAATTTGTCATGACATTTGTGATGCAAAACATTATCATTTTTCATCGATGTACACTGATGAACATCCATTTGCACTTATTTTGCTGAAAAATATGTTGACAGTGAATTTGTGGTTCTGCCCCATTTTGATTGAGTACCATGCTGAGTTTATTCCTGCACCACCATGTAAACACCTTTGATCTGGACATGTTGTACATTTATTTTTATGCCACTGTCTTGCAAGAGATTGAGTTCATGTATGCTTCACCCATGCTTGAGCTTAATGTCGCGTATACATGCCATGTGCATGTGTATGTGCTATGAACACTTGTACCACTATGCTGCTTAAAATTGACTTGTGCCAAATTTCATTGTTGTGTATAAAAGGTCCGAGCCTTGTGCATGTTACCAATTGTTGTTGCTCCACCATGAACTTATTTGTTGTCTCGAGCATGCATAAAATATGCTGTAACATTTTATGATTTGTGTACATACTTGTTGAACCCAGTTTTTTTTTTAATTTGGCTACACAATGTTGCACTGTCTCCTTTATGCTTGATCAAGTGTGCACTGATTTTTGAAGTCGATGTGTACATACATCACTGTACATACATCACACCAAATTTAAACTTGAACTAGCACATGACTTGAACACTCTTGCTTACTGTTGCACTTGATTCCTATATTTACACAGCTGTGTGAACATGAGTTGAATCACCTTGCACCAATGTATGCTTGAACATGCTGTGATTACTTGAGATGAAAAATGTTGCACCAAACATTGTGTAGTTTTGAGATGAACTATGTTTTGGCCATTATTGATCTTTCTTGTTTTGCTGCTTAACTTGTTGAGACTGTCTTACCATATATTTGGGTTGCCTCGACCAACTTTGCCTTCTTGTGTTTGAAACACTGACTTGCACTGTTTGAGTACTTGTTTGACTTTCACTTGAATGTTTGCTTTTGGGCTCGACACTGCATGTGTACATATATGTATAGCTTGAGTCACACTGAGTCGAGTTGGTCCACGTGGCTGCTCCTTAGTTGCTCGCTACTACATTCTGATTGGTGAGGTAATGCACACGTGTATATCTATACACGTGTGTATATACAGCCATTAGACAAGATTTCTTGTCCATGTACTATACATATACTAGACGCAGATGAATCAGATCAAGTCATGAAAAATGATGAGAAAACACACCAAAAAAAACTGTGGCAAATAAAAATTTTAAAAATAAAATTTATATTTACATGTATTTTGAAAAATATTTCTGTTCCATATACTGTGTGTTTTCTGTATATGACAGGTATGAAGATGATGACTGGACTGATAGTGAAGATGCTGGATTGACTGAAGCAGAAGATAGAAGACAAGTATATTGCAGTGTCAGTGTGTATAACAGTGAAAAAATGTATATATGAATATGAAAATGTAAAATGAGTTATTGTATATATGTATGAGATATAAGATAGAGTGTTATAGTGAGGAGCTGTGTAACAACAGAATTGTACTGATGTTTGTATTAAACAAATTTGTCTGAAATAAAATATTATTTTTATTGTGCTCAAACAAATTTGTCTAACGTATTCAGTTTATGTACAAGTACAATATTATGTGTAATATCTGTGAATGTGTACAAATAGTGGAGTTATATAGTTTGTACCGTTTGAATGTTGAAATATTTATATTTAAATAGAATACTGTGTGAATATATGAAATTCTGTACAATCGTATTGTATTTAAATATAAATAGTATATTCCTGTTTGTGATGTTATATAACAGTACAATAACAAACACATTTAAAATAAAATATATTTGTTTGTTATCATTAAACAAAAATCATATAATTGTGTATACAACACCGTTATATACAACAATCTCCCCCTTTTAATGATGACAAACAAATATTAAGATTTTGAATACAGTAAATGTGTTTGACAGTGAAGAACTGAACTCCCACTATTTGACAGCTCCCCCTACAACAGAAACTCCCCCTATAACTGTGCATGAGTGAATTTAATGAATTTAATGAATTTTCAAAATTAAAAATATTTATAAAATATTCACTCATAAATCAAAATCTCAACCCATTCTCTACCTGTTGTTATCATCAAAAGGATATAGAGTTTAAAATACAGATGAAAAATGACTAAAAACATAATTTCAGCTTAAGAGCAAGAACAGTCATCATAAATCTCAATCAGTCAAACAAAAATAATAGTTTTATGAGAACAGGTGGCATATTTCACATTGTAGAGAATGACGGATTTACGATGAATTTTATAAAAATGGAGAGAGTTTTAAAAAAAAATATTTCCAATTATTTAAAAAAAATTAGTGACGGATTTTGACTATAAACAATAATTCAATTTAAGTGACAAAATCGAATAATCTCAAATACCAATACCCATCACTCAACAAATCATAATACGTCATAAGATTTCAACACATTTCACAGATTTGAAAGATGGATTGATAAGTTTGTTTTTGTATGCCAAGGAGAATTTCAGATTAATTTCAATTTATAGCATATAATTTCCTTTTCTTTTATTTTTTATTTAAGAGAACGCTGACCATGCATAACCAGAGCTTGGATTTTTAAATGAGGTCAGTCGCAGCTTAAACTATAAGTTGTCTCATAACCATGCATGACCAGATCTTGGATTTTTAAATGAGGTTAGAGACACACTTATACATTAATTATATATTTACTGGTTTCAACTCTAAAAGGAAAGACTCCTTGGTATATAAAACCAATATGGATGATAGAAAATGGTGGTAGGTATAGAAATGGATTGTGAAATAAATTTCTAAATTAATTATATTATGAAATATGATCAACTGTACCAAGATCATTGAAAATTTTCAATTGTCACTAATTCTGAAAAATAATATAGTCCCATCTCTATCATAGATATTTTCACAGTTTAAAAAAAAAATCAAAAATTATTAAACTCTCCACATTAATATAAAATCATGATGGATGGCAGAATGATGATAGATAAAGGAGATGTTCGTGAAATAATTGCCAATTCAAAGATATTATAATAAATGTTCAACCATCATGAAAATTCAAATAATATCTCCTCTTGTTGTGAAATATACTGCAGTCACAATTCATCACAATTTCAAAATCTGATAATAATTTTGATGAATTATAAATACAGTTCAATTTGGATATTGATTTCAATTTTTGAATGAATAATCAATAAATATCTTTAAAATTGAAAAACCATTACAAGATGAATATGAAGAGCTATACAGGACAAGAGGGATTAGAAAATATAAAGCACTCCTGATACCAATTGGTGTCTCTATTAATGAAAAATGTAACAAGACACTGGAGATAAACCATGATAACACAGACAACAGAAATTTAAAGCCCAAGCAGACAAATTTAGCACGGAGCAGCAGACAGATCAAAAATAAGCAGTTATCTTAGAACAATATCAGAGAAGTACAAAGATAGTTTCCAAGCAGACAAGTCAAGATGATGGTCACAAAAAAATATTTCATGATCCCAGATTAAAAAATATACTTTATTTTAAATCATTTGAAAAAATGTGAAAGTATTAGGATTTAACGAATCAATCACACCAGGTTATATTTAAAATTCAAAATTATGTGTGAGATTCAATAAATCAATAATTTCAAATGATTTTAAACAAACGTATATTCAAATCAAGTAATCATGAAATAACAGTGATATTTATAACCATATTTTCAAAAGAATTTTCACAAATATTTTTGACAAGTATAAAGAATATTCAGATCATTTACATCTAATTTGAAGGATATTCATGATCCAGAAAATTTACTTGAAATCACTTGAATCAATGTTAAGTTTTCAGATATAATGAATCAGTCACACAAGATTGATAATTTCAAATTTAAGAGGTGTGTGATATTCAAAATATCAAGGATTTCAAATGATCTCAAACAAATAATTTTCAACAAAAATGATCATGAATAAACATGAGATTCTAGATGTATCACTGATTTCAAGGCATTTCAAAAAATATTCAAGCCAATCTGAAAAATAATGAAATTATCACATCTGATAAATAGCAGAGTGTTGAAATGAGTATATTATTTCAAGCTTTTCTAAAATAAATTAGAAAGAACTCAAAATAGCAGATTTGTGTGAAATTTCAATAATTATTCAGATCTTCAAACATTCAGAATTCAAAACAACAGTGTTCAAGATATGGCAAGACTACATCAACACTGTTATGTATTCAAAAATCATTAAATAAACTTCACAACAATTGCAGATATTTACAAAGTTAAAATTCAAGATCTAAAAAGATTATAACATCATAGTTCTATTTAAATAAACCAAATTTCCAGAAGATCACGAGTACTGCAATTTGAAGTTAAGGAAGCCCAGAAGAAGAAAATATGGCAGTGATAAATCAAAAAGGAAATACCAAAGAAAAATAAACAGAAGGGAAGAAGGAGGAATAAACAAAGAAAACAGAAAATATTTACAATGGTGAGTTTAGAGATCATACCAGAAACCAAGGTAAATCAGAAACTCTTACTCAATGGTCTTGGCTAAGGAACTGTGAATAACCTGATGATATGATGCAGTTGAATTCAGTTTCTCTTTAGCAAAGCAGTTCCTCAGCCTCCTCTGGTACCTAACTGTTTAGAGGATTAAATGGTCTAACAAAAGCAGTAAAACCACTAACAGTTGTATTTGTTCTTTTTGGTACCCAAACCTATCTGTATAATAATCGATCTGAATTTATCTTTGTTTCCTTTGGAACCCATGTCTGTTTGAATTTAACAACGTTTGTTTTATCTCTTTTTGGGATCCAGGGTTATTTAGATGGATTATTACAGAACAAAATCACATTTTTCTTTTGATTCAAAAATCCTTTGGAATTATCAAAGTTCAAATTATCAATATGATTCTTTTCAAAGAAGGTTGAAGGATTTTTAAAATCGTTTGAACTTCTCCTTTCAGAAACCTCAGATTTCCCAAAACCAAGTCCAATTCTATTTCCCGATGAAAAATGATTTCTCAACAACATATTTAAAGATTTTTCACTGTTTGAGAATTTTTCCAAGGTTATTCCAAGTTGTTGAATTTTAATTTCAAGATCACTGTTTTCTTTCAATAAATTTGAACAATGATTTTCAGTAATCTTACATCTTTCAAAATTAGACTTCAAAACCAAATTTTCATGTTTAAGCAATTTTATTCTGGCTTGGAATTCAGCAATCTCAGATTCAAACTTAGTTTTTTTTTTTTTTTTGAATTCAGATTTTTCAAAATCTTTGAATTTTTCAATTTCCTTATCAAATTCTTTCAAATTGATTCAGCTTTCAGCAAACTTTCTTTTTCAAAAATTTTATGTTTGGAATTAATATTATCCAACTCCTTTTGCAAATAATCGTTTTTATAAATTAGCTCATCTTCATTTTTTTTTAGAATGATAATTTCTTTTTCAAATTTTTGAAGATACATATTGAGATGAGCTAAATCATTTTTCAAATTGGAACAATTCTTACAATCAGAGCTTTTAAATTTTAATTTCGACATATTATTTTTGCATTGCAACTCAGAATTTTCAGATTTCAGAGTTTTATTTTTCTGTTGGAGATGATTGATAGTTTTTGTTAAATCATTACAACGAGAAACCAATTCTTCATATGAAAATTTTCCATCGTCTGAATCATCATTAATAGCTCTAGTTAAGCATATATCTGAATCTAAGTTGGCAACCGAGGGTTTTGAACATTTGTTATCATTTCCATACAGCACGTTGAGAGTTTTCCAGATATTCTACGTAATTAAACAATAAGAGATAAATTTTAATTGATCGTTACCAATATAGGAATAAATAATATGCATAGCACGAGCATTTAAAACCTTATTCCCCTTATATGACATATCTCTCAAATTTTCAATAATATTCCAAAATTCTAAATTAACAGATTTCAAGTAAGATTCCATTTCTGATTTCCAGATTAAAAAATCTTTACCATTAAAAGTAATTGGAATATTACTGGACTGACTCTCAAAAGATTGACAACTAGGGATCACCATTTACTCTAAAGTTAATAGAAAATACCTGCTCTGATACCACTTTTTGGATCTAGATTAACCCTAGAGGGGGCGTGAATAGGGTTTATTGCAATTTATCGCAGAGTTCAAATATTACGGGATATTAAAATATTCACAGATCACATATTACAACAGAAATAGAAATGCAGAAAAGTAAATGACACAAGATATACCCAGCTTCGGCAAAAACCTGCCTACTGCTACATTCCTAAGGTTTCTACTAGGTGATAGAACAGATCCCGCATACAAGACCATGTACACTCGCGACCCCTCGCTCCTATTCTAACCCTACGCTCAAAACCATGGACTAACCGATATTCCCTCGATCAGATTTTACCCTAGTTTTTACAGACTCTAGTAAACTGTTTGGACGATTTTCAGAACAAACTAAAAAATACAACAGAAAATAAAACAACACAAAATAAAAGTAAAAACAAAGAAACCCTAGGACTTAAACATTAGGGTTATCCCCTTTATAAAATTGAACTCTTAAGCCCATTGTTATCTTGGCCGGCCCACTTTCAATTGGCTTTGTCCCGAATTCTTTCTCTCTGGAAATCTAAAATGGCGGCTTGGAAAAAAGAAACTAGGGTTTCTTCAATCTTCAAATCGTGATTGCTGTAAGATCAATCCTCCTTGTCTTTGAATTCTTGCGGCATTCAAATGCCCCTTGTCATTGATTTGCAACTCTGATGGGTCGCGATCGAAACCCTAGAAATTGTAAGCTGTCTGAAACATTAATCTTTGGTTGCTTGAATTGATTTTGTTGTATTGTTTCAATTTTTGGGTATGTTTTGCCAGTGATGAAATGGTGATGTTAAATAGGGATATAATCGAACCCTAATGACTCTGATTTCGTTCATGTGGCTTGACCTAATTTTCTCGTGTTTCCCCTTTTGTAATCCTCGTTTGAAATTGAGTTATGCGTGCCCTTTTTAATGATATTTGCAAAAAAAACATAGTCCCCGAAATTATTCTCTGTTGGTCTGAAACCTTTCCATGATTGTTGCTTGATTTCTGGAAGTAATTTGGAAATCTTGCCGAAGTTGCTCACTGATTTGTTGCTAAGAATTTACACTGATTTATTTAAAAACTAGAACACCATAAATTTTGTCATATGAAGAAATCCAAAAAATTGATCACCAATTATGTTGGTAGATACCTTAGGAATTTCTGGAAACAAATTATTGTATACCCTTTAGTGATTTTGCTATCATACTTGGATCGATTTAAAAACTGCCTTGCATACACAATGCCATTTCTTTGTTAATTTTCTGAAAATAATTCAAAACTCGAAATCTTTGACAATATCAGGAAAAGCTCCAAAATAAACTTGTGATCCCTCTCGACAATTTCTTGCACCTACATAGAAATTGATCTCTGATTTTGTCATGACATTTGTGATGCAATACATTATCATTTTTCACCGATGTACACTGTTGAACATCCATTTGCACTTATTTTGCTGAAAAACATGTTGACAGTGAATTTGTGGTTCTGCCCCATTTTGATTGAGTACCATGCTGAGTTTATTCCAGCACCACCATGTAAACACCTTTGATCTGGACATGTTGTACATTTATTTTTATGCCACTATCTTGCAAGAGATTGACTTCATGTATGCTTCACCCATGCTTGAGCTTACTGTCGCGTATACATGCCTTATGCATGTGTATATGTTATGAACACTTGTACCACTATGCTGCTTAAAATTGACTTGTGCCAAATTTCATTGTTGTGTATAATAGGTCCGAGCCTTGTGCATGTTACCAATTGTTGTTGCTCCACCATGAACTTATTTGTTGTCTCGAGCATGCAAGAAATATGCTGAAACATTTTATGATTTGTGTACATACTTGTTGAACCCAGTTTTTTTTTTTTTTTTTTTTTTTTTTTTTGTTAACTTGTCAACACAATGTTGCACTGTATCCTTTATGCTTGATCTGGTGTGCACTGATTTTTTAAGTCGCTGTGTACATACATCACTGTACATACATCACACCAAATTTAAACTTGAACTAGCACATGACTTGAACACTCTTGCTTACTGTTGCACTTGATTCCTATATTTACACAGCTATGTGAACATGAGTTGCATCACCTTGCACCAATGTATGCTTGAACATGCTGTGATCACTTGAGATGAAAAATGTTGCACCAAACATTGTGTAGTTTTGAGTTGAACTATGTTTTGGCCATTATTGATCTTTCTTGTTTTGCTGCTTAACTTGTTGAGACTGTCTTACCATATATTTGGGTTGCCTCGACCAACTTTGCTTTCTTGTGTTTGAAACACTGACTTGCACTGTTTGAGTACTTGTTTGACTTTCACTTGAATGTTTGCTTTTGAGCTCGACACTGCATGTGTACATATATGTACAGCTTGAGTTACACTGAGTCGAGTTGGTCCACGTGGCTGCTCCTCAGTTGCTCGCTACTACATTCTGATTGGTGAGTTAATGCCCACGTGTATATCTATACACGTGTGTATATACAGCCATCAGACAAGATTTCCTGTCCCTGTACTATACATATACTAGACACAGATGAATCAAGTCAAGTCATGAAAAATGATGAGAAAACACACCAAAAAAAACTAAGGAAAATAAAAATTTTAAAAATAAAATTTATATTTACATGTATTTTGAAAAATATTTCTGTTCCATATACTGTGTGTGTTTTTCTGTATATGACAGGTATGAAGATGATGACTGGACTGATAGTGAAGATGTTGGACTGACTGAAGCAGAAGATAGAAGACAAGTATATTGCAGTGTCAGTGTGTATAACAGTGAAAGAATGTATATATGAATATGAAAATGTAAAATTAGTGATTGTATATATGTGTGAGATATATAGACAGAGTGTTATAGTGCGGAGTTGTGTAACAACAGAATTGTACTGATGTTTGTATTAAACAAATTTTTCTAAAATAAAATATTATTTTTATTGTGTTCAAACAAATTTGTCTAACGTACTCAGTTTATGTACAAGTACAATATTATGTATAATATCTGTGAATGTGTACAAATAGTGGAGTTATATAATTTGTACCGTTTGAATGTTGAAATATTTATATTTAAATAAAATACTGTGTGAATATATGAAATTCTGTACAGTCGTATTGTATTTAAATATATATAGTATATTCCTGTCTGTGATGTTATATAATAGTACAATAACAAATACATTTAAAATAAAATATATTTGTTTGTTATCATCAAACAAAAATCATATAATTGTGTATACAACACCGTTATATACAACACGACTTACCCTATAATGCCTTTTTGGGCCGACCGGTCCTCGCAGAATTCAGGGCCTGCATTGCGCCCTGGTGCCTATTGTTGAAATTCCCAACCGAAGCGGATGTGGGAGTAATGAGAGGTGATCAAGCCACCGAACGAGCTTGCTACATGGCAGAATTGAAGATGTTGAAAAAAGGGTTAAACATAGAACCTAAAGACACTTCCTCTCCTGTTAAGAAGAATTCAGCATAGCAGCTAAAGACTATACCACTATGGGAATTGCCTGACGAAATTCGCAAAGATATCGATCCTAGGGAAGACAAAGAATTAGGAACTAGAATGGCGACACCCAATGAGGCAACTGTTGATATCCCAATCGATAACGACGACCCGACAAAGGTCTTGAAGATTGGGTCTCATTTGTATTCTTTCCCAACGAAAGAATTGACTGATATTTTTAGAGCAAACCTCGATGTGTTTGCTTGGACTCATGCAGACATGTTGTTGAATTTCTCCCGCGGTTATGGGCCACTTGCTAAGTTTAAACCCAAAACATCCTCTGGTCAAGCAGAAAAGACGTATGTTGGTCAAGAAAGATTAGTAGCTTTAAAGAAGAAGTAGAGAAAATAAAGAACAACGGGTTTATTAGAGATTCACATATCCCGACTGGATATCGAATCCCGTCTTGGTTAAAAATCAAGTGGAAAATGGTGGACGTACATTGACTTTTCCGAGTTGAACAAACCTTGTCCAAAAGATAGCTTCCCACTTCCTAGGATTGACCAACTGATAGATTTAACAGGCGGACACGAACTTCTCTCCTTCATGGACGCGTATTCGGGATATAACCAGATTCCCATGCATGTTCCGGATCAAGAGCATACGAGTTTTATCACGAATCTGGGATTATACTCCTATGTGGTAATGCCATTCGGACTAAATAATGTCGAAGTCACATATCAGTGCTTGGTAAACCGAATGTTCTATAATCAGATTGGGAAAACAATATAGTCTATGTACACGACATGCTTGTGAAGTCTAGGTAGTCTTCCGATCATACGAAAGATTTGGCGAAAATGTTTAACATTTTGCGGAGATACAGGATGAAACTGAAACCCTTAAAATACTCATTTGGGGTTGCATTCGGGAAATTCCTTGGTTTCATTGTGAGTTCTCGAGGAATTGAAATTAATCCTGACCAAATAGCAGCAATCAAGAAAATAGAAGAACCATGGAAGATTAAAGACGTTCAAAGCTTAGCTGGGAAAGTTGTGGCATTGAGCAGATTCATATCCAAAGCCATGGACAAGTATATTCCATTCTTTGATTTAATCAAATGAGGGAAACGTAAATTCGAATGGACCCCCAACCGTGTAGAGGCCTTCCAAAATTTCTTGAACTTGTTAGAGAAGCCCCCAATATTGTCGAAGCTGGTGGATCATGAGGATCTGTTCGTATATTTGGCAGTGTCATCTCATGCTGTCAGCACAGCTTTGGTGCATGAACAAGACAAGATCGAGAGACCGGTGTACTATGTAAGCAAGAAGTCAGCAGCTGCAGAACGCAATTACCCAAAAATTGAAACCGCTTATAGTCTCTTTATTGCATCCCGAAAGCTCCGTCATTATTTTCAAGCTCATCCAATAGTCATATACACCGGTCAGCCATTGAGATAAGTGTTACAACGACCTGAAGCATCAGGACGATTACATAAGTGGAATATCGAGTTGAGCCAATTTGATTCAAATTTTCAGCCAAGGAGATCGATAAGGGGACAGGCCCTAGCTGACTTCATAGCAGAATTCACAACTCCCAAGGAAGAAGCAGTGGATGACAAGACTATCAGTTCAGAGCATAAGTTAGAACCTAGCCCATGGAAATTATATGCAGATGGGGCTAAGAACGATTGAAGGTCCGACGCTGGAGTTGTTTTAACTACTCCTGAAGGATGATTCATTTACTACGCCTTGCGGTTGGAATTCTCTGCCACCAACAATGACTCCGAATACGAGGCCCTGATTGCCGGGCTAAAACTCGCTAAGGAACTAGGGATAAAGACACTGGACATATTCTGTGACTCTGAAATAGTTGTCTACCAAGTTCAAAAGGGATTCAAAACTAGGGGACGTCGGCTTGTTACTTACCTTGAAAAAGTAGAGGAGTTGCTGGATAACCTAGAACATTACAACATAACTCATATCCTGAGAACAGAAAACAAAAAAGCAAACCGACTGGCTAAATTACCAAGTTCTGACAACCCAGAAGAAACCGAGATGGTTCCAATAGAGATATTGGAACCACCAAGCTTTGATCAAATGGAAGTTGAATTAGCCCTAAAAGCTGAACCAGAAAGGGAGTCATAGATGTCACCGATTAAGAAGTTCCTATAGAGTGGAACTCTCCCATCAAAAAAGAGCGAGAGACAAGCTGTAATATGTAATGCCGTAAGGAACATTTTACAGGACGACGTCCTTTACCACCAAGGATTTTCCATGCCTCTACTACAGTGTATAGCTCACGACGACATCAAGCATGTACTGAGAGAAGTACATGAAGGTGAATGTGGAGATCACACTAGAGGTCAAACTTTAGCAAAGAAAGTATTACGATATGGCTATTTTCGACTTACTGTAAATAGAGATGTGGCTGATCACTCACTACACTGCGATAAGTGCTAAAGATTTTCTAAAGTTCCAAGGGCACCCCCAAGACAGCTTAAATCAATGGTAAGTCCATGATCGTTCGTAATGTGGGGATTAGACATCATCGGGACCCTGCCAATCGCTAAAGGAGGAGCTAAGTATGTGATCCTGGATGTGGATTATTTCAAAAAATAGGTGGAGGCCAAACACTTGACCACGATTACCACAAGAAAAGTGATAAGATTTGTGGTCAGGAATATCATTTGCCGATTTGGGATACCAAAAACCATTATAACCGATATTGGAACCCAATTGGATAGCATGGAATTTAGAAACTTCTGCCAGAAATATAAGATTGACAAGAGGTATACTACTGTAGCTCACCCACAGTCGAATGGACAAGTTGAAGTGATAAATAAAGTTATTAAATCCATTCTTAAAAAGCGGTTGGAACGAGAAAAGGCCATGTGGGTTGACGAATTACCACTAGCTTTGTGGGCCTATCGGACAACCTTCAACATGGCTACCGGTCACACCCCTTTTTCACTCTCCTTTGGATTAGAAGCGGTAATTCCGATGGAGCTTAAAGTCCCCACTCATAGGTTGACATATTATGACCCGATGGCAAATAAAGCGCTCCTCCTTGAGTCCCTGGACATGATTGAAGAGAAAAGGGACGAAGCGGACTTGTGTGCATCAAGGCACCGACGCCAAGTGGCATGCTATTATGACAGAAAGGTTCACCCTCGGACCTTCGAACCCAAAGATTTAGTATTAAAGTGAGTATTCCCACCTCTAGTTCATTTGGGTCTGAAGTTGGAAGGACCATATACCATCCAACGGAAGCTTGACACGGGAGCTTTCAAGCTAACGACCGTTGATGGTGAAGAAATTCCTAGAGCCTGGAATGCCCAACATTTGCGGCGATACCTGGCTTGAATTTGTATTGTTTCCTTTTGTTTTATAAGCCATGTAAAAAGGCACGACTTGCCTAGAAAAGTCTGGTTAATAAGGTCACGACTTGGTTGAACCACTATAAAATATTGTGTGTGATTTACTTTTCTCATTTGAATTTTGTTTCACGAATATTCTGTTATTGTCATAATGTAAGCCGAAAACGTTAGAAATTTAAATCGATACCAAAACAAGTGTAAAACCATTTGTGTAACGACATAAAAAAGGACGGGAAGACGACGTCGCAAACTCTACTCCCACCAGTCGAGAGAGAGTATAAAGGACGGGAAGACGACGTCCTTGAGGTGTGAAGGTGCACCATGACAAAAGACCACCTTAAATCCACTCTAACTTGAGCATACGATAGGAGAGTATAAAGGTGCTGAAAGACGAGCACCGATAATGTGAAAAATCTTAACCCTGCTAGAGAGCTGGAGGCAATCGAATGTTGAACCTAATCAATCTTAAACAGGCCCTGGTCAGGCATCTCATTCAAGATTGATTGGGGGCATATGCATGTACATCGCATCCTATCATCGACCACCTTGTGCAGCTGCAGTGTCTACACCATGCATTTGATTCACTTGTGATGCGATTTATTATGAATTGTTTGTATCATACTTAGACAAAGTAATTGTCAAACTTACGAACACTTAACATTGCAGGAAAAAAACTATTTTATTTACGTGGTTGCAGATCTATACAAAAAGACTAAACAAAGAAAAGCAGAGCTTTGTGGTTGATGATCAAAGAATGGATTTAGATAGATAGCTTTGTGTTTAGTGTTGATTCACGAGCCTCACACCCCGGTATGAGCTAGAAATAAGAGAGGACATCAGGGAGAACATGTGTTTCCCTCTAGATAGCAGTGGTGTTTTGGGTTATACATGCCCGGGCATTTTACTTATGTGGATAATGGATAGCGAGGCGCCTCGGTTACATCGGTCTCTACAGGGCCGATGGTTTGGTCAGTATATGACCAGTTTACACCCCATAGGCCAGGGAAACGCAGAGTTCATGCATTTTAATCCATTCCATGTGGACCGGCCCTGACGATCCAAGGGCTCACCTGTGTCTTGGTCCTGGGACATGGGATAGATTGTCTCAAAGCGGTAAGGACGATCCCTTGCCTTGGTTCATGACGGAAATCCAATTTCCAAATACGATGTCTTGCGGTTTTGATTGCATACCTATATATGGAGACATGATATATGGTACCCATGTCGTCTATGATTGATACTTATGATTGAAATTGTTTTTGAAACATATAAACACTAGTAATAATATCAAATGTTTTTTTTTTATTCGTATCAAGCATATATTGGCCATTATAAGGTAAAACTCTATCCTCCAGTTTGCATTTCATTGTGTGATAGGAACTGAGTCTTATATTGGCTTCATTTTTTATAAAAAGCATTGCGATGTTTAAATGATTTACTTGTTTTAAGCACTGGTAATCCAATGGAATAAACCCGTTCCGCGTTAGCGGCGTGGTCCTGTGATTGGCCTTATTATAAAATAAGTGGATTTCTCATACCAGTCCCATGACTGACTCGTAGTTTGTTTCACTTACAAACTCAGGTGCCCTATTTTCTACATGGGCAGCCTTGTATTCAGGTTTTAGCAGGCTCTTTCTGGATAGCTATGGAGCTGAAGATTGATTCTATCACTTCTTTCTTTTTATGTTGTTCAGCTCCAGTTGTACATATTATGTTCTAATTCTGCTGTAGATGAAACACCCCACCTCCGTTAGGGTCACTCTCAAAGGGAATGCCCTAATTTTGGTGGAGGTTTATAAGTACAAGTCACAGATATACAAGACAGATATAAGAACACATATTTGTAAACAGCGGAAGAACAACAAACTTTTATTTCATAAAGTCAAATACGTGTTACAACAACATCCTTTCCAAAACATAACACTTTCATAATCTGTCTTGAGTACATTATTTAAAGAAGCATAAATAAAACATAGATAAACTGCAAAAGCCCCATAGTGGATTGTCCAAAGCCATAGTTCAAAACAGGAAAGTCCAAGCAATACATTTCTCTACTTCAAGCTGGATGTCAAGGCTGATCAAGCTGCTGTGTTCCCTCCCTGAGGACCTTGGGGGGGGGGGGGGAACGGAAGAAAGAAGACGAAAGAAAAGTAGAGTCAGACATAAAGCCTGAGTAAGTCTAGTACTATTTTGTCTATGAATAAAGAACTGGGTATGATAAGTATAAACAAGAAGTGGGCATGCACTATAAACTTGGTTAAGTTGTCTAGGGTCGAATATACTATCGTACCCCATGTTAATCTCTGAACCCATATAAACTAGTTTCCAATTTGCACCCCATAATCAGGGTGATGTGATCCATTCTATGATGATCGGCTCCTACTCGCATAGTTACATGTGTCTTACGGCCCCCGATGTCTGTAGTTACCTATGCTGGTCCCACCATGGGGTGTATCAAGTCCCATAGTGGCAACCCGACACAACCTTAGAGTGCACAGGTATGCTACTGGTGTCCAGTGCCTTATTTTTCTGCGCCGGAGTGTGTGCACGCCCGCACTCCGTTAGAACCTACACTGCTACACCACCGCCGTCGCTTTGACCTCTTACAATCAGCCCAGTAATCGTGCCCCACCCTGCCTAGTTTCAGGGTATCCTGATACACCTTTTAGGGTTACTGCTGAAAAGGGTCCCCCGTTACTAGGTTTTCTATCTCTAGCCAACATGCTAAGTTGGTTAAGTGTTTCTAACCTAACCCCCACCAGTCCGCTTAGTTTAGCATGTTCCATTTTGATTAAGTCTTTAGTCCACTTAATCCTAACAATCCTGACTCAGCCTTAATTGTCTTATTAAGGCCCTGACCTCTCACATTAGACAGGTATTGTTGTGGCTGCCTGTTGCCGGTTGGTTCCGGGCAGTCTTACGCCACAACTCAGTCTAACCTCGGGTCCTTGCTGGGCTCCATGTTTAACCTCCCACATTGGATAGGTATTGTTGTGACTACTGGACAGCCGGGCGGTTCCGGGCAGGTTTACATCACAACTCAATCCAACCTCGGGTTAAACACATCGTATGTTCTACATTTACATATCTTGTCATTCTTCTTTATTTCTTATATGTAAATATTTGCGGCCCATTATTAAGTTAATGGTGTAAAGGTTACACCAATCATGGGCCCAACCCATACTTGAATTTGGGCCCTTCTATTTTATATTTTCATTCATTAATCAATTTTTAACCCAACGTTATTTTCCCCCGTTTTACACGTCCGTTTATGTATATTGGGCTTAGCCTTTTTAAGCCCAATTTAGCCATGCGAAAAGGGGAGGCTTATGGCGTATACACAAAGAGGGGAAGGTGAGCGCATGAACTTGCAATACGACGTTGGAAATACAAAGTAGAAATTGGTGTACTTGCATAGTGGTAACATAGGTGACATGAATCAAAGCATGTGAACTTGCATAGGTTTAACTACAACATGAACCTATATTCTTATTTAGGCATAATGTCAAACATAAGCATGTCATAAATATTTCTAGCGTAAGCATAGCATAATGTCAAACACAAGCATGGCATAAATACTTTTAGCATAAACATGGCATAAACATAAACAAGTCATGTTCATAAGGTTTCTACATGTTTGCAAAGGGGATACTTTGTTACTAACACAAAAACATAGATCAACTTAATTATGGTTTAAGTCTAATCATATAACGATAGTATAAATATACTTATGCATAAATATTCCTAATCATGGTGTTTGCTTTAAACTTGCAAAAAGGGATTTTTGAGTCTAACCTAGCCATGTCTCACATATGTCATCATATAATCCTTAATCATAGATTTCAATTATGCTAAATACCATTCATAGCCTAGCCATATTCATAAGTTTGCAAAAGCATGATTTAATACATGGATTATGGTGTCAAAATTCCAACATAGTTTCTTATGAACTATAACAACCAAACTTATTCCAATTACTTGCAAAATGATTTATGCACAAAAATATACATCATAGTGACATAATAACAAAGCCCCAAACTTGCATGAATTTCAATCAACTACATACATGTAGCCTCAACATAGATTATATAATTTACACAATATTCCAAATGTATACTTGCATAGAACTACCGCATGTAGTTCTTTATAATGAATAACATAATTTTGCACAAACATGAATTACTTCCATTGCCACAATTCAAGCATACACATCAACATAGTTGTTTATTTATACCAAAGTAATACTCTACTTACAATGGTTGCGGCGAATTCTCTAATTAAGAGACACGATTCCTTTGTTGAATTGATTAGCTTTAGGTTGCTTGAATTGCTTTAGGCTTTAGAACTTTCTTCCTAACTTTCTCTCTAGTAGGCGGCTATTCTTTGTCGTTCCTCAGCAACATGGCGGCTATAATCTTATTTTGAACGAATAGATTAGGGTTTAGTCTAGGGTTGTTTATATAGAGGTTAGGAATTGATTAGGACCCTTGATGTTGCTAGGTTAGATCGTAGCCATTCGTTAGGAAGAGAGACCAATAAAAACCCGCCACCTAGCCCTAATGACAAAGCAGACCACAGAAATTCGACCACACACCGACCTGGCCAGTCAGGTTGACTGAGCTCGACCAGGTCGATACCCCTGTCGACAGGGCTGTCGACAGCCCTGTCGACATGGGTAGCCCAGGTCGACAGCCCAGTCGACCTGGGTGGCCTAGGCGGGTGTTTATCCGCCCTGGCCCATTGGGCCCGATTTTTAATTAATTTATTCTGTTTGAATTTTAAATTTAATTCAAAACTTCCGATGGCCATATCTTCTTCATACGGACTCCGTTTTTCGAAAACTCGGACTCTATTTCGCGTATTTTTCCGAGACGAGCGCAATGGCGTATCCTGTTTCCCTTAGTTCTTTGATTTCAAATTAATTATACTTTAATTCATGAATTTCACAGTTATAGAATTCTCGGGGTGTTACAGTAGACATTTTATGTAAAGCCGAAACTGTATTTTGTACTAAGTATGATCCTGTATACTGTGTAACTCTGATGATTATGTTTATCAAGTGTATTCTGCTGTACATTATCTGGTGTATTTATATATTTCTGTTCTGCTATTATCTGCTTATGTGTTATATTCCAAAGATTACCCTTGCCACCGTGGAACGAGGGTTTGGGGTCGTCACAACGTGGTATCAGAGCTTTGGTTAAGCTTAATTCTGGAATATAACATATTAACGAACTCGTTAGAAATAGAACCAGTAGTGTTCTAAGACAGATTACTCATTTCAGATAGGATCAGTAATATCCTAAAATGAGTGTAGTAGAATGAAATACACCCCAGTAGACACATTTACATTCAAGTATATGTCTCTGTGCTTTAAAATACCTTTTCTGTTGGCCTGACATTTTGTCTGCTATTTGCAGACATTGAAAAATGAGTGGCAGAAGCAGAAGAAGTAATCCTACGGTTCGACAGTTTAATGAGCTTGTTGTGCTTCCATAGACAGGATCATATATAGAAGCTCTATTAAAGAGATATCGAAATCTGGGTGGAGTACCGTTTTTGGGCAATGAGTCCATTATTCAAACTCAAGCCTGGATGTGTTCTGCTGAGAGGATTTTTGAAGGTTTCAAGCTGAGAGATGATCAGAAAAGATTACTGGCCTCTTGGGTGCTCATAGACGAAGCTTTAATCTGGTGGGATATAGTTATTAAGGATAATCCAGAAGGTAATATTACCTGAGATAGATTTAAAGAAATGTTCAAAGAAAGATTTACTCCTCCAGAAGCAACTGAGCTGTTAAGTGATGAATTCTACTATCTGATACAAGGAGATATGACCATTCCGGAATATCATAAGAAATTCAATGAACTTTCTCGTTTCGCCCGCATCTAATTCAAAATCCAAAAATGAAGAATCTGAGGTTTACTAACGGGCTTCGAAGAAAGTACCAAAGTAGTGTAACTAAACATGTGAAACAATCTTTTTCTGAAATGATATACATGGCTTATCAGTATGAAGATCTCGATAAGCAATGTCTTTTGAGAGACGAAGAGGAACGTAGTTCTAGTAACACAAGGAAATTTGAAACTAATAGCCCGGAGACAAGTACACAGCTAGAGGCAAGTATGCAGCCTGAGATAAGTATGACGCCTGTGGTCAGAAAGAAGCCTAGAGTCAATAGGAAAAAGGTTAAATTTGAGGAAGGGCCAGTAACAGCTGCCACCTGCTCAAGCTGCAATAGGCAAGGACACTTGGCGATAAGTTGCAAATCCTGGAACAAACGAGAGAAGGATAAATTTAAATCCAAGAACAAGTTTCAAGAGAATAGAAAATGCAATATTTGCCATCATACTGGTCATGTAAAGCAAGATTGTCGGCTATTACAGAAATCTGAAATAGTGCAGGTAAATGAAGTAGCAGAAACTTGGGCACCCTCAGCTAGTAAAGCGAGGCCAGATGTTTTAGAGGGCACGCTTACTGTCAAAGATATTCCACTTAAAGTACTGTTTGATACAGGCGCACCGCGAAGCTTTATTGCAAGAAATGCGGTTAAGAAACTGGATTTTTGTAACACCCCACGTCCATTAATGTCACTCTCAAAGGGAATGCATTAACTTTCATGGAGTATTATTGATGAATAGAACAGAATATAACAAGACAGATACATATATTGATACTTGAAAATTTTAGAACAACTTTTATTGCAGCGGAGAAATAGTTTGATTACAACAACATCATAAACCAACAGTAAAACCAAGTACACTTAGTATCCATCTTGACAAATTGTTTTCTGAGTACATAAAGTAGAAAGCATAACCCCAACATAAGTAGCCATAAAAGAGAGATGAGCTGAACTTTACTTTCACCAATCCAAGCACTTCCAAAGAGAGAGAGATCCAAATCAAGCTCCACTAGCAGTAGTCCCACCTTGAGAACCTGGGGGGGAAGGAAGAAAAGGGGCGAAAACAAAGGGGGTCAGACATAAAGTCTGGCGAGTCCAATAACTTTAACAATATAATTATTAAAGTAATTAGGATAAGGCATAAACTGGTAAAACAAGGAATCACTGTGAAACAAGTGGGCAAGACAATACAAACAAAAGGAATATTCTAGCGTTAATTTCGTTCCTAATCACTATAGGATAATTACTATACTGCACCATTACTAGTCAATCCAAAAGAAGATCCCGCCTATTGAACATAATAATCATAATGGTAGTTTCGTATACCCCTAGCTGCCTCCATAAGTGCCGCCTGCCCCTATCTCCACTAGTTGTACCCACTACCCCCATGCGATCGGCTCCCTAACTCGTTGATACCCATGTTGGTTCCACAGTGGGGTGTATCTCTCCCCAAAGTGGCAACCCGATACCACTAAAGATGCACGACTTATATCTACATGATGCAACAACGTCTTACCTACCAGCCTGGGCCCACGCACACACATGACCCCGTTGGACTTGTGTTGCCACCGTTAACCCATTTTGACCTCTTACAATCAAACCCAGTAAGCGTGTCCCGTCCTCAATCTAACTCGAGCTCACAAAGATACTTAATGGGTGACTGGTTTGAAAAGGGTCCCTCATGCTTGACACAAGCTTTCCACCTATGCTTGGTCCCCACTAGAATTTTCCACTTAACCCCTTCTTATTCATGTCTTCTTACATGTTTCAATTTGGTTAAGTGTTTCTAATCGTATTTCACATGTCACCCATGTTACCCACTTAACCCCCCATGTCCCACCACATGTTTATCTTGGATAAGTGTTACTTAGTTCATTATAACCGTAAACTTGTAAGACCTCCCACATTAGACTCCCGTTTGCGGTTGCTGGATTTGCCGGGCGGGTCCATGCAGTCTTATACCGCAAACGTGTCTAACCTCATGTCTTTACAATTGTTACGCCTTTAATTTATGCCCTCGACCTCTCAATTAGACTACTGTTTGTGGTTGCTGGATTTGCTGGGCGGGTCCGGGCAGTCTTACACCACAAACGTGTCTAACTTCGTGTCTTAGGTGTTTATTATTACACATAATTATTTCACCCCAATATGAATTATTTATCCCTATTCAAATTGTCAATAATTTCTAAATTAACTATGTACATAATTGTCACCTAAATTATGTCCATACTTTTTAGGTATATAAATTATACCAATTAATGTCTCCGTTTAATTATATGCTTTTAAAGCCATTTTTATGTGAATTCACAATTTTACATAATTAATGTTTTCCCATTGTCCCCACGCTGTTCGTACGTTTTTATATGAAATATGTTAGACTCGCAGTAGTCTAACTCATAAAAAGGAAAGAAACATCACAACTTGCATAACACATAAAATAGATGTAACTTGCAAATAAGAATTATAACCTAAGTTTGCATAGCCAATAACTTGCATAGGAAATGAACATATATAACATAATTTTGCATAAACTATGTACTGTCATGGATCTAAATATGGATCTAAACATGAAATTGTGAACTTACATATGTAAATATGGTTTTTCACCTAAACTTTGCAAATGAATTCATAGTTTTTCTCCTAAAAATGTGAATATAGTTTTCACCTAAACTTGCATATGGATTTTCTACAAACTTGCATATGAAATTACAACATGTTTGCATATAAACTAGCATATGTATATACTTGATTCACATATAAACTTGTGTATAATCCGCATACAGACTTGCATAAGATTCACATACAAATTAGCATATGATTTAACATCCCAAACTTGTATAAGGTTTCACATACGAACTAGCATATGTAAACACATACTTGCATAGATTCACATACAAACTAGCATATGATTTAACATCCCAAACTGGCACAAGGTTTCATATACGAACTAGCATATGATTTACATCCCAAACTTGCATAAAATGAATCAAGTTAAACATGTATAATTGGACATATGAAATAGATCTACCAACATAAGATAACAGAGTTAAATAACATCACATGATTCAACAGTCATGTTCTCATAATCCAAATTATAACTCATCACAATTAATTTATTAATTATTTTGTGAAAGAAATTGTACTCACAAAGACGGGTTAGAGAAGAGAATGATTTGTTCGTCTTTTGAATTAGAATTCTGACTTGCTAATCCCTAAGCTTTAGGAAGAAGAACTATCCAAGCAGCAGCATGGTGGACAAGAGACAAATTTAGTTTAGGTTTAGGGTTTGAGTCTAGGCACTCTTTTATAGAAGTTTAAATCAACCTAAGCCGTTGGATTATCACAAGAGCCATCACAACCGTTCAGACTAGATAGAGTTATCTAGAATTGCCACCTCTGCCCTAGTGACTCAGCAACAGGTCAGGTAAGACTCAGCAACAAGTCAGGATCGTCTGATTTCAGATCTACCGCAGGGGGTAGGTCAACCCCCAGGTCGACCCCCTAGTCGACCTGTATAGGTGAGGTCGACCCCCTGGTCGACCTGGCCCTTGGGCGGGATAATTCCCGCCCAGTCTGCTTTCCTGTTTGAATTTGAATTTCGAATTTATTATTCTGAACTGTTTTAATTTATATAAAATCGATGAAACTTCTGAGGGCCATAACTTCCTCATACGAAGTCCGATTTATAAAAACTTGGACTCTATTCCAAGAAGAATTTCGAGACGAACGCAATGGCGTAATCTGTTTCCCTTAATTCTCAATTTAACAATTAAGTATTCTTAAGATTGTTAATTTTAATATTCCCAGAAAATTCAGGTTGTTACATTCTCCCCTCCTTAAAGGATTTTGCCCCCGAAATCTCCATGTTAAGGAGAATGTATATCCTAACATCCAATCATCCATCTACTCAACCATCAAACACAGGCATCCATTGTCCTTACAAGATTTCTAATGTCGTATGAACATATGCAAAAAGTGTATGTATATGTTCCTTATCTAATGCAAAATCAGGCGGTCCACTAATTCAGTTGACCTCCTTAATGCCAATCATGATGGTACCATGCGTCCATTATGAATGCAAAAGAATCCTAATGATACATATTACTTCTGCATGTATGCACAACCATTCATCAAAATGCAGCATTCAAATGATAACACAACCATTATACATCCGTTAATTTAAATATGCACACACATTTATATGCAATATGAAAGTGATTGAGCCGATCTAATGCCTAATGTATGTGTACATGCATCCACGAGCAACCACTAACAACCACTCGCAACCATCAATCATAACATGTTTCAAATATATGTTTATGTCCATTGGTTTCTACCTAAGGATAAAGAGTAAGACTGAGGAGATATACTTAAAAGATAGATATAAGCATGAATAAACTTATGGAAAAAGAGATCAAGGAGGTACCCTCAAAGAGGAAAGGGTAGGTTGCGCATATTTTCCTTTATGTTTCCCAAGTTGCGTCTTCCTCAGTGTCACTCCATTGAATTTTAACAAGCTTGACTTCATGATTGCGTAGCTTTTTGACTTCCGTACCCAAGATACGAGTTGGAACTCTTCTCACGGTCGCTTCTCGTTCCACTTCTACTTCCTCTAGTATACTTGGCTCCACCACTTCCGCAGATTCATGTAAGCACTTCCGTAGTTGAGAAACATGAAAAACATTATGAACTCCAGCCAGTCTCTCGGGTAGATCTACTCTGTAAGCCATCGTCCCAATCCTTTCAATGATGGGAAATGGTCTTACAAATAATGGTGCTAGCTTTCCTACGGACCCGAAGCGAGTAACATTCCTTAAAGGAGATACTTTAAGGAACACCCTATCTCCAACCTTAAAATCAAGGTTTGTCCTTCTTTTGTTTACGTAGGACTTCTGTCTATCTTGTGTAGTCGTCATTCGTCTTCTTATCAAGTCCACATTTTCTGAGGTCTCTCTAATCATGTATGGCCCAAGTACGAGTTTGTCTGTAGACTCCCACCAACAAGTTGGTGATCGGCATGGTCTTCCATAGAAAGCTTCGAAGGGTGCCATGCTTATGGTGGTTTGGTGGCTATTGTTGTAAGCGAATTCCACCAAAGGAAGATGATCCTCCCGTGTCCCTCCAAAGCCAAGAATGCACAATCTCAAGAGGCCTTCCAATACTCTGTTCACCCTTTCCAATACTCTGTTCACCCTTTCCTTCTGACCATCAGTTTGGGGGTGATAGGTTGTGCTTAAGCATAATTGTGTGCCTACAGCCTCTTGCAAACTTTTCCAAAATTCGCTCGTAAAGATAGGATCTCGATCACTCACTATACTGGAGGGTATCCCATGGATTTGAACTATCTCTTTAAGATAAATGGATGCTAGGGATGAGGCAATCCTTCTACTCTTAACAGGTATAAAGTGAGTGCTTTTAGTGAGTCTGTCCACTATTACCCAAATACTGGTATTGCCCCTTCTTGACCTAGGCAACCCATCAACAAAGTCCATCGAAATGCTATCCCACTTCCATTGTGGGACCTTTAGAGGATGAAGTAGACCACCAGGCTTCTTCTGCTCTACTTTGAATTGTTGGCATATCAAACACTTAGCGACGAACTCAGCTACATCACTCTTCATGCAATTCCAAAAGAAAACCCTTTTTATATCCTTATACATCTTGTCTCTGCCTGGGTGTATGGTCAGCTTAGAATGGTGTGCTTCTTCGAGAATCGTCTTCACTAAATTCCTTACTTGTGGGACATATAGCCTTCCATCCCGTCTCAACCAACCTTTATCATCGATGGAGTATCTAGTAAGGTGACTAGAAGTCTCACCCCTAACTAGCTTATCCACCATGTCAACTAGCTGAGGGTCTTCTCGTTGCACGGTTCCTATTGAGTCCAAAAGAGTAGGCCGCACCTCTAGCAATGCTAACAGACCAGGTACAATTTCAGAGGAGGGTCTAAAGTTGAAGTTTGCTATGTACTCCAAGCTTTGCCTTTCTATAAAGAGAGGACTCAAGGTCAGATTCTTTCTACTCAAGGCGTCTGCTACCACATTGCCCTGGCCTGAGGTATAGGAAATCTCAAAATCATATGAGTCCAAAAATTCCATCCACCTTTGTTGTCTTAAGTTAAGGTCTTTCTATGAGAAAAGGTACTTTAATGATTTATGGTCAGTAAACAATTCAAACCTTTCTCCTAGTAGGTAATGACGCCATGACTTTAGAGCGAAAACAATGGCAGCTAGCTCCAAATCATGAGTTGAGTAGTTCTTCTCATGTACCTTCAATTGACTTCCCCCATAACAAACTACCTTCCCTTCTTGCATCAAAACAACGCCCAATCCTGTACCGCGTGCGTCTGTGTATACGGTAAACATTTTTCTCCCATCAGGCAATGTCAAAACTGGGGCTGTTGTTAGAGCCATTTTCAAACACTGGAAAGCAATATCGCAAACCAAATCCCAAGCAAAAGTTAGGTTCTTCTTTGTCAATCTTGTGAGTGGGGCCGAGATTTTTGCAAAGTCTTTAGTAAACATTCGGTAAAGGCCCGCTGGCCCGTGAAAGCTTCGGACTTCGACTGCATTCCGTGGAACCTTCCAATCTTGCACCACAACTACTTTTGCGGGGTCCACAGCTAACCCTTCTTTGGGCACCACATGTCCAAGAAACCTCACTTCTCTCTAAAAATGCCATTTGGAGAATTTGGCATTCAGCTGATGTGTTCGAAGAGTATCCATGACTAAACTTAAATGCAAAGCATGATCTTCTTCATTCTTCGAGAAAATCAAAATGTCGTCTACGAAGACCACCACAAACTTATTAAGGAACTCCCTAAACACCCTGCTCATCAAGTCAACAAAGTAAGCAGGTGTGTTTGTCAAGCCAAAAGGCATGACAAGCCATTCAAAGAAACCATCCGGGGTTCTGAACGCGGTCTTATCAACGCTGTCTTCAGCTACTCTTAGCTGATGGAACCCGGTAGCCAAATCTAGTTGGGAGAAAACCGACGCACCTACAAGCTGATCAAACAAGTCGTCTATTCTTGGAAGTGGGTGCCTATTTTTCTTGGTCAGCTTGTTTAGCTCCCTATAATCAACGCATAGGCAAAGTGAACCATCTGCTTTGGTTGCGAATACTACTGGAGCACCACATTCATAAATACTCCGCCTTATAAACCCTTTTTCGAGCAGCTCTTTGACTTGCTTACTGAGCTCTTTTCTCTCCCTTGGAGCCATGTGCCTAACGAGTAGAGCTACGGGTTTTGCGTTATCAACAAGGTATATGCGGAAGTCTATCTCCCGCTTCGGAGGTAAGCCCTTCACCTCTTCAAATACATTTGAGTATTCATAGACTACTCTAACAGACTGCAAGTTCTCAATAGACGCATCAAGAGATTCTAGGTAGCTAAGCATAACATAATGTATGGGATTACAAGAGATTTCGAGAGTGTTGCCGAGGCGTGTCATAAGTCTGACCACTCTCTTTTCACAATCGATGATGGCACCATTACTGGATAACCAATCCATGCCTAGAATCAATCCATATCCCGTGAAGCCGAGAACGAAGGCGTTGCATCCAAATTCAACGCTCAAGATAGACACTCTTAAATCCCGACAAATCATTGAAAGATGAGCCGAACCACCAATAGGATTTGAGTCAACTATGGGATCCGTAACTAGACTAGTATTTAGGTGTAGTGTTTCAACTAATGAAGCAGATATAAATGAGTGTGAAGCGCCAGAATCAAACAAAGTACGAATAGGATGATCAAACAAAAAAACCAAACTTTCAACAGAAATGTTTTTACCTCTCTCCTGTCCTGGTGCCATGAGAACGTGAACCTGCCCTCTTGCTTGCCCTGGTGCCATGAGAGCCTAAACCTGCCTTCCAGAAGTAGACCCTGTCCTCTACCCTTGCCCTTGTCTTCTCGGGCAGTCTTTGATCAAATGTCCTGCCTCACCACAGTTGAACCAGCCAGTCTTCTTCTTCTTCCAACAGTCCTTGCTCAGATGGTCTGGTGTTCCACAATTAAAGCATCTTTTCTTTCCTTTGCTATTGTTGTCCTTACAACCTTTCTTAGGTTGCTGTTGTGACTTCTTTTGATCCCCTTTCTTTTCCGGTGCCTTATTAGCATTAGCGCCTTTCACCTCTTCATGTATAAGCGCCATGTCAACCAGTTTCTCAAAGGTAGCCCCTATAGGAATGTGGGTCATAGGCAACCCATGTAGCGGCTCATTCAAACCTTTAACGAATCTCAGGGCCTTCTTTTCAGGTGTGTTCACCAAGTCTAAGCCAAACCTTGCCAACTGATTGAACTTGTTGACGTACTCCTTTACTGATAAATTCCCCTGCTTCAATGCCAAGAACCTTTCCATGTACAAATTCTCTTCCGCTCGTGAGAGAAATTTCATCTCGAACCTAAGTCTGAAATCCATCCATGTCTCCACTGGACGCTCTCCATTCGTGACCTCCCAACAAAACGAGGCTTCGTCCTTCATTAACCAAGCAGCCAATTAGACCTTCCATCCATCTTCTATCTTGAAGATACCAAACAAATCTCCCATCTCCTTAAGCCGATTTCGAGCTTCAACACACGTCTCTGATCCGTGAAAAGGTTTTCCGCCCGTTGCTCGAAAGTCTTTGCATATATTTGAAAAAGTATCAACACGGGGAGGTATCAACACGGGGAGGGGAAGGAGGAGGAGCGGCTGTAGTTGGGGGAGGAGGATGTCTGTTGGGCCTGCAGCGGTGGCCCTAGCCTTCAGATACCTTTTGTAACAAGTTGGTATCGGTATTCCCTCGGGTATCTTGGGTAACCCAGACATGCTGAAAAGAAAAAGGAAGAGATTCAAAACAGAGAATCGAAAGAAAGATATATGGCTCTTGGGGATTATGTTTTTTAAAACAATCTTTTCTCTTGAAAATACTCTCCTTAAAACATACTTTTGAAAGTATTTCTTTATAAAACGTTTTTGAAAAATAGTTTTTCAAAATCTCTTATCTGTTCTGTTAACCTTCACTCTCAAAGGGAATGCATTAACTTTCATGGAGTATTGTTGGTGAATATAACAGAATATAACAATACAGATACATATATTGATACTTGAAAAATATATAACAACTTTTATTGTAGCGGAGAAATAGTTTGATTACAACAACATCATAAACCAACAGTAAAACCAATTACACTTAGTATCCATCTTGACAAATTATTTTCTGAGTACATAAAGTAAAAAGCCTAACCCAACATAAGTAGCCATAAAAGGGAGATGAGCTGAACTTTACTTTCAGCAATCCAAGCACTTCCAAAGAGAGAGAAAGATTCAAATCAAGCTCCACTAGCACTAGTCCCGCCCTGAGAATCGGGGGGGAAGGAAGAAAGGTGGCGAAAACAAAGGGGGTCAGACATAAAGTCTGGCGAGTCCAATAACTTTAACAATATAATTATTAAAGTAATTAGGATAAGGCATAAACTGGTAAAACAAGGAATGACTGTGAAACAAGTGGGCAAGACAAAACAAACAAAAGGAATATTCTAGCGTTAATTTCGTTCCTATTCACTATAGGATAATTACTATACTGCACCATTACTAGTCAACCCAAAAGATGATCCCACCTACTGAACATAATATTCATAATGGTAGTTTCGTGTACCCCTGGCTGCCTCCATAGGTGCCACCTGCCTTATCTCCACTAGTTGTACCCACTACCCCTATGCGATCGGCTCCCTAACTCGTAGATACCCATGCTGGTCCCACAGTGGGGTGTATCACTCCCCAAAGTGGCAACCCGATACCACTAAAGATGCACGGCTTTTATCTACACGATGCAACAACGTCTTACCTACCAGCCCGGGCCCACCCACGCACATGACCCCGTTGGACTTGCGTTGCCACCGTTAACCCGTTTTGACCTCTTACAATCAAACCCAGTAAGCGTGTCCCGTCCTCGATCTAACTCGAGCTCACAAAGATACTTAATGGGTTACTGGTTTGAAAAGGTTCCCCCATGCTTGAAACAAGCTTTCCACCTATGCTTGGTCCCCACTAGAATTTTCCACTTAACCCCTTCTTATTCATGTCTTCTTACATGTATCAATTTGGTTAAGTGTTTCTAATCGTATTTCACATGTCACCCACTTAACACCCATGTCCCACCACATGTTTATCTTGGTTAAGTGTTACTTAGTTCATTATAACTGTAACCTTGTAAGACCTCCCACATTAGACTCCCATTTGCGGTTGCTGGATTTGCCGGGCAGGTCCGGGCAGTCTTATACCACAAACGTGTCAAACCTCGTGTCTTTACAATTGTTACGCATTTAATTTATGCCTTCGACCTCTCACATTAGACTGCCGTTTGTGGTTGCTGGATTTGCCGGGCGGGTCCGGGAAGTCTTACACCACAAACGTGTCTAACCTCGTGTCTTAGGCGCTTATTAATACACATAATTGTTTCACCCCAATATGAATTAATTATCCCTATTCAAATTGTCAATAATTTCCAAACTAACTATGTCCATAATTGTCACCTAAATTATGTACATACTTTTTAGGTATATAAATTATACCAATTAATGTCTCCATTTAATTATATGCTTTTAAAGCCATTTTTATGGGAATTCACAATTTTACATAATCAATGTTTTCCCATTGTCCCCACGCTATTCGTACATTTTTATATGAAATATGTTTGACTCGCAAATAGTCTAACTCATAAAAAGGAAAGAAACATCACAACTTGCATAACACATAAAATAGATGTAACTTGCAAATAAGAATTATAACCTAAGTTTGCATAGCTGATAACTTGCACAGGCAATGAACATATATAACATAGTTTTGCATAAACTATGTACTTTCATGGATCTATATATAAATCAAAACATGAAATTGTGAACTTGCATATGGGAATATGGTTTTTTACCTAAACTTGCAAATGAATTCATAGTTTTTCTCCTAAAAATGTGAATATAGTTTTCACCTAAACTTGCATATGGATTTTCTACAAACTTGCATACGAATTTACAACATGTTTGCATATAAACTAGCATATGTATATACTTGATTCACATATAAACTTTTGTATAATCCGCATACAGACTTGCATAAGATTCACATACAAATTAGCATATGATTTAACATCCCAAACTTGCATAAGGTTTCACATACGAACTAGCATATGTAAACACAGACTTGCATAGATTCACATACAAACTAGCATATGATTTAACATCCCAAACTTGCATAAGGTTTCATATACGAACTAGCATATGATTTACATCCCAAACTTGCATAAGATTTCATATACGAACTAGCATATGATTAACATCCCAAAATTGCATAAAATGAATCAAGTTAAACATGTATAATTGGGCATATGAAATAGGTCTACCAACGTAAGATAACCGAGTTAAATAACATCACATGATTCAACAGTCATATTCAACAGTCATATTCTCATAATCCAAATTATAACTCATCACAATTAATTTATTAATTATTTTGTGAAAGAAATTGTACTTACAAAGACAAGTTAGAGAAGAGAATGATTTGTTCGTCTTTTGAATTAGAATTCTGACTTGCTAATCCCTAAGCTTTAGGAAGAAGAACTATCCTAGCAGCAGCATGGTGGCCAAAAGACAAATTTAGTTTTGGTTTTGGGTTTGAGCCTAGGCACTCTTTTATAGAAGTTTAAATCAACCTAAGCCGTTAGATTATCACAGGAGCCATCACAACCATTCAGACTAGATAGAGTTATCTAGAATTTCCACCTCTGCACTAGTAACTCAGCAACAGGTCAAGTAAGACTTAGCAACAAGTCAGGATCGTCTGATTTCAGATCTGCCTCGGGGGGTAGGTCGACCCCCTGGTCAACCTGTACAGGGGAGGTCAACCCCCGGTTGACCTGGACCTTGGGCGGGATAATTCCCGCCCAGCTTGCTTCCCTGTTTGAATTTGAATTTCGAATTTATTATTCTGAACTGTTTTAATTTATATAAGATTGCTGAAACTTCCGAGGGCCATAACTTTCTCATACGAAGTCCGATTTACGAAAACTTGGACTCTATTCCAAGCAGAATTTCGAGATGAACGCAATGGAGTAACCCATTTTCCTTAATTCTCAATTTTACAATTAAGTATTCTTAAGATTGTTAATTTTAATATTCACAGAAAATTCAGGGTGTTACAATTTGAATTTGAAAAATCATAAAGCACCCATGACTGTCCATAATCCGGTTGGGGGTTCCCTCGATCTTAGTTGGGTTTGTGGGGGTGCCTTTCTCTTTTTCCCGTTATCGGTTCCCTACCATTTTGATCGTCATGAATTTTACCGAATTCGATCTTATTTTAGGATTGGATTGGTTAACCAAATATGAAGCTGAGGTTAAATGCGCCGAAAGTGTTGTTAAGGCAAAAACAAAATTCGGGGAGTATATAACCATTCCATGTGAAGGTCCGAATTCTGATAGAAAAGATTTTTGGTCAGCTTTGGATGTTTCTCCTGCTCAATTAGAATCTGTCCCTGTCGTTACGGAGAATATTCCGGTCGATGTAGAAAATATTCCTTTCGTCAAGAACTATGCGGATGTGTTTGAAGAAGTTGTTAGCTTACCTCCGCGTAGAGAAATAGATTTCAAAATCTCTTTAATTCCAAATACAAGGCCAGTAGTTCACACTATTCGAAGAATGACCTTGAAGGAAAAAGAAGAGTTAGACAATCAAACTCGACAGCTTGTATGGAAGGGTCTAATCAGACCTAATTTCTGTGATTGGGAAGCAGCAGTGGTATTTGTCCCAAAGTCAGATGGTACTCTCAGACCATGTGTGTATTATCATGACTTGAACAAGCAGACATTAAAGAACAAATATCCATTGCCGCGGATTGATGATTTGTTGGATCGATTGAATGACGCACAAGTATTTTCACGAATGGACCTGGCTACAGGTTTCCATCAGTTTCGTATTGCCAAAGAGTGTGTTCCATTGACAGCATTCAGAGGTCCAGATTTATTCTACGAGTGGTTAGCAATGTCGTTCGTCTTATGTAAAGCTCCAGCTTATTTTGTCGATCTAATGAACAGGGTATTCAGAGAAATATTGAATAAATTCGTACTGGTTTTCATTAATGACATATTGATCTTCTCTAAGTCAGAAAGCGAGCATGAAAAACATTTGGAACAAGCATTAGAAATTCTCAGAAAAAAATGTTTTAAAAGAAATTTTTTCCAAATGTATATTCTGGCAAGAAGAGGTAAAGTTCCTTGGTCACATTGTATCAAAAGAAGGAATTTCTGTGGATCCTGGTAAGATCACAGCTATTCAAGATTGGAAGCAACCAACTACAACCACAGAAGTCCGTATTTTCTTGGATTGGCTAGTTATTATCGGAAGTTCGTTAAGGATTTCCCGAAAATACCTAGTTCCTTAACGAAACTCACTAAGAAACATTCAAGGTTCAATTGGACTCCAGAATGTGAGGCAGCTTTCCAAAAGCTGAAGTTAAGGCTGACAACTGCTCCAGTGTTAACAATTATTGATGGCAATCAAGACTTGGAAGTCTGGACAGATGCTTCTAAAGATGGTCTAGGTGCAGTATTAATGCAAAGAGGCCAAGTAGTCGCTTATGCTAGCCGTCAATTGAAGCCTTTTGAGAAGAATTATGCGACTCACGATCTTGAATTGTTAGCTGTTGTGTTTGCTATGAAGATCTGGAGGCATTATCTATTGGGTGAGAAGTTCGAATTATATGTCGATCATCAATCATTAAAGTATTTATTCACCCAGAAATATTTGAATATGAGGCAGCAGCGTTGGTTAGAATTTCTCACGGCATATGATCTTGATATTTTGTGTACTCCAGGGAAAACAAATGTTGTGGCTGACGCGCTCAGCAGAAAGAATGTGATCATCGCCAATCTTATAATTATACCATCGTTGATCGATAAAATATCTATTCTTTAGAAAGACGATAGTTTTGTTAAAGAGATGATCAAAAGAATTCGAAGGGGCGAAGTCTCCAGTTTCCAAGTGGATAGCGCAGGAGTTCTGAGATTGAAAGGAAGAATTTGTGTTCCCGAACTCCTTGAGCTCAAAAGAGAAGTATTGGACGAGTGTCACAAGTCCAAACAGAGTATCCACCTAGGGGTTAGTAAAATGTATAATGACCTCAAGCGAACCTTCTGGTGGAAGGCGATGAAAAGAGATATCTCTATATATGTTAGCCAGAGTTCTACTTGTCAACAAGTCAAAAGCGATCAACAGAAACTCGCCGGATTGTTGCAACCGTTGATAATTCCAGGTTGGAAGTGCGAATAGATTTCTACGGATTTCATAGATGGTTTGCCCATAACTCGGAGAGGAAATGATAGTATTTGGGTGATCGTAGGTCGTTTCATGAAGACCGCCCATTTTATACCTGTTGGATTGAATAGAATCGCCTATAGTCTGGCGCAGATTTATTTTAAAGAAATTGTTAAACTTCGTGGAGTTCCCATGAGTATCATTAGCGATCGTGACCCGATTTTCACTAGTAAATTCTGGGAAGCATTCCAAGCAGAATCGGGAATCAAGCTGAACTTGAGCACTGCTTATCATCCTCAAACAGATGGTCAAACTGAGAGGGTGAACCGTATTCTAGAAGATTTATTACGGGCTTGTGTTATTGATTTTGGCGCATCATGGGAAGACCACTAGCATTTGGCTGAGTTCTCATACAACAACAGCTACCAAGCGAGCCTAAAAATGTCAACATTCGAAGCACTATATGGTAGACCGTGCAGATCTCCCGCTTGTTGGGTAGAACCTGGTAATAGACTCGTATTGGGACCCGATATGATTCTTGAAGTTGCGGATAAAGTCGGTTTCATTAAGAAACGATTACTAGTGGCTCAAAGCTGAAAGAAGAGCTATGCGGATTCGAGAAGAAGGGATTTATCTTTTTCTATTGGTGACTATGTATATTTGAGGGTTTCTCCGATGAGAGGAGTAGTCCGATTCGGTAAAACAGGGAAGTTGGCACCCAGATTTATTGGTCCATTTGTAGTGCTCGAACGGATTGGAACTCTCGCTTATAGAGTTCAATTGCCTGATTAGTTGTCTGGAGTACATGATGTGTTTCACGTATCCCAACTTTGAAAGCATGTGCATGATCCAGACTTAGTCATGGAGGAAGCCGCGCAACAAGATTTGGAAATTACCCAAGAATTGGCAGTGAGGAGAGAGCCGATAAAGATTATTGGCAAAGAAACTAAAGAGCTGAGGAACAAGAAGGTTCACTTAGTCAAAGTGCGATGGAGTGGAGATCCACGAGACTGTACTTGGGAAACTGAGGAGAGCATTAAGAAAGCCTATCCCAATTGCAGAGTGGATATCTCTGATTAACTCTGGTGCAAGGTACATTTACCATATTTTGCATTTCCGTATTGTTTTCTATTTGGTTGTTGTTCCCATTTCATGGATGTAAAATTTTAATTATATAGTCTGAATGATTTTAAAAAGAGTATATGAATTAATTACTATATATTTGAAAAGGTTAAAATAAATTGATTGTTGTTTGTGTGGAGTGTTTGTTAGTTTAAATTGAATCACATTGGAATAATAAAATCAATAAGAGCATGAAGGGTAAATTTATGCAATTGAATCAAATATTGAACTGGTTTAAAAATAGATAGAAATACATGCATGTACATTATATATGTTTGAACAGGTAAATAGATTCGCTGTAGAGTAAAGAATTTATTCGCGTGCCCGACAAATAGGTAAACCTTAATGAGTTGGATGCGCAATTTTATTATTATATCAACTCCGGTGAATGCCATTGGATACAGAGTGTTGGTTGTTCTGTGTGTAATAATAAATGTCTCCATAGGATAGTAAAAATTAATTTTAAACTACACTACATGGCATACTACATGAAGATAGCATACTTCATCATATACCACATAAGCATTTGGAGCTCAGGTGACGAGGTTGAGGATTTACCATACGAGCGAGAGGCTTGTATGGCGATGACTATATTACAGGTTGAACCGATGACTGACATGGACTATAAAAAATGTAACGGTAAATTGCCAGATTAATAAAAACCCCACATGGGTCTGGATATGACAACAAGCACGTCTCTCTGGTCATTAAGGCACAAAAACCATTTACAAGGTGATGAGAATTTATTCTCTGGAGTCATGATCTATACACACTCCCCTGTGGACACCGGAATATATCACTATAAATATGTGCATGCTTATTAGGATTTATTGGGTACCTAATACGGCCCAACAAATTTCCAAACCCTTCCCCGTAAAAGGAGGTTATGGCGAAATTTTTCAAAAATTTAGGGTGTTAGCCAAATTTTTGAAGAATTGGAAAATTCTTAGAAACTGAAAAGTTGAAGAATGAAAGCCAGAACGAAAGTTGAGTTGGTTAATTAAACAACTTTCAGCTTCGTTCCATTTCTGGGACGAGAAGATTTTAAGTAGGGGAGATTGTAACAACCTGGAAAATCTAAACCAATTTAAAAAATTTAATTTGGCTATTTTAGTGGATTTTGAATATTCAAAATAAGTTATTTAAAATAATAACGACCAAAAGTCTATTTGAATCGATGTAGGAAAATAGATATATTTATTTAATTATAAAACAAGGCCTGAAATGGCGCGGTAGTTTGAAAATTTGAATTCGAACTTTGACTGACTGTACCAGATGCAACATAAAACGGATTTTAGTGAAACCAAAAATATTTAAACCTCTTTATGAATATCTTTCTAATGAATCTGAAAAATCGAAATTTCATAGCAGGATTTAAAAGTTATGGCCAAATGAATTTTCAGAAAGGTCGCTATAGAATTAATATAGCCCGTAAAAATAGACATTTTGAAAATGACCTCCATTTTCAATGAAACCACTTTTGTTGGATCCAGAATGTCAAATTATTGCTAGATTTCATATTTCATATTCCATAATTTTTGGAGTTAATATGTGAGTGTGGCAAAGGAAAATGTGTTTGGTAAATTTCAGTCAATTTAGATCGACCAAAAAATGACCATTTTTCAAACGGTCTCCAAATTTGGTGAAATTAGTTTTGTTAGGACCATTTCGTCCAAACATAACTATGTATATTTTTCTGGAATTTTTGGAATCATCATGTGGCCCTGGCAAATTGAAATGTACGTTCAAATCCATATTTGAATGTTTTATATTTTAATTTGAAGAATAACTAACTGAAACAGTAGAATGGGCCTACAAAACAAATTCCATTGTGTTCAGAATGGGGGTAATTAGCTAGGGATGACAGTCGTTGAGTTTGAACTGGAGTTCATACGAGAAAAGGGTATTTTTGAAAATAATTAAATTAAAAATTAAAATAAAAACAATTGGCCAATCACTTTCCTCCATCGTATTTTCTCTTTCCCCGATGCTCTTCAACCCGACGGCAGTTTTCATCGATCCTTTCCCCCCTCTTTTTCTTTAAATCCACGCACCAATACTCCCTGCTCCTTTGGAGTATTTTGTATAGGGCAGCACGAGCTTTAAATATATATAAGGAGCACCCCCCCCCCCCCCCCCCCGTTCAACCTTCGTTGAGTTCTGCCTCCTCAAAGATCCGACCTTTCAACCAACGCAGCACCTCGAGGACGCCATCGAACTGCCCACCACCTAACTCGATTTGCGCGCCTCTCCAAGCTCTCCAAGGTGGTGCCCTCTGATCGTCACCACGATGCACGGATTCCGAGATAAATTGAAACCTAGTTTCGAACAAATTCAGAAAGGTACGGCCTTTATAATTTAAAATAAATTATAGCACTTTAAAGCACTACGAAATATGATTTTACAATAAAAATCATATCTTTTTGCTATGTAGTCGAAATCCAGTGAAATAAGAGACATTGGACTCGTGTGGATGTCTTCTACATCTAGAAGAGACCGGAGAATTTTTGGAGCTTCCTACAATTTTTGGAGGAGTGGAACCCAATGTGAGATTTCTAAATTATAAACGATATGGAATGACGATGTATAAACTATACAATCGATATATGAGTTATATAAGCGTTGTACACCTCCTGTATAAGTTGTATGTGCGATGTATAAGTTATATATGCGTTGTAAAAATTATATGTGAGTTGAAATGAAATTGAAATGAAAGTGAAATATATTTATATATGTATATATATACTCCCCTCGTCCACAGACCATGGACGATATATATTGGTTGCGATTGTTTGGATTTTGGTTGACGTGAAATTTGGTGAATATGACGAATGGTTGATTTGATTATGGTTGTTTGTGGTTGAAAACAAATAGGATTAGTTTGTGGAAAATCCGTCTGCGTACAAACTAGATTATTGAAATTCCCCATTGTCAAAAGCTGCGAGACTTTAAGGTAGAGCGAGGAGCCATACTCAGGACGGTGTCGGTTTTAACTACCCTGCCGTTATGCTACCGAAATTTTCATATGTTTGATTAATATTCATGTGTTGGAAAAATATTCCTTTTTGAAATAAATTGTTTGAACGATAAAAATAACATTTTTATTGAATGTATGAAATGAAATTGTTTGAACGATAAAAATAACATTTTTATTGAATGTATGAAATAAAATGGTTGGAACGATAAAAATGACATTTTTATTGAATGTATGGAATAAAATTGTTTGAACGATAAAAATAACATTTTTAGTTAATGCATGAAATAAAATGGTTTGACAATAAAAAAAATCACATTTTTTATTATATATATGCGAAGTATATAAAATATTCATGTTTGAAATAAATTGTTTAAACAATAAAAATCACATTTTTATTATATATATGAATCGCTAAAAATCTTCATTTTTGAAATAAGTTGTTTTAGCAATAAAAATCACATTTTTATTATATATATATGAAGTGTTAAAAATAGTCATGTGTTGAAATAGATATTTGTTGGATAAAAATATTATTTTTTATCATATATATGTAATGAAATGGTGTGGAAATCGAAGAATGGGTTATATATATGTGTATATATATATATATTTATAATTAAAATAAATTGAACAACGGAGCTGCAGTTCATATTTTGAAACCGTGATTTTAAACGATTATTGCAGGAGATCCGACCATCAGATTTTCCTGAAACTGAAACTGTTGGGTCCGCTTTGGAAATATCTTTCCAACGACACCAAATTCATAAAGATCCAACGGTTAGATTTTGTGAAATGTTAAATTCAAATCCGAATGAAAACAGCGCTAGAATGGATTATATTAATATATATAAATATAATTAAATTAAATCGAATAACGACGCTGCCGTTCGTATTTTGAAATCGTAACTTTAAACGATTGTACCGGGAGATCCGACCATCGGATTTTCCCAAAACTGGAATCGTGGGATCCATTTTGAAAAGATCTTTCCAACGATATAAAATTTGTAAAGATCCAACGGTTAGATTTTTAGATATATGTAAATCAAATCTGGAGAAAAACAGCGCCATGGCCGCGTTATGGCCTGATGCGTCGTTTGAATAAATTGGCTATATTTAAATAAATAAAAATAGCAATAAATCGTTATAAAATATTATAAACGATATGAAATGGAAATAAACCGAATTTACCCGGTTTATTGGATATTTGATGATTGAATGTGTTTGACGTGAAAATTACATTAATGAACTGAATTATGGATGTCGAATAATTTAACCATGAAAATGAATTGATTTGAAATTCTAAATATACGTGAATTATTTGAAAAGGCCAAGTTAATTCTCATTTCAAATAATTGGTCGACGATTAGAAGTCGAAGATGTGAAGACGGTGCAAGACCGATGATCTTCACATCGAATGGATGGCTACAGATGAATTTGATGGGAGTTGCTGCCCTGAAGGGGTTACAGTGGTGGTTGTCCGAACGTATTTGTTGATCGTTCGGATGTGCGAGGGCCTCTCTCCTGTATTGGACATAAGGGAGAGGAATAAGGTGCCTCAGGTTTCGTTCAGACCCAGAACGGACTTGTAAATGGATGTGTGTCTGACGTTGTAGATTGACAACGTGGCATGCAGAGATGCTGTGATCAAGGATTTTGTTGAAAAGCAGAGATTTGCGGTTGATGATCAAAGCATGGCTTTAAATAGCTAGCTTTGTGTTTAGCATTGATTCACGAGCCTCACACCCCGGTATGAGCCAGAAACGGGAGAGGACATCAGGGAGAACATGCGTTTTCTTCTAGCTAGGAGTGGTGTTTTGGGTTTTACACACCCGGGCATTTTACTTATGAGGATGATGGATAGCGAGGCGACTCGGTTATATCGGCTGCTACAAGGCCAATGGTTTGGTCGATATATGACCAGTTTACGCCCCATAGTGCGGGGAAACGCAGAGTTCAGGCATTTTAATCCACTCCATGTGGACCTGCCCTGACGATCCAAGGGCTCACTTGTGTCTGGGTCCTGAGATATGGGCTAGATTGTCTCGAAGCGGTAACGATGATCCCTTGCCTTGGTTCATGACGGAAATCCAATTTCCAAATACGATATCTTGCGGTTTTGATTGTATACCCATATATGGCGACATGATATATGGTATCCATGTCGTCTATGGTTGATACTTATGATTGAAATTGTTTTTGAAACATATAAACACTAGTAATAATATCAAATGCTTTTTTTATTCGTATCAAGCATATTTTGGCCATTATAAGGTAAAACTCTATCCTCCGGTTTGCGTTGCATTGTGTGATAGGAACTGAGTCTTATAATGGCTTCATTTTTATAAAAAGCATTGCGATGTTTAAATGATTTACTTGTTTTAAGTACTGGCAATCCAATGGAGTAAACCCATTCTGCGTTAGCGGCGTGGTCCTGTGATTGGCCTTATTATAAAATAAATTAAGTAGATTTCTCGTACCAGTCCCATGACTGACTCGTAGTTTGTTTCACTTGCAAACTCGGGTGCCCTATTTTCTATACGTGCCGCCTTGTATTCAGGTTTTAGCAAGCTCTTTCTGGATGGCTATGGAGCTGAAGATGGATTCTATCACTTCTTTCTTTTTATGTTATTCAGCTCCTGTTGTACATATTATGTTTTGATTCCGCTGTAGACATTTTATGTAAGGATGAAACTGTATTTTGTAATAAGTATGATCCTGTATACTGTGTAACCCTGATGATTATGTTTATCCAGTGTATTCTGTTGTACATTATCTGGCGTACTTATATATTTTCGTTCTGCTATTATCTGTTTATGTGTTGTAACAACCCGTATTTTTGAATAACATGTTATAACATAAATCAAGGCAGAATTAAACTGTAATATCTGAATCAAGGGAAACGGGCTGTGCAATTGCGTTTGTCACGGAAAAATACGCGAAATAGAGTCCGAGTTTTCGAAAATCGGACTCCGTATGACCAAGATATGGCCTCGCAAAGTTTCACGAAAAATTCAAATTCAAAACAGATTCAAAAATTTCAATTTTCAGAAGTGGCGGGAAAATTCCCGCCAGACCCAGGGGGTCGACCTGGGGGTCGACTGGGGAGTCGACCTCCCCCCCCCCCAGGTCGACTGGGGAGTCGACCCCAGGGTCGACCTGGGGGTCGACCTGCCTGGTCGGCCCAGGCAACCTGGTGCACCCATTTGAGCTGTTTTGACCTGTTTTGTTGGCTAGTGACGGGATTTGATGGCTCTGATTGAATCTAGGGTTAATCCTATGGCTAATACTATCCTAAAACTCTATAAAAAGACCCCTAAGCCTAGCCTAAATCATCATTATTCATTCCTACAACTAAACTATGCCAAATTTGTTCCTCTCATGGCCTCCACTCTCATGCTAAAATTCCTAAGTTAATTTATATGAGAGATTTTGAGTTCATACAAGTGTTTCCAAGCTTGTATGAGTGTTCTTAGTTTGCATTCAAGTCAAGTTGCAACATTTCTATTTCAAAGCAAGGGTTTTTATTGATTTGGCTCAAGGGTTTTCATTTGGAGCTTGCATATTTGGGTTTTTGGGTGCTTACATAAGGGCTTCGTCTCAATCTTTATAATAAATATTTATTTGTGTCTTCATAGCATTGTAAGCCCTTTTCTACTTTCTTTTTATTGAACTCTAAAGTTAAATGAATGATGCAAGTTTGGTTGATCCTTATGATATGCAAGTTTAGTTGATCATTATATGCAAGTTTGGTTGATCATTATGATATGCAAGTTGGTTCAATCATTATGTATGACACCGACACTTGACGAGTTAGGCTTATAGGGAGCCGATCGACTAGACCGAGTAGTTGGACCTTGATTTAGGTCATCTCATGATGTTGGGCCAAGCTTGGGCCAAGGGATCAATTCTTGTTTTTACTTGACATGTAGGAATGCTAGTACACCCGTGGTGCAAAACTTAACCTTGATTATGCGATGACACCTTTATCTATCTTGTTAGTTAATCATCATGCCAGTATGTTGTTATCCTTATGTTCATCTCAGCTTCTCATGCCAGTTAACTTTACTAGTTCATGGACAGATAGTAGTAGGGCTTACCAGTCTTTTTGACTGACCTGTTTTCTTTTGCCTCTTTTCTTCCGTTTCCCCCCCCCCCCCTCAGGTCCCCAGGGTGGGAACATTGGAGCTTAGCCTGGATCTTTATAGCTTGCTTACTGGATTTGCTCATGTACGGTTTTGGACATTGAGCCAGCTATGGTTTATCACTTCACTTTGGGGATAGTACTTTATGTATTTCAGTTTTTCAGTTTATGCTTTTCTCTAGACTTTGTTGTTGGAAAATAATGATCAAGTACTTTGTTGTAACTTAACTATGGTATTGAAATGCTAGTTTATCTGCTACTTTACTACTCTGTTTTACTTATATGTTCTGCCTTGTGATATCTGCATGCATGTTTACCTTGTTTAACGCCCCTCCAAAGCTAGTGTCCTTGCAAGAGTGGCACTGGAGGAGGTAGGGTGTTACATTTGGTATCAGAGCATAAGGTTTACAAGATTTGAGCAAAAGTGTTTTTAAAACTTACCTTTTGAAAAACTATTTTCAAAACCAATGAAGTATTTTCCAAGAAAAGTCTAGTATTTTAAAAAGGCTATTCCCCAAAAGCCATAGCACTATCCTTCGTTTCTTCGTTCTGAATCTATCTTTTTCCTTTTTTTCAGTATGGCCGATCTTAACCTTCCCGAGGGAGTGACCATTCCCGGATGGTTCCGGAGGTACTTGGAAGCTAGGGCAAACGATGTGGGCCCAGCAAATACCCCCAATATAACTGAGGTTCCTCCTCCTCCTCCTCAGAATCCGCAAGCTGATTTCGCTAAGATTTGCAAAGACTTTAAGGCGATGGGTGGCAAGAATTTCATAGGGACGGAGACTTTTGTGGAGGCATGAAATTGGTTGAAAGAAACTGAAGATCTCTTCGCCATCTTTGATGTGCAAGATCATAGAAGGGTTTTATTGGCAGCATGGTTATTAAAAGAAGAAGCTGCTTATTGGTGGGAGGTCACCAATGCTACGAGGCCTATAGAGACTTGGGCCGACTTTAGGACAAGATTTGGGCTTATGTTTCTATCATCAGCTGAGGCGAATTTGCAATTGGAGAAGTTTATATCTTTGAAGCAGGGGGACATGACAGTGAGGGAGTACGTGAATGAGTTTAACAAACTCGCCCGATTCGGTTTGGACATGATTAATACTCCCCAGAAGAAGGCTTTGCGCTTTGCACGAGGGTTGAACGAGCCATTACAAGGTTTAGCCCTATCTCATATACCCATGGGGGGCACTTTTGAGGGACTAATAGACATGGAATTGCTTCAAGGAGACGATAAGAATGGCAAGAAGGAAGTCAAGGCTAATGAGACTCAAGCCAAGAAGACATACTCCAAGTGGGGAGGAAATCAGAGCAATCAGAACAACAAAAACAACAAGAACAATAAGGCCAACAAGGGCAAGGCAAAGGACCCAAGAAAATGCAACTACTGTGGAATTGTTGGGCACATAGCCAAGGATTGTAGAAAGAAGAAAAGGAAGTTGGGAGGATGCTTTCATTGTGGAGAGGCTGGACACTTTAGCAAGGATTGCCCCAAGAAGCAAGGACAAGGGCAGAATCAGCGTGCAGGACCTTCTGGAGGGCAAGTACATGCTCTCAACGCCGCTCCAGTTCAGGATCGAGGTAGTATTTCTGTAGAAAGTCTTGTTTATATTTCTGATTATCCTGTTCGCACCATATTTGATTCTGGCGCATCGCATAGTTTTATCTCTTCTGACATTGTTGAAAGTTTGCACCTAAGTACTAGCCTAGTTGAGGATCCCGTTTGTGTTTCAAATCCAATTGGGGGTTCCGCCCATCTGTCTACGATTTGTGTGGATTTGAAAATTTCTATCTTGGCCGTGGAATTTACGTGTAATGCTTATGTTCTCGGGTTCACGGGATATGGGTTGATCTTGGGCATGGATTGGTTGTCCAGTTATGGAGCCATTCTTGATTGTGAACATAGGGTGGTGAGGCTCATGACTCGCCTCGGTAATACCCTATAATTTCTTGTAACCCTAGAGGTTCCGTCATGTTATGTTATCTTGAATCTCTCGACTCGTCCATCGATGATCTGCGGTCTGTAAGGGTGGTCCGAGACTATCCTGATGTCTTTGAAGAAGTTAAAGGGTTACCCCCTAAACGAGAGATAGATTTCCGCATTTATCTAGTTGATAATGCCAAGCCAGTATCATTGCCTGTTAGGCACATGGCCCCACGTGAAAGGAGAGAGCTCAGTAAGCAAATCAAGGAGCTGCTTGAGAAGGGTTTTATTAGACGAAGCATTTCTGAATGGGGTGCTCCGGTGGTATTCGCTACTAAGGCAGATGGTTCGCTTCGTCTATGTGTTGATTATCGAGAGTTGAACAAGCTAACTAAGAAGAATAGGCACCCGTTACCGAGGATTGATGATCTCTTTGACCAACTTGTAGGTGCTTCTGTTTTCTCTCAACTCGATCTAGCCACCGGATTCCATCAGCTTAGAGTGGCTGAGGATAGCATCGATAAGACTACGTTTAGGACTCCGGATGGATTCTTTGAATGGCTTGTCATGCCATTCGGTTTGACTAATGCACCCGCCTACTTCGTAGATTTGATGAGTAGGGTGTTCAGGGAGTTCCTTAACAAGTTTGTTGTTGTCTTCGTGGATGATATTTTGATCTTCTCAAAGGATGAGGAAGAGCATGCTAGGCATCTCAAGGAAGTGATGGATACGCTTAGAGCGCATCAGTTGAAAGCCAAGTTCTCCAAATGTCATTTTTGGAGAACGGAAGTTCGGTTTCTTGGACATATAGTCTCTAAGCAAGGCATAGCGGTGGATCCCGCGAAAGTGGTTGTGGTTCAAGACTGGAAGACTCCTAGGAATGCAACCGAAGTAAGAAGCTTTCTCGGTCTGGCGGGCTACTATAGGAAGTTCATCAGGGACTTCGCTAAGATTTCGGCCCCTCTTACTAAGTTGACAAAGAAGAACATAGTCTTTGCACGGGACTTGGAGTGTGAGCTTGCTTTTCAAAGGCTCAAGAGAGCCCTTACCACAGCTCCAGTTTTGGCATTACCCGACAGTGGTAAGATGTTTACCGTGTACACCGATGCATGTGGCACGGGGTTGGGCGCTGTTCTGATGCAAGAGGGAAGAGTGATATGTTATGGGGGTAGGCAACTTAAAGTTCATGAGAAGAACTATCCCACTCATGATTTGGGTTAGCAGTGATCGTCTTTGCACTCAAATCCTGGCGCCACTATCTTCTAGGCGAAAGGTTTGAGTTGTATACTGATCACAAGTCACTCAAATACCTCTTCTCGCAAAAAGATCTGAATCTAAGGCAGCAAAGGTGGATGGAATTCTTGGCATCTTATGATTTCGAGATAGCTTATACCCCTTGCAAGGGTAACGTTGTGGCGGATGCACTAAGCAGAAGGAGGTTGACTTTGAGCCCCTTGTTCATTGAGATGAAGAACTTAGAATTCTTGGCAACCTTTGATTTCACGACGACTGTTGAGTCAACGACGGGTTAATTAGCATCCCTTGAGCTTAGACCCACACTTCTTGATCAAATTGGGGCTTCACAGAAGGAAGATCCGCAAATAGTCGAGGTCATGGATAAGCTGATTCGTGGTGAGACGTCTAGTCACCTTGCTAGATATACTATTGATGATAAGGGTTGGCTAAGGCGTGATGGAAGGCTATGCGTTCCACAAATAGGGGACTTGGTGCATAAAGTTCTCGAAGAATCACATCATTCGAAAATGACTATACATCCGGGAGGAGATAAGATGTATAGAGATATGAAGCGCATTTTCTCTTGGGATGGAATGAAGAAAGATGTGGCAGAGTATGTTTCAAAGTGCATGGTGTGCCAACAAGTGAAAGCCGAATCGAAGAAACCAGGTGGGCTATTACATCCATTGGAGGTCCCGCAATGGAAGTGGGAGAGTATTTCTATGGATTTTGTGGATGGATTGCCTAGGTCAAGGAGAGGGAACACAAGCATATGGGTCATAGTTGACAGACTTACGAAGAGTGCTCACTTCATCCCAGTAAAGAGCAAGAGGACCGCTTCATGGCTAGCATCTATTTATCTTTGAGAGATAGTGCGGTTGCATGGAGTTCCTTCCAGCGTAGTTAGCGATCGCGACCCAATTTTCACTAGCCAGTTCTGGAACAGTTTGCAAGAAGCAATGGGTACGCGATTGAATCTGAGTACAGCCTATCACCCCCAGACGGATGGCCAAACCGAAAGGGTGAATAGAGTGCTAGAAGATCTCTTGAGGCTTTGTGTTCTTGACTTCGGTGGTACTTGGGAAGACCACCTTCCTCTTGTAGAGTTTGCGTGTAATAATAGCTATCAAGCTAGCATAGGGGTGGCACCATTTGAAGCTTTGTATGGGAGGCCGTGTAGGTCACCATCTTGTTGGTGGGAGACAATAGATAGACTTATACTTGGGCCCGATATGATACGGGACACATCCGAGAAAGTTGACTTAGTGAGAAGAAGGATGAAAGCGGCCCAAGATAGACAGAAATCCTATGCTGACAAGCAAAGGGAAGATTTAGAATTCGAGGTGGGAGACATGGTTTTCGTGAAGGTTTCTCCTTTGCGTAATGTGGTACGTTTTGGAGCAGTTGGGAAGCTAGCACCAAGGTTCGTAGGACCCTTCCCTATCATAGAGAGAATTGGAAAGATGGCCAATAAGGTGGAATTGCCCGAGAAGCTAGCCGAAGTGCACAATGTCTTTCATGTCTCGCATCTCCGAAAGTGCCTACATGAATCCGCTGAGGTGGTTGAACCAAGCATTCTTGAAGACATTAAGGTAGAGAAAGAGGCAACCTTGAGAAAAGCTCCGATTCGTATCTTGGGAACAGAGATTAAGAAGCTAAGGAATCGGGAAGTCAAGTTGGTAAAGGTTCAGTGGGGTGAAGCCGACGAAGATGCAACTTGGGAAACCGAGGAGAAGATGCGTGGGCTTTATCCATTCCTTTTTGAGGTTACATTCTCGATCTCTTTTCCTATCTTTCTTTTTTTTTATCTTTTTTATCTAGTTATCTTGTTAATCATGTTATGAGGACCTTAGGTAGAAACCCTTTGGATGAAACATGTTATGCTTGATGGTTGCAAGTGGTTGCAAGTGTTTGCACGCGGATACTCGTGGATGCATGATACACATTAGGCACTAAGATCGGCTCACACACTTTCATACCGCATACGCATGAGTGTTTATGCTTGTTCATGGTTGAAACTTGTTGTGCTATCACATGGATGTTGCATATGGATGAATGTTATGTGCACTCATGTAGAGACTATGAGTTATGTTAGGAATTTGCATACATATGGACTCATTTCACTAACATACTTTGCATTAAGGAGGTTTACTGTATTAGTAACCGCCTGATTTTCGCATTAGATAAGTACATATACACACACCTTTGCATATGATCATACAGCATTTAGAATCCTTTAAGGACATTGACTACACGTGGATGATGTTTTGAGTAGATGGATGATGGATGGTAGGATACGTTCTTCCTAACTTGGAGATTTCGGGGACGAAATCCTTTAAGGAGGGGAGAATGTAACAACCCGTATTTTTGAATAACATGTTATAACATAAATCGAGGCAGAATTAAACTGTAAAATCTAGATCAAGGGAAACGGGTTGTGCCATTGCCTTCGTCTCGGAAAAATACGCGAAATAGAGTCCGAGTTTTCGAAAATCGGAGTCCGTATGACCAAGATATGGCCTCGCAAAGTTTCACGAAAAATTCAAATTCAAAACAGATTCAAAAATTTCAATTTACAGAAGTGGCGGGAAAATTCCCGCCAGACCTAGGGGGTCGACTGGGGAGTCGACCTCCCCCCCCCCCCAGGTCGACTGGGGAGTCGACCCCAGGGTCGACCTGGGGGTCGACCTGCCGGGTCGGCCCAGGCAACCTGGTGCACCCATTTGAGCTGTTTTGACCTGTTTTGTTGGCTAGTGACGGGATTTGATGGCTCTGATTGAATCTAGGGTTAATCCTATGGCTAATACTATCCTAAAACTCTATAAAAAGACCCCTAAGCCTAGCCTAAATCATCATTATTCATTCCTACAACTAAACTATGCCAAATTTGTTCCTCTCATGGCCTCCACTCTCATGCTAAAATTCCTAAGTTAATTTATATGAGAGATTTTGAGTTCATACAAGTGTTTCCAAGCTTGTATGAGTGTTCTTAGTTTGCATTCAAGTCAAGTTGCAACATTTCTATTTCAAAGCAAGGGTTTTTATTGATTTGGCTCAAGGGTTTTCATTTGGAGCTTGCATATTTGGGTTTTTGGGTGCTTACATAAGGGCTTCGTCTCAATCTTTATAATAAATATTTATTTGTGTCTTCATAGCATTGTAAGCCCTTTTCTACTTTCTTTTTATTGAACTCTAAAGTTAAATGAATGATGCAAGTTTGGTTGATCATTATGATATGCAAGTTTGGTTGATCATTATATGCAAGTTTGGTTGATCATTATGATATGCAAGTTGGTTCAATCATTATGTATGACACCGACACTTGACGAGTTAGGCTTATAGGGAGCCGATCGACTAGACCGAGTAGTTGGACCTTGATTTAGGTCATCTCATGATGTTGGGCCAAGCTTGGGCCAAGGGATCAATTCTTGTTTTTACTTGACATGTAGGAATGCTAGTACACCCGTGGTGCAAAACTTAACCTTGATTATGCGATGACACCTTTATCTATCTTGTTTGTTAATCATCATGCCAGTATGTTGTTATCCTTATGTTCATCTCAGCTTCTCATGCCAGTTAACTTTACTAGTTCATGGACAGATAGTAGTAGGGCTTACCAGTCTTTTTGACTGACCTGTTTTCTTTCGCCTCTTTTCTTCCGTTTCCCCCCCCCCCTCAGGTCCTCAGGGTGGGAACATTGGAGCTTAGCTTGGATCTTTATAGCTTGCTTACTGGATTTGCTCATGTACGGTTTTGGACATTGAGCCAGCTATGGTTTATCACTTCACTTTGGGGATAGTACTTTATGTATTTTAGTTTTTCAGTTTATGCTTTTCTCTAGACTTTGTTGTTGGAAAATAATGATCAAGTACTTTGTTGTAACTTAACTATGGTTTTGAAATGCTAGTTTATCCGCTGCTTTACTACTCTGTTTTACTTATATGTTCTGCCTTGTGATATCTGCATGCATGTTTACCTTGTTTAACGCCCCTCCAAATCTAGTGTCCTTGCAAGAGTGGCACTGGCGGAGGTGGGGTGTTACATGTGCTATATTCGAAAGATTACACTTGCCACCGTGGAACGGGGGTTTGGGGTCGTCACACGTGGGGTGTCAAAATGCGTATCACAAATCAAGAACTATGTCGTACAAAATAATATAACATATGCTTTATTTGGTTCAAATTTTATGGTTGGGCCTAGTGATGACTTGAACGTTTTGCCTGCATATATTGCATGCTGTAGCCTGAAACATTATTCAGTTTTTGTCATCATAATGTTATAGCTAGAAGTACAAAATGATCAATTGAATATTGTTTTTTGAAGGTTTGGTTTAACAAGCTAAGTCAAATTTTTGTTATAATATTATTACTTCTGGAAAGTTCATAGGATAGAGCATTGTGCGTAGGGTTCATACAGCTAAATCAATAGATATACCTCTATCGTGTCTAATTTCTTGTGGCTTGCTTCTCTTCTTAATCTTATCATTCAGGTTACACCTTGAGTGTTTATGTGTATGTGTAGTTCAGATTGACATCCAAATGCGTAGACACATATATAGCATGTTATTGGTGATGGAAGCAGGCACTTTTATTAGTAATTGAATATTGTTATACTTGCACATTTGACAAAACTTTTTTTCATGCTATAGTGAATTTTTCATGCCTATCGTTATGACAATATTTAATAATTATACCTTATGTGTGCATTCAAGTAAGATGTTTTAGGCCAGTTTATTACCTTGTTGGAAGAGACTGGTCACAGTCTGGGGTAGCTTGACTATTACTGCAATCAAGGTATTAATCTAAACTTACATCTATTTTTGTAAACGTTCTTGATAGTTTTTCCAAACTTACGTCTCTTCGTAGTAGTAACCACATGCTTATGTCAATTTTAGGATGAAACAAATGAGCAGGATGGGTCTGTTGTTGACAAAACTAATAAGCAGGATAAATCCGCTGAGGATAAAAGTAATGATCGTCAAAACTCTGCCGATGTTGAAACTAATTAGCATAATATCTCTACTAATGATGGAACTGATTAGCAGGATAATAGAACCATATCTTTGAACTGGAAATAGAATCAGACTTTCCGGGTATGCATATAATATCTATCCATTCCCATTCTTAGATACAAGCTTAAAATTTTCTTTCTCATATGCTATGTTGTTCCCCATTGGTATCGTCATTCTGCGTTGTATGATACTTCTTTTAATAAAGAATTAAGTCTGAATATGCCTGGAGTCCATGCTTCCTGAAGTTCTTACAAAGATAGAGTATGCATTGTTATTTTTTGAAGATGGCTAAGGCAAAGTCGACGTTTGCAGAGCAAGTGAATGTGATTGTTGGCGAAGATTGTATCTAGGATTAGGATGACTCGCTAAAGCAGGTCGTTCATGGTAGTCGATAAACAACAGAAGTGAGATCACAGTGCCGCTTGCTATGAGATTGAGAACCCTGCATGCTGATGTGGATTGGCGAGACGTTCTGGAGATTGAGCAATAAAAGCGACTGGCGATGCACGTCGGTCGTTCCAGTTGAAGTGCGCAGATGAAGTGAGTGATAGGAGTTTAATTGGAAGGCGAGGCTATGTTGGATTTCAGTTTTTTGGAAGTTGAGTGCTGAAGGGGAGGAATGGTGCAAACAGTGGCGGTTTTTTGCCAAAGCAATGGAGTCCGTGGTTGTTCTAGTTGTTTTATGATTAGGTTATTGCGGTTATAATGTACATTTATGAAGTGGTTATGCAGTGCTTATGAAGTTATATGTTGTGTCTACAGCAGAGATGCAGAGGTATAGCGATTGAAAAAAAATGCAGAAGCTAGCTTGCTTGTGTGAAAGCCATGTGGATAGGAAGATGACGAAAGACGACATTGGTCGTGGAGTTGGACATTTGTGGAGTGCTCGAGAATTTTTTATGGTAGTTCGGTTTTGTAAATGTATGGCAAACCATTTTTCTTGACACTACTGTTCGGTTTTGGCATAGTTATTTTTATGTATTTTGGGGTTCTTTGAATGTGTACGTGTAAATATATCTTATGGTTGTTTAACTATGTTATGTTTAAATGTGTATGTGTTTGTGTATAGCATTATTGTATAAGTTTTGAACAAAACCGGTAAATCTAGTAATCCAGTATCTTTTCGGTGGCGTTTGGGAAACACCGCAAAAAATAGTAATTTGTAAAGGAATACATTTTCGGTGGCATTTTAGAAATGCTTCAAAAAATAACTTTCGTGTTGTTAAAAAAACGTTGCCAAAAAATATATTTATAGTAGCATTTGCAATATCTACAACAAAAAATCAAGGATTTTTAGTCGCTTGTTTTCTCGTGGCGTTTATCAAAATGCTACCGACATTTTTGGTTGCGTTTTTTGTGCGCTACCAAAATTGAATTTTCTTATAATGGGCCATTTCTGGGGTGTAAGGATTGCCAAAGTCTCGTTACATAAAGCTAGGCTTAACCAAATCATGTTTTGATAATAATAGCTCATCACTTAGTACGCTACACTGTCATTTCATGGCATATAATTGGTAATCACTAACCATATCACCTATGAGCTCGTATGTCTCAAAGTAGAGTGTTAAGCGAAGAGAAATATTCTCCGCCGCCAACAGAAATATTTTTGGTAAAGACTATTCAATACATTACAAAATACAATGTTAGATACACATCCATACAAGTTCGTTCTGGGTCTAAACGAAACCGAAGGCACCTTATTCCTCGTCCATAAAGGAGAGAGGCCCTTGCAAATCAAAATATCTTTAAGTACGTCGGAGACACTGCTGTAAGTAACCTCGTTCGGGTGGACGCTCAACCGACACATCAACGAGCAATGCCTTTGATGGGAAGAGTTAAAGTCTTCAACCAACATATTCAAAATCTTTAATTGCTCCATTTCTTCGTATCATTATTCGAGATGGTTTTCGGATAGAAATCTGATCCCGGTGTTTCTGAATAACCAGCACTATTTTAAAACCATATGGAAAGACAAGATTTGCTAAGTCTCTTTCCACTTAGAATGGTTAGTTAAAACCTCTTAAAAAGTTCTTTGTTTCTTAAACTTTATATCAGGATTAATCTTACCCAAGGTCCCTTTTAAGATTCACATTCCAAAAATTCATTTTTCAAACTTCTCTTTAAAACATATTTTTAAAATCAAAGTTAATTAAGCCTTAAAATATAAATAACCATTCATTAACTTTTTTCAACAAAATTCATTAGCTCTTTATTCCTTTACTTCCTTTTAAAACCCATCTCTAAATCAAGATCATTAAGTATCGTTTCAGATAACCTTTACAAAATCTTAACCCTCTTTAAATTCCAGATCATAACTTCATCTTTAGTGAGTCAAATAATGACGTAATTTAAGGTACCATTTACAACAAATCCAAAACCAATTGATATTAAATATAAGATTTAAATATAAATTACATCAACTTATACTAAATACCAATTCTTGTAATTAAGATATATTATAACTGGAATAACGATATAAATATCTTTAAAATTCCTCAAATAGTATATGTCTAAGCAACATAATTTAACACTAAATATTTGAGGATTATTTCCATTCAAATCCAATAAATATAAATTTTGGAAATCTTTTACCTTAACCAAAAGATTTATCAAAACATATCGTTTAAAACAATATTTACATTTAATAAACCAAACAACTCAAACTTGTTAGATTGTGGATGATATTATTAAAGATATCATTCACAAGAACCCGAAATCAGTTGACATATATAAAAATAGAAATCATATTGGCTCAAACTTCATTTGATTTAAAACTGGAAATTTTATTTCATTTAAAATTAAACTTTTAAAACATTGTTTTACCGTATTCGATTAGCTAGGCTGAAAAACTTCAAATTCAAATCATAGTTCAAAACTTCATATTTCTTGTCCAAATCACTTTAAAATTCTTTATTATAAATTATAATAAATTTTTCCATATTTTTAATAATTTTTATAAAGCTGTTCATAACGATTTCCAATTACGGTCACCAAACTGCAAAACCGCGATTTTATTTAAAACTAGTTTTGGACATAAATGAAAATCTATAATTTGAAATCCAAAAATTATTTTTTTTTGTTAGAAAACTATTATCACTGGAAAGCATACATTTTTTTGTTTCAAGAAAATCTGATTTAAATTGCATTAGTTATAGTCGTTTGAAGTTTATGGTCGATATTCGCGCATTGCCGTAGCGCGACTAGTCAATCCAGACCATATAATTTTTTTAAATTAAAACTCATCCGGTTAACTTATAATATTTTCATAAATTTTATAAAACATTTATAAACTCATTTCGAAACAATACTTTCAAGTTTAAACTTTAAATTCAGTTATAAATCAAAGTTGAATATTTTATTATTCAAAACCTGTTTCAAATTTGAATATCCCAATTTCAAACCAAAAAACTTTCAAAATCATTTCCATATATTCAAAATCTTTTCATAAACACTTTAGTTTCATTTTCGATCAATTTCGGTTAAAAATTCAAACTTTCATTTTTACTCCGAATTTCAAATAAATGAATAAAACATTCATTTATAATTTCCAAATGAAATGATACTTAACCAATCCCAGATAATTCCATATATGTGTTGTGAAGTGTGAACAACCATAACGTTATCCACAATAACCAATCATCCATGTTTAAAATATAATCGTTACAACACTTAATGCTTATATGTACATAAATAATAGAAATAACTGTAATAAACATCCATTAATCACGAAGCAACCATAGTAATTACGAGGCAAGAAACGCGCGCACAAACACACACACACACACACACACACACACACACATATATATATATATATATATAATCAGATTTTTTATTATAACTAACTTTCCAACTTAATCAAATAAGTTTTCAATATAAATATTCCAAAATAGAAGTTCTCACCGAGATTTTGATTGTTGAAACATCGACTATTTTCGATTAAATTAAACAAATGTTCAATTTAAACAAAAATATTCTAGCTAACTTCCACGTTCCAATTCCAGATCCATCGCTTAGAACTTGTTGATGTGGTTCCATTGCATCTCGTCCGACTCAATTCTGTTAACGTACGAACATGCAATTAATGTTACAATTTCTAATTGATTCTAATTAAAATAAATTAACTAATTTAAACATAATTAACACTAACCAGTAATTAACTTAAATAATTGAGATTCATTACCGTAATCACTCTTCCCCTTCGTATGTTTTGTTCATGTTTTGGAAAACCACCACGCACGCCATCTTTAACCTGCACCACTCCTCCACCAGTGACCTCGATGCCAAGCCAACCAGTCCCCCACCACCGTCGTTGCATGCAGCCCCCACGGCCAGAGCGTCGCCCCGCCTGGCCCTTCCAATCGACGGAAAACCGCCAAAGACCTTAAAACGTTCGAATGGGCCTAGCCGCCTCCTCCGACCTCCAATGACCACCAAATTCCATCCACATCACGACCCGTCTGCAACAACTTTGCAGTTGATCACTTTATCAAAAAACACTCCGATCAGCCTAGATTTAAGGAAATACGAAAATTGGACAGTGATGTTTGAACTTGGATCTACGACGACTCATTGATCCTATCAACGATCCATCCTTATGGATTTGAAGAAGAGAAAGAGAGCCATAACTTTCATGTTGATGTTTTCTCTGAAAATGAACGGAATGAGAGTTATTAAGGAGGAAAGTAAAATGAATTTCAGCCGTTGAATGGGTAATTGCGGCTAAGGGAAGATTAAGGTTAGCGTTGGGATTTAAGATAATATATAGGCTTAACTTATTAATATTTTATTATTATTATTTTATTCACATATGAATAAAAAATATCACGAACTCCAAACAAAGTGCAACGAATGACGATCATAGCCAAATACCCTTATTCCAAACACAATGGATCATTTATCTGAGATCAATTCAATTGTTTTTAGCCGTTTTTCTCAAAAGTAAATTATAAATTATTATTAATTTCAAACTATTCTTTCAATACGCGATTATATTGCGCACGCTCACATATTAACTTCGACTGATACGAAATTTGATTTTTACGTAACTCAAAATTTATCAAATGAAATTTTGTTTTCTCCTTTCCATTAGAAAACTATAATTCAAAAGAAACAAAAGATTCCTTTTTCAAAGAATTCCGGGTTATATTGAACCTTATATATTCAGTTAAAGTTCAAATCATCAAGTTACAAACTACCACGACACGGCGAGCTTGTTTTTAATTAAATTTTAAATTACGATCAAATTTCGTTTAATCAACAAATTATAACTATATTAACTTAGTGATTATAATGAAAGTTTTATGTTTTCAAATATAACTTGAAAATTCCGATTTTTGTACAGTCAAAATTTCTAGTCAAATTCAGAACCAGTTATAAAACCATCTACTACTCAAAATTTTCTCCTATATTTAATTCCAGTCGATATATTTTTCAAATCTAATCCAATTTTTATTTAACTTCACTTAAGTTAGATTTGAATTCATTTAATTCACCTTTACCATTTCAATCTATTTAACTTGCATATACTTAATTTATGCAAGTTGAATTTAAAAGTCAAATTATCTTAACCATTTTCCAAATTACAACATTCTTTTAACTAGGTTCTTAGCCTTATTAAATTCACAAAGCTTTTAGTACTTGGATTATTTATTCAAATTATTTAACTACAACTCCACAAGAACGATTAGCATTTCACAGTTTGACTAAGGATGTTCATATTCAAATTTTAACAATCTTAACTATTAACCTGGTCAATATATATCTAGCCATATTATTTTAATGAATTTTTTCAATTGATTGAATAATGTAACCTTTTCAAATGAGATTAATATCAGAAATGGGAAGAAATAAAAAAATCCAATATATTATTTGTGTGAAGGATTTTTTGAAATAAGATAAATTTTGAAATGGAAGAATATTTAACTTTATGAATCATAGATAATTTCTAATATATTGATTAAGGCTTTTGAAAGAATATATATTATGGGATATAAAATTATTTGGAAATCCTAAAATATTTTGAAGGAAGTTGTTATTATTTTTATGAACTGTAAACGATTTATAGCTTTGGATATTAAATGATTTGATAAGATTTTATCATAGCATGTTCAAAATTTTAGAAATAATTTTGGTTTTGAAATTCCAAAGTAAAGTATGATTCGATATAGAGATATATATAGTATTTCAAATGATTTTAAAAATGAAACCGGGATCTTTCGTCGAAGAAATTATTTTATATTATGACTTCAAGTTTTATTTGTAATTAAGTTTTAAATCCTATTGATATTTTGTTTTAAATTAAATTTATATTAGTATAAATATTTTGTTTACATAAATATAATTTTAACAACCACTCCTTTTCAAGGACGAAAAGTCCTAGGGGGAGAATTTAAAAAATCCAAGTTTTTTGACGTTTTAAAATATGAATTTAATTTTAGATTCAGTATTTAAAATTGATAATAATACTTGAAATTTATTTATAATTTTGAATCTAGTCTATTTTAAACCTGGTTTTAGATTAGTTTTATGAATATAAATTTAATTTCAATATTCGGATTTAAATGGTTTAGTTAAATTTAAACGTTATTAATATTTTAAACTATATGTAATATGTTGTTTGAATGTTGGTAAATGTAAGATTTGGAGATTTAACTTAAGTTAAAATTTATTTGTTGAATATATAATGTTTGAAAAGTAATTTGAAAATTTATAATCTAATTTATTTGTTTTGATTTGATTTTTAATTGTAAACGTAAATGTGTTTGATAAAATAAATTACACTTGCCGTTAACTAAATAGGATACAATTTAACCATATCCAAGATAATATTTCCTTTGAGAATTGATTCTCGTAATGTAAAGTCTATAATTATTACTGGATTTGTATTTGGTTTCAAAATTTATTTAAGCTTATAATGAGGAATGCATATTGTATGTATGCATATAATATAACAATAGTATATGCACTTAGATATTGTATACAAAGTGCACTCTTATTCCTGACGTGGGATCGAATGCATACCTGCGGATGTATGAGACAAGGATATCTTCCAAGCAGCCATATCTTACTTTCTGGCATGGGAAGTGCGATGTTTCTATATGCATGGAGTCTTTACTCTCCTTTCGATTTCCATTGTAGCACTGACAAAATGAGATGACACTATTAACGGTCTTGATCAGACTACCCGACCCTCATTCCTTGCCCTTGACGTGAGAGCAAGAAGGCAATTCAAAGGAAACATAATCTCATCCTTCGCTACTAGAGTCTGCCTAACTGCCTTTGTCACTCCACGACCCCGATTAAGATATAGCCATTCTTAGGACTGACGCCCCACAATAATCTGAAAAATATCCTTTATCAACTAAAAACTTTGGCAGTCCTCTCCTGGCTAAGACAGAACGAAGCAAAATGGATTGGCCAATAATATGCGATGCCATTTTTCACTCAAAATATTACTCATTCCTTTAACATGATTATTTTTTACCCATATCTCTTATCTTTGCGTGCTTTATGAGTTATTAATGTGACTGATTCATACGAATTTATGTGTGAATGGTGTAGGTACATAGAGTTTGGTACCGATCAGACTTCCAACACCCGTATGTAGAACTACAGAGCTATAACGAGCCCGATTGAACCTCTCATTTACAAAACCACCGAGGAAAGCTGTACAACCCAAGGTGGATCTGACATGACCATCCACTCCTTGGATCATGCATGGTAGACCTCAAGACAATTGTACATCGGTCTTTGCATTTCAAAGTCGGAATCCAAGTCCAGATGGACGTGGTTCGACAGTCCGTGTGGCTTGATCTTGTGCTTGACACCATCAGATTACATGAATCCAAATAGAGGAGGCAACACTGCCCATTAACGTACTTATTTTCCAATCATGCATTTTACCTTTACATGCTTCTTGAGTTATCGGCTTGACTGACTCAAGAAAATTTGTATGTGAATGATGCAGGTACCCAAGGTTTGGTGCTAATCACTCCTTACATAGTTTAATTGAAGGAACGTAAAGCTTTGGTGAACGTGATTCGACTGTACTCCCGCTTACTCTTGGCCTAACACCAACAATATGACATAAATGAAGTTCGACCATTCATTCACTGACTAGTTGCCCTTAAAGTAGTAGGCAAGAGAATAAACGTGCATGAGTTCAACATGTGTTATCTATACATGGGAATACCTATGAGCTCTCCTTAGCCTTTTATTCGCCAGGCAATACATAGAGATGTGTTGGGGTGGGATGACCACCCAGTAAATCGACAACTCCATCTCTCGATCCGATGGGAAGAGTGCAATAATGACAGGGGCACAATCCGGTGAACAACATAACAATTTTTTCCTTCGACGTGGGGGAAAAAGAGAATTGTTAATACGAGGATGTGTATAACCTGATAGTCCTCAAGGCGAACTTTGCCTTCGAAGGGAACGACGCCATGGAAAATGTGACACGACTATTTGCCCGACTAACTATAATCCTTAGAGCTTGGATATGAGTATATACCTAGGATGAGTGTGATGGGCGCGCCAAGATTTAAGACCACTCGATCCACAACTCTAACCCTGATTGACGAAGAGAGTATAAAGGACAAACCACGAGACCACAACTCTAACTCTCATGCCTTGGGAGAGAGTATAAAGGATGACACTATGATGCCCACACAAACTCCATCATCCTCTGTCCTAGGATAGGAGTATAAAAGACTTACGGATCAGACATCCGAAGATTTACCCCGGTTCCCACCGATGCTGGGGCACGGCATAGACTTCTAAATTAACTTTGAACACATTTCGGACGAGGCTCATGATTCAAAGTTAAATGGGGGCTATAGACATTATACCTCCAAACTATGACACTTGATACTTTAACATTTAATCATTTTATGTTAGATAGCTTGGCACTTAACACATTGTCATTTAAATCTGGACTTGCATGTGACACAAAAGTTGACTTAGTAACTTGCAAACTAAACAAATTATTCTATTCGAATTGAAGATTTATGTACGGGTACAAAGAAAATACACAAGGGCCACACTTGCATACAACAACAAAGGTGCGTGTCTGAAGGGATGACATGGACCCCTAATGCTAAACTTCTTACACGACTCAAGGAAGCGACAGAAAGGAGGCCTCAAGAGTGGGATGTTCAATAACATATCACACAACTTAAGGCAACGACCAAAAGGAGATCTTGAGAGTGATATATCAAATCAACACACACACACACACACCCATATGTGACTAACTATAGCCCAAATGCAACGACAAGGTTCACATTGAAAGTACACTGAATGGAAAATGCAATGGCTTGAGTACTTGGATAACACAATCACTTAAGCTTAGAAAGCCATGAATCTTTTTTATGCATACATGTCTAAATTTGAAATGGGTGTGGTCCGACCACCTGTATTTTTCCATCACCCCCAGACTGGGGGCATAACTGTTGAAAGTATTTACAAATGGTATAACTTACTCGGTTGTATCTAACTTATGCTTTGGTCCTGACAGGCTGTGTGTTGATCATGAAACAGATGTAAAGTAACCATCCATTGACTGGTCCCAATCTACTTCCCAACTAGAAGGCTAAGATAATGCTTGACATGAATCAACTATCCTACCCCATACAACAATTGAGTGTGACACACCCACTTAGCCCTCGACTTTTCCCCTTGATGCAGGGGGATAATGGGCACATTCGAAGTGACTACAGTCTGACCTTTCGCAACCCAACTTCGACCCTGAGAGCTTGGATAAGAGAGCATAAACTAGTGTGAGCTGGACATCAACAAATCCTTTTAACTCTAACTCATGACTCAACAATAGAGTAAGAATCTAGGGGAGACATGGATTTGATGCCTGTTCCTCAGCAAAACCCCAATCGCTGGGGACTTGGGATCCAAGCTTCAAGGGGCATAATTCGACTACCTAATTACACTATGCACATTTACTATCCTCAAAGTTCTGCAGGATCCCAAACTACAGCCAAAAGGACGACTCCTCAAGGTTGACACGCATACATCTGAGCAATAGATCATCATACAGAATCAAATGAAAAGTGACGAACCACAAGTATATTGAATGGAAAGTGCATCATTCAGACATTCGACGCAAACGCCACCGACATTACAGTACAATGAATGGGACCAACTTAACATAACACTTCTCTAATTATATGTAAAGGACTTATTGATGGTTATTGCATATGCGGAATCAAGATGCCCAACACTCCACATCCCTGAAGGAGGGCAAGAGAATGACTATGACAATGACCATCTTATATAATCGGCTTGTTTCTACGCGACTGACTATGTATAGGGAGCAAATTGAGAACCAAGATCAATTATCGACTTAAAGTTTGAGGATCTATATTCAACATTTTGGCGCACTCAGAAGTTGGGCACATAGTTACTTCATTCTAGCTTGAAAGGATTTGGATAGCTCGTCTTTGGATTAAAGATGGTGAAGAAGAAGGATGGAATATCTTCCCACACTCAAGCAAGGAGTCTTCCTCCTATGGTGTTCCTTCTATTTTTCTCATAAGGAAGGAGATGAATGGCATTATAGATGAACCCCCGGAAAGGATGGAGCGGCATGATGAGCTCCCTCGTAAGCAACAAAAAAATGATGGACAAATTTCTTCTCTTGCATGGATGGAATGGATCGACCAGGAGAACAGGGCACAGCTAAGGGCACAAGCGCTAAATTGAACAACTGGAAACAACTTCTTAGAGACAGAAGTCGGATTGTCGACATTATTCGATGCTTCACCAAAGGCGGCACATCTCAAGACGACATGGATAACGTCAATCATTGCCCTTTCACATGGGACATCGGGGATTCCCATAATCCCCCGAACTTCAAACTGCTATTTCTGGAGGCTTACAATGGCGTAAGCGATCCTATTGTGTATCCGATGCACTATATACACCATAAGGAAGTACTATCGGCGTCGTACCACGTCATGGCGAAGTGCTTCCCTCTATTACTCACCGACATCGCTGCTATGTTATTTTGGCAACTTGTATCTGAATCGATCAACCACTGGAATGTGTTGTTCATTCGCTTCATTAAGCTATCTATGGTCCAAATCACTTAGCCTAAAATCGTAATGTATCCCACTTCTATCAAGAAGAATTTTGGTGAGACCCTACGCTCATTTCTGGAAAGGTTTAATGCACTGGTGTTGTTGGTGGATCGACTAGAATCATCCATGGTACTTATGGTAGTTGTGTCCGACATCTTGGATCAAACTTCAAAATATCTCTACAACGAGATCCGCCCAGAGATCTTAGTGAATTCTACTTTGAGGCAGACAGATTCCCACGACAAGAGGATGCCAACGTAGAGACAGTTGATCTTGATGTTTTCATGACAAAGGATGGAGGACCATCTAACTTTGGAAGCTATAAGGACATGGGAGAAACCCCGGAAAGAATGGTAGGAATGTGTGGTTCCAGAGAGAGCCAATTTTAATGATCAAGTCTATAGTCTTATTTGTTAAGCTCAATGGAATTGAGCATCAGGAACAAACTCAATGAGAGTTTGATGATTATTCCGGGCTATGTTGAAACATGATAAAAGGGGCTCGAATAACTCCTCAATGACGTTCATTCGCTTGCATTTTGAGGAGCTTACTCAACTCTCCGACTAATCAGATAAGAGTAACTACGTTCACTGAAGCTCGATTAGGAGATCCTCACTTTTTGATTAAAGTGAAGGGACGATGACTAGGAAAATGTGATTTGACTTCTCGCATGTTCAACTCTAACCCTTGATGACTCAAGAGAGAGTATAAAACGACTTGGGTTGGCTAAGACTGCTAAACCTGTAACTCTAACTCGAAACAACGACGGAAAATATAAAAACTTAAGGACTGGATGTCCGATTGACTCAGCTCAAGCCCCACTGACGCTGGGGGAATGAGCACTGACCTCACTTGTCCCCCACCAACCCTAGGGGCATAAGCATTAACTTACTGACTGACTTTGAACATATCTTTGACTTGGCACGTTATTCAAAAGATTTACGATGTACCTTCGAACTATGACATGACTTGACTTACTCATTCAAGCGAGAGAGCTTATGAGTTAAAAATGACATTGAAGACTAAGATGGCATGTACATTGAATGGAGAGCGAGACAAACTTTTTTACTTCCTTATGATTTTGACAATCATACTAGACATTGACTCACATGATTTCAACAATATCTCGTACTGACTTGTGCACGATCTGTGGACCATAAAAATGATCCGGGACAATCGTGGATTTCTACGTAATTCTAGACTTCTATTTTTCTATAATACGATCTGGAGCGATCATGGATTTCTTTAGATATGGTCTGATGTGACCATGGATTTTTGGTTTTCTGTTAGTATGATCCATAGTGATATTGGTTTTTTAACTTCTAATTGATATGATCTGAGGCGATCATGAATTCCCAGATTAATATTCTGATGTTGGGATAGTCCAAAGCCATATGCGAATGTCAAACTCATACACCACTTCTGAAGTGCTCAATCCCAACAGTCAAGATGCTCGCTCAGTGTCGAGAAATTCCCATACCATCTCATGACTTGAATAGCTTAATCATACATTAGTGTATATGTAGCAGATGATTTTACTCGACCACACACTTAACTTGCGGTAGAAGACGACATCGTTTGGCAACGACCTGTTTGTGTACAATCACACATGGAGGCCAACGACGCGCTAGGACTCATGGAAAATAAATTCAATCTCCCTACTTGACAGAGTGCGGAAAATAACAAGTTATTTCTACTAAAATAATAATCCAAGTACAATGACTTCTCAAAAGGACTAGACTGTTTGAAAAAACGACTTCTATGGGATTACAGCTCAATAGATTCAAAGCACATCCCATCTATGAAGCGATGTACTTTGAAGGGCAAAGTGTTGACATGCTTTTTGGCCAGGCCGTTAGGACTCTAGGCATATCAAAATATGCTTTACTGCTCTGCAAATTGTCACCAAGAAAAGAGCAGCATCCCCAAGCCGAACTAACTTCAGATTGATCTGAATAAGATATGACAAGCTCTGGTTCAGCTACCTGTGGGCTTTAGCACTAAGCTCATTTTAGCTTGACTAGAGCTCAGTTCGATGTGGGTCTTACTGCGCATGAAGGTTCCCACAAACTATGAAGCACAGTCACCAACATCTCACCCTAATCCCGACACGACAAGAGCGTGGGTCAGGGGAGATCATCATTTAAGACAAATGCCAACTCGGGCCGAATGAACTCAGTTGGAACAGGTAGACCACATGAATAAGCACCAGATTAAGGGGTATAAGTTCTGGGTCGACTTTCCCAGACTGACCTTCCTGGTTCAACCTTCCTGGGTCGGTTTTCTCTTGGGCCAAGTTTTATATCGGCCAATTTTGCTTCGACCAAGTCTGGGTCGGCCAATTCTGGTTGGGCCAATTCTGGTTCGGTCAAGTCTGGATTAGTAAAGTCTGGTTCGGCCAAGTCTAGATCAGCCAATTCTGGTTCGGCCAATTCTGGTTCGGCCAAGTCTGGATCGGCCAAGTCTGGTTCGGCCAAGTCTGGATCGGCCAAGTTTGGTTCGACCGAGTCTAGCCGGGCCCGATCAGCCCGAGAAAATATCTCCTAAAAGACCTCTTCCAACTCCCTACAACTATGGATCTATCTCCACATGTCCACTCCTAGCCGGGCCGGGCCATCTCCCATGAAAAGAAGACTTCCTTCACTCTTTCTACACTCCTGGGTAAACTGCTACGTGTCCAAGTCAACCCGAGATCAGAAGTAGCTATAAATACCCCCCCCAAGAGCTCTGAAAAGGAGACTTTTGGCCACTACGTGCTCCCCATAACTCAATCATGGCCTCCAACCACTTCCATCTCGGAATACTAGCCATAATCACTATTCTAATTCGAGATTATCATAAAGAATAGCACTATATTGGAGTTCTGACAATCTCATTCATTGTAACTTCACTTTCATGTATAATTAAGAGAATTATAAAGTGGGTGTTGGCTCGTTGACCGCTGAACAACTATAAAATGCTATTGCCTTTCATATTCTTCCTTTTTCAGTTATTTCCTCATATTTCATGCTCTAAACCTGACTTTCGGGTGTTGGTGCCACCTTTTAGCGTCAACAGTGAGTTTTGCCCATGATTTGAATTCGAGTATCTTAACAATAATATAAGACTAAAAATTGGATAATAGAATTGTTGTTGTTGGTTTGCATTTGTAATATACTAGTTGTGCTACATTTTTCCATAATCATCCCGTTGTTGCGTGAATTTTATAAATTATTAACATTTTATTTTGAACAACATGCTATTACATACAAATGTCAACCGGGTTATTTGGCTATGATTCGAAATTCTGTCACTAAACCTGCCATTTACCTGTGAGGTTTGACATCCTTGCTTGTATTTGAGGCCTTAAGTGTTGTTGTGATCACTGTGTAATAAGTGCAATGTGTACTTGAGCACTTTCCCCTTGCCCATACCATACTGTAAAATCCTTTATATATATATACACACACATGGTGCTCTTAAACACATTTATTCCTATTGAACCGAGCATGTTTGCCGGCCATGACATAGCTTTTGCTTGCCTGCATTGCGAATTCTATATTACAATGGCTTGTAATAGTTGATGGACTTGGCTGTGTACATTGCATCATGATTGTTCATGCCCTGCAATTTGAATGTATGTGCATATACAAATATACGTATATGTTTACGCATGCATTCGAATATTGTTGTTTAAACTAATTATATTTTCAGATTGCTAATGGAATTCGTTTAATTCGACTGTAATTAAATATACTTATATACACAATTTTTGGTCTGGGTTAATCCATTTTTCAATGACTTGTAGAAAAGGGAAGACACCACGAACATAAATTTTGGCATGTTGTGTTCCATTTGCATGTGGACCCGGTATTGATGTTTTTTCTAACCAGCCTTGCCTTCATCATGTTTGACAATGTAGTTTTGAAATTTGTTTGGATATTGAATATGAACACTTATCGCACACTTATAAACTTATCACCTTAATTGCTAACTAAAACATATATTAATATATATATATATATGCTTACCTTGTTGAAATATGAAGCTATGTATTTACTTTATTCAAACCTTGAACCTATGTTGTTTTGCTTAGATTATAACTAGAATCTGTTTGATGTTTTGATTGAAAAAATTATCTATACTGACCTGGGCATGCGCGCCTTGCCTATTCATGTGTTTGCTTTGATGGTTTCCATACCATGCTTTGTAAAAAAAAATACTTGTATTGGTTTGCCTACACACCCTGCTATGTTTTATGAACCTGAAAATGCATGCCTTGTAACCTATGTCCTTACCGCATGTTGTTTTAACCAATGCACAAACTATTTTTCATGACAAATACTTCATCTGCACGTGTATTTGCTGAATAGTTGGTTTATACACCCTTGTTGATTTCAAACACTGAAAGACATATGGTTTTGATACTGTAACTAAATTTATGCTCACATGGAAATATAACCATGTTGTGTTATATTTAGTTAGACCTCAAGACTGTAGCACTTTTGAAACTTATAACATGTTGTTGCTGCATTATATAGATATTAGACAAATTCATAAGTTTTTCACGCCTGTAGTAACCTATATCTATTTTTAACATATTATGTTGCCATGCTTAGGAAAAGCTAAAACATACCCATGCTGATTCAACTTGACTAACCCATTGTTGTTGCTTATGCCTTGCTGTGAATCATTGAATGGTGCTTACTTTGTCCATAACCCGAAATATTATGCCTGCCTTGTCTACACTATTTCATGCTAAATCTCTTATATATAAATATAAATATATATGTGTGTGTGTAGCTACCACCTGTGGTTTCCTGAAATCTGCTGCATGATAAATCCTATACCTCCTTAAAATTTAGTATAACACAACACTATTGGCCATCTCATTTAGTACTGTTACACTTGTAAAACACCTAACGTACCAGCTCCTCAATGCTAATTCTCTTCATCGTATTTGCATACTCGTATATTTTTTATTTCCGGGATGCTAAGGCAGTGCACACATGTACATGTGTGTATATGCAGGCTCATGTGATCACAGACTCTAGAAAAATAAAACGATATAGAACAAACGCTACAAAACTTGGTATTTGCATATGACATATATTTGAAGTTATGATTAACTATTATACTTAGTGTTTTATTGAAGTTGACCTACTTGAATAAAGTTAATCCCGACTCAAGTGTTTTATGTTTTTACATGAAACGCTCAGGTAAGACTCGAGTGTTAAAGATTTAAAGACTTCAGTTATCGAAGTTAGAGAGTGGGGAAGACGCACTCGCTTTGCGTTCATCAAATCTATATAGTTTATGTATTTAAAATCTCATGTAATTAAATCTTCCATTGTATAATAAAAATATTGTAAAACTCTGAATTTGTAATAAAATTTTCTTCGTGAGAGGTTTAGTTATCTATTATGTCTGTGATTATGTGTGTTTATTCCGTTTTAAGCTCGATAAGCAATAATAATCTATCTTTGTGAACATTTCGAATTGGTTTAATTACCGACTTGAAGTGGTCAAAAAGACGGGTCGTTACAGATGGATGTCGCTCACATGGAAACTATTATTATATGGGTAAATTAGGATCAAATTCACATGTTATATGTTAAATTCAACCTAGATCTGATCATATATCTCTAATTTAGATTTAGATTCCCTAGGAAAACTTAAAAGGATAATTGTTAGATCTATCATGTTCTTGTGTATGTTTAAGTCAAAATTATGTTAAATCCATTGATTTATGCTATATGCATGTTTGTATGACCAATAATTGATGAATCGCTATTTGTTTTGATTGATTTGAATTTATTGTTTGAGTTATTCATTAGAATTAGTGGTTGTATATCTTAGGTTTGAAGAATAGAGCAAATCGGAGGTTCAGATGAAACTTGGCGGAGAAGCTCTGGATGACGAGGAGAGGAGACATGAAATTTTTTGTGTTGAAACTCTGTAAGTACATAGACTGATACCGGTCCATGCTCAATGGACCGGTACCTATCCTTGCATGGTAGTCAGATGTCATTGATTTTTGGCGTGAGGCGTCATGGTGATAAATCGAGGCAGCTTGCAATTTTTTAAGTCATTTGGATGGATGGAAAGCTGATCCACTACAACAAAATGACCCTATTACAACGGTGGAACACCATTGTAAAATACATTTTACAACGGTGGGCAAACCGTCGTGTATTAAGAAGTTGTAATAGACTATTATCTTTTACAACTTTTTTGCACTGTTGCAACACCGTTGTAATATGTATATTTTACAACTTTTTTCCACCGTTGTAATAAACTTTATTACAACAGTTATGCACCGTTGTAATAAGATCTACTACAACTGTTATGCACCGTTGTGATTGACATTTGGTTTTTCTTTTAAAATAAACATCTTTTGCAACTGAAAAGAACAATACACTAAATATAGCAATACTCCATAAGCAAATCCGATATTACAGTTATTTGCAAACTAATTTATTAAAATACTCAAATATTCGGTATTACAAACAATAAGTTTTAGACAACATTTCGTACATTATTACATACTTAACTGTTACAAAGCAACTTAGTACAAGCGCAAGTTATAACTAGTCTTGAATCATCTGCCTTGTCTTCATAGTAGTGAAGTTCTTTTGTCTCAGGATCAACCGCCATTAAAATTTCATCATTACCAAATCGAGATTGGTGTGTCAAAGATGAGTGTTTAGAATGGTTAATCACCGCACCATAGTCATCACAGCAAGTGGATCCCTGTCCATAACCCAACACATGTGAAAAATCATCAACAAATCCTTCATGCTCAAAACATCCCCAACCTGTTCAATTAGGCAGAAGGAATGATCTACTCATACTGAGTTTGAAACAACAAAAATATGCAAAATCCTAAATTTGAGTACATCCACTTAATCATAGGTAAATTTGAATGTATAATCAAACGCATGCTAAACCATACCCTCATATGAAAACACAGGAGATGAAGAGCATGCATACTGATGTTAAAACACTGACAATTTAGTTGACAAGGAGTTTGACAACAACCCTACAAACACTTTTCAGTTTCTATTCCAGATTCCAATGATATAGGAGACTAATTATTTTTCTTGCCTGACTTAGCTAACTTAATCATCCATATCTAACTTAATCATCCATATCTAACATAGCGGGTTCATTCTGTATCAATATTTTAAGAATGAATCAATATTTGATATTTCAGCAAGTACAATTTAGGAAACGTCTTCATGAATATTTCAATATTCATTTTTACAAGAATTTAGGAATGAAATTATACTTGTTGAAATATTGATTCATGTTGTACCAATATTCTGAAAATATTGATACAGAGTGAAATTGTACTTGTACATATCATAAATAAATCTTCATGAGCACAATTTAGGAAACATCCACAATTTAAGGATTCCAAGTACTCACCGCATGCCTTCGCCTTTTCTTCCAATGCTATAGCCAGGCAATGATCGACCAACTACAAGAGAAAAAGAAACACCTTCTTCGACCTCCAAATGCAGACCGATAACATGCATACATACCACCAGGGCATCACCAATGAACATGCTATCTCCTGCCGTGCCCAACCCCCATGTCATCTCAAAAATCTTAAATCGACAACTCAACGGAACCGTCTACGAACTCCATCATCATTTCGCAACTTAACACCCTCCACCTACATCCCCACCTGCGAACTACGACCCCGCTATCGCTACTACCAGATCTGTGACTCTCTGTTCCAGATCCACTCCTCCCTCTGTTGCATTCGATATTTCCCTCTTTCTCCTATGAACAGAAAAAACGGCACAAATCCCTAAAACACATTTGATGCTCTGCCTCACACAACCGGAGCTACAGCGACATCTCTATCGTTTCCCCTTGGCTGAAGCTTGCTCCACCACCAACCATTTCATCGTTTTGGATATCGTGTGTCGTGAGCTTAATTGGGGCGGTGGTGTTAAAGGTTGGTGGAGATCGTAAGAGCTAGGTTTTTTTTTCTTTTTTTGAGGCGGCTCTTGAGAGTTAGGGTTTATTTTGAGTTGGGTCTCGAAATTTAACTGCGTTTTCTGGATAGTTCGGTTTAGAGAAGCGGGCTTGTGAAGGGAAGATGAAAATTTCAGGGACATACTGAGCGGGCTTGTGGAGGGAAACAAAAATTTCGATTTACAGTACACATCGTTTTTATTCCGCTCTTTAAAATTGTTTATTATCAACAACGAAAATTGCAATGTAAAGGATACAACTTTACGATTTTTTATTTATTAAATACTTATTAATAATTATTGAATGTTACTTATTATTTAAATTATTGAATGGTAATTATTAATGTTAATTATTTCATGCTTGGGTGACCTAATTGGAAAGAGGAGCAAAAAAGTTTAGATTTTCATTTTGAGCCAAAAAAAAGCGTTTTTGTTTCGGAGCAGAAGTGTTTTGATTTTCATACCCAAAATGTATATTAAAAAAATAATTCAGGTATGGACTATATTTTAAAGAAAAAGCCTAATTTTTTTTTCGGGGGCGATGCCCCCGAACCCATGCCGCAGCACAGTGACCAACAATAATCGTTCGTTATTACCCATAATTATTAAATATTAAATGCTAATAATAAGTATTACCTTTTAATTATTAAAGATTTCTTATTAATTGTTCGTTATTATAAATTAATTATTAAATATAATCTTAGTTATTAAACTCTACTTGTTAATTATTAATAGCAATCATTGATTATTCATGATTAGCATTAATTATTATATTTTAATTATTAACTATTTAATAGTAATTATGTAATATTAACTATATTTTTTAATTATTCTTCTTAATTACTAAGTATTAAATATTATGGATTGATTATTAATTATTACTTCCTAATTGATTTTAATAGTAATTATTAATTATTAATAATCAATAAAAATGTATTAATTATATTAAAATATAGTCATATATTACAACAGTTAAAAAATAAAAGTTGTGGTAAGTTTTTATTACAACTGTCAAAATAACACAGTTGTTAAAAATAAGTTTATTACAACCTTTCTCGAAAAAAATTGTAAAAAACGTTTATTACAACTGTGGTTTTACCACCGTTGTAAACTTAAAGTTGTAATATGGTGTTTTTGTTGTAGTGATCGCTTAGGTGCAATGATGGACCAGTAGGAGTTTTAACTAGATGGGTAAAACGCTTTAAAATTGGAGCGGTATATAGAATTTGGGGAATAAAGATGGAAAGTGAAAGAACTTAGCCATTTTTGGCTAAGTATACGGACCAATATCGATCCATCATGTTGAAGGGGAACATGCTCAATTTTTGGGAGGTCGGTTGTGATGCCTCTAGAGGTTGTTGATGAAGTTTCATAATGAATGGACTTCAGACGACTGATGTTCAACTCAATGATGGATATGGCTTCGATTGTGAACTCAAGTTTGAGTGATTGAAGCTAGATTGATGTGATATTGGTCGCGGGATGATGTATGGTCAAGTAAGATGATAGTTTGACTCAGGTGGGAGTAGATATTGGATGATTATGGAATTATTTTGAGAAGTCGCTCGAACTAAAGGATGGAATCACCGAGAAGGAAGGCTCCATGGATTAGAAGTGTCGAGAAATCGTTGGTTATCGAAGGATCTAGCGGGCTCAAAGCAAGGGTATCGTGGGGACACCCTTCATGATCTAGTTGGATTATGTACTGTTAGACCAAATTCTGGGCCAAATACCCAAATTCAATGTGAAGTCCTCATAATCACAAATTTCAGATCACAGAGTGCAGATAAAGCAATAAAAACAAGGGACACACGATATTTTTATAGTGGTACGGCTCAATCAAGGCCTACGTCCACTTTATAATCTTTTATTTATACTGACAGATTATAAGGGAATTAGTACATTCATAAGAAAGAGAATGAATTTATACACGAAATCCTCATGATAAACTGAGTTGAATTGGCCTTGTTAAGCACATGAAGTCCTCGCGGTGTTAATGGTGGAAGACGGCAGAAGAATGGCCAAAAGTCCTTTGAAAATCCTCCAAATGGTGTACTTATAGCCATTTCCTGATATCGGTTCGTGAGACACATGGCTCGCATCCTAAGAATCTCGAAAAGTGGTGGAAAACATCCATAAATCCTTTCCAAGTCGTCCCAGAATAGGTATGATGAGATCCGGGTTGACAGGAGGAAGATATGGCATGAGAATAGGTCAAAATAAGCTGCATAGGAGCAGGTCGTCGGTTCATGATAAGCCTCCACGAGTCGTGGAGGGTCATGATGGAGTGAGGAGTTGGTGGTCAGGTCGTGACCTTTAAGCCCCCTACGAGCCGGGGTCGTGATTGCACCACGAGTTAGGGGTCCCACGAGCCGAGGTGGGTCCCACGAGCCGATCCATAATTCAAGCTAATAATACTTCGTCACTTCATCCAAGCGATTGTCAGTCGATGCCAGATTACACCCATTCACGGAAACGAACGTAACTTCCAAACCGTAAGTCTGTTTTGCCCAAATGAAAGCTCTACCTAAAGCTAATTCAGAGGGCTACAAGAGTTATTGAGCAAAGTTCCATAATTACTGTTTTTGGACCCAAAAGAGGTTGTCTGATAGGAGTTTCGGGACAGTCTTTGTTGATGTTGCGATTTCGACCAAATCGCTCTGTATCTTCTGACATTGCTATCACCGCTTGAGTGCTTTACTCTCCAGGTATTCCATGTGTGACAGCTTTTACCTAAAAGTGTGTCAACAAGTCTGACGACCCCTTTTGGGCCATCAGACATCACTGCATGAGCGCGTTACTATCCAGGAATTCCATGTACCCTTGATTGAGTTTTAAGAGTAATCTAGTTGTTCGGATGGAGGTAAACATACACAAGACGGATGTATGGAATTTGACTAAAACCGGGCTTTTCCATTAGCCCTTAATGGATGGCACTGACTAGTCATTCAATGATTGATATATTCAGAGTTTTAGTCGGTTATAGCTAGGATATTAGTTGTTGTGGATGCTACGATCGATTGTGTGCTTTCTTCTCTAATTTCAATGGGTAAGCCATCACCATTGATCGTCGAAGAGAAGTGAGATTGGGGATATCCTTTCCTTTTCTTAAGTGGTATATGATAGATAATTATCCTGTGCTAGTCCTCTTGTCGTTAAGACGGATACGATGATTGAACCATCTATACTCATATATCATGTGTATCTGTTGTCAGTTGTTTTATCGCTCACTAAGACTGTTGTCTGACTTAAGTTTAATTTTCCCTCTTATTAATGTAGGCTTCTCATTAACATTGATGGTGGGCAAACTGAGATAGCAGGTAGTAGGTTTTGGTGTCGATGAGTTGTATGGTGATGAGCAAGAGGATGGCGTATTACTACTACCTATTATAGTGATGCTTTGTTATTTCTGCTATTTGTTAAGATTTTATGATTACTCTGAGAGATATGTAGTGAGGCCTAATGTACGAATTACTCATTTATACATTTGATTTTTAATGCTGATTTTGAGATGATATGAGATTTGAGTTTCCATTCCATTATGCTTTACTACTATATCTTTTTGTATATTTCCTATTATATGTTATTCATGCGCTGTGAGTTACACGGCAGGCTACTTCAAGTTATTCCCCCTTGATGATCGTCCCATATCGGCCTGGCATGACATACAATGCACTTCTTAGTTTAGTGCTAATGCAAAAGGATAGAGTTGTGGCTTACGCAAGTCAACATCTGAAGCCGCATAAAAGGAATTACCCGACTCACGATTTGGAGTTAGCGACGATAGTGATTGCTTTGAATATTTGAAGGCATTATTTTTTGGGAGTTTGATTTGAATTGTTTGTGGATTATAAGTCGTTGAAGTTTCTTTTCTCCTAGAATGATTTGAATCTTTAGCTGTAGTGACGTTTAGAGTTTTTGGCATCATATGATTTTGGAATAGTGTATATTCTAGGAGAAGGTAACGCAGTGACCGACAGGTTGAGTAGAAGACATGCAAGTTTAGGAGTCATGTTTTCGGAATGTTAGCATCTCGACTATTTGGCAAGATTTGATTTTAGACCTCAGTGTGAGCTAAATCCCAAAATGTTAGCAAGCTTATTGATTAGACCAACCCTGGATTGAATGGATTGGAAAAGTACAAAAGTAAGACGGTAAGTTTATGGAAATTGTACGGAGATCAGAAGTGAGAGTAGAACCAGAGGAAATTGAGGATTTTAAAGTCGATCGAGATGGTTGGCTTCGTAAGAACGGACGACTGGTTGTTCCTGATTTGGATATATAGAGAGATGAATTTCTGTGGGAATGTCATAACTTTAGGTTGACGTTACAACTTGGTGGTAATAAGATGTATCAAGACATGAAGTGAGTTTACTACTAGGAAGGTATGAAGAGGGATGCAGGGAAGTTTATCTCGAAACGTATGAACTTTCAGTTGGTTAAAGCCGAACAAAAGAAGCTGAGTGGATTATTACGTCCATTAGAAGTTCCCACATGGAAATAGGAGAAAGTGTCGATGGATTTTCTAGGATAAAGGCAGGAAATGATAGTATTTGGGTTATTATGGATCGCTTGACCAAAAGCGCAAGGTTTATTCATGTCAGATCGACTAGGACTGCATCAAAGTTGGATGAGTTATATCTTAAGTTGATAGTTCGATTATATGGGATTCCAAAGAGTATTATTAGCGATCTAGATCTGTTATTTACATGTGGATTCTGGAAGAGTTTGCGAGAGATGTTGGGAATCAAGCTATGTTTGACTATGGGTTATCATCCCTAGACAAACGGTCAGACCGAAAGGGTTAATCGAGTATTGGAAGATCTTCTTAGAGCTTGTCTCTTGAATTTTGGAGGATCGTGGGAAGACCATCTGCATACGGTCGAGTTTGCTTATAATAATAGATACCAATCGGGTATGGAATGACATCGTATGAGACATTATGGTACAATGTATAATTCTCCATCACGTTGATTAGAAACTAGCGAGAAGTTGGCACTTGGGCCTGAAACGATAGGAGAAATGACGAATAATATTGAGATCATTCGACAACGAATGAAGGCAGCCCAAGATTGTCTGAAGATTTATGCCGATAAGCGATAAAAGAACTTGGAATTCTCTATCGCAGATTTAGTGTTTTTCAAGATTTCTCCTCTTAGGAATGTGGTTCGTTTTGGAAGAAAAGAAAAGTTAGAGCCAAGGTTTTCGGTCCGTTTCCGATTTTGAATGTATTGGGAAGCTCACTTATAGAGTGGATTTACCTGAGAAGATAACGCACGTGCACAATATGTTTCATGTGTCGTTTCAATGGAGGTTTATGCACGACTTGAGTGTTGTGTTATCTTCTGATCAGCTTGACGATTTAGAGGTCGAACCTAGAATTTATAGGCCTCATAAGCCACTTCGCATCGTAGGAAATGACACGAAACAACTTAGGACGAAAATTGTTAAGCAAGTCAAGTTACAATGAAGCGATGACGATTGCACATGGGAAACAGAAGAGAGTACGAGGTCGACCCATCCATAATTCATTGAGTGGTATGTCTCACATATCGTATCTTACATATACCATCTTATCTTGCACTATTAGAAGTTCCACATGCTAGGATAGGATTTTGGATGCATGGATTGTTGGATGCTAGATTGGGTGATAGGTTGGATACACGTGGTTGGTAGGCATGCGGGATACTTTGTTTGCTCGTGTTTTTGTAGAATTTTGGTGGTGAAGTTCCTAAAGGGGGAGAGAATGTAACAACCCGTAATTTGCGTATTGGAGGATCAAATAATTATATTTAATTCCCTAGTGGTCAGATCATTCTTAGATCTTAATATATTGTTCATGGGAATGTGAAACATGTCCATGATTTTTATCAAATCGATTTGTGGTCATTTTTCCCCTGTGAATATTATTTTAGCTATAAATTATATAAGGATCGAATCAAGTGCTGAAATCAGTCTCGTTGGATCAGAATGGGGTTTACAACTCTGTGATTTGATCATATTAAAGATTTGGTTCAGTTGTTTAGGAGGTATTGCTATTTTAAGTTTCAGCTTCAGTCAGGCAGACTAATTAGTTGCTAATGGACTGATTAGCCAAGCCCGTTAGGTTGTGAACTACAACAATAAATAGAGGGTATTAGGGAGAGAATAAGGGTTCCCCCTTCATTCAAACATTAGGTTGGGAGCCTGTGATTATCCAGTTCAACTTAATCCCAAATTTCTGCATTATATTCATCCTAATTCATCATAGATTGCATCTAGAGGTTAAATCATCATCAAGGAAGATTATATCACATTATATTGCATCAATTTTAGGCTTCTTCATTGCTGTCCAGATCCGAATCATCAGATTTGCATCGAACCTTAGATTTGGTGAGTGATATATATCTCTCACAAGGAAACTACGGACATTATGGATAAACTAGGATCAAATTCGCAGGTTATTTATTAAATTCCACCTAAGGCTGATCATATAGGTCTAATTTAGATTAAGACGCCCTAGGAAAACCTAAATTAATCGTGTAAACATGATAATTGTTAGATCTATCATGTATTTGTGTATGTTTAAACCCAAATTATGTTAAATCTATTGATTTATGTTATGTGCATGTTTATATTCTCAAGAATTGATTATTATCCTTTCGTTTTGATTGATTTGATTGCATTGTTTGAGTTGCTTGTTAAAAATAGTCGTCGTAGATCTTATGTTTGAAGAATAGATAAAATCAGTGGTTCAAATGATCGAATTCGGATAAAATTTGGTGGAGGTGCTTTGGATGACTAAATGAGGCAGCACGAAAAATTTCATTTTGAAACACACTAAGTACATGAACCGACACTGGTCCATACTCTATGGACTGATACCAATCCATCCATGGTGGTCACATGACATTGATTTTTGGGACGAGGCATCGTGGTGATAAATATTGGAGGCTGCTTACAAAGTTTCAAGTTATTTGAATGTATTTTCGGATGGGTCAAAGGTTGATTGCTCAAGTTCAATGATGGACCGACAGGAGTTTTAACTAGATGGGTGAAACGCTTTGAAATTTGACCAGTAGATAGCATTTAGGGCATGGTGCTGGAAATTGAAAGCGCTTAGCCATTTTGGCTAAGTATATTGTAACAGTCTGAAACTTTGAGTAATAAATATTTAAATACCGAGATTATTTAAAAAATGAAATCTTCGATTTATGTTATAAAAATGGTTTATAACCTTGTTAACTTCTTTTATAAATAATAATTAATGAAGAGAAAACATGTTGTTGAATTTTTTGGCAAAGTCAACTGGTTTTATAGTTGTCGTACAGCTTATTATTATAATTAAATATATTTACAATAATGTTCAGTTTTTAAGGTGGACCGTCCACCGAATTAGGGTTTTAAGGTGGACCGCCCATCAATGTTATTGAATTTTATAAACAAAAAAATGGCATATGTATATATATTTTAAAATAAGATAGGTGGCATGAAATGATAAGGACATGTTTTATCAAATTAGCGGTACACATGTCTTGAGATTAAAGGAAATAAAGACACGTAAATACATTGGGTGTCTATGTGTAGAAACATTTTAAGACACCTAAAGGGCCATGTGTCGACTTCCTAATGCTTACATAAAGATAAGGTGGACAAGTTTCGAAAACGAATTACTAAACTAGCCCTAAGAAATACTATAAATAAAATGGAAATCTTCATTCTTTTCCATACTTTCATAAACCAAAAAAGAAGTAAGAGAAGTTTAGTGAAAGCCAAGGAAATAAAATACAAGCCAAAGGTACAATGTAAAGGTTAGAAAAACTATTTGAGTACATGTATTCATTTCATATATTGAAGAAAAGTTGTGGAAATTAAGAATGAATGATAGGTCTCGAACCTTTGAAAATGACGTTCGGTATTTTGATTATAACTTCCTCAATTATTGATGAAATTTTGATTTCTTAAATGACCTGGAAAGCTCTCTCAAAAGCCTAAACTTTCATGTTTAACACTTTTAATAATTCGATAGTTTATATACCTAAAATTTAAAAGGAATCTCGGGAAAAAATCTACCCGAATGGGACATGTTGAAACCGCCTCATATTGTTGAGTTTTATATATTAAATCGGTAAATAATTTTAAGTGGTTCTTTTCATGGTAATTAAGTAGACTAATAAAGCTTCTTACTATAGAATTTTTTTGATCAAAAACTGGTATTTATCACAGAGAAATAAAATCAAACAAATGCCGACAAATTGTTCAAAAATCTGAATTTCTGAAATTTGAAACACTTCTGGAATTTGAAACGCTTTTTAAATGTTTCTAATACTGAAGTGTCTCAAACTAGAACTTTTCGTAGCATTCCCGAAGCGCTATCTTTTCTCTGAACTATTTTTAAAGCACTCTATCAAGTCTAGAAACCAAAAATGTTGTAATTGTTGTTTTGAGTCTAAAACCATTATAAACTATCCAGAACTTTTCACAACGCATCAGAAACACTGTGATAGCAGTTTTGAGCCGAAAACCAATACCATAAATCTTTTCATAACGCTTTATAAATGTTGCTGTTTTTATTTTTTAACATTCTTGTTAATACTAAAGCTTTTTGTAGAACTTTGTGGAACCCTATCTTTTCTTTTTCTTTTTCACTTTATTATGAAGTAGTTATAAATTTAACCATTTACTTCAATAGTTTTGAGGTCCTTCTTAACAAATACTCCCTTCGTTTCCAAATATAAAATGTTTTAAGAAGTTTAATGTTTTTCAAAATATAAGATGTTTAAGTTTTTAATGCTCACTTTGTCCGTGATTCATATTAAATAATGAGACTTTTTATGCATCTGTTCATGTTTCAACCACTAGTTGTGCATGAAAAGAAGCTAATTTGAGAGAGAAACTTAATATGAGTATGGATTAAAGCATTATAAATTGATCCCTTAATTCTTTTGCAAACAAGTAAAACATCTTATATTTAGAAACAGAGGGAGTATTAGAATGACATAAATGTGGTTTGAGATTGTTTGTGATGGAGTTTTTGCATAAAGGAGTTGATTATTATTTAAAATAAAGTTGTTCGTTTTTTGAAATAAAAGTTCTACAAGAGGTATATAGATGTATTCCAAAATGATCATTTGCAAAAGTGTTTTACCCTTACTTGATATAAAGAGTATTTTAAAATAAATATTGATTTTTAAACGTTTTTTGCAAAGAAGAACTACATTAGCTTGATCCTATATCTAATTGCCTACCCAATTAGATAAAGGTATGCAGGCAGTCATAAGTGGTAGTGATGCAGCTACTATAATAATAAAATGTATTTTGTTTATTTTTTGATATTTCTTCTTTTATTATTGCATCTTTCATGTTTAAAATTTTAAGCCATACTGACATATTTATTAAGCCTGTAGGAATGAATAAAGATGTCCATCTCATCAGAGTTGCATAATGGTAGATTATGGTATTTGTATTTAGTTTCTATTCATGCATGCCTTGTGAATTAGATGAAAAACTCAAGTAAGTGGTATTTATTAAATTTCTATCCAATTCATTTAGTGATGTTGTACGTATTTTCCAAATATGATGGTAGTTGTCATTGATTGTCTTAAACGGACGAATTTTCGACAATTTTGACTGGTCCGAAATTTCCAAGTCGTTACAAGTTGGTATAAGAGCTTAGGTTAAGTTTCTAAATAAAAATTCCACCTAAGATTAGAAAATAGTCCTAGAAATTTTAAAATAAAGTTACCTTAATTTGATAAATAAAACTGGATAGGGTAACGCACCATACCTCTGACCAAGGTTATGGGTAGTATTTATTTTATGTGTTTACATTTTGTTTTGTGTTTGCACTAATTAGTATAATGCGTTGATTCATTATCAAGTATCATATAGAGAGGTTTGATGAAGTTGTATGTATGTTAAGTTATAGAGTAATGAAGAAAGATACGTTCTTGTGATAAGTGTAAAATTCCACTCATGCATGCACTTGTCATATTAAGAAATTGGTTGAAAGTGAAGGAATAAGGTGGTATGTAAAGGAAGGAATGTAGCAGTTTGAAAAGGATGCAACGGAGTGGCTTAAGAGGAAAGAGGAATAATAACTTGTCGAGGATGAAATTAATTGAGCTTTGGGTAAATAAATTGAGGAAAATCAAAAGGAGTAAAGTGAACATTACATCTATGAAAAAATCGAGGTGAGAAAATCTATTTAAATAATAATGCCATTACGTAATTTGATATTATAATTGTTTAGCTTTGATGATGTTAACTTAAATCTGCTAAAACATCTCTCAGCAATTCAGTCATAACTTTTGATTCCTTGATTAGATTTGGTCGAAATTTATCTTATTGGGAAGCTAGTTTAATTATCTGAATACTTACATTTTTTTTTTTTAAAGTTTGTTATTTCTAAATATTACTGCAAATCGACTATCTTTTGGAAAAAGAAAGGGATTCATACTTAATACCTTCCAGTTGATTTTCAAAGTTGAGAGTATGGATTTTTTCTCAAAAGGAAATGGTTATCTATACTAGAGCAATTATTACAAAGTATAAAAGTACTTTGAGAGAATACTTTGTTTATACTTATGGAAGATTTTTAGGATTATTTCATTTATATGATGGTTACCTTCAGATGACGATGATGAGGTGTGGTATAAGACAATAGATCTTGGGTGGTGCACTATTAATCTATGTTGGTATTTAACCAAGTATAGTACATCCCTACTTAGTGAGGGGATACTGGCCATAATATGATGGTTACTATGACACCCCATGTCCGTTAATGTCACTCATTAAGAGAATGCATTAAGTTTTGTGAAGTGTTAAAGGTAAAAAGAAACAGAAACATTACAAGGCAGATATAAAATACTAGCGGAAATAAAAACTTTTATTAAGCAGAAAACATTGTGGTTCAAAACATAGTTACATTATAAGTCTGAAATATATAAAATCCAGTACATCACTTAAAACTTCTGTCTTGTACTAAAATCATCAGAGTACAATAAACATGAAAAGAGCATAATCCCCAATAACATATTCATGTATTTAATTCAAGTTATGCCCAGATTTCCCAATACAAGTTATGCCCCAATTTTAACGTTTTCCCCTCGTTTCCAATTTTACGTGTTCGCATATTTCAGCGGTATGTCTAGGCTCGAAGGTAGCCTGGCTATAAAATAAAAAGGGAAAAGAAGAAGGGAAGAGAATAGAAATAAACATAATAACAAGATTGACATATGATGGCAAAAATAGGCATAGCAACTAATTAACATATAGTGACAAAATTGGGCGTAATGACAAGATGGCATATAGGAACAGATCTGATGAACATGTGATAATAGGACAGATTCTAACATAATAGAGACATCATAAACAGGCATAATGAGATCTAAATAGTGAATCAGATCTACAAATAATCGCAGATCTGACATGATAAATAGGCATAGGCATAAATCCAATTCATAATCATGTCAAAATAACTTAGATACACAGACTATGGCAGATCTGATATGATTCAATTAGTCACAGGTTTAGATCCAATTCATAGACATGTCAAAAATAACTTTTAAGTGTTTATATCTAAAAATAATGTAGACTCATGGAGAATGGATCTATGAAAACAGAGGAATGTTGAATCAGCGATCTTTGAATACGTATGAATCGTCATTGTTGAAGAAAAGGCTAATTTAATCTGAGTTGGAGCAGCATCACGTCGTCACCATTGATTTAGATGAATAAAACAATGGATATAGGGTCCTTTATATAGCCATCAGCCAACAAACCCGGTCAGAATTTGAGTCCATGTTCAGAAGTTCGCACCTGCCCCAGATCTCGGGGTGTCGACATGGGTGTCGACCCCCCTGTGTGGGTGTCGACCCATGGGTCGACACCCAACGGGTCTGGTTCCCGCCTATGAATTTGAACTGATTTTGATTGTTATGTTTATATATAATTCTCTTATGCGTATATAAACTTCAAACCTTAATATCTTCTTCATACGATGTTCGTTTTACGCAAACTCGGAGTCTATCTCAAGCAAAATTCTGAGGCGAACGCAATGGCGCAATCCTTCACTTAATTTTGAATATTTAATTAATTATTCTTTAAATTATCATCTTAATGTTTAATAAAATTACGAGGTGTTACATTCTCCCCTACTTAAAGTATTTCGTCCCTGAAATCTCCAAGTTAAGAAGAATGTATATCCTAATATCCATCATCCATCTACTCCTTAAAAGTTCTCTAATGTTTATATGAACATATGCAACGGTGTGTGTATATGTTCCTGTACTAATTCGAAAGATCAGGCGGTCTACTGATTCAGTCAACCTCCTTAATGCAATGTATGTTAGTGTTACGAATCCAACATGTATGCAAATAATCCTATTATAACATGTAAGTTCTATATGTGCGCACAATCATTCGTTCAAATGCAACATCCATATGATGATATACACATTTTCATCCATAAAAAGAAGGAAAAATGCACACACATCCATATGCAGAATGAGAGTGATTGAGCCAATCTAATGCCTAATGTGTGTGCATGGATCCACGAGCAACCACTAGCAAACACTTGCATCCATCAAACATAAGATGTCTCAAACACATGTTTACATCCATGGGATTTATACCTGAAGGTCGAAGATTCGATCGATAGTATATACTTAAATGATAGAAATAAGCATGAATAAAAGCCTTGGAAAGGAAGTTAAGAACATACCCTTGAAAAGAAAAGGGTATGAAGCACGAAACTTGTCTTCAGTCTCCCAACTTGCATCTTCTTGGTTATCTACCAACTGAACTTTCATCAACTTGACCTCGCGGTTGCGTTGCTTCTTAACTTCTGATCCAAGAATACGGGTAGGAACTCGTCTAACCGCTGCCTCCCGTTCTACCTGATCTACTTCTTCAAGCATACTCGACTCAACTACTTCTGCAGTATCATCCAAACACTTCCGTAAATGAGAAACGTGGAAAACATCATGAACGCCGGACAGTTTATCTGGTAGCTTTACTCAATAGGCCATTTGGCCAATCCTTTCTATTATGGGAAATGGCCCTACAAATCTTGGTGCCAATTTCCCTATAGATCCAAAGTGAACCACATTCCTCATAGGTGATACCTTGATGAAAACCATGTCTCCTACCTCAAACTCAATGTTAGTCCTTCTCTTATCTGCGTAGGACATTTGTCTATCTTGAGCTGTCTTCATTCGACATGTAATAAGATCAATATTTTTGGAAGTTTCTCTAACCATATCTGGTCCAGGTAGAAGTCTTTCTGTAGATTCCCACCAACAAGTCAGTGATCTACAGGGTTGTCCGTACAATGCTTTGAAGGGTGCCATGCCAATACTAGCTTGATAATTATTGTTGTAGGTGAACTTTACTAAAGTAAATGCTCTTCCTAAGTCCCTCCGAAGTCTAGGATACACAGCCTTAAAATATCCTCAAGAACTCAGTTCACCCTTTCCGTCTGTCCATCTGTCTGAGGGTGATAAGCGATGCTCAAACACAACTATGTACCTAATGCTTCTTGCAAGCTCCTCCAAAAATCACTGGTGAAAATGGGGTCACGATTACTTATGATACTGGAAGGTGCTCCATGAAGACAGACTATCTCACGAACGTAAACTGCTACCAACAATGCTGCTGTCCTCTTACTCTTACTCTTAACTGGAATGAAATGAGCGCTCTTAGTAAGTCTATCCACTATAACCCAAATGTTGTTGTTGCCTTTCCTAGACCTAGGCAAACCATTAATAAAATCCATCGAGATGCTCTCCCTCTTCCACTGTAGGACTTCCAAAGGATGAAGTAGACCATCGGGCTTCCTTTGCTCAGCTTTGACTTGCTGGCAAACCAAACATCGAGAAACAAACTCTGCCACATCTTTCTTTATCCCAACCCAAAAGAAAACACTCTTCATAACTTTATACATCTTATCACCACCTGGATGAATAGTCATCCTAGAATGATAGGCTTCCTCAAGGACTGTCTTGAACAAACTCCCAACTCGGGGAACACAACATCTTCCATCTCGTCGCAACCACCCTTTATCATCTGTGGAATATCTATTGAGGTGACTAGAAGTCTCCCCTCCACTGAGCCTATCCAAGATGCCTGAAATCTATGGATACTCTCACTGCGAAGTTCCTATTTGATCCAAAAGAGTAGGTTGCACCTCTAATGATGCCAATAAACTAGGTATAAACTTGTGGAGGGTCTAAAATCAAATTTCGATATAAACTCCAAGCTTTTCCTCTCCAAAAACAAAGGATTAAGCGTTATCCTCTACCTACTCAATGCATCGGCCACCACATTACCCTTGCCAGGGGTATAAGAAATCTCAAAGTCATAGGACACTAGAAACTCCATCCATCTTTGTTGCCTCAAAGTGAGATTCTTCTGAGAGAACAAGTACTTGAGAGATTTATGGTCGGTGTACAACTCAAACTTCTCTCCAAGTAGATAATGATGACAAGTATTAAGCGCAAATACTATGGCAGCTAACTCTAAGTCACAGGTAGGGTAGTTCTTCTCATGAACTCTTAGTTGTCTACCTCTATAACATATTACCCTTCCCTCTTGCATCAGAACCGCACCAAGCCCTGCACCACATGCATCAGTGTAAACTATGAGCACTTTGTTCCCATCGGACAAAGATCAAGAATGGGGTTGTTGTCAGAGCTCTCTTCAATCGTTGGAAAGAATCGTCACAATCTACATCCCAAGAAAATGTCAGATTCTTCTTCATCGGCCTGGTGAGTGGGACTGATATCTTTGCGAAGTCCTTAACGAGCTCCCTATAATAGCCTGCCAATCCAAGAAAACTTCTCACCTCCATTGCATTCTTTGGGATTTGCCAATCTTGAACTGCAATTACCTTTGCGGGATCTACTGCTATCCCATCTTTAGAGACTACATGCCCTAGAAATTTCACTTCCTTTCTCCAAAAATGACATTTGAAGAATTTCGCCTTAAATTGTTGCACACAGAGAGTTTTCAAAACCTCCCTTAAATGTTGGGCATGCTCTTCCTCGCTCTTCGAGAAATCAAGATGTCATCAACAAAGACCACGACAAACTTATTTAGAAACTCCAGAAACACCCTACTCATTAGATCAACAAAATAGGCGGGTGCATTCATCAACCCAAAAGGCATAATGAGCCACTTGAAGAAACCATCTGGAGTTCTAAAAGTGGTCTTGTCTATACTATCCTCGTCCACCCTCAACTGATGAAATATCATGGCCAAGTCCAACTGGGAGAAAACAGATGCACCAACAAGCTGGTCAAACAGATCGTCTATCCTCGGAAGTGGGTGCCTATTCTTCTTTGTGAGTTTATTCAACTCTCTATAGTCCACGCATAAGCAAAGTGAACCATCCACCTTAGTTTTGAATACTACCGGAGCCCCCCATTCAGATATGATTCACCTAATAAACCCTTTCTCAAGTAGCTCCCCTACTTGTTTGATAAGCTCCCTCCTTTCTCTTGGAGCCATATGGCGCACAGACAATGCAACTGGCTTTGCATTATCCACCAAGTATATACGGAAATCAATCTCGCGCCTTGGGGGTAAGCCCCGAACCTCATCAAAAACATCATGATACTCATGGACTACTGGTACAGATCGTAAATCATCGATAGATGCATCAAGTGACTCTAGGAAACTAAGCATCACAGACCCTTTAGGGTCACAAGAAATCTTGAGGGTCCTCCTATGGCAAGTCAAAAGTCTAATGACCCTCCTCTCACAATCAGAATGGCACCATACATGGCTAGCAAATCCATCCCTAGAATCAAATCATAGCCCTGAAACCAATAACATATGCGTCACACTCAAACTCGACCTCTAACACAAATATTCTCAAACCCCAAAAAATCATGGACAAATGAGCTGTATCCCTAATGGGGTTTGAGACAACAACGGGATCCAAAACCATACTAGTACTAAGGTGTAGAGACTCAACCATAGAATCAGATATAAATGAATGCGAAGCACCCGAATCAAAAAGTGTTCTAATAGGATGATTGGAAAGAGAAATCAAACCTTCAACGAAAACTTTCCTACCCCTGTTTGGCACACTGGCCACGAGAGCATGTACATGCCCTCCCGAAGATCCTGCCTTTGACCTTGTCCTTTCTCCCTCGGGCACTCCTTAGAAAAGTGTCTGACCTCTCCACAATTGAAACAAGCATTCTTCTTCCTTTTGTGGTCCTTGATTAAGTGACCCTCGCATCCACAATTATGACACTTCCTCTTATCTCTAGCCTTACCGTCCTTCTTTTGATGTTGTCCTTTCTTGGGCCACGCTTTCTTGTTTTGTGTTTCCTCAACCCTAGCTTCTTTCATTTCACCTTTATCTTCCTCATGCATCAATGCCATATCAACGAGCCTTTCAAAAGTTGCCCCCATCGGAATATGGGACATAGCTAACTTGTGGAGGGGTTCATTTAATCCTCTAGCAAACTGCAAATCTTTCTGATGCAGGGTATCTACTAGCTCCAACCCAAACCTTGCCAATTGATTGAACTTTTTAACATACTCTTTAACAAGTATGACTCCTTGCTTGAGTGCCAGAAACCTTTCCATTTGCATAATTTTCTCAGCTTGACAAAGGAACTTCATTTCAAATCTCTACCCAAAATCATCCCAAGTCTCCACTGGACGCCCTGCTTGCGTCACTTCTCACCAAAATGAAGCCTCATCTTTCAGCAGCTAAGCGGCAAACTGAATTTTCCTATGATCGTCAACTTCGAAAATTCCAAACAAATCCCCCATCCCTTTGAGCCAATTCCTTGCCTCTATGAAAGTTTCAGTTCCTCGGAATGGTTTTACACCCATAGCACAGAAATCTTTACAGATCTTAGAGAAATTTTCTACTTGCGGAGGAGGAGGAGAAGGAGGAACAACGGGTGCAGCTGGGGGAGGAACGTCTGTTTGACCACCGGCAGGCGCCGTGGCCTCTAGATACCTACGGAACCAACCCAATATCATAATGCCCTGAAGAATATTAGGTTCCCCAGACATGCTGAAAAGAAAGGAAAAGGGATTCAAACAGAGAATTGAAAGATATTACATATGGCCTTGGGGAATATGTTTTTCAAAATAGACTTTTCTTTTGAAAATGCTTTCTTTTAAAACCTTTTTGAAAACAATTTTCAAAATCTTTTATCCGATCTGGTAACCTTCAGCTCTGATACCGAGTGTGACACTTCACGTCCGTTAATGTCACTATTAAGAGAAGGCATTAAGCTTTGTGAAGCGTTAAAGGTAAACAGAAACATTACAAGGCAGATTTAAATAGCAGCGGAATTTAAAACTTTTATTAAGTAGAAAACTAGGTTATGCCCTAATAGTGTAAAAAGATTGCATCCCCACCACTAGGATTTCCATAGGTTATGCCCTAATAGTGTAAAAAGATTGCATAACCCCACACGTTATACCTTACCAGTGTAAAAAGATTGCATAACCCCACAGGTTAAGTTTGTGGGCCTATATATAAATATTACCCACCACCCCTAGATATACTTAACCCTCCCACTGTTTCAAGCAAGTTTACGTAACCCCTACTCAAGTTAACATTTTCATGTAATCCCTGTGGATTCATCCAGGTTAAGTATTCAAGTTCATTACCATTTATTCTTTTATGGTTATAATGTGTTAGACCAGCGACATTAAACCTACAACTTGTGGATGCTGGATATGTCGGGCTGGTCCGGGCAGACTTCTTCCACAAGTTGGACTTAACCTCTTGTCTTAGCCCATTACGTGTTTATGAACTTAGACCCCTCACATTAGATTCACCACTTGTGGTCTTAGGATATGTCGGGCGGGTCCGGGCAGACTTCTACCACAAGTGTAATCTAACCTCGTGTCTAAGCGCAGTTACAGTTTCTAATTACTGTAAATCTAGGCATTTTCACTATTCAACAATTATCCTTATTTCATTATAGGTTTTCATGCCCCTTTTTCGAGTCATATTCATCATGTACCATATGCCCCAAATTAAGATGTAAATCACAATTTGATTTATGCCCCAAATCCATATTCATAGTCATGTCAAAATAACTTAGATACATAGGTCATGGCAGATCTGATATGATTCAATTAGTCACAAGCTTAGATCCAATTCACAGACATGTCAAAATTAACTTTTAAGTATTTATATCTGAAAATAACATAGACTCACAAAGAATGGATCTAAGAAAACTGAGGAATGATGAATTAACGATCTTTGAATATATATGAATCGTCGTTGTTGAAGAAAAGGCTAATTTAATCTGAGTTGGAGCAGCATCACGTCGTCGCCATTGATTTAGATGAATAAAACAATAGTTATGGGGTCTTTTGTATTGCCACCAGCCAACGAACCCGAACAGAAATTGATTCTACATTCAGAAGTACGCACCTGCCCCAGATCTCGGGGGTGTCGACCTGGGGGTCGACAACCCCGTGTGGGTGTCGACCCATGGGTCGACACCCCTTGGCTAGGGTCGACACCCAACGGGTCTGATTCCCACGTTGGTTCCCATCTACGAATTTGAACTAAATTTTGATTGTTATGTTTATATATACTTCTTTTTTGTGTATACAAACTTCAAGCCTTAATATCTTTTGTCTTGCACTTAAAGAGTACAAAAATAAAAGAAGCATAATTCCCCAAATAAAAACATAACCATGGTAGATAATTAAGAGCTCGAGCAATACATCTAAGCAGATCCAAGCGTGATGAAAGCAGAATCATGGTAAAGCCTGAGTATTCCCACCCTGAGAACCTAGGGGGGAAATGTAAGAGAAAGAGGAGGAAACAAAATGGGTAAGACATAAAGTCTGGCGAGTCCAGTTACTTTTAGCAAACAAATAAGTAAAAGTACCATGACAGGCATATAAAGTAGATAAGAAAGGTAACAACATAAAAGGCAGATATGACAAGGTAAGCAGGATAAACACGAAAGAGTGTAATACGCTTCACTAAAGGTTTTTCTGCACCGATACTAGTATAACCAAAATGAGATGATCCCAACAACTATAAGATGGTGGACTTAGGCGTACTTTCTGGTGAGAGGTTTTAACCCCATACAATCAACAGGCAGCCTAATAACAGGCTCTAAACTTACTAGAGTCTAGATGTACCCTAACTACTACCCTAATCGATCGGCTCCCTACTCCGCAGATACCATGTGCTGGCCCCACAATAGGGTGTATCACTCCCCAAAGTGGCAACCCTTCCCCGGATGTGCACAACCATATCTACTGATGTCACATCGTCTTATTTTCCCGAGCAGGTGGAGTCATGCACGCACACTACCCCGATGGAACGCGCCGTCGGACACCATCCCCACTTTTTGGATCACTTACAATCAGCCCAGTAAGCGTGACCCGACCTAGTTCGGAGTACTTGTTTGATACCTTGATATGGGTTACTGACTGAAACGGGTCCCACACACAAGATGATGTAAGCTCTCCCTTTTGTCTTGCATCCCCACTACTAGGTTTTCCACAGATAATGCCTACGTATTGGTGTCATAAAATTGCATAATCTCAACAGGTTAAGTTTATGGGCCTATATGTATAAATATTACCCACCGACCCCAGATTTACTTAACCCACCCACTATGCAAACAAGTTTACTTAACCTCTATTCAGTTTAACATGTTCATACAATCCCTGCGGATTCAACTTGGTTAAGTAGTCAACTTTATTGCCATATTCATTTTATGGTTATAATGTGCTAGACCTCCCACATTAAGTGTACCACTTGTGGATGCTGGATATGCCAATCGGTTCCTGGCATACTTCTTCCACAAGTCGGGCTTAACCTCGTGTCCTAGCACGTCTCGTGTTTGTGCACCTAGGCCCCTCACATTAGATTCGCCACTTGTGGACGTTAGATACGCCGGGAGGTTCCGGGCAGACTTCCACCATATGTGTAATCAAACCTCGTGTCAAGACACAGTTACAGTTTCTAACTACTGTGATCCTAGGCATTTCCATTATTAACCAAATTTACCTATGTAGTTATAAATTTTCATGCCCTTCCCCAAGTTATATTCATAATGAACCATATTCCCCAAATTAATATTATTACACTTTATTCAAGTTATGCCCAAATTCCCAATTACAAATTATGCCCTTATTCAACGTTTTCCCCTTGTTCCCATTCTAACGCATTCGCATATTTCAGCGACATGCCTAGACTCAAAGGTAGCCTGGCTGTATAAAAATAAAAGGGAAAAGATAGAGGGAATAGAACAGAGATGATCATACTAACATGATGAACATATAAATGGCATAAACAGGCATATAGGAACAGATCTGATTAACATATGATAATAGAACCGATTCTAACATAATAGGGACAGGCATGATGTGATCTAAACAATGATTTAGATGTCCAACTAACAACAGATCTGATTAGGCCATAAACATAGTAGAACAAGTATAAGGTGATCTAAACAATGAATTAGATCTACAATCAAAGGCAGATCTAACATGATAAATAGGTATTGGTTCAGATCTAGATCATAATCATGTCAGAATAACTAAGATAAACAGGTTATAGCAGATTTGATGTGATTCAAACGGTCATAGGCATAGATCCAAGTTATAGTCATATCAAGTTTAACTTTTTAATTACTTAGATCTAAAATAACTTAAACTCACAGTGTTTGGATCTAGAAAAATAGAGAAGGGATTGCTAGCGTTGAATCGCAGATCTTTAAGCTTAAATAACTTGATTGCAGAAGAAGAAATGACTTGATTTGATCTTGGCAGAGGCAGCATCTAGTTCTCCATTATTTTTTGTGTGGAGAAACAAGTAAAATGAAGCCATATATATAGCCGCCAGCCCCTAGAAAAAATCGTCCAGATCTACCCTGGGGAGTCGACCCCCCCCCCCCCTTATGGGGTCGAGCCAGGAGTCGACACCCTACTTGAGGGGTCGATCCAGGGGTAGACACCCACCTTAAGGGTTCGAAACCCTTGAGCGGGATTTTTGCCGCCCACGGAAATTTGATTTTCGAACTGGTTTTTTTTTATTTCAGGAATTATTTTTTTTTTCTTGAGTGTATACAAACTTCAAACCTTCATAACTTCTTCATACGCTGTCTGTTTTACGCAAACAAGGTGTCTATTTTGACCAAAATTCCAAGACGAACGCAATGGCGCAGTCCATTTCCCTTAATTCTGAATATCAAATTAATTATTCTTTAATTTGTCCCCTTTAGTGTTGTTAAAATTACGAGGTGTTACAAAAAGCTGGTTGTGGTATAAGTAGCAATCCAAGATGATACGAGCAATGCAGTTCTTAGCAGGGAAGAAAGCCTACTTACTACTATAGAGATACTCTCCACACTGAATCGCTTATGAAACAACAGAATTCAGGGGTAAAGTGGCAAGTTAAAGGAGATAAAAACACAGCGTACTTTCATACTACTCTAAAAGCTAAACACGGAAGGGGGAACATCCACTTCGTGACTGATGAAAGAGGTCAGGTACACTCTTCAATGATCTTAGTTCAAAATGCTTTCGTCAAATATTTCTCTAACCTGTTCGGTAACACGGTTAACTTCTCTCGAGAACCTAATAGTATTAACCCAATGATATTGCCTAAGATTAATCAACTGCAGTATATAATCCTATCGAAAACTATAACTGATGAAGAAATTAAACCGGCTATGCACTCCCTCAACAAAAACTCTTGTGGAGGGCCTGACGGCTTCAATGCTCTTTTCTATAGGCATAGCTAGAACATTGTTCGAGCTGATGTCATAAGAGCAGCTCATCCGCTTTTTAAAAGTGATAAAATAATGAACTCATTTAATTACACGATTATAGCTTTGATACCTAAGATTAAAAATGCCTGAAATGTTAGTGATTTTAGGTCTATTTCATGTTGCAATACTATTTATAAGTGTATTTCTAAGACTATCGCGAGCAGGCTCAAGTTAGTTCTTCCTGAATTAATATCCATGAATCAATCTGCCTTTTTACCAACGAGAAGTATACTTGACAATGTTTTAGTTGCGCATGAATTACTAAAGGGTTACAATAACAAAATCTGTTCCCCTAGAATCATATTAAAACTTGATATCAGGAAAGCTTTGGACTCGATTCAGTGGACTTCTATTACTAGAATCTTGAGCTACATGAATTTTCCACCGTGTTTCATTGCGTGGATCTACTCTTTCATTTGTACTGCTCGGTTTTTTGTTAATGTTAATGGAACGCCTGCAGATTTTTTGAGAGTAAGCAGGGTATTAGACAAGAAGACCCTATTTCCTCTTATATGTTTATTATTGTTGTGGAATTCCTCACCAGATTACTTAATGATCTTGCTGACAATGGCAAATTTAAAGTACACAGCAAGTGTAGTAATCCTAGAATTACCTCACTCATGTTTGCGGATGATCTTATCATTTTTTGCAAGCCGGACATGCAAACTTTGTCAAATATAATGAACACTCTTGAGTATTTTTACAAAATGACTGGCTTGCAAGTCAACACTGAAAAGTCTGAATTTAAAGCGGTGGGCATTTCTAACTTACACAAACAACAAATACAAAATTTAATTGGTCTTGCTTGTAATGCTGACACAATCACTTACCTAGGGCTCCCTCTAGCTACTTCTAGAATCACCACCATGAAATGCATGCCTTTGTATGACAAAATAATAGCTAGGCTTGACTGTTGGTCCACCATACAAACTTCCCTCCTTTATGTTACTATGTACTCGACTTTGGTGTATCAATAAAGTGGAAGGGGACCACTCAACCCCGTAGGCTTTGCCAATGGAAAAAAGAAAAGAAAAGAAGTGGAAATTAAGAATGAAAGATAGGTCTCGTACCTATGAAAATGACGTTCGGTATTTTGGTCATAACTTACTCAATTCTTGATGAAATTTTGATTTCATTAATGATTTGGAAAGCTAACTCAAAGACCTACAACTTTCATGCTTACAACATTTCCAAACTCGATGGTTTGTATACCTAAAATTTATAAGGAAACTCGAGTAAAAAATCTTCCCGAAATTGACATGTCGAAAATGCCTCATATTGTTGAATTTTATATATTAAATCGATAAACGATTTTAAATGTTTCTTTTCATTCTAATTAAGTGGACTAAGAAAGCTTCTTACTGTAGAAAATTTGGAGTCAAAAACTATATTTATCATTGAGAAATAGAGTCAAACATTTTGCCAAACAACTGATCAAAAATTTGAATTTCTGAAATTTGAAACATTTTTGAAATTTGAAACTCTTTTTAAATGCTTCTAATACCGAAGTGTCTCAAAATTAAACTTTTTGTAGCATTTCTGAAGCGCTTTCTTTTCTATGAACTATTTTTAAAGTGTTTTATCAAGCCCAAAACTTCTCATAACGCACCGGAAACGCTGTAATAGTTGTTTTGAGTCTAAAACTGTTATAAACTACCCAGAACTTTTCACAACGCACCAGAAACGCTATGATAGAAGTTTTCCATCCAAAATCATTATAAACTACCAAAGATTTTTTCATAATGCATTATAATTTCTGTAGTGTTTATTTTTGACATTCTTATTGATGCTGAAGCTTTTTATAGCACTTTTTGGAACACTATCTTTTTCTTTTGCGCTTTATTATAAAGTAATTATAAAACTAACCACTTACTTCAATAGTTTGGAGGTCCTTCTTAACATATATTAAAATGATATAAAGGTGGTTTGAGATTGTTTGTTATAGTTTTTTTTGCATAAAAAAGTTGATTATTATTTGAAATAGAAGTTGTTCATCTTTTGAAAGAAAAGTTCTACAAGGGGTACATAGTTGTCTTTCAAAATGAGCATTTACAAAAGTGTTTTCCCTTACTTGATATAAAGATTATTTTAAAATAAATATTTACTTTTAAACATTTTGTGTAAAGAAGAACTACGTTAACTTGATCCTATATCTAATTGCTTACCCAATTAGATAACGGTACGTAGGCAGTCACAAGTGGTAATGATGCAGCTTCTATAATAATAAAACGTATTTTTGTTTATTATTTGATATTTCATCTTGTGCATCTTTCATGTTTAAAATTTTAGTCCATACTGACATATTTATCGGGCCTGTATTAATGAATAACGATGTCCATCTCATCAGAGTTGCATAATGGTAGATGACGATATTTGTATTCAAGCATTCCTTGTGAATTAAATGAAAAACTCTGATAAGTGGTATTTACTAAAATTCTATCTAGTGAATTTAGTGATGTGGTACATATTTAACAAATATGATGGTAGTTGTCAATGTTTGTTTGAACGGATGGATTTTCGACAATTTTGACTGATCCGAAATTTCTAGGTCATTACATATATGGACCGATACCTGTCCACGACCAATGGATCGGTACTGATCCATTATGTTAAGGGGGATGAGGCTCAATTTTTGGGAGCTCGGTTGTGATGGTCTCTAGGGGTTGCTGATGAAGTTTGGTAATGAATGGTCTTCGGATAATTTATGTGCTACTTAATGATGGATAGAGGTTTAATTTTGATCTCAAGTTAGAGTGATTGAAGCAGGATTGATGTGATACTAGTTACAGGATGATGTACGATCCAGTAAGATGATTGATTAACTTGGGTGGCAGTTGATTGTGGATGATAATGGAATTAGTCTAAGAAGTCGCTCGAACTAAAGCACATAATCGCCGAGAAGGAAGACTCGACAGATTTGAAGTGCCAAGGAATCATTGGTTATCGAAGTTTCTAATAGGCTCAAAGAAGTGTTATCATCGGGACTCCCATCGGGAACAAGTTAGATTGTGTACCTTGAATCTAGCTTTGGGAGTGATCTAGTTTTTTAGAGGAAGATGGGTGTGTAGCGTGGAACTACATAGCCGATTACGCATAATAGTAAATAAGTAGAAATATACCTGATTGACAGGCCCAACCAGTAGCATAGTGGTTTAGGCCAAGAAGGCCAATATAGCTAGTACAAGCAAAGTGCAGAATAAATAATGTACATCAGATTGTTTAGAACAAAGTATATAATAAGAGCCAACAAGCCAAAAACTAGCATATCAGATAATACTAGACTACAGCAAGAATCAAAGCGGGACTTGAATGCTACTTTTTTGCGATCCTGGAGACTGAGGCAATGGCAGGGAGAGCCTGAAGCGAACGGGTCTAGATGATCCTTCCAATAATAAAAAAGATGCAAGATGTGATGACAAGTACCCATCAGGAGTTTCTTGGGTCTGCCGAAGATGTGGGCATTGCGTTCTAGCCAAATACTCCAGGCAAAGAAAGCCACTAAAGAGTCCAGAATAGGGTCAGAGGGATTATGCTGCCAATATTCAAAGAACGAGTGGATTGAAGGTACGAAGCCAAGAAGGAAGGAGCTGATAGTTGCCCAGACAGAATATGAAAAATCGCACTCGAAGAAGAGATGAGTGAGGGATTCAATACGATTATTACAAAGGACGCAAGAGGGTCAATGTTGTCGCAAAAACGATGCATGCGATCTTTGGTGTTAATGCGGTTGTTGATAAGGAGCCATTGAAAGAAGATGACACGAGAGGGAAGGTGACAATGCCAAACACGAGAGAAAGTGAAACATCGACCTGGGTGGATAAGGAATTTGTAGCAGGCCGAAACTGAAAAACTGGATCCCAAGGCCCATAAGAATCTATCAGGTCCGATATTGAATTGGGTTGAGTTAAGAGTATGAACAATGCATATAAGCTCGTTTAGAGATTCAAGCCCAATATAAGTGGAAGGTAAGAAGCCCAATGGGCCTAGAGAATGGGCTACTGCAACTGATAGTGGGTTATATTGGTTTATTGTTGCAAGGTTAGGGAATAGAGTGGAAAAGGGAACCTGTTCATTCCATATATCCATCCAAAATAGACAAGAATCACCATTATTTACTTTAGCATGATAGAGCGTTTTTATTCTAGGGATGGTAGACAGTACTCCTTTCCAGAATGGCGAGGGCTTAAATGATGGATTAAAGTGAAGAATCAGAAAGGGGTTTTATTGGTACAATCGATGAAGGATCCAGTTTTTCCAAATAAATTGGCCTAGAGCGAGGCTGCGCCATAACCATTTAGCAAGAAGTGCCATGTTGAAGGCAGAGAGGTTATGAATACCAAGACCACCATGAGATAGAGGAAGGAAAACAGTTTTCCAATTGATTAGTTTTTTCGATTTTCCACCATTCCAAAGAAAAGAACTTCGAATTGAGTCGATTTTTTTGATAACCCAAACTTGGAGTTTGTGGAAGGACATCCAATAGGTTAGAAGGGATGTGAGGACGTGTTTAACAAGTATAAGATGACCTGCTGATGATAATGAGTTAGCTTTCCAACTTGTAAGTGTCTTTTCAATCTTAGAAATGAGGGATAACCAATCTGATTTATGAAGTTTGGTAGGACGAATTGGAATACCCAAATAAGTAATTGGGAATGAGTCAAGTTTATAGTTAAGACATTCAGCAATTATAGGGCCCAGATGAGTGCAATTGCCCAACAATATCAGAGAGCTTTTGTTGAAATTAATGGATAGCCTTGAGATTAATTCAAAAGAGTATAGGAGAATTTTAAGGCAATGAATGTTAGAGGTAGTTGAAGTGGTAAAGAGAATAGTGTCATCTGCAAATTGTAAACAAGCTGTGCGAATATTTGAGTTAGGTAGTGATATGCCTGAGAAAATATTGTGAGATAATGATTGTTTGATCATTTGGTTAAAGACATCTGCGATTAGGACAAAGAGAAGAGGTGAAAGGGGGGGCACCTTGTCTTAAACCTCTTCTAGATCTAATTTTCCCACCGAATTCGCCATTGATATATATTGTGGAAATACTATTGTGGAGAATTTCTTCAATCTAGTTACACCATTTTAAGGGGAATCCTCTATGGTACATAAGGGAGATAATGAAGTCCCAGTTTATTGAGTCAAATGCCTTTGAAAAATCAAGTTTGAAAAGGACACCTGGGGTGTTTGAAGTGTGGCAGAAGGAGATGACCTCTTGGGTAGCAGCAACACAGTTAAGTATGTTTCTGCCTTTGATGAATGCAGATTGGTCAGAATCAATTAAGGAGTCAATGTGGTTCTGGAGCCTGGAGGCTAAGATTTTAGTGATGATTTTGAATGTAGTGTTGAGAAGACTAATGGGTCTGAAGGAAGGTAAAGTGTTAGCACCTGTGAATTTTGGGATGAGGATGATGTTTGCATAATTTAGTTTAGCAATGGCTGAAGGATTGGAATAGAATTCAGAGCACATTTCAATGATGTCTGTCTTTAATGTGGGCCAAAAGTGCTTGAAGAAAATTGGGCCAAAGACATCAGGCCCTGGGCTTTGTCGTTTGCCATTTCACTTAAGGCTTTCCAATTTTTCTCTTCAGAGAAAGGGTGATCAATGGCAATTGGAGAAGGGTTAGGGTACAAGTGATGCCAGTTTATGTCAGGAGATGAGGGAGGTAATGAACCGAGAATGTCTCTATAGTAATTGGTAAAATGGTGGCAGATGTCTTTTGAGTCAGTGAATGAAGTGTTGCTGAGGATGATTTCTGGAAAGTAGGAAGAGCGACGGTGGCTATTAGCAATTCTATGAAAATAAGCAGTATTTTTATCTCCCTCATTAATCCATTTTGCTTTTGATCGTTGTTTCCAACCAAGCTCCTCCTGTTTGATTAATCTATCAAGTTCTAACTCAAAAAATTTCAGATTATGACGCTCAGCTTCAGACAAAGGTCGGTGTTCTTCGAAGATGTTTAAATTGAGAATGGCGTCCTGTGTGGATGCAATGCGAGTTTTTAGAGAGTTCCAAACATTTTTTGCCCAAGGTCGAATTAATTTTCTTAAGCAACAAAGTTTGCATACCATTCTAACAGTGGTAGATTGATGATTCGGTAGTTCAGATTTGCATGATAAAGTTATTAAAGGAAGGTTCCAGCAACCAAAGGCGCTCAAATCTGAATGGACGATTAATAGGGGTATTTGAGCACATATCCAGAAGAATTGGACAGTGATCAGAGATGGTGGTGGCAAGACCAGTTACTAAAGACATAGGGAAATGATCTTCCCAGTTAAGATTGAAGAAAAAATGATCCGGTTTTCCCAAAGAGGGGGATTCTCTTCTGTTTGACCAAGTGTATCGGCAGTTGTTGATCGGTGGTTCAATGAGGGAGCAAGACTGGGTAAAAGCGTTAAATTGGGAAGAGTCAGAGGACATATTTCCAGAGTTACGATCAAGAAGGGATCGAGTCGTGTTGAAGTCACCACCAATTATCCATGGATCGTTTATCAAGTGATATAGATTGTGACAATATCGCCATGTTTCAGTTCTTTCATTAGGATCATTAGGGGCACAAACATTTGTGAAGTGGAAAATGTTGTTCGAGGAAATGTGTCGAAGAGACATGTATAAGACAGATGGTGAAGAAAACGAGTGATCAAATGACCACACATGCGCATTCCAAGCTGTAATCAAACCTCCACGAGTGTCAAAAGCATTAACATGTGTCCAACCAGATAAGAGGGGTCCACAAATTTGACGAATGAGAGAAGTGGGTGGATTAGAGATTTTAGTTTCTTGTAAAAATAAGATATCGATATGAAGCGGGGAAATGATGAGATTGACAACGTGATTTTTTGTTGGGTCCCCCAACCCCCTGATATTCAACATGACTATCTTCATTTAGAGAGGTTAGTGCGCTGCTGTTCTAGGGTTTGCATGGCAGTGTAGTGTTTGTCATGCAAACTAACACCCATATATTTAGCCAATTTTTTATTTAATACTTTATTAGCTGAAGAAAAAACAATGGGTTCAAAGTAGCTACCCGAAGCTCCTGGAGGCAGTGAATGAGCAATGTTGATCCTTACATTCCTGATTGACGCCGATGATAAGCGAGGGGAAGAGGAACCTTGCTCTTCCTACTGCCCCTGGACTGGCTGAACTTGTTCGTGCTAAGTTAGTAGTTGCTGTGGAAGAGGAGTAGAGAGATCTAGGTCAGCAAATGGATCCCACCTCGGCACTTCTACTCCCTTGTTGTGTTTCCAAGGAGAACCAGGTCATGTTGACGATCATCTAGAGCTTTCGGCACCTGTCTCATTGCTTCATCAGACATCACATCATACCTATCTATTTCCATGTGATCCACTTGCTGAACCAAAGGTTGAAAAATAAAGCCATCGTACTCATAGTCGATCCCTAACAGGAGAGTCTCTGGACGCTGACAGGGATGTGCGTGTGGCCAGCGCTCAATCTTCAGCTTTACTGCATGATTGTTAAGATGAGCAATAAAAGTACAAGGGGTCGAAATACCCTCATAAAACTGCATCTTGACATGTAAGTAACGATGGTCAACAAAGGACCAATCACATAAATCAGCGTGAATGTATCTCCCCATTGGTTTTAAAGCTTCTTGAATGGCTTTTGTGTCTTCCTTAAGGAATTCTGGAAAGCCACTGATTCTTGCCCAAGTTTCTTCTTCAAGGGTGGGTTCAGGTGTCTCTTCGAGGGGAGTTGCCTATTGGAGAAGGACAATCTCATCCTCTTTATTAAGAATTTTAAGCTGCAAGGCATGATCTTTAGTGTTTGCGTTTGGGAAGTGGATAAGAAAGGAGTTGTCAGAGATATGTCAGATTGGCCATACATATTCTTGTCCGAAGGTTGAAGTGAGGACTTGTGAGAGCATTTCAATGGACCAGACTCCATCGACAATCGTTGCTGTCAAGTAAAGATATGTATCGGCCATTTCTAGGGAAAGAAGAAATTTTTGAGGAATAGTCGATGAGTGCTCTAGTGAAGGAAGTGATTTTTCTTTTGAAGTGATGGGGGGTTTTAATTTTGAATTAGAGAAATTAGGGTTATGATAACGATTAGAAATTTGAGTAGACTGTTGGGACCCTTCTCTCAGGTTTTGCAGGCTAGGTGGCAAATGACTGTTCGAAGATTGTGTAGCCTTAGGACGATTCAACGCAGTGTTTTTAGCTCAAGAAGTGGATGGGTTTCTCTTGGGACATTGTGAACAAGCATGTCCAAAAAAGGAGCAATAATAGCATATCACAGCGTTCCTACATTCTCTTGCCACGTGTCCACGATCGGCACACTTAAGGCATCTTCTCTCCGATTTGAAAATTTTCAAAGTTTCTTGAACTGATTTGAACGGTGGAATAATTCTTCTATGTTTTAAAGGAGGCTTGAAGAGGATGGGTGGCAGCTTAGCTCTCGACGCCGCGACCTGAGCGTAGGAAAGTGTTGGGTGGCTATGAGCTGAAGTTAAGATATTTTGCGGTTGAGTGGTAACGTGGGCACAGTTGAGTTCACTAGGGAAGTGATGAATAGGTAGTGAATCTGTGTCAAGCGAGGAGGATGACACAAGCATGTGGGAGAGTTGGGAGAGCGGTAGAGATAGGTGATGAGCGAAGGAAAGAGAAGGAGGAGGTTCCGCCATTAAAAGAGAATAGCAAGTATAGTTGTTTAAGTTTAAATAATATGGGGAGTGATCTAGTTGTCTCAGATGGAGGCAAACATACACAAGATGGATGTATGGTAGCCTGATTAAAATCGGGGTTTTCCATTAGCCATTGACGAACGGAAAAGGTCGATCATTCGATGATTGACGTATTCAAGGCTTTAGTCGGTGATAGCTAGGATATTGGTTGTTATGGATGCTATTATTCATTGTGTGCTTTCTTCTTTTTTTTCCTTGGTTAGGATATCACGGTAGTTCGTCGAAGAGATGTGGGATTTGAAGATGTCCTTTCATATTCTGGAGTAGCATATGATAGATGATTATCCCGTGCTAATCCTTTGGTTGTTAAGACAGATATGATGATTGAACCATCTATACTCATATATCATGTGTAACTGTTATTAGTTATTTTATCGCCCACTAAAAATGTTGTCTAACTCAAGTTTTTATGTCCCCCCTTACTACCTTGGGCTACTCATCAACGTTGATGGTGGGAAGACTGAGATAGTAGGTAGCAGGTTTTGGTGCCTACGATGTTATGTGGTGACGAGCATTAGGCTGGCGTATTACTACTACATATTATAGTGATGTTTTGTTATTTCCACTATTTGTTGATATTTTATGATTACCCTGAGAGATATGTAGTGAGACTTGATGTACTTATTACAAAATTTATACTATTGATTTGTACTGGTGACTTTGAAATGATATTAGATTTGAGTTTCCATTCTATTATGCTTCACTACTATATCATGTTATATATTTTCTATTATATGTTATTCATGCACTAAGAGTTGTATGGTAGGTTGCTTCGAGTTATTCTCCCTTGATGATCATCCCATATCGGCCTAGCATGACATACAACGCACTTCTTCTTAGTTTGGTGCATGAGCTATGGGGTTGTCGTTACATGGAAAGAATATCTTGATGAATAATATTGTTAGGGAAGAAGAAGCATGAAGAACGATGGTTAACCCTTGATCATGTTTTAATTCCATCCATAATTTCAATCATATTATGTTGCAAATCAAGAAGCTGCTTATATAGAAGAGAAGAAAACCTACGCAAATATCCAATTTACCCTTTAGAAATACTATAAATATATTCTGAAAAAACTTGGCCAAAACCAGGAATATCCAGCTCAGATCTACGAAGTTAAAGCCCGACAATATCCCCGCTATAGCCCATAGTCCCCTTCAGCCGCTACGCTATTTCAATTTAGTGCTGATGAATAGTAGATTTGCTTTTATCCCTACTATTTTCCGCCGCATCCACTTAATCAAGGCTTTTTTAGCATCCGCTGTAGCCATATGAATATGTAGAGATTGATTTTTTTAGTATTCTAAAAATTCAGTAAATATAGCGTAAAGGGTTAAATTTACGGCACAAGCGCCGAAATATGGTGCAATCAATTATACTCATCAAATTTAGCATGCATAACTATGACATTCCTTGATTTTTTTTTTTTTTTTTTTTTTTTTTGCATAAGCTTATTTAATACTAGTTTCTTGTACACATATAACTTTAGAAATGTGATTAATTAATTATTAAATATTTAGTATCACACACATCCGTTATATCCATACTATTTACTCGCTTTATTCCCATTATACCTTTTTTGCACCACCGCCACTGTAATACTGCTAAGCGCTTTAACTATATAGGCTCAGATGTTTGGCCGAGATGACCAAACGTCTGGCTAAGGTCAACGGAATTTTCATTTCCAATGGTCAAATGTCTAACCAACTGGGACAGACGTTTGACCTGGGTCACTGGATTTTCCAGTTTTAGTGACTAGATGTCTACCCTGTTCGGTTAGATGTCTAAGTTGAATAGTCAACTCCTCCCCTTGATTTTCCATATCTTCCTCCTTCATGAAGTTTCTTCCAAAACTAAAGTGTGTGTGTGTGTGTGTATTATCAATCACAACACACTCGCTCAATGGATTTCGAGACATGACTTAGGCCGTTTGGTAAAGAGACTTTAGGGTATACACATAGGAGCTTCAGGTCAGTGGATTGCAACAGGGAGGTTCTGACTTAAAATTTTGGCTATGTATCGAGGCTACACGCATGTCAAAACCAGTTTTTTGAAGAATTTGGACTTTTGCTTCATATATATTTCATGTCTATCATACTTTATTCAAGCTCTACAACTAATTTAATTTTGGAAGTTTCAACTTTCAATTATATTGGCAATTGTCTTATATTGGTCAAGTAATGTTGTAGTGCACAATACATATATATTAGATGGGGTAGCTGCAGGGCGGTCATGACAATGACTAACCATGAACCTAAGAGTATGATATATTTGCAATAATGATTAAAAAATGAGTTGTTTAATGAAAAAATTCCGCACTTCTAAACACTAGCATGCAAAACAAACAAACATAACAAGTACCGTTTGCAGCTTCACGAAAACATTCCTTGGACGAGGATGGCCTGCTTCCCTGCTATACAAATCTTGATGGATGCCTTTAAAACATTGCTCCAAAACTAAAACTAAGTTAGAGTAGCCCCAGCAGTTGCAAATTTGATCGAAATGGGGGAGAAATCGATGAACTCGCGCTACAGCAGCGGCGGCGTCGGTGTGAGGAGCAATTGTAAACGGGAAGAATCCACGTTTGTAGATTGAAGCGGCGATCGCTATATGGGTTTCTGAAAACCGTTTAACATCTATGCGGTTTTCTAAAATCCGTTTAGCATTTAAAACTTCTTTTAATATAGTTCACTAATATTATTTTTAATTTCTCTTTGCTTAAACGGTTTTCAGAAAACCATTTAAGGTTTAGTTAATAAAAAAAATATTAGGCAGTGGCCTCCCACCGACTGCTGGAACGGTGGGAGGAATCACTGCTTAAAACGTTATTTTACCACTCTGATTCCAGCTTATTGTTGGGAATGCTCTTAGTAAGTCAATAGTAAATATGCAATAAAAGACAAGATTGCATCAAAATTGTTAAGAAAGCTAATAATTAATGTTTAAATAGCACAATAACAATATAAATTTTTTTGTTTATGAGAACCCTATTAAGATCATTATTTATAGCTCTATGTTAAATCTTAAATTTGTGATGTCCATAGTCGGTATAATTTGTTATTCAACAATGAAGATTCAAGTTGATAGAAGTGTTTCTGAATATGATCCAATAGTTGTGGAAAATCAGATTCACATTTTCCCGTCAATCTAAAATTACCATCTTCCTTCTTGAGCGCATCATAGAATGGTGTATACTTGTATGTAGTTTTTCGATGAAACTACTCAAACCTTTTGATCCAAGTTATACACTTTCCTCCTAGTTCGTCAGGTTGTAACACGTTTTAATATATATATATATATATATATATATATATATATATATATATATATTGGTTTACTTATAATAGCTTCAGTTCCCCTAATTCGACTTCAAAAGAAAATTCAATGGATTCAATTTCATTTCATACTTTCAAAGCACATCGAAACTTTTTGATAAGTGATCATGTGGTCTATCGATCCCCTTGATTTTACTATGTCTACATAAATCTCCATTGCCTATTACATTTTTTGTATGAATATCTATTAACCAAATTTTAGGAGTAGCTCTAACGTCTTTTAAACTGAATGACATCGCATTATGGATTATAGTCTCAAATCTACATTAAAATTCATATATTGTTGGCATGAGACATGCATTCAAAATTGATTATAGCCTGAATATGAGATATCCATAAAGGCAATTGTAACTGTTAAATTTGATGATACAAAATCATAAACTAATTGGAACAAATTTGCAAAGAATGGAAAGTAAATATTTTTATAATGGGAATGCATTGATTGCATTTTATGAGGTGGTAGAGAAATAAATGGAGGGATTAATTTCTTCCATCTATGCTAAAGAAACAGATTGATTTACTTTCCATGTTTGCACATTTGTTGTTATGGTAATTTGCCTCCATTATATTATTACCATATGTTGGTAATTTAATTGATGACTCACATAGATTTGCACTGGCTATATATTGAGGGATAGACTTTAGTGTAAACCCATCCTGGCTTGGAGCCAGTGATCCTCAATGGTATCTCTTCTTGTTAAACCTGATTGAGGTTTGGATATGTAAACTCTTATTTTGTAATCTCTTGTAATTCTCTCATGTGGAATAAAATCTCTCTCTGTTGGACTGGACGTATACTATCTTGAGGATAGTGGAAGCAGTATAAATATTGTGTCTCTTTGTTTCTCTGCTATAGTTATTTACTATTTTGTTGATGTAATAGAATAATTACTATCAGATTAGATTGGTGTTCAATTGGCAAATCTAGGTCCTACTTATTGCGCTTCCGCATATGCTCAATTTTCATAACAGATTGGTATCAGAGCGAGGCGATTTGTTTTAAATTGTGCATCAATTATTTCTACAAAGGTTGGTAGATTCAGTGGTGATTATGCTATTACTATTTTGGAGAAAAGGAGACTTTGGTGGAGGAGATTGTGTCGAGAGTGAAGCGCATTCCAATCTGGGAACTTTGACGTGATATGGAGTTTATTGTGAAGAAGCCCTCTGATATGGATGAGGAAGATGGAAGAAGACGAAGAAGAAGGCGGGTGACGTTGAAGAACCTAGTCCACAGCAAGGTGGAGAGGTTAATATGGTCACTGCTTATGGTCCTAAGGTGGAAGATCATAGTATCGACAAGGGTCTAGATGTTGATGATGCTCGAGGGATCCCGGAGATGAAGAGATCATGTCAAACGGAAGACAGATGTCGAGTTTTGAAATCCACAAAGACGATGGAGATCTTGTGGTATTGCAAGCATTTTTTAGACTGTTGGTTGATGCACGGTGCAGCTCAGGTGGTAGATGCATCTTTTGTAGGCAGTTGGTTGTGTTTGTAATTAAGGTGTGGTCGTAGTCCTTTCAAATCGACTGGGTGTATGTCGTCGCCCTGAAATCGAGGTTGGTTTTAATTGAGAGAATAATTTTTTGGTCTTGGTGGTGTTGAGATTACTTTGGAATCTGCCTTTTTTTATATTGGATATTTGCAACATTTTGTTGGCGGGCGGGGACGTAGTCTGAGCTCGTTAACAATTGTGTGATGGGGAGTGGCTTTGCTGGAACTCATTTGGTAAATATTCATTTTTTGGTGTATCTCGTTGTGAGATTTTGATTGAAGGTGGAGTTTTGTTGAAGAGTTTTATGACGAGAAGAGAATTTGACTCTAGGTGGGGTGCTGGAGATATGTGATTTTGCATCAAGGTGGAGTGTTAAATTTGATGATACAAAATCATAAATTGATTGGAACAAATTTGCAAAGAATGGAAAGTAAATATTTTTATAATGGGAATGCATTGATTGCATTTGATGAGGTGGTAGAGAAATAAATGAAGGGATTAATTTCTTCCATCTATGCTAAAGAAACGGATTGATTTACTTCCCATGTTTGCACATTTGTTATTATGGTAATTTGCCTCCATTATATTATTACCATATGTTGGTAATTTAATTAATGACTCACATAGATTTGCACTGGCTATATATTGAGGGATAGACTTTAGTGTAAACTCATCCTGGCCTGGAGCCAGTGATCCCCAATAGTGTTTCTTCTTGTTAAACCTAATTGAGGTTTGGATATGTAAACTCTTATTTTGTAATCTCTTGTAATTCTCTCATGTGGAATAAAATCTCTCTCTGTTGGATTGGACGTATACTATCTCGAGGATAGTGGAACCGGTATAAATATTGTGTCTCTTTGTTTCTCTGCTATAGTTATTTACTATTTTGTTGATGTAATAGAATAATTACTATCATATTAGATTGATGTTCAATTGTCAAATCTAGATCCTGCTTATTGCGCTTCCGCATATGCTCAATTTTCATAACAGTAACGACGTGTGTTTTGACGATTGGGTATATAAATATTAATCTTCAATTAATTGACAATTCCAGATTGTGGTTTTTCACATACAATCGAATCGGGATTCGAGACTACTTGGTTGTAATTGAATTTACCATTTGGTTGCGTGAGCTCTAACCACATGTGGATTTAAATTTTGGAAATTAAATGTTTGAAAAAAGGTTTATTGCCATAGATGATGAAATTTGGTCTCAAGACACATTCCATCGCGTTCAAAAGGCCTTTTTGTGCATATAGTTTGACAGCAAGCGCTCTCCAACTCTAAATATGAGCATACAGTTGGCCAATAATATTATTTTATCCTCGAATCCTGGCTCTAACTGCCACTAAACCCTAGCATTCAATGGTCCATATTGCGCTTCTCAATCTATCCACTTTAAGTCAAAATTCCCAACGTTAATGGGCTTTGGTAATGGCAGGGAGACGGTTAGTTTGGTTATGGTGGAGCGGTCAGCTGATGAACAATAGCAGAGATTTTGGTTCTAGAAGGCGGCAGTCTCATGCATGTCTGATCAATACAAGACGAAGAAAGTGATGTCACATATGTTTTCACATGATGGAGGGAGTGAATGCTTTTTTTACCTGGAAATTTGAGTTTGAGAGATATGCCTTGCTTATGTGGCGCTTGCTAAAAGGATGGTGAGTGTTATTACTTCATTTTATGTCTTTTTAAGTTTGAAATTTCCCAACAAGCCTAGCTTTTATATACGAGATCTATTTTGAACGCGGTTTATTTTTTCCATTGAACTCACGTTGAAGAGCTCTACGCTTTAATGTAGGTTTAGACTGATCTATCTAAAGCAAGTTATATATCTTTCATTAAACTGTAATTATTTATATCGTAAATAATTGGTATATTAAATTGAGTGGAAATTAAGGAAGTATCCTTAAAATGAAACTTAATGTAAAGCGGCTCCTACCTTAAGTTTTAATTCAAATCAGGTCAATGTTCTAATGTAGTAACATAGTTTTGTGTTTTTTCTGCTATATAAAAAAATTCAAAAAATTGTAAATATTAACGGAAGGATTATGAGAATTTTTTTGCAGAAATGTCTGTATTTTTTATGAATGTGCAGGCGTTTCTACAATTACTCATATAGTGCATCATATGTATTGAAGATGGAAAGAACAGGTGCAACAATGTCTGCCTTATTCTAAATAGTTGCAGACATATCTGCAACTATTTAACAGTGTATTACATATATGTGTTAGTATGTGAAAATATTACTGCTATGTCTACAATTTTTGCAAATAATGACTTCTTTTTCTGCAACTTCACTGAAAATGAAAAAGAATTTGTTTGTATGCAAATTTAATCATTTTTTTGTTGATTTTTCTGTAATACTTTGATATTTGAATAAGTGTAGGTTTTGAATTTGTAAATTTGAAGCAAAACAATAAAAATTGCATTAAAGCCTGTATTTTGATATGATTTATGTGATTTCTACAATTTTTCAAACATTTGCAAGAGTCCACTGTAATATGATTTATATTTTTTTGTTTTTTTTTTGTTTTTGTAGTTTGCCTGCATCGATACAAAGATGATTATATATTGATTTAAATTTCAAGTTTTAGTAAATTTTTACATTGTTTTTTGTTGTTGTTTTTGATGATTCTTGAAAAACAGAGACCCAACTTATAAAGTTTCAAGACATCTAGTTTTTTTTTTTTTGTATTTTGAAACTGAACCTGAGCCAAACTGCCCCTTAAGTGATTTATGATCTTAAAATAAAACTTTTAGTATAATTGAACCTATCTCAACTACGTTCTATTCCTCCGTAGCAATATTTGTATTTGTTCTTTCGCATCGTTCTCATCTGAAATTAAAAATAAAAAGAGAAACATTATGTAAAGCGGTTGTAGTAAATATGTGTTATACATCTTAAACTCATGTGTATTGCACATTTCATCACATGGGCCGAAGCCACTTTACCAGCCTATATATATATACACACACACTTACACATACTTGTACAATTACTCGGTTCGATCTAATAAAAGAATTACAGCTTTTACAATATCTTCTTATATGTTTCATTCGTTCTGCAACATCAATATAATTTCTATCTTTTCAAATATGGTATCAAAGCCACTCAGTCTTGCGGCATGCAGTTTCCATCCAAAAACCGCATCAAAGTAGTGTCATCACCTACAGTAGGTTGCAACTGGTGGCAGTTTTGTCAGAAAAGATTCATCACGCGAAACTGTCGAGTATAGCCTTTGTCCACCAGTTTATTCTTCTTGTTTTCACCATCTCTGAACCAGTCACTAAGTTGTGCTAAAGATCAGTATATAATTCCTCATCTGATCTTGACTTCTTTCGTGATTAATGTGTGCTATTCTTAAATTCTTAATTTAAGGTTTCTTTCTCTGCCTGTTTTTCTTCAGTTTTTCTTTTCTGGCCATGAGTGACAATCATATTTTTACCTTCGCAAACTCTGCCACAACCAACTCTAGTTCCCTAAATCAACATGGGAATTTATTAAAAGTTATCATTAGCCCTCAAAATCAACTGGTTCCCATACAACTAGTTGAGAACAACTATCTTCTATGGAAAATTCAAATGATTGTTGAAGGTTATGGGCTTGAATAATACCAGATCAATTCATTCTTAACAGTGAAGGAAACACTATCACAAATTGTAACTACACAATCTACAAGAAACAAGATATGTTACTTTGTCCATGGATTTTATCATTTATTAATTCTAACCTGGTGCCATAATTAATTAGATGCAAGACCTCCCATGACATGTGGTCAACTGTTCAAAAAGTTTTTAGCCTACAATCTTCTTCCAAAGTTATGCATTATAAAAAATAGTTGCAAAACACAAGGAAAGCCAGTATGCATATGCGTGAATACCTCATAAATGTCAAGAATATTTGTGATCATCTTGAATTAGCAGGTCAAGTAATTTTAGATTCAAAACAAATAACTTCTATCTTGAATTGCACAAGGCTGCGGTAGCTATCATCTCATCAATGGATCCCACACCATCTATATTTCATGTCCATTCTACACTTCTTGGTCATGAATGTAGAATAGAGCACAAGAAAATTGCAGTTTCTAATCTATCATGTACTATGTGTCAACTAATAAAACAAAAAGTCAAGAAAAGGGCAACAACTTTCATAGAGATGGTTATTTTGATCGAAGCCAGAGGGAAAGAGGAGGCATATGGAATAACAATAACAGTCCTAGATGTCGGATGTGCGAAAAGTTTGGTCACATTGCTAATACGTGCTACTTCGGATTTGACTCAAATTACAACCCAAATAAAAGTAATCAGAAAACATCATTAGTGTTAACCTGACAAGTCTGCAGCAAGATCAAAAGAACCATGTTAAGAATTCAAGAAGTGCTGACACAGCTAGAGACGATGACATTATTGATGATGTTTGGTTCCCCGATTCAAGTGCTACAAACCCTATTACTAACAATCTCTGTAACTTAAATCTTGTCAACAAAGAATATCGAGGTAAGCAGTGTGTACAAATGGCTAATGGCCAATCCATAAATATCACACATACCAGAAATGCTTACATCCAAGGTGATAGAAAACTATTTCTAAATAACATATTGTGTGTGTCATATATGAAGAAAAAATTGATAAGCGCTTCTCATCTTGCTTTTGATAAGAATGTCTATTTTGAATTTTACCCTAACTGTTGCTTAATCAAAGACATCCTAATTAAGAAATTTTTATTGTAGAGTAAAGCAATCAAGGTGTTGTGCAAGGTTCACTTCTGCTGACTCAACGAGTCATATGTCAAAAAGCTGATGTGTAATTTTGTTGAAAGCACTAAGTCTAAGTGTAATGCTAGTTCGTATAAAATCCGACATGCTAGATTGGGACATCCAAATGCTAAAATTCTAAAACAAATTGCAAACAACAATGAAATACATGTTAACAGTGTTTCTAAATCCTATATCTGCAATTTCTTCCAATTAGAGAAGAGTCATCAGCTACCACTCAAAGACTATGAAACCAAGTATCATTCACCGCTTGCACTTGCAGTGGATCTGTAGGCTCCAACACCAATTAATATTGATTATAGTTTCAAATATTACATATCTTTTATTGATGCTTATTCTAGATACACTTGGATTTATTTTTTGAAGTCTAAATCTGAATCTTACAATGCTATTTTGTAACGGATACACTATGCAGAGAAAGAAACTGAGTGTAGTGTCAATATTTTCCAATCTGACGGAGGATCTGAATTTAAGCCCCTTAAGGATTTTTTATTTATTTAGAAAAAGGGAATAAATCATAGGTTAACTTATCCACACACATCTAAACAGAACGAGTTAATAGAAAGAAAACACAGACACATTGTTGAAACAAGACTTACCTTGCTTGCAGGGGCATCAATGCCACTTAAATTATGTCCTAATGCCTTTGCCATAGTAGTATAACTGATCAACTAACTGCCTACTAGTATCCTACACAACAAAATCCCACCATATGTATTATTTAATCAGAAAACTGAATACTCTAATCTTAAAGTGTATGGTTGTTTATGTTTTCCCTGCTTAAGAATGTACAAGTCACATAAGCTAGATTTTAGATCTTCACCTTGCACATACATTGGCTATGCCAATAATATCAAGGAATACAAGTGCATTGGTAGTAATGGAAAAGTGTTTATCTCAAGCCATGTTATATTCGATGAACATGTTTTCCATTTAAGGAAGGTAAAATAAAAACAATAAAAAAATTATAATGCCAACTTTTTATTCCTCCTATTCATGTGCATTGTGATAATACCTCTAATGTGGAAAATCATGGTTATCTGAATGACTTGGGGGCACAGACTATAATGCAGGAATGTGGTAATGCTCCAAATGAGTCATCAGGGACTAACATTGACTCGCATTATGGTAGTGAAAGTTAGGAAGGACACCATAACCAAACTCCACAAAAAGAGGGTCAAAGTTCAAATGAGAGAAACTCATACTCTGATCAATCTGTCCCTCAAGTTACTGGTCACCCAATAATGACCAGAGCCAAATGTGGCATATTTAAACCCAAAGCCTACACATTAAATCTAGACCAAGAGGAACCATGCAATTTCCAGCAAGCAACTCAAAGTGACAAATGGAAGACTACCATGGAGGAAGAATACAGAGCACTATCAACAACAAGACATGGGACTTAGTAGAATTACCAAAACACAAAAACTTGGTGGGATGCAAGTGGACCTATAAACTGCAAGCAGATGCAGATAGAAAAGTACAGAAATATAAAGACAAACTTGTGGCAAAAGGAATCTCTCAACAACATGGTTTTGACATTAATGAAACTTTTTCTCATGTGGTCAAGCCAACAACAATAAGAATCATCCTGATTATTGCTCTGCATAAAAATTGGTGCCTAGTGCAGTTACATGTCAACATTGCCTTCCTTAATGGTATTCTTCAAGAAGTATATATAGAACAACCATCAGGATACACTCAAAAGGGTTGCACATAATTAATGTGTAAACTAAGTAAAGCCATTTATGGTCTCACGCAGGCACCCAGAGAATGGTTTGATAAATTAAGAGCCACGTTGATTAAGCTAAAGTTTAACCTATCTAAATCTGATAACTCTTTGTTCACAAGATTCATCAAGGGATCAATCACTTATGTCCTAGTTTATGTGGATCATTTCATTATTACTGGCAACGATAATAATGAAGTCAACATACTTATTAAACAATTGGACATAGAGTTCTCAATTAAAGATCTGAGTGAACTAAGTTACTTTTTGGGATTAACGTCAAAAGGGTATCTGAAACAACCATACTAAATCAAAAGAAGTATATTTTTGAAATTCTGATGAGGATCAGGTAATTATCAAAGATTTTGGATCAATAATCAATACTACTGGAAAATATTTGTAGAGCTTTAGGTTACAATTTTTCTTTAAATGAAGTCACTGGTTAGAACTTTAGATCCTAATTGACACTCAACTTGATTATCGTTATAGAACATCAAGTTTGATCACAATCATAGTTTGAATTCATTAGAATTTGAATTAGCTGTTCTAATAATTTGAAGCTTCACATCTCAAATTTATATATTTAAGCTATAATAATTATTTTTTAGGAATACAAACTTATATACATAATTTTATTTGAGAACTTTTGTCTCCAAATTGATTAAACACAATGAAACAAACAAACCATTCAGAGCTGTTTTTGAATATGAGAATCATATTGCTATATCTTTTCGAGAAAATAATATTAAGTATATTTGTATTATTATAAGATTTAAGTATATTTCCTACATATTTTTCTTATGCTAGATCTTCTTTGAAAATATATTTTTAAGGCAATAGGAAAATAACACGCTAATTTCTTCAGGAAACCGCTTTAAAGTTGTATAGAAGTAAACTTTTAATAAATTTAAATGTAAAAGTCAAGCTGAATCACTTTTGTATTTAAAACAAACATGCTATTGAGGTTATAGTATTCAAATGCATACCGAACGGTGGAATAAAAAAATTATTATGCGTGAAAGAAATAGTAATAAAAAAAGAGTTCCACTACGTAACTATCACTTCAACAGATGCACAATAGTGTAAGTGTATGCTGATAGCAGTATAAAAACGTTTGACAGAAGGAAAATAATATAGTAGACCATTACGAGAGAAACACTTGCATACTAGATCACTACAAAAATTGTGTACGTAACAAAAGTGGAATACAGTGCAACGGATATAAACTAGTTAAAGGAATAGTAGCAGCGGATTGCTCCGCAATATATTAAATGTTAATTGCAAGCTCCAAATTAAAAGTAGCAAGTTCTTGCACAAGACGATAGAAAATGAATATGCACTTCAAATAAAATGAATTTTATTAATATAACGATAGGTTGTCAAATCATTAAAAATATATGATATAAGAGATGTACGAGTAGTAAGATTGCTATGTAAGTATGTATGATAAATTATTAATACATGCCCTTAAATATTTATTTATTTCTACTTCATTCGACCGATCCAAAAATAGAGAGAGTAAGCAATGGAGTTGGTTATGAAGATTTTTCTTCTTCTTCTTTGACAATATTATAATAAACAAATATTATGAATCCACGTTTCTAAATATCCAATTGCTAAATCCTTTTATTATTATTTATTTTTCAATTTTTTTCCTTTTACTGAAGTCTCTAGCCCTTTATCTGTAAGGAAATACTGAATGAACTTATTTTCTTCAAGGCTTTATTCTACCTTAAGAAAGTATTAAATTTTCATCTTTGTACGTGTAAGATTCAGGATATTATTCTTTCATATTCTAGAGAATTTGTCTACTTCATGAATTTTCAATTTTTTTCCAAATTCACTTCTAGGGGCAAAACAATATTGCTATTGAACTTAAAAACTATACCATGATATTTTATGTACATAATTTTGTTACATGTACATCGAAGGAAAAATGAACAACATTCCAAGATACAACCTGTCTTTAGTCTTTCCAAAAATATTTTATACGAAAAATAAGAGTAGATGGAGGAAAGATAAATTTAAATCTCAATCTGGATACCCGAAACTAGACCCGAAAAGGACTGAAAAGCACATCTAAAAACATATATGTGCAAATAAGAAAAATTAGATCAGAAAAAGTAAGTCCATTTAAACTCAAATCCTAATTTGGTGAAATCGGTAATCATGTTGCAGTATCTCAACCATCGAATATGTACTTGCTTTCACATTACAACCAAGTATTGGACTCAACCCAGTTCTACATATTTTGTACAATTAGTACTAGCCTTTAAGCTCATGCATACTTGGTACATTTAGTACTAGCCGTTAGGCTATACTTGGTATATTTAATACTAGCCGTTAGGCTTATGCATAATCGATATAGTAATACTAGTCGTTAGGCTCATGCATACTTGGTATATTTAATACTAGCCGTTAGGCTCATGCGTATTTGATATATTATTTACTAGCCGTTGGGCTCATAACACTATATATATGTGTTCTTTGTATTATGCTTTTGTATCAATAAAATTACAATCATCCCTCACTAATAACTCTCCTCCTCATCTCTTAATACGTACCAGAGCATTAATGCCGAAAGGCTTATTCTCAATCAAATGTGTTGATCACAGCTACAACACCAACTTTGTAGTGTCAGACCTCTTTCGGATGCCTACATGCTGCCGTGTAGGGGTGTAAACGGGTCGGACCGGACCGGACGGAGGTGTGTCCAAACTCTGTCCTATAAGAATTCGGACGGACACGGACCGGACATCATATAGCCTCGGACCGAGCCGGACAACGGATTGTCCTGTCCGATATAATAGAAAAACATCATCGGACAGAAAACTAGTGTGTCCAAGCTCTGTCCTATAAGAGAATCGGACGGACACGGACCGGACACCTTATAGCTTCGGACCGAGCCGGACAACGGACTGTCCTGTCCGATATACAGCCCTACTGCCGTGAGCTTTATCACGTTACGGTGATACAAGCTGCAACTATAAGTAAACTGTCTCACCATATTCTTATATCTAATGGCCAATGATTCCAATGCCACATCTGCTGTATCAGCAAGCTTCATCAACAACACCCCACCAAACCATCATAACCTGATCAAACCAAAAAGTCAAGTCATTACTACATCATTGGACGATGATAACTGTATACTATGGAAATACCATATTGAAATCGAGTTAAAGGACTATGGACTAGAAGAGTATGTCAATGGAACCACAGCTATACTGCCACTGATAATAACAGACCAAGATGACAATCTCTCACTGAACCTTGACCACGTCAAATTTCAGAAACATGACAGCCTGTTACCATCATGGCTGTTATCATCGATAAACCCGAGCTTGTTATCACAGATAATAGGCTGCAACACATCTCATGAAATATAGACCACTGTGCAACAAATTTTCAGTTCGCAATCAGCTGCTAGAATCATGCAATTTAGAGGGGAATTACAAAATTCTAAAAGAAGGCAAGCATGAAATAATACTTAGGAAAAATTAAAAACCTATGTGATAAACTAAATGTTGTTGGCCATAAGATCAGCGATAGTGAGCAAATCCTATTTATTATTGGTGGATTAGATGAAGAATACGAATATCTTGTAACTATGTTAGCCACACAACAAATCTTACTTGACTTACAGTTCGTCCGATCAGCACTTCTCGCTCAGGAAGGCAGAATCGACCAAAGAAAAACAGCACAAAATGAGTTCCCTACCAATTATGCCACAGTCAGAAATAAGCAGATACAAGGAGATAACAACTATCGTGTGAAATGTCAAATATGCCAAAAGTTTGGTCACATGGCAAACAAATGTTACTTCAGATATAATTCAGACACAGGTGCACAATAGGCAAACCAAAATTACTCTTCATAAAGAGCACATGCAAATATGGCAACAACAGGGAATTCAGCTCAAAATAACAATGGCGCAAACCGAAGACATAATGCTGCAGATGATGATGAAGTAAAAAATGACGACAATGGCTTCGAAAAATGGTACCCTGACTCAGGAGCAACTCACCACATAACTAGCAATCTTCAGAATTTAAACATTGGGAGCAGAAACCACTCAGGTATGAGGAATTTGGATATGAGTAATGGTAGTACTGCTAGTATCACACACATAAGCAAAGGGTCAATTTTTTGGAAAAGACAATTCAAATTAAACAATCTTTTTAGGGTACCCACGACTAATAAAAATGTGTTAAGTGTATCAAAATTTGTCAATGACAATAATGTTTACTTTGAATTTCATCCTAGGTTTTGCTTAGTTAAAGATTCCCTAAACCATGAAATATTACTTCAAGGTAACCTATACGATGGTTTATACAAATTCGACAACTTGAAGACTGCAAACTAACGTAGATGCTAGTAGTGACAATGATTGTATTAGGAATAGCTACAATAACATTGAGTACGAAAATAATAGCAGTAAATGTAACATGATTAATTCTTGGCATGTAAAATTAGGACATCCTAATTTGGAAACTATTAAGGCTATTCTGCATAATAATGGCATTCATTATAAAAATATACTTATCAAACACACATGCACACACTGCCAACTCGGCAAGAGCCACAAACTCCCTTTTAGAAACCAGCTATAATGAACCACTGGAGCTTATAGCCGCTGATTTGTGGGGACATGCGCCTCTAAATTCATATCAGGTAGATATACTTGGATATACGTGCTGAAAACTAAATCAAAAGCTTGCAATACAGTTATGCAATTTATAACTCATGTCAAAACATAAATGAACAATACTGTTAAGGTTGTTCAGACAGATGGGGGAGCTGAGTTTAAATCTCTAACTAATTACTTTCTCAAAAGAGGGATCAAACATAGATTAACTTTCCCCCCACGTCCGAACAAAACAGTTTAGTCGAAAGAAAACATCGACACATAATAGAGACTGGTCTAACTTTGTTATCACAAAGATCATTACTCATGAAATATTGGAATGAAGTTTTATACACATATGTATTTCTCATTAACAAGTTGCCAACCAAAGTCTTAAACAATAAAAGCCCTCATGAAATGATATAGTGTTAGACCAGAATATGGTTTTCTGAAAGCCTATCGATGTCTATCTTTTCCATGTTTGAGAGACTATAACAATCATAAACTAAGTATGAGATCAAGACCATGCACATTCATTGGGTACGCACAAAACCAAAAAGGCTATAAGTGCATGGACAAAAATGGAAATACATATGTTTCTAGACATGTGATATTTGATGAAAACAAGTTTCCTTATGCAGAAAAGCAAAGCGGCAAAATGGATGGGGAACAAAGCATAAACTATAACATATGGTTCGAGCCAATCATTACCGAACCACCTTCAATTGATAGAAATGAAGAGCAACAGCACACATGCAATTTAAACACTTAGGAAGAAACTATGGACCGAACAAATGAGCAAACCAATGAGACACACAATGACTCCAAAGATACACATATACATCAATCAAATCAAAACATGCAGTATAGTGAAGATACAGATAACAACAACCATGCTAACACTACCAGCAACAATGATACACAGCAACAGACACCACCAGAATCAACTGGACATCACATGATCACCAGGTCAAAGAGAGACATCTTCAAACCCAAAGTATACAATATTTCTGCCAGTGAGATCGAACCATTGAATTTCACTTAGGCCATAAGATCAAACAAATGGAAGGAGGCAATAGACACCGAATATAAAGCTCTCATAAGAAACAACACTTGGAGCTTAGTGACTCAACCAAAACACAAAAATGTGGTGGTTTTAGGTGGACATACAAAATAAAAGAAAAGAAGATGGATCTATTGACAAATACAAGGCCAGACTGGTTGCAAAAGGTTACGCACAACAATTTGATTTTGATTTCAACGAAACTTTTCCCCAGTCATAAAACCTGTAACGACCCGCATTCTACGCATCGAAGTATCGTAGAATATTTATTTCTTTCACATACGAAGTCGTATGGTCATGTAACATTGGGAGACGACTATTGAGATCATTTCCCATGTTTATGATTTTTGCCGATTTTTAAATGACTGTTTTGCCCCTAGCTGATCTGGTTTTGGCCATAACTTTTGATTGGAAAGGAGTTTTGATCTTAAACCACTTTCATTGGCTCCGGATGATGGTTTACAATTCCGTAGAGTGGTCACATTAGCCAAACGGACTCACCGTTTGGGAGATATGGCTGAAACAAGTTTCAGATAGCGAAAACAGCTTAATTGGGCTTAACCGGGTGATTAACAGCTAGGCCCAATGGGGGATTTCGGGATTAGGGTTATAAGGAGGCTGAAATCAGTTAGAGAACGATCTTATTTTCATTTTTCAGCCGCCACTTTCATTCTTGGAACCCTAACAATGGCCTCCAACACCCAAATCAACTTCTAATCAAGTTTTGGCTTAATCAACATCAAATCAAGGCAGATCTTCACCAAATCAGTATTAGAGCTGCTATTAGACATTAGTATTCGCCTAAATCAGCGAGGTTTCAGTTCTGAAAATTTTATTTGTGGTCAAGGTGAGTGATTTGCATAGTTTTGCACTAATTACGGTTAATTAAGGGTAATTAGTGAAGATTAACGAAATTAGACATGATAAAATTCTGGAAAAATATTTATAAATTCGAAAATAATGTTTTAGACCTCTGTTAGAAATTTGGTTTGATTTGGTTAATTTTTACTTATCATATCATTAGTTTTGCCTAAACATGCTTAGGGGAAAATATGGGATTTTGGCTATGTTTGATCCGTTTAACCTTGTCATATTGTTGTTTTGGTGTTTGTGGTCACTTCTATTTGTTGCTATGACTGTATGGTATGTTTTGTGATTAATTAAAACTGTTAGATTGATCGAAAACGCCGTCGTATGGCGTAAAACAGTCGCTGGAAAGTCGCAGGAAATATGCAGGGTTTCGAACCGGATCGGATCGGATAGCGAAACCGGGCAAGTGGACTTGATTCGGATTGAAACTTAGCATAAGGGGTTTGGCGAGAAGGAAGGCCATTTGCTTAGAGTTGGAGTTGGACAGGGGATCTGATCGGAGGGACCAAAAGGATGGGATCGAATCGGGCGAATGAAGAGGGATGGGATCGGATCGGGATATCTAGGAGGGAGCAACCACTGAACCGAACCAGGAGGCAACCACCGAGCCGCACCCAGACAGAGGGCATCCGAACCGAACCGAGCTAATGAGGAACATCCTAACCGAGCCGCACCCAGGAGCATACTAAGAGGCACTAGACCGAACCGAACCGATGAGGACTGGAGCTCTATGCATATCCGAACCGGGTGCTATTACTACTATGCGACGACTTTTCTGAAGACCAACTACAATTCGACCAAAACCCGAGATGCAAAGAAAGTCCAAATGAGGAGCTTTGACTCAGGATCCAGTTGAAAACCAATGAGTGAGCTTCGTGATTGGCTTCGCTGCGGGACGTGTGCTAAGGGGTTGTCGATGTCTGTAACTTTGAATCACTATGTGTAGGGAGTACGTGAACGGATTCAGGGCCAATGGCCTAGGTACGACTAAAGAGCTATAGACCAATAAAGTGGGTCATTTGTAAAGATTTGGTCATGATTTCATGGGATGAGCTTGGTAGTAGCAGTAGTTGTACAAGTCGAACTCCGTCACTACTTCGATGGGTCTAGTGATTGACAGTGTTGGACATCGTATGCTTTACGCACTGAGTAACAGATGTGAGGATGGTTGCTATGTTTGATTTGTTTGTCATCATTATGACACCCCCACCCCCACCCTGTGTTGTTAAAGATCACTGCTTGGGCATATAGTATTCTCCCTGTGTTGTTAAAGATCACTGCTTGGGCATTAGTAGTGCATCTTCTACTTTAGCTTTCTTTTGTTTTAGAGACAGTAATTTGGAAAGTTATAATAAGCTGTACTTGGATTTCCGCTACTATGTTGATTTAGTTTTCAGCTTATGCACTGTCTCGCCTGTTTTATGTCAAGATTATGTTGTTATTATATTTTGTTCCATGCGCTATGAGACATTCTACAGTTTCCTTGTTAGTCCATTCTCTTCTCTCCTTTTTTTGGCGACTGTTCTGTGCTAGTCGGGCATGTGTACAACGCACCTTCGGAGGAAATGCAGGTTGGTGCGGGGCGGACCGTCACACTTGGTATCAAAGCTCTAGGTTGCGTAGTTAACCTAGGGAAGTCATCAGGGAGAGATAGCATACGTATATGAGAGCACGTATTTGTGATTATTTTGATTTTTAAAAGCTATATATATATATATATATATATATATATATTAGTATAGCTAATTAAGGATGAAGTCGCACTGCACTAGCACCACTATGGGGATGGTTAATCATTTTCTCTTTACAGATTGAACGATGAGCCGATACGCAAGAGGTGCCGGTAGGGGAGCAAATAATGGGAATGCTGCTGACATGAGGACGATGTTTACTGACCTCATGAGGGAGATGCTTAGGGATGTGCAGAGGGCAGCTCCCAACGGTGGTAATGATGGTGGTCCAATAGTGCAGGCGCCTAGGGCCGATTTCGCCAGGCTGAATAAGGATTATACTAGTCTTGGTGGGAAGCCGTTCCACGAAACGGAATCGGCTACGGATGTTCAAGATTGGTTGGATAGCTGCGAGCGTATCTTCGAAGATTTGGGTATTGATGATGCGATAAAGAGAATGCTAGCATCCTGTCAGCTGCAAGGGCGGACAATGAATTGGTGGAATGCTATAAAGGCAGCTACTCCCGAAGATCAGATTACTTGGGATCAGTTTAAGGTTCGCTTTAGCGATAAGTTCATTCCAACTGCTCAGAAGTCAGTGTTGTTTAAGAAATTCTTGGAATTCAAGCAGAATGATAGAGTTGTCTCGGAGTATATTGCCGAATTCGACACTTTGTCGAAATATGGGTTATCCCTAATTGATACTGCCGAGAAGAAGAACGAGAAGTTCATAACCGGCTTGGATCAGTACTTGGGGGAAAAGCTTATTAACCACATCGATGAGACGTTTGAATCGATTGTGGGGAAAGCATTGAGGTCAGAGAGTCTTTACCCTAAGCCGAAGACTGAGGCTGCATCTGCAGAAGAACCGAAACCGCAAGCAAGCGGTGGAAGCAAGAGTGGTTCTCAGAATAAGAGGAAGCAGAACCAGAATAAAGATGGCCAGAAAAAGAATAAAAAAGATGTTGAGTGCTTCAGCTGTGCTAGGAAGGGCCATTATGCTAGTAATTGTCGGGCCAAGCCAGCGGATAGGAAGTGCTTCAACTGTGGCCAAGTGGGACATCACAAGGACAAGTGTCCACAACCCCCTAAAGAAAAGCAGATGGTGAAAGCATATGCCCTTAATGTTATTCCTTCTTCGTCAAATGCCCCAACTGCGGCGGAGAAGGGAAAGAATGTCGTTATTCAAGGTATGCTTTCTGTTTATAATATTCCTGTTAGAGTTTTGTTTGATACCGGAGCTTCCAGTTCTTTCATATCTAGTGACCTGGTAGATAGGTTGGGATTGGAGCCCGAGATTGTCGATAGACCTTTGGTAGTGACGAACCCGATTGGTGGTTCGACTAACCTTAGCATGATTTATCGTAATGTGGTTTTATCGAGTCATGGCTGCATGTTTTTTTGTGATTGCTTTGTTTTGGGCTTTACTGGGTTTGACATTATTTTGGGAGTCGATTGGCTCCAAAGATACGGGGTGGTGGTAGACTGTGAGGGCTTTTTGGTGACGGCTAGAGCGGATGATGGGTAGAGGGTAGTGTTTGGTGGTCTACTTAGTGATGCGGTAATGACTAGTTTTCTAAATTCCCTCAACATCCCGCAAGGTGAGTTGTCAGGTTTGCCCGTGGTTGGCCGGTATCCGGACGTCTTCGAAGAAGTGACCGGGCTTCCACCACACCGAGAGATTGAGTTCCGTATTGATTTAGTGAAAGATGTCAGACCTATAGTGATGCCACTTCGTCGTATGGCACCAAGGGAGCAACGAGAGCTCGGGGTGCAAGTCAGCGATCTGTCGAAGAAGTGATTTATCAGGAGTGTTTCTGAATGGGGAGCACCAGTTGTGTTTGCTACCAAGGCGGATGGTTCCCTTCGTTTGTTTGTAGACTACCACGAGTTGAATAAGGTGACGAGGAAGAACAAGTATCCTCTACCGCGGATATATGATTTGTTTGATCATTTGAGTGGCGCGAGAGTATATTCTCAGTTGGGTCTCGCGACAGGTTTTCATCAGCTTAGAGTGGAAGCTGGGAGTATAGCTAAAACGGCATTTCGGACGCCGTCTGGATTTTATGAGTGGTTGGTCATGCCATTCGGGCTGACCAATGCTCCAGCATATTTTGTGGATCTTATGAATAGGGTATTCAGAGATCAGTTGAATAAGTTTGTCCTTGTGTTCGTGGACGATATTTTGGTCTACTCGAGGACAGAGGAAGAACACAAGGAACATTTGAGAATAGTGATGGAGGTGTTGAGAAAACACCAATTAAAAGCAAAGTTTTCTAAGTGTCACTTCTGGAGGAGGGAAGTGGGATTCTTGGGCCATGTTGTTTCAGAGAATGGTATTGCCGTGGATCCTGCGAAGGTGGCTACGGTACAAGATTGATCTACGCCCAAGAATGCAACGGACATAAGAAGTTTCTTGGGGTTAGGTGGATATTATCGTAAGTTTATCCCAGACTTTTCCAAGATAGCAGCACCGTTGACACAGTTAACCAAGAAGAATCAAGCTTTTGTCTGGAACGAAAAGTGCGAGAATGCATTCAAGAGTCTAAAGGACAAGTTGACATGTGCACCAGTGTTAGTCATTCCTAAGGGGAATGAAGAGATGACGGTATACACAGATGCATGTGGTACTGGACTAAGTGTTGTATTGATGCAAGGAGGTAGGGTTGTAGCTTATGCAAGTCGGCAATTGAAACCGCACGAGAGAAGATACCCTACCCATGATTTGGAATTAGCAGCGATCGCGTTCGCGTTGAAGATGTGGAGACATTATCTCTTGGGAGAAAGGTTTGAGCTGTTTACCGATCATAAATCGTTAAAGTATCTCTTCTCCCAAAAGATCTAAATCTCCGACAGCAAAGATGGTTAGAATTCTTACCTTCCTATGATTTCGACATCGCATATACACCAGGAAAGGGCAATGCGGTAGCGGATGCATTGAGTAGAAGACATGCCAGTTTAGGGGCCATGTTTCTAGAATGGAAGCAACCGGAGTACATCGCTGCGTATGATTTCAGACCAAAGTGCGAATTGGATGCAGAAATGTTAGCAAGTTTGGCGATCAGACCCACTTTGATTGAGCGGACTGGTTCCAGTCAGAGGAACGATCCTAACCTATTGGAAATCCTCTCAAAGTTAGAGATGGGAATCGACGGAGAGATGAACAAGTATGGGCTTGATCGAGATGGATGGCTTAGAAAGAATGAAAGACTAGTTGTACCCAATGTCAATGGATTAAGAGATGAAGTGCTAGAGAATGTCATCGCTCAAAACTGACTATACACCCCGGTGGTAATAAGATGCACCAAGATATGAAGCGAACCTACTACTGGGAAGGGATGAAAAGAGACGTTGGGAAATTTATATCCAAATGCATGAATTGTCAGCTAGTTAAAGCTGAGCAAAAGAAGCCTAGTGGTTTGTTACAACCATTAGAAATTCCAGAATGGAAATGGGAACAAGTGTCAATGGATTTCATTGATGGGTTACCAAGGACTAGATCGGACCATGATAGTATTTGGGTGATTGTGGACCGATTGACTAAGAGTGCAAGGTTTATACCCGTCAAGTCAAACAGGACGGCAGCTAAGTTAGCAGAATTGTATATAAAGTGGGTAGTGAAATTTCATGGAATACCCAAAGGCATTGTGAGTGACCGAGATCCGTTGTTCATTAGTGGATTTTGGAAAAGCTTACAAGAGGCGTCATGATCAGAATTACATCTCAGTACCGCGTATCATTCTCAAACCGACGGTCAGACAGAGAGGGTGAATCGTGTATTAGAAGACCTCTTGAGAGCCTGTGTATTGGATTTCGGTGTATCATGGGATGACCATTTGCATGTAGTAGAGTTTGCATATAATAACAGTTATCGATCCACTATTGGTATGGCCCCGTTTGAAGCTTTGTACGGAAGACCGTGCAACTCACCGTCATGTTGGGTAGAAACTGGTGAGAAGTTTGTGTTTGGACCCGATGTGATAAGAGAAATTTCAGCTAAAATTAAGATTATCCAACAGCGAATGAAGCTTGCCCAAGATAGGCAGAAGAGTTATGCTGATAGGAGGTGAAGAGAATTAAAGTTCTTCATTGGCGACTTGGTGTTTATCAAGATTTCTCCGTTGAAGAGCGTAATACGATTTGGCAGGAGAGGCAAGTTAGCACCAAGATTCGTTGGTCCATTCCCAGTTCTTGAGCAAATTGGGAATTTGGCATATAGAGTTGAATTACCAGAGAAGATGGCAGGAGTTCACAATGTATTTCATGTTTCCCAGTTAAGGAAGTTCGTGCACGACCCAGATGCGACTATTTCACCTGATCAGTTGGATGATATCGAAATTGAACCCGAGGCGGTTGGGCCGCAAGCCTATGCGTATTATTGGGAATGATACGAAGCAACTTCTAAAGAAAGAGGTGAATCTAGTCAAAGTCCAGTGGGGCGAGATTGAGAATGACTGTACTTGGAAGACAGAGAAGAGCATTAGGAAGACGTATCCAGAACTCTTCGTCTGGTAAGATTTTAACTTCGATTTAGTCTTTCCGCATGCAAGGATAGGCTTGTTTGTTTGTTTTGCATGTTTGATTGTTGTATATGTCTAGTAGGTATGTGGGATCCTTTGTATGTTTTGGGTTAAGGAATTTCAGGAACGAAATTTCTTAAGGGGAGAGAGTGTAACGACCCGCATTCTACGCATCGAAGGATCGTAGAATATTTCTTTCACATACGAAGTCGTATGGTCATGTAACATTGGGAACGACTATTGGGATCATTTCCCATGTTCATGATTTTTGCCGATTTTTAAATGACCATTTTGCCCCTAGCTGATCCTGGTTTGGCCATAACTTTTTATTGGAAAGGAGCTTTGACCTGAAACCACTTCCATTGGCTCCGGATGATGGTTTACAATTCCGTAGAGTGGTCACATTAGCCAAACGGACTCACCGTTTGGGAGATATGGCTGAAACAAGTTTCAGATAGCGAAAACAGCTTAATTGGGCTTAACCGGGTGATTAACAGCTAGGCCCAATGGGGGATTTCTGGATTAGGGTTATGAGGAGGCTGAAATCAGTTAGAGAACGATCTTATTTTCATTTTTCAGCCGCCACTTTCATTCTTGGAACCCTAACAATGGCCTCCAACACCCAAATCAACTTCTAATCACTTTCTAATCAAGTTTTGGCTTAATCAACATCAAATCAAGGCAGATCTTCACCAAATCAGTATTAGAGCTGCTATTAGACATTAGTATTCGCCCAAATCAGTGAGGTTTCAGTTCTGAAAATTTTATTTGTGGCCAAGGTGAGTGATTTGCATAGTTTTGCACTAATTACGGTTAATTAAGGGTAATTAGTGAATATTAACGAAATTAGACATGGTAAAATTCTGGAAAAATATTTATAAATTCGAAAATAATGTTTTAGACCTCTGTTAGAAATTTGGTTTGATTTGGTTAATTTTTACTTATCATATCATTAGTTTTGCCTAAACATGCTTAGGGGAAAATATGGGATTTTGGCTATGTTTGATCTGTTTAACCTTGTCATATTGTTGTTTTGGTGTTTGTGGTCACTTCAATTTGTTGCTATGACTGTATGGTATGTTTAGTGATTGATTAAAACTGTTAGATTGATCGAAAACGCCGTCGTATGGCGTAAAACAGTCGCTGGAAAGTCGTAGGAAATATGCAGGGTTTCGAACCGGATCGGATCGGATTATTGGGCTCGGATCGGATAGGGGAACCGGGCAAGTGGACTTGATTCGGATTGGAACTTAGCATAAGGGGCTTGGCGAGAAGGAAGGCCATTTGCTTAGAGTTGGAGTTGGACAGGGGATCGGATCGGAGGGACCAAAAGGATGGGATCGGATCGAGCGAATGAAGAGGGATGGGATCGGATCAGGATATCTAGGAGGGAGCAACCACCGAACCGAACCAGGAGGCAACCACCGAGCTGCACCCAGACAGAGGGCATCCGAACTGAACCAAGTTAATGGGGAACATCCTAACCAAGCCGCACCCAGGAGCATACTAAGAGGCACTAGACCGAACCGAACCGATGAGGACTGGAGCACTATGCATATCCGAACCGAGTGCTATTACTACTACGCGACGACTTTTCTGAAGACCAACTCCAATTCGACCAAAACCCGAGATGCAAAGGAAGTCCAAATGAGGAGCTTTGACTCAGGATCCAGTTGGAAACCAATGAGTGAGCTTCGTGATTGGGCTTCGCTACGGGACGTGTGCTAAGGGGTTGTCGATGTCTGTAACTTTGAATCACTATGTGTAGGGAGTACGTGAACGGATTCAGGGCCACAGTGACCTAGGTACGACTAAAGAGCTATAGACCAATGTAGTGGGGTCATTTGTAAAGATTTGGTCATGACTCCATGGGGTGAGCTTGGTAGCAGCAGTAGTTGTACAAGTCGAACTCCGTCACTACTTCGATGGGTCTAGTGATTGACAGTGGTGGACATCGTATGTTTTACGCACTGAGTGACAGATGTGAGGATGGTTGCTATGTTTGATTTGTTTGTCATCATTATGACACGCACACCCCCACCCCCCGTATTCTTTACACCATCTGTTCAGTGGCACCTTAGAGTATTGTACGGTGTGTAGTGCTAACTCTTTGGTTGCAGGTCCAGGTTCAGGTATGGTTTAGTATACCTGTTATTGTTCTGTTTAGCTGCTTATCGCTCATACCAGACTTTTTGTCTGACCCAGAGTTTTATGTCTCTTCTTATTACTTTGGGTGCTCTCACGAGCAAACTAGAGACAGGTTAGCTGGGTATGCACGGGTAGCTGATCCGGAGACGAGAAGGAGGCTTCCACGTATGATACATATAGTATTCTCCCTGTGTTGTTAAAGATCACTGCTTGGGCATTAGTAATGCATCTTCTACTTTAGCTTTCTTTTGTTTTAGAGACAGTAATTTGGAAAGTTGTAATAAGCTATACTTGGATTTCCGCTGCTATGTTGGTTTAGTTTTCAGCTTATGCACTATCTCGCCTGTTTTATGTCAAGATTATGTTATTATTATATTTTGTTCCATGCGCTGTGAGACATTCTACATGTTCCTTGTTAGTCCATTCTCTTCTCTCCTTTCTTTGGCGACCGTTCCGTGCTAGTCGGGCATGTGTACAACGCACCTTCAGAGAAAATGCAGGTTGGTGCGGGGCGGACCGTCACAAAACCCACAACCATCAGAATTATACTGACCATTGCTCTAAACAAAGGATGGAATGTGAGGCAACTGGACGTCAACAATGCTTTTTTGAATGAGGAATTGACTGAAGAGATATACACGCAACAACCTGAATGATATGGTACTTGTGATAAAGTTTGCAAACTACACAAAGCAATTATGGCTTAAAACAAGCTTCGAGAGCTTGGTATGAAAAGCTAAAGTTAACTTTGTCTAACATGGGTTTCTCACAAGTTAAATCGGACAATTCTCTATATATGAAGAAGGCATACATGGAACTGTGTTCATTCTAGTATACGTTGACGACACGATAATAACAGGAGACAACAATGAAGAAATAAACAAAATCGTTCACAAGCTGAATCAAAATTTCGTCATTAAAGACTTGGGGGAACTAAATATTTTTCTCGAAATACAAGTGATTAGGAAAAACAATGGTGAATTAATATTATCCCAACAAAATTATATAACTGAAATACTGCAAAGGGCAAATATGCACAAGGCAAACCCATTACTTACGCCCATGATTAGTAACCTAAGACTATCTAAGCACAAAGGAGAAACTATCAACAGTGTCAAACAACATAAAAGCATAATAAAAGCGTTACAATACGCAACTATTACTCGACCAGACATATGCTACAGCGTCAATAAACTCAGTCAATACATGCAGAACCATTTATCAGAACATTGGATGACATTAAAGAGAGTGTTACGATACTTACAAGGCACAAGACATTATGGCATACGCCTAAATTCAGAAAAGGAACTTAACTTACAGTGCTTTAGCAATGCCGATTGGGCAAACGATATTGACGATCAAAAGTCTGTCTCAGGATACTGCGTTCACCTCGGTTCCAATATCATTTCCTGGTGTACAAAGAAGCAACAGACCACATCCAGATCTAGCACAGAGACAGAGTACCATGCACTGGCAAGCTCTACAGCTGAAATCACGTAGATAGAATCACTGGTGGAGAAGCTTGGTTTCACTCCAAGACGAAAGTCGGTCATTTGGTGCGATAATAAGAGCATAGTGTCTTTATCTCTAAACCCTATTCAACATACAAGGATGAAACATCTTGAAATCGATCTCCACTTTGTGAGAGAAAGAGCACAATCAGGAAGACTTGCAATATGTCATCTGTCTTCATACTATCAAAGAGCAGATGCTCTCATAAAGGCCCTTTCGACCAAGAATTTCATCAGAATGAGAGAGAACCTTCGCGTTATCAGTGGAGGTGGAAGCCAGAATGGAAACGGGAAGTCCTAGCTCGATTTGAGGGGGGGCTAATAATGCTGTAATATATCAACCATCGAATATGTACTTGCTTTCATATTACAACCAAGTATTGGACTCAGCCCAGTTCTACATATTTGGTACATTTAGTACTAGCTGTTAGGCTCATGCATACTTGGTACATTTAGTACTAGCCGTTAGGCTCATGCATACTTGGTATATTTAATATTAGTCGTTAGACTCATGCATACTTGGTATATTTAATACTAGCTATTAGGCTCATGCATACTTGGTATATTTAATACTAGCCGTTAGGCTCATACATATTTGGTATATTATGTACTAGCCGTTGGGCTCATAGCACTATATATATGTGCTCTTTGTATCATGCTTTTGTATCAATAAAATTACAATCGTTCCTCACTAATAACTCTCCTCATCTCTTAATAATCGGAAACAGATCCAGAAGTGTAAATAAAGAATACTCATAAAAATTTATCATAGAACAAACTTAGAAATGTAGGTAAAGAAAATATCAAATATAGATATTAAAAAATAAAATAGCTTTAATAGCATTTCATGTTGATAATATGATGTAAACTATATAAAGAAAAGAAGTCATCAAAGAAACAGAGACGTAAGACTTTATACATTATAAATGTTGGTAACACAAATTTGTGTTGCATGGATTATATATGAATTATATATATATATATATATATATATATATATATATATATATATATATATATATATATATATATATATATAATAGGATTGAACCTGTCCCACGATGTGGGACTAATAAAACATAAAAGCATATTCACTTTTTATGATTTACATGTATGATAGCAATCATGTGATACATATATGTTAACCAATCGTTTTGTTACTCCTATATTGCTCTATTAATCACCTTAATAAGTATAGTTTCTATTACGAATCGACATGCCATAAATTAAATTGGACTCACTCCCTAACCATTGTTTTACATAGTTTCATGATGTGAATCGTTAGTTTAATCCCTCTATAATTACCATAGTTTTATGTATTTTGTTGCTGTTATGTTTTGCTTAGTCTCAACACTACAAATTACGGTCGCTTAAAATTTTCGCACGGCGTGGATATCATTTGCTGATGTATAAAAAACAAATTTGTCAAAAACTAAATTAGTGGGGTTGAAGTTTTAAATAAAGTAGTGAGATATAAAACCGCACTAAGTAGAATTTGTGTCAAGGTGATGGTACCTTATATCACCCGATTGTAGATGATATGTTAAATTCTAAGTCGCATTTCATTTAGATTGTTTATACATGCTAAAAGAGGTTAGATTGGTAGAATCAAATTTTATACGAAGAAGTTATAGTTAAACTTTAATCTATCGTTGAATCTACTTTTGATCATATATTCAATGGTTGGAATTATAAGTGTCCTTTAACCATAAAATCTGAATCTAATGAGTCGTACATATATATCTAGATATAAGCTTACACACATACATAAAGTGACTGTTATAAAAAATAAAGGCATAACATAGTAGATCTAAGTAGAAAATTTTAGAACTCAACTAGCCAATTATGATTGATCTAACGTTTGGAATGTATAGTGGATACTCTCTGTAACTTTACCTGTTAACTAAAAAGGGAAAATCTAAGTAACTTTCTACGGTTTCGATTATGTACATCTTGCCCAGTACTTGTGCAAAAATGGTGTGCCAATTAGGAATCAAACCTTGATCTATACTCTGGGAAGGTACTATTCTACTATTAGACCATTGGTGCTAGATATCAAATTCATCTACGTTATTTTTGTAGTGATTTCAATCACTTACTATTATGTGTTTATCTTTAAATCTATTAGTTATAGACTTATACCTTAAAAGGTATGTTATAATTAATAGGATTACCCAAATGTCTCCTTTATTTTTCCTTTTTATTTTTGATTTTGGTTTCTTGTTGGAAGGGACTTAGGCTTTTTTTTTAACAGAAAGGGTACTTAATTACAACAAAAGCAAAGTACATAGATTTTGAGTTGGCCACAAAAACATACAATCAAAACAAATACTATACAGCCGCAACAAAAGACCAACTCAAAATAAAACTAAACTCCACAAAGCACAGACACGCCACAACAAAGTATGCATATATACACAGACAACCACCTCACTTAAACAAAAAGCTTGAAAGACTTTAGAAAGCCTACAAATCCAGGTTCACATCGACCCAGAAACCGCAGACTGCCAAGCACTTAAGGCATTAGAATAAACCCAGCTCAAAGAAGAGCATCTGCAGATCAAAGAACAACCAACAACACAACTCGGCTCAACAGAAAAATACATAACACCGGAGAAACCAAAATCATAAAGCCAAGCTAGGAAACATCATGTCACAACTATGCAGCTCCAATAAATATCCCCAATAACATAACAAGCTGCAGACACTTGCATCAAAATATCCAAAAAGATAACATATAGGGTATCAAGTTCAGGAACCAACATGAAGCCAAAAAAACACACTAGAAGTAAAAGCCTAAAACATCCAAGGACTCAAACTAACTGGACCAAATAAACAAGATCAAAGCAGACCCATCACCCCAAGACAAACAACACCAAAATAACACCAGGAGATTCTGAACCTACCACCAGGAACATAAGGTGAAGGGCCAAAAACAGAATCATAACCCATTCAAAATGTAGGAACAACTGAGAAGATACTAACGGCAAAACAACAAAGCTCCATACTCCAAACAGAACGAAAAAGCCAGATAGAAGAACCAAAACAGAGAGGCACTGCAAATAAAATCAAGCACACCAAAACAAAATCAAACAAGAAACTTACTTTTTTAGCAATTCACCCAGTCATCACACTTCCCGGACTACCTCCCTCATCCCTAGCCTTCTTATTCTTCGATCTAGTTTTAACATGGAACACTAATTCTATCCATTCAGGGTTGTTTTCTACCAGAGGATCTCCTTTCACCTTAGTTGCCTTGTATCTATTTCTTCTCCTTCTATAACTACTCCAAGAATAATCAGAATCATCCATCATGATATCTTGCAAGTCAAACTGATCATTACTATGAAGTTCAAATTGAGAATTTGACGAAATCTGACATGTATTATTATCTCTGACTGAAATTACATCCCCAAAATTCATTCTCTCCTCAATATTATTATCTTTCATGTTATCAACGACCTGCATGCAGACCCTAGTTTCTACTAGAGCATTTTAATCTCCTTTGCAGTGTACTACTTCCATATCAGAACTGTCACCTTTACCCTGTTCACTCACGTTAAAATCATCTAATATACTGAAAGGATTAACATTATCAGCTAAGTTGGTCTTATCAGTTCCACCTCTAGGACTATGATCAACTTTAATATCAACAATCTTTCTTCAATTAAATTCTTATGATTTATGCTGAGATCCCCAACAATTGCATCCATGTGCTTATCCTAACCAACACATGATTCATCTAAATCCATATTACTGGCTTTATTAGGATTACTCTTAGGGACCCAAACACTAAATGATTTACACACATCAGTAAAGTGTCCAAACGCCCTGCACTTAGAACATGCAGAGGGAATCCAATTATAACTCACCTTCTGCCAAACAATATCTCCATTTTGACACTGAATAGGTATGGCTTTTGGATAACTGAAGTCTATATTAATCTCTGCTAAGATTCTAGCATATGATATACGGTGTAAATTTTGGTGACATTATCTAATCTTAAAGGTTGACCCAAAGTAGAGGCTATCCTACTTATAGCTTCAATTGACTAGAAGTCCAAATCCAGCTTGGGTAATTTAATCTAAATTGGAATAGAGTTAATAAATTCCCATGTTAATTTCATCCCAAGCTGCCACTTTTTTTTATAAAAAATAGTCTATTATTGTAAAAGCAAGGACCAAATGCTAATATCCTATCACAATCTTCGGCTATTTCACATTTGATGATAAAATTTTCATTATCTCTAGAAAAAAATGGAAATTACCTTTGAGACTTCAATTTCTAACTATGTAATCTTTCAAAAAATTGTAGTATGAAAAATCATGGCCGCCATCCTCAGAACCCCTAATTCCCAAATTCCCAAATCGCCAGCCTCGTCGAACCAGATCCTCTCTCCAAATCAGCCACCGATTCCAATCCCTCCTCCCCCTGATCCACCCCCTCCCAAGCATCCTTCAGCAACCGCCGCATTCCCGCTGGAGCCTCCACCGCCCAAGAAATGGACGGACCTCTTTGCAACCAAGCCAAGGAACGCAGGCAAATTTGTGCCTCCGACTATCAAGCTACAGTTCTCTGGTCACATGCTCGTGCCCACGGAGGACATTCTTTCCGCTGCAACTGAAGTCTGGAAAAGCAATCTTGTGGGCTTTTTCTTGGATGAAGCTCTCTCCTACACCACAGTGATTACGCAGCTAAAGAAACACTGGAAACCTAAGGGAGCGGTGAAGGTAAAATCAAATGGAACCCTATTTTTCTTCCGGTTTGCTTTAGATGAAGATCGTGCCAAGATCTTAGAATCACACCCATTTATTATTTGGAACAAAGTTTTCATAGTAAAGGAATGGGACACTAGCATCAGTAATAACAGTGCTCGAATAAAATCAGTGCCGATCTGGTTAAAGATGTATAATGTTCCCCCTCTAGGTTGGACTCAAATCGGAATTTGTTGGCTCGCAACTAGGATTGGGAAGTTTTTGTGTATGGATGAGAACACGGAGAAAATTGACAGGCTTGTATTTTCAAAATGCATGGTCGAAGTGACCTCGGAAGTGGAACTACCTGATGAGTTTTCGGTCCTTCTGCCTGACGGAACGGAACATGTGGTGAAAGTGGAATACCCCTGGAAGCCGGCAATTTGCTCTAAATGTAAAGTCTTTGGACATGTGGCTGATTGCTGTGATGAATCAGCAATGAAGAAAGATAAGTTAGAAAATGGAAATGCTAATTGTGATAAAACAGAGGTCCCAAAAAATATGCAGAGAAATATCTCGAGTCTTCAAGACAGGAGACTATCTAGATACAACTTATACAAGAGGAAGCAAGCTTGGAAGAAGGTAAATACCCTTAAATTTAGAGATAAACATGTTAAGCCAGTAAATGAACATACCAACACTGCGCCATCAGTTGAAAATGAGGAATACTCTGAAGACGACTTCAACATTTCTCTTCCACCCATTGACATACAATGCATAATACCAATATTGGACTAGTTAGTGTTCTATATGGCATTCCAATAGCAAACTGTGTTATTGGACAGACGAATACGAATGGAAATGTTATGCAAAATGGCTCTAATGAAATGCAGCTAGGGACAGACTTAGAAGAAGGAGAGATAAGACAAAAAGAAGATGAAGGCAGAGCAGTGCAAGATCAACAGTCATGTGAGAATTCTAATCTCACCGCTCAAAAGAATACAGTGGATGAAGGAAATGTCAGTACTGAAGTCACTGAGTTTTTACACGCACCTAAAGTATGCATGGGAGACCTAGTGGATAACGCTGGAATGGAGGGTATATGTGAAGTTGAGTCTAATGCTACCAATGAGAATGGAAGGAATGATGAATGTAGCCTAGACGAAGTGAGTACTGCTAAAGTAAATGAAATACTGGACGCTGCGTTCCCTTTAAACCAAACTGAAAGGGTCTGCACAGAAATTCTGGAACAGCAAATGGAGACAATGTATTGTAACGCAAAGGAGAATGAAAATAAGGAGCTTATGAGAATGATCACTGGAAGCTTGCAGGAAATAAATGAGAAGCTTCAAGATGAGCTAGCTTCTAGACAATTTAACACCAAACAGTATTATGCTGCAAAGAAGGCTGTGAAGGACTTTGAAGACTTCAAATCGAGGAATACTCTTGAACTGTTAGACAAAGCCAGACTTGAAGGAGTTGCGGATCTAGTGATGCAAATGATAGGTAGCGTCAACAACAAAAGACAAGAGTCTCCGACAACAGAAAACAAAAATCCATATGCTCATCTCAAAGCACCTGCTGCTTACAAAGAACGCCCACCGGATATCATTTCTGGTACTGTGCCTCCAAGCACAAATGAAAAACCCGGATCTATAACTCCGATAACGCGGAGTAGGAAGAAAGAGATGCTTCGGAACCTCCAAGAAAATGGTTAACTGCCACCCTAGGTAGTGTAACCGTGTGAAATTAGTGATGTCATATTCTGATCTGTGCCACTTTTAAAGTGTCAAAATGCAAGTGAACTTGTAGTGAAATATTTTGCCTTCCCTGCCAGGAAGCCTTTAGTTGATATATCTTCTGTATATCACTGACTTTAATGTATCCTTTCTTTCTTGAATAAAAAAAATGTGTTACGGAACACTATAAAAACCGGCCGGCTTTGTCCAAATAAAAATAAAAATTGTAGTACGAATTGCTGCCATAGATATAAAACATAATGGAATTGATCCATTTTCCTCATGCTTAACTAAGTCAACACTTATAACAGCAATTTTAAGGTTGTCTCGGACTAAAGGCTCGTAATAATTTAGTTTAATCATGTCCTGATGCGGTCTATTCTCATTAACAGCTTCGATCCACGTTTTTGACTGTAAAGCCTTAATCATAGTAGAGTTTACCTGAGCATTAGGAACAAGATATGGAAACTCTTGCCTCGAACACAAACTGGACTTTTGAAATTACCCAAATTTGGCGGTCGAAGCCTGCTTGCATGTAGCTGAGAAGTGGAGATATCGGGAGGAACCGTCAATCTTTGATCGGAATCTAAATGAAAATTGTGTTTTATCTGCGACTTGGAAATAGATTTAGACGAAGACACCATTTTATCTTTTTCTCATAAACTGATTTTTGAAATTTGTAATTTTTCCAAGGCTATATTTTTTATAATCACAAGGACCTTTACAAAATAGGATTGTTATTGACACTCCAAGTATTGTTTAGGGGGTCAATTTAAAAAGAAAAAAGAATTCGCTAAGGGGAGTATCGATGCTGAGAGTACGCCCTTAACAAATAAAGTTTATTTTACCAAATTAGTCTTCTTTACAAAAACCCTTTTTTTAGTTGTTAATTAAAAAAACTACGGTATATTAGTCGAACTGCATCAGATTTTTTATACCAAATTATCAATAATCTCATTTGTCGATATGCATCAGATCAAATAAAAATATATCATTCATATGAAATCGATATGCATACATAGAATATATTTTTATACAGTATCCCACCGACGAATTGGTCGATACATCCCATTTCCCCCACTTCGGCAACCCAACAACAAATACAAATTTCAAAAACTATGAATAATGTCGAACAAAAAAATATAATACAGTAGACATACGTCGTTCATGTTGTTATTTAGTAATTGACTTATTTCGGCGATGACAAATCAAATAAAAAAACAACCATCTTCCACCGAACAAAATTTGACACTACGACGTTTGGCTCTCGAGACTGACATAACAAAAACTTTAACCTTCATCGTTTACAAGACATTATATAATCGATTTCCCATACCTTGTCAACAACTTCTCCATCACCTTAAGATATCAGGAGGAGCGTTTCACGTTCTTCGTTTGCAGCATTATTTATTCTCAAACAGTCGCTTTTTTATTTGTAAATAATTTAGACATTTGGTTTTTCTGCATTTGAAATTAATTCGGATCTGGGATGGTAACTGATGTTATTACCAGGACAAAAAAGGAAACATAAAGAGTTAAGTACTTGAAGCCCTCAACATGTTTTTATGATTGAAGTACCCGCTTCCCCCTCTCCTTTAACAATATTTGGAGTATCAATAACAGTGCCCTTACAAAGATTCCCTAGTTAGAACATATAAAACACAAAACTCTTTTGGTTAATCTATAATCAAATGCGGCCTAATTTATTTTCTACACTATGAGATGCTAATAGAATAAATATATGTGGATTGTTCATAAATGATTAAAGAGGATGGGCTGATAGAATCAAGTTGTATATAAGAAGTTATATTAAGCTCTTGTTTATCATTGAATCTACTATCGAGACGTATATCCAACGGTTTAATTGATAAGTGTGCTTTTATCCATGTAATATAAATCTTCTAAATAGTCATACCTGTTAGGCATACACTTAACATGCATACATAAAGTGACTATTGTGACAAATAAAGACATAGTACATTAAATCTAAGCAGAGATATGTTAAATCTCAGCTAGTTAACAAACATAATAATAATAATAAAAGGATTTAACAGTTAAGATATACCATTGTTCCCCCTTTGTAACCTGACCCTACCAAAAAAGGGGAAACTTTTAAATAGGGCAAGTTAACAAAAATTAAGAATTCTGGAATCTGGGCATCAAGCTCAAGTAGCTCTGCAAAAAGACATGCACCAGCCAGGAATCAAACCCGGGTCTATACCGTGGCAGGGTACTATTCTACCACTAGACCACTGGTGACTAATGTTAATTTAAGCTTTATAATTTTTGTATCGATATTGAACACTTAGTTACAAATACACACCTATCCTTTAAAAAAAAAAAAAAAAAAAACTGATTCACATTTATTATTCTGATAAAATTTGTAGTTTCATTTCATAACGGCATGCATTTGTACTAATCATTTTATATTTCGTACCATTTTGAATTTCATTAAATAAACGCTACTATTTTCAAATAAATGATTATCTTATCGAGATAAGGGATCAGTTTTTTAGAAAGAAATACGTAATACTAATAACCACTGGTCAAAGTTAAGTTGAATGCAGTGAGCTTTATTTGTCGACGTCATATTTATGTTGTAGTTATGCTTTACACCTCAGCACTCTAGGTTATGATCGCTTAAATTAGCTCATGACCTATATGTCGTTTGCATAGATATATATAGTAATCAATATGAAATCTATCAAAACCCCAAATCAAAGGGTCCAAGTTTTTAATAAAATAGCAGGATGAAAAAAAGAGTGTTATGATGGCAGTTATCCGTGCTATAACCTTCAGTTGCAACTGCATTTGCATTTGTTATTGACTATTAATAAATATAATAACCCACACCGTAACTTTTTATGATGGTTATACATCATATTTTAAAAAACAATAAATTCAAGCAAAATAAATATTATTATTTTGAACCGACAAGTTAGTTTTATAAGGATCATAACACTTAATGAATAAAACTAGGGCTGGAAATATTTGTCATATTACCACTTACCAGCCATTACCAACCGCTACCAATGAAAGTGGTACCGAACAATCGGTAACCAATTTGATTGGTACGGTATGTCTAACCACATGAAAATTTACGGTACGGTAATGGTAATTGAGCATTAACAATGGTAATTACCATACCTACCATATATCTTAAACAATACATATGTATGTTCTTATATTTTATCATATATTTTTATTACATAACAAAGAACTTCTAATATACCTTGCCAAAAAAAAAGAACTTCTAATATTGAATGATCTAATAAAATATCTAGGAAAATACTATTACGATACAAGATTGAATGCAATTTTTATTATATATATATATATATATATATATATATATATATATATTAGAAACGCTATAATTTATATGGTATTTTCATTCATCCATAAAGTTTTCATGCATGTTTGACTACACAAAATAAGATATATATAAATTATAATATAATAACAAAAAAAAATCAATTTTAATATTTAATATTTTAACATGAAATATTGTAAACAAAAAGATCTCATACTAGTGAACGGTAAAAACTTATTACCGATCTCTACCAACCATAAACCGAACTATTGATAACCGATTTCTTTGGCTGGTAATGGTATGATTTTTCTGTTATCATATAAAGTCGGTACGGTAATGGTTTTGAGTACAAAGTTCCGGTACCGAACCGATTCCACCCCTAAATAAAACAAGGGTTTGAGGTACAAACGCCTCAAAACTAAATAATGGCTATTAGAGTCGACAAAATAAACTGAATACAATTAAGATGATAGAAATAACACTATAAATGTATTTTCTATCCAAAGTAGAATACATGAATACGATCTTGTTCCCCTCACCTGTTGCACTATCCCTAGTAAGCAATAAACCCTCACCTTCGTATTTTTAACTTCCAAATTTTTCACGCATATTTTATCAATATACAACATTATTAATAACCGACTATGATTCTAGATTTATTTTTCAGGAATTGGTTTGTTCGTTTATAAACAAATCATGCATGCACACGTCATAAGACATGTGCTATTGAACGGTTGAGCATCCGATGGCACAACCATAGTAGCACTTTGTATAAGTGCACCAAGCAAGCAAAAATTGTATCAATGCGATGACGTTACTTGGTCACTCAATGGTTGATAACATGTTCACTTTTAGTTACGTTTGAAGAGGGTCTTTTGACTCAAAATATACACCAAAATATTATATTTATACTATCATTTACCATTTATTTATTCCCAATCTAACAACAAATTGCATAAAAATATTAAATATGACCCACAATTATAATAGTTGAGCATCATGATCGTCACGTATGAAAAAATATTAAACATATGTGAATTAAAAACTACATTCATGCATCGATTATGAAAATAGATCAGTTAACTTGTAATATGAGCTAATAAAAAACATATAGAACCCCACAATAAGTTCGATAGGTATATTAATGGTGATGCTTTCTATTTCATCTGCATTTACTTTTATCTAAAGGCGAACTGCTAGAAGCAACTTGCATGCACATCGGCAACCACATAATGATAAGCAAAAATAAATCAATTTAGCATAAAAAATCCAGCCAACTTCTCTTGCAGCTTACAATTCTTTGAAATCGTGAACATGTCCAAAAAACCGTAGTCTCGTAACAATAAATAACAAGGGGATACTGTTATTCGTTAGTATTTTATGGTAAATGTTACAATTATGCATCCTAATAGATAGCAGACAGCTTTTAATATTTTATGCAACAGCTGTTCTGATAAATGTGAAAAATTAACAAAACATTAGCTCGCATAGAAAATTCACCATATAATTATAACCAAATTATAAGTATCACAATGCATTGTTGTCAAAAATCTGTAAACCTTACGATTTGAATCCCATTTCGAATCGAATCTATCCCTTTACAATTCGATTTTTATTCCGGCTAATACCGCAGTTTAGGAAATCATTGAATCCAAATGAATATGTCGAATGATACTTATTTGGATCTACAATTCCAATCTAATAATTTTCAAAAAGAGTAACTTGAACGAAAGACAATTTTTTTTTTTTACCGTTTTGTTGAAACATCAAAATCAATTTCAAAATGTGTGCAAATCATAAAACATAGAATTTTTAAATCCACGGTTTATGATTTAAATCCTGTTTTGATTTAAATTTTGAATTTCACAGTTTACGATTTGAATCTCATTTTAAAAACTTGTCACAATGGACTAACATAGCAAAACTGGAAATATTCCATGTACATTTGTTAAGTCTAAACTAAAAACTAATTCTAGCAAAACGCATGAATAGTTTTCTTCATTATAAATTTGCATTTCCAGCTTAATAAAATAAACGAAAAAATTGTAAAAAATTGAAAATGTTTCATGCATGTTTGCCAGGTCTAAACTAAGGCAACATGCTACAACACAAACAGCAACCAAAGAAACGTCAATACAAGTAAAGGTTGTATTACGATAAATGTGATCCACATACCTTTTTAGCAAGCATATCCGATTCACTTCTCCAGGATTTAGAAGCGACCCTCCTCTCTCAGAAACTCTATATTTATATGGCATTATTTTCATCTTCCCTCATTCTTTATGCGTCCAAGTGTATAGACATACATCAAAAAAAGGTTCAAAATAATAATGCTTTAACTATGAGTGTTGTGAAGGAAAATTTTCATTTAGGCCCCGGGAAAATCTATTTTAAGTTTAGGTCTCAACTGAAAATTATTATTAAACATGCATCTTTTCCACAATACAGCGTTCTTATACATACGCTCTTGAAAACGTGCAGGTGTAGTTTCTAAGAAATAAAAATACTTGAGCATTTTGAATTTGCGCAAATACAAATTAAAATTTTGTATTGTCGTATTTTCAAAATGTGCATATACAATCTTGCATTGTTGTCAAAATTTTTAAAATCCTACGATTTGAATCACGTTTCAAATCGAATCTCTCCCTTTACGATTCGATTTACATTTCAATTCAAATCTAGCTAATACCACAGATTAGAAAAATCATTCAATCCAAGTTGGTATATACGGTATACTTATTTGAATCTACCATTCCAATTCTAATCATTTCCAAACAAAATAAAATTGAAACAAGAGAGAAAATAAAGTTTTAGGTTTAGATATAGAAGTTCAAACATCAAAATAAATTACAAAATATGTGCCAATTTTTAAAATATGGAATTTTTTTTAATCTACGATTTAAACCTCGTTCCGATTTGAAGTTTGAATTTTATGATTTACGATTTGAATCTTATTTTGTAAACCTTGCAATCTTGAATATTGAAAAATAGGCCTATTGTTATAATAATTTTTGCAAGACATCTAAACTTGAAGCAAGTTTTTTTCAACAGCCTAAAACAAAAACAAAAATCGTTATGAGAATTGAAAGTTTTATATATCTATTGTTAGCCTAATGGATTAAATAAAAAAGTTTGTGAATCACAATAAAACATATCAGACTTGCATTATACATATGAAGATCTAAATAGAAAATGCACAATTTATAAGTTCTCATAATCGTCATTTGTATTTAGAACCCTGTTTTAAGAAGTATGTGCCTGGCCGAACCTCACAGAATAATTGATAAATACAGCACTGAATCAATGGCCGTTTCCAGATAAAAAGCTAAGAAATTATGGGGGGAAAATCAGCAAAAACTATCTAAAATTTATAACAAAAAGCCAGCGTATTGGAATTCACAACTAAAAAGGTCTGAATTGCTTGTTGTGCTACTTATCTGAAACATCCATCAAAGCAACAGGAGAGCATAATTAAATTGTGAAGAAAACAAAACACTCAAAATTCATCTGCCCCTCTTCAAAGCGATAGAAAAGACATCAACTACTTATAAAAAGAATGAACATACCAGTAAAATTTTGAACCTCTCCACTATATGTTGTCACGTAAGAGCTTACTGGTAAAGTATTCAAAAAAGCATCCCTCTTCAAAGCACAGCTCTCTTCCCTTAGATTAAAATACCCCTCTCTCTCAAGCCATGCTTTCTCCATTATCATTCTTTCACTTTCAGTTCTTTTCAGGAACTGCTTCCACTCATTTTCAAACATTCTTCGTTCTTAGCAAGATTATATGATATTTCTTCTTACTGTTCAAAAACTTCATTAGATATATTTCCACAAGGTAGCTTTTGTTTCCTGGTAGGAGTACTTGTTTCGGATCCAAGAAGGAAATTTGAGTACATGCCATTGAAGTATGTAAACTCATAGCAATTTCTAGACTGGGTGCCTCAATTTCCGGTAGAAAAATGTAGCGCACAAGGAACTGATAAAACTATGAAAACTTGTGACATTTCTTGCTTTTGTTAGACATATTACAGCAAGTGATACAATGAGCATAGCTATTAAAAAAAAAAAAAAAAAAAGAGGGAGAGGGAGGGAGGGAGGGAGGGAGGGAGGGAGAGAGAGATTATTAATTAGCATAAATAATAGAGATATAATTGATTAATTCCAAAATCACAGCCTCTTTCTGTTATTTGAAGAAACAGGTTACTAACTACAGATCAAGTTGTTCTTTTTCACAATGCAGGATATTTATTTTTCAACTATATAGTAATGGTACTGAAGAGAAATTGGTTCGCAAATAGTTAAAGAGCCTCTTTGGCCACTGGTTATGTACAAAAACATCTTATAACCTACTGCAGTAATTGTAACCGTTTGACAAATCAAGGGTTTGACTTGAAAGTAGCAAATCATTGGAAAAACAATCATTATTAAAAATTCAACTTGCATATCCACACACTCCACTTCTTAATTACATATTTGAAACTTGTTAAAAATTATTGAAAATTATAAATCAAAATTACTCATAATTTTACTGATTTGTAAAACAAGATGTTGCCGAACGGCAAATGTAAAATTTGATTTTAAAACTTGTGTCTATAACTTTACTTCTAGTTACATTTCAGGTTGGGTAGGAGTTAATAAAAAGAAATCGTGCTAGACTGTAAACATCACAAAACCCAAATAAGATAAACGAACTCATAAATCATACCTGGTAAAGTAAACAGATCTTTCCTCTTGCATTTACGCTGATTTGCAGTTCGAAAATATCCTATCCCCGGCGTTCTCGATGCAGGTACTCACCAAAGCGTTTTATTTCTCTTTCTAACAATGATCTCTCTCTAATTCCCCTCTTATTTCTATTACAGTTACAGCCCTAATTTCTTGCCCACTCCATCGAATTGCGCTCTCCTCGTTCGATCTATCCGACCTAGATACAGCATAGGAAGTATGACTCATAATTCGTCTGTTAATCCTAGAATTGTACGGTTTAGAATTTGATGAGACGACCTCCATATTCGGGAAGTGGAAGAGTTTCCGGTGATTTAGGATCCCGCGAAAGGAATGGGGTTAGTAGACATTTGAGCAGCAAAAAGTGTTTGGCAAATTATTTTCATACAGCTCTGATTTCTTAATACACACACCGTGAAATGAAATGACAAAAATATCTCTTCGGACATTCTGTCATTCACAAAATTACCCTTTCATATTTTCCTCGTCTCCCCTCTTTGACCTTAAAACTAAATTACATAAAACTGAGAATTTACTGTAATAAATTTACCTAAATTTCGAAAACAAAAAAAAACAAAAAAAAACTTTATTTTTTAACATTAGCATTGTAAATTATTTGATTGTTTTTATTTTAAAAATCAGCTCCATTTATTTATATATGATAGAAGATAGAACTCATTTGAATTAGAGTGTTTAGCTGTAAAAGTTGCTTAAATTAATATTTTAGGTTTATTAACTTCATAAATTTATATAGATTTAATCATATATCATCGGTTTTAAAGTTTTAATTAAATGCAATATGAGGAGGGGATGAAAATGCAATTAAGTATAAGGGCAACATAGTCATGGTTTTTCTTATTAAAACATTGGTGTAGGCTAAGAAATTACTGGTATATAAATAGAATTTGCCAAAGTGTTTTTTGGGCAGGGTCTATAAACCGAGTTTAGGGTTCTTAAGCATCTCCAAGCCTTATGTGCCTTTAATGTGACTTTAGCGCGCTGCATATGGGTGGCAATTTCGTTGAACACCAGCAAAATCAGATTGGGTAGGAGTTAATAAAAGGGTGTGCTCACATCTCACTTTACACTTTTGATCATTTTTACAAATTTAATAGATTGGGTTATTTTTAATCTACTTCATATCACCACTTTCTGTCTTTTCACTCAATCAATAATAATCGTACTACTTCTTAAACAACGTAAAATCTCAGTTATCAAACCTTATTAAGAAAAAAAATTGGTTGAATAGAGCGTGGAAGATAAAGACAAAAAAAAGTTAGTTTTGTAGATCATGCTGCATAATTTATTATTTTGTTGGATAAAAAATTATTTCTAAGGTTTCTATTAATTTTTATAGAAGATTTCTTCCAATCTTCTCTCTGCTTCGAGTTTGGAAGACATTAAATTCGATGACATTGTAAGTTATTGAATTTTAGGGTTTTCTTAGAACAACAACATATATGTTATATTTTACAAAAAAAAACTCATTTTAATTGTTTTTATTCGTTTTTGTAGGAAGATAATGTGAATGACGATAAACTTGAGAGTGTTATTATTGTTTCAACTGAGAACTATGTGGATGATAGTAATAGGCTGCAAGATGATCGGTCAAATGTCGTTGAAGACACAAAAGTTGATTTGACAGATCAGTTTAGAACTGATGAAATATTTAGTTTGTACTTAAGTTATAACCATTAATACATGTAAACCTGGAAGTATGTTAATTTTTTTGTTAAACTATGTGATTTCAGGTATTTGATTCGCATAACGCGTTGACTCGGTGCTGTAAAACAAAGGGAAAAAGTTGAATATTGTTGTAGTAATTATAAAATCCGATAAATTAGGGCCTAAAAGTAAACAAAGGTTACGATCGGATTGTGAAAGGGCCGGAGTTCATCGTAGTCATCAACAAAGGGCAGCAAAAATGGAAAATACGGTGAAACGACCTAGAACTAGTGCAACTAGAAAATGCAATTGTCCATTTCGATTGAAAGATGTATTTAGAGGAAGATAAATGGAAATTAGCTGTAATCATTGAGATGCATAATCATAAACTTCCTCACACGTTAGAAGGACATCCTTTTGCGGCACGATTGATGAACTAGGAGAAAAAATTCTTAGAAGACATGAGTATTGCGGGTGTGCTGCCAAGAGATGTATTGGTTACGATTAAAAAGTCATATCGAGAAAACTTCTCGACTTTGAAGACTGTCTAGAACGCTAAATATAAAATGCAACTATCAGCGATGGAGTGTAGATCCGCGATGCAACATCTAATGAAATTGCTTACAGAGAAGCACTATGTGTATTTTAATAAGGCTGATGTGGAAACCGATCATTTGATAGATATAATGTGGTCTCATCCGGAATCATCGGTATTGTGTAAGTGTTTTCCATCAATTCTTCTGCTCGATTGTACATATAAAACAAACCGATATAATATGTCTTTGTTGGAAATGGTTGGTATGACTTCAACGGGTCGAACATTTAGTATTGCTCATGCATTTCTAGCACACGAGCGGGAGGAAAACTACGAATGGATGCTAACAAAGTTAAAACATTTTAATTTACCTGAAAAAGAACCCGAGTTAATAGTTATGGATAGAGAATAGGATCAAGAAAAAGAAAAATCGCGGACAAAGTTGATGATGTGGTTATGGCACATGAGAAATAATGTCATTACGAATTGCAAACCGGAGTTTAAAATCAATGAGGTTTTCGAAATGTTTTTGCAAAATTGGAAGATGGTGATTCATGCACCGACTAAAGATGAATTTTGGATGTACTGCAATGATTTTCAAAGTTACTGGGTAGACTATCCCAAAAGCTTGAAATACATTCATAATCAATGTTGAAGTACAAAGAGTATTATGCTTTTGCATGAACAAATAAAATTAAACATCCTTATAATAGAACAACAACTCGAGCTGAGTCTTCTCATGCTCAATTGAAAAAACATCTTGGTTCGTCTAGATCATCATTTGCGGTAGTATGGTCAAAAATGAATAATATGTTGTGTCTATAACATACTGAAATTAAATCCACTTTTGAAAGAAGTTTAGGAGCCGTACGGAATTCTTATCAAGTTCCATTGTTAAAACAATTACGAGGTAAGACCCTTTTTTTGTTTTGGATTTGATTGTCAAAGAAATGGGCAAAATTTGTTCTGTTGCTTTGGATGTTTCAGTTTGTGATTATTTGAATCGACTTGTATATGATCTTCCATGTGCATATGAGATATATAAATATCACATCGATGACATGTCAAATCCAATTGAAATCGTAGATGGTCATTGGAGAAAGTCAAATTATGTTTCACAAGTTGAAAAATCATTTGAGTTTGTCCACACAGCTGAGTTTGAGTTAGTTAAAAAATATTATGATTCGTGCACGACTGAGGAAAGGGAAGTTCTACTGTTGAAGCTAAGAGAAATTATATTACCAACCACGACTTCTACCTTGGAACCAAAAGTAGAGAAACACAAAGGAAGATCAAGCGGTAGTAAGAACAAGTCAATTAACAAGTAAGTCAAAAGTCAAAAATCAACAAAACGGAATCCCTTTGCTTTTGAAATAGCAAAAACTACTACTGAATTTTTTTCTCAAGCTAGCGTAAACAAGAAGCTACATCCGAAACATAAAAACCCTAATGTGAAGTTTGATGAGTGCGACATACCTCCAGCAAAATAAGATTTTAAGTATTTAGCTTACTTCCCAGCTTTTCTACACCAATATATTGAAAACATTGAAGTTGTCATGGGAGATGGCAATTGTGGATTTTGTTGCATTGTTGAACAAGTCGACGAACTAAATTCTGATTTGAGATAAACAAGGAAATCGGTATTAGCTGAATTGATGAAAAACTGGGAATTGTATGTCAGACATTTTGACATAAAAAATTGCGAAGAATTAAAAACAGCTACCCATTGTGATCTTAGTCCTTGTTTTTAAAGCTAATTGGATGATAATGCCTAAAATTGGATGCTTAGTTGCAAATGCATTCAATAGTTGTGGTTTACATATCCAATCGTCAAAGTTTGACCTTTTTCCAACATGAAAGGGGGTCCGGATTTGCACATGACCTTCAATTTATTATTTTCGCAAATATCATGGACTCTCACTTTATAAAGCTAACGCTCCGGGAAAACACACCGATCCCACCAGTCGTAGCTTTTGGAATAGATTGGCAACTAAGGAAGCGAAGAATGGAGCGAACTATATGTTGATCGGCAAATATAGTTTGTTCAACTGTGTCCACCTAATATGGCCACAAAGGATAATTACTAATGTATTGAAATGTAAATTTGCAAATTGTGTCGCATGATTCAAGTTGGATGCTAGTTATTTTTGTAATCGGTTTTGACTTCTATACATCGATGCATATATGGCTTATACATGTATTTCCATGTTTTCAATGAAAATTTGATTTGTTCGAGATTACATTTGATTTTGTCTTCATATGTGCTTGTAGTATAACTTCTTTGTCATAACTAACTAGTGTTTTAATATATACAAATTATGTTCATGAAAATGTTTCATGTTTTGTCTGAGATTATGGCTTGTATGCAAATTATGTTCATGAAATTATGGGTTATATGCAAAGAAAGTTTAATTATGTTCATGAAAATAATTGTGTTCCATGTTTATAACATATTTTCACTCTGCTCGGTCAGTACCTGCTGAGAGTCTCAAAGTCAAAATGGTGTACAACCACCATTCAAATATATACAAATTAAAGTTGTTTCACCAAATAACGTACCAACAATGAAAGCTTTTACATTATTTCGGCAGTTCAAGACCGTGCGGTCATACATGACACTTAACAGTGGGACTTTGAGTTGGGTAAGCAAAGCCATGTTAAACCATGGCATATAGTAACCAAACTAATGAAACATAGAATGGTTGTTAGTTACCGTCCGTTAATAGAAACAACCGACCGGTGACCTTGTAAATTAATGTTACAAACATCACATTTTGCTCGGTGTTAAGAAACCATAGTTATACTACATATTTCAGTTACATATAGTCGAGCATTAACTTCACACAAGACACAAATCTATCATCAGGAGATCGGCCAGTAACCACTGATTTCTTTCCAAATTACATGGCACATAACCACCATAATGCGCAACCGACCAGTGAACAATATTTGGACAAGTCAAAGTCATCCAATGGGACGGCTACTTGTAAACGAATGTAGCATATATCTATGGCATATGATAACCGACCAGTGGAAGATTTCTTTTTTCATGTTAAAATAAACCCCTGGACGCCTGTTTACGACTGAATTTGAGTATAAACTTGCAGCAATTGATAGCCGTACAACGATATACAATACCGAACAGTGAAATATTTGATTTTTTTCATGTTACAAACAACTCCTAGGCGATTGTTTGTAACCGAAATCTAAGTAATGCTTACGGTAGTTTGCTGTCGAACAGTGTAAGAAATTTAGACGACCCTCTTGTGACATTTGTAATAAATTTATCCGACCAGTAGCTATCAAACCCAAAATAATATGAGTAGTAATTAACGTAATTCAATAACCAAACAAAACATTTCATGTAATTCAACAATCAATAACCGAACAAGACATTCCATTCCCGTGTTCAATAACCAAACAATTCAAACATCATTTTCAAAACATTCCATTCATTAACCAAATAATAACCGAGTTTACATACCCCTTGTACGACATAACAGTTGTTTGCTACAAACCAAATACAAAATAACCACTGTTTCATAGCCAAAATACAATGCAAACACCATTTTCAAAACACCAACATGCCCAAATAACTATATATATTTAACGGTCATTCTTTGCTTTTGCACATTTCTCCTGTTCATCTGGCTCGTTCAATGCTTCCTCCATCAAGTCCACTGCTTCGCGTTCCATAACAAGACAATGATTAATGGATCTCACACGAGTTTCTTTCATATTTTCCTTCAGTTTTTCCACGGCTTTCCCAGCAGCAATTCTCTGCATTAGAGCTGTAAACAAATAAGGCCAACATAATACAAGTGAAGATCGTATGTGCTCACCAACTTCTTAGCATTGTCAGGTTTCTTTCAGCTAATTCTCCTAACATCTGGGTATTGAACAATGAGATGCCACACACTCAAATAGCGTGGCATGTACTTAGTCGTACAATCCCAAGGATCAACTATCGGAGTGGACTGTGATTTTACAGAAAGTAAATGGTCTTGCCAATTTTCTAAGTACCAAAATCCAATATCGAATACAACGTTATATTGATTTGCATTATGACCTCTACGGCATTTTCTAGGAACCATTGGACTTGTAGGGATACGCTGAGCAATACTGAATTGATGTAGCACTCTATCGGGATAGTACGGTTCAGCAATATCAAAACACAAAAGCATGCCTTTGTAAAATGTCATTTCAAGCAACGTATAACGAGATCTAATGGCATGGTATGGATCCTAACATACCTAATGATAAACATGTCATTCACATTTCTATAAGTTCCAAATCAAAATAGACAACAATTATTTAACTTACGTCTTGTGGAGATAAATTGTCTAATTGTTCTTGAAGCCGTATTATGGCTGAAGTCGTGTCTCTTGACTGTTTCACTGGTTGCCATATACACATTTGTGGCATTGTATCATCATAATATTTATTAGGGACAACATTAGGTACCATGTGAAATGATCATAAATCCAAGCCTATAGCAATTTTAATTAGTACTAAAATTCAATACTTGATTAACTATTATAAACATTTGGAGAATAGAAGTCAAACAACTTACAATTAACAATGTCAAGTATTCAGCCATATGCTTTACATCTCGTCTTGAAGCCAACCCCAATTGACGGTACAAGAAGGCAGTGCTTCCATTCCCCATGCTTGTTCACTAAGATTATTTACATTCTCTAAATATCTCAAATACTGCAAAGGTACCTACGTTCCCGACTTATCACAGAATAATGTGCAACCCAATAAATATAGGAAATATGCATGTGCAACGACTACATAATCTCGGTTGTATCCTCTTTATTTTCCTTCTCTTTAATTGTTTCCAGTAGGAAGTTTAACTTGACTGAACCAGAATCGTTGAGTTGTTCCCTCGCAACAGATCGGTCGACACCAAGATAATCGATTATCAGATCGGTAGGAGTACGATCATCCTATTTTGCATAAATAGAACTGCTTACCACTGGTATTTTTAGAATTTTTGCGACATCGTCCAACATTATCGTCATTTCTCCAAAAGGCAAATGAAAAGAAGTTGTCTTGGGATGCCTCTTAATGAATGCTGAAATTGCCACGTAATCAACATACTTGTGTGAAAATTGTGCCAATGTGTACAAACCAGAATTTTTAATTCTCTGAGCAACTGTATTCGACATATCATCTATACTCCATTATATTCTTTCAACTTCGCTGTATGGGAAATGAATTTTAATGCGCCATGCTCCTACATAAACAAAATAATTAATACTATCATACATATTATGATATTTATTTGATAAAGTGAACAGAACAATAAACAACTTGCCTCATGCTTATTCCAAATAGAGACTCGAAACTCTTCAATAAAGATGTACTAATTGGCATTGAATCCACAAATTTACCAGAAGAAGGCCCGCTCGTAAATTTGCTAGACGAGGGCACGCTCGAAGGACGAAGAACTAGTTGCATGTCTTCTTCTTCATTGCGTTCATCATCATAACTAGATTCGTCATCCGAACTAGTTTCAGATGCTCGTTGCACAGAACCTCCTCGGAGCCAGTAGAACGATCCCCCAAAGCAGTAGAGCAATCATCCGAAGTAGTAGAACGATCCCCCTAGAACTACCCTTCGAAACATGTTCTTCAACCCTCAAATCATCTCCTCTATTTTCTTCAACATTCTCACCTTCTTCTGAAGTAGCCTTTTTCTAATTCTTCGCTGGTTTCTTATTCTTTGCTAGTTATGCGGCTCATGCGCGTCTTAATGAGGCAGTCATTGCTTCTCGACCTTTTTCTACAAAAAGCCATAAGATTACTTATAATGAATCAATAATATAGAAGCCTATTCTAGCCATACACAACCTGATGGTGCACATAATACATAATACACTTCAGCATATCATCTACACAGAGTTTTTCTAACTGATGTACATTGTGAATGATTACAGCAGCTCAGGCAATTTATTTTAATTTTTATTGTAAAGTGAATATATAGTATTTATATCAGTAAGACATTAGCTTGAGCTGGATGTTTGGAATTCATACACTAAACCGTGCATAAGCCCTTATTTAATAATTTAGATGCCATTTTCATTTAACTAACCAGAACTTTATAGGTTAAGTTTGTTCTTAATAAAAAAAAGTGTCTTTAAATCTGATATAAGAGTTACTTAAATATGGCTTCTTAAATAATAAAATTTACATCTTAAGCTATTATGCTTATCTTACTTTTAATTTTAACTAAACCACTAATTAAGATTGATTCTTTATGTGAAAATAATAATCCAACAAGTCTAAAATCAAGTTCTCATATCAAAATAATTATCTGAAAAACAAAAATACACATTATATGGTAATGTGACATAAATAACATATAAATTTACTGTATGTATATGTTAATTTGTGCAAGCACTCATACTAGCCATTCATACATGCTAGTATACGTATGCATCAAAATTCAAATGACGCGGTGAGAGACAAACAATAAATCCTTGCTATAAATAAACAGATCAGTTGTCCAAATAATAAGAAAAAATAAAGTCAGTTATATAAATCATTTTGTTAACAAATAATTGTTAGAAATGAGCAATATAACTTATTTCAATGTCTTTATCCAATGACTGTCAACACCATGCAAATCTTTTTTATTTAATTACTCCATGTAACATAATACAACATAGTATCCTCGTAAAAGTTGTAAATAGATGAATAACTATCTACTGCTAAAGTCTTTTAACAAAGGAAGAAAAAAAAAATTCAGAGTTGATAGAGCAAAAATATAAAAATGAATAGAGAGTTGAAATTGCAAAAAAGTTATTAAAGAAGAATGTTCTCTGGCATACGATTGACAACCACCGACCCAAAATTCCCAACGGTTATAAGCAGTAGTTTGAAATTTATTTTATCCAGCACTTTAATCCGTTTGATTTCCCACCACCGAATGATATGAGATACGAACGGTGAATGGGGAACAAGTGGAAATTTCAACTAATCTATCAACATACACGGTCGACAACGACCGATACCCCAACAAGCTCTTCGTTTACGAAGAGCTTTTCATACCAATCAACGATTTCAAAAACAAATTCTAAGACAACAGCTCACATCAATTTCAGAAAAAAATAAAAATTACGGTTAGATCTTACTTGATTGAGATGACTTCTGCCCTTTCATCATCGTCGCACGTTATCATCTTCGTACAATTGAAATTGCGTTGGTAATTTAGGAGCTCTTCGAGCTTGACGAGGGCTGAACAAATTTCTGGAAGACTATTTTTTGGAAACAAAGGAGAAAGAAATGAAGTACAGTGGTGGTGGTAGTTTAAATTTTAAAAATGAATGTGGTGTAAGGGAGCAGAAATGCTTAATCAAGGAGGTGGCCTTTAGTTAAGGTGGTCAGGAGTGGAAAGTGGGGTGTGAATAGCAGCATACTAAAAAGAAATCATGTTAGACTATAAACATTACAGAACCCAAATAAGAAAAACGAACTCATAAATCATACCCTGTAAAGCAAACAGATCTCTTCTCTTGCATTTATGCTGATTTGCAGCTCAAAAATATCCTATCCCCGTCGTTCTCGATGCAGCTACTCCCCAAATTGCCCTAAGTAATCCTCAATTTCAGTAATACTAACCCGAAGGTAAATCTGAGTTAGATGATATAGAGATCCGACTAATATTCTTTACTAAACACAACAACGCACTTTTGAGACTTGACCAGTTAGTTAGTAATTACGTATCAAAATACAAAATAATTTAGCGATGTGAGACTATAAGTCAACTAGTTTAGATGTTCTTTTAGTGCTGGTGTATTTATATACAACTCATTAATGTCGCAAGTTCCAGCCTTAGTGTACCTTACATCGGTGACTAATGGTTTCTGGATCAGTTAAACCTGAATCGAACCCGACTAAAACCCATAATGATTTCCAGAAATAAAATGTACCAAGAAATTCATTCTATCTTTAAAAGGAAACAAGACGGGCGTGCATCATTGCAGCAAAACATTTTATGGCATTGGTTTAATTGGTATGAAACTTCCCAGAAATGAATTTATTTAAACTGCGAAATAAGAACGTTTTAATCTGGCAAACAACAAATTCTTATGGAAAGTTTTTATTCACTCAAACAATTTCTGGCAAGTGTTTAATGAAATTTTGTTTTGCCAAAATCAAAATCTCATTCAAAGAACACGCAAGGGACAAATTGTATTTCCATAAATGATTCAGTTTTTCACGGCTTTAAATCGAGGGAACTAATCACGCAAAAATCATTAAGGGACCACAATTCTTTTGTTTCTAGTTTTGTATTTTTGGAAATCCATTAATCAATTACGCAGGGATCTTATAAGGGGCAAATTATATTTTGGAGATTTATTGAAGACCAGAATCACATTTCGGTTAATCAAAACAATTCATGCAAGTCATTTACTCACGCAATCATTTTTTAATCGAGGCAACCAAAAGAACAAATCACGCAACCAAAAGAGGAAACACAGGCAAATCAAGACCAAGTCATATATGGGAAATCAGAGAAGGATTTTTAGGAATTATCTATCCTATATAATCTACACAATTCATCACAGGCACATTGGGAAGATTATCGAAACCAAGCATCAAAATTTTGAGAAAAGATTTAAATCACAAAAACTCACAATTCCACTAAGAGTTTCGATCATCTATATTCCAAGCCAAATCAATCAAAGAACAGGAGCAACAACGTATTCGAGCCTTCAGAGATCAACATCCAGAGCATTTTATCACTTCATCGATTTGATTTGGGGACGATTTCAAAAACCCTAGGAGCCGCCGCCATGTTTTGGAGAAACAAAGTGAACAGGTCTAATAATTTGCAAATGGGTTGGCCTTGTCATGACTAGAAGATAACAAAGGGGGTAACCCTATTTTTAAAACTAGTCTTTTAATTATAGGGTTTTGGTTTAGCTTGTTTATTTTATTTTGCATTGTTTTTTGTTGTAAATTGAATTGTAATAGTCCAATCAGTTTCTAGGTCTATAAAATCTAGGAAACCAGTTAGTGTGCTAACTGGCAGTTTACTAGAGTCTGTAAAATGTAGGGGTTACTGGTTACAGGACTGTAATCAGGGGAAATCTGATCTAGGGGATTTAGATCAGTCTAGCGTTTTGAGCGTAGGATTAGAATGCGAGCGAGGGGTTCGCGAGTTTACATGGTCTTGTAAGCGGGATCTGTTCTATTACCTAGTAGAAACCTTAGGAATGCAGCAATAGGCAGGGTTTTGCCGAAGCTGGGTATATCATGTGTCATTTACTTACTGCATTTCTATTTCTACTACATTATGTGATCTGGTACTTTTAATATCTCGCTTAATTATTTAATAAACCCTATTCACCCCCATAAGGGTTAGTCTAGATCCAACAAGTGGTACCAGAGCAGGTATTTTGTTTAACTCTAGAGTCATGGGTCATTCTAGTTGTTAGCTCATTGCGAGTCAATCCAGTCACATTCCAAACATTTTTGATGGTACAGATTTTTTGAACTGGAAATTAGAAATGAAATCTTGTTTGAAATCTGTTAATATTAAATATTGGGATGTTGTTAACAATGGAAGTGATATAATAGATAGGAATATTAATGCTCGTGCTATGCATATTCTCTATTCTCATCTTAGTAATAATCAACTTGATCTTATCTCCCATTGTTTGACTGCGCAGGAAATTTGGAAAACTCTAAATACGAAGTATGGACAAATTGACAACAACTGCTCAAAAACCCCGAAATGTCAACTCAAGTTCAGATCTATGCTTAACAGATTTTACAAATGATAATCCAGATGGATCTGTCGATGGAGACCCAATAGATGATGAAACTAAAGATCTTTCATATGAAGATTTGGTTTATTTTTGTACTGACTTAACCAATGTTGTTGATAGTCTCAAATCAAAAAATAAAATTCTGAAATATGAAAAACTTGAGTTGATCACTAAAAATAATATTTTGGAATAAAAACTTGAAAATATCATGAAAGTTTCAAACTCTGATTGCAAGGATTATTTCAACTCGAAAAACAATTTAGCTCATCTCAATGAAAATATCCAAAAGCTTGAAAAACAAATTATGAGATCAAAAGAAAAGGAAGGTGAGAAAATCTGTATAAAAAATTCCTTGCGAAAAGAACTGGAAACTTTTAAGACTTCGAAAAATTGCAAATGTGAAATTGCTGAGAAACAAAAATGTTTTGAAAATGAGATTTCTGAGTCCAAGGCCAAAATTGAAAAGCTTGAAAATGAACTCTTGGTTTTGAATGAAAATGATGCCGAAAAGAGTAAGATTGTTATAAATTGTTTTTCGAATTTAATAAAAGAAAATAGTGATCTTAAATCCCAAATTCAATGACTTAAATCAGCTTTGGATAAATTTTCTAATGGGGAAAGTCATAAAATAATTCGTTGCAAAACCAATTTTCTATCGGAAATAAATGTGGCCTTGGCTTTGGAAAACTTGATAAATTTGCTCAAAAGAAGAAATTAAATGGTTTAAAAAATCCCTCAAATTGTTTTGGAAAAGACCATTTTGAAAATTCAAAATATTTTTTTTTAAAGGATTCTTAAATCATAATCGAAGTGAAAATTTGTTTGGTAACAAACCTCTTAAACGATCTTGGATCCCAAATAAAAATAAAACAACTAAAGTCAAATAGATTTGGGTTCCTAAGGGTACAAAAATAAATTCTAATGGATTTTTATACAAATAGATTTGGGCACCTAGAGTCGTGAATAAAACTGTGAGTGGTTTTACAAATTTTGTTAGGCCACTAGATCCCCTAAACTGTTAGGCACCTGTAACAACCCGGAAAATCTGAACTAATTTAAAAATTTTATTTTGGCAATTTTGGTGAATTTTGAATATTTATTTGAATAGAATTAGAAGGTATATATTTATTTGAATCGACGTTCGAATATAAATATTTATTTTTAATTACAAAAGGAATTGAAAATGACGCGGTAGTTTGAAAATTCGATTTCGAATTTCAAATGAATGTACATGATTCAAAATAAACCGGATTTTAGCGAAACTAAAAATATTAGAATCTACTTGAAAATATCTTTTCCGAAAAATTGAAATTTCATAGCAGGAATAAAAAGTTATGCCTAGTTGAAAATTCAGAATAGTCGCTATGGAAATATAGCCCTTAAAAATAGAAATTTTGCAAACGACCTCCCTTTTCGACGAAACCATTTTTGCTGGATCCGGGATGTCAATTTATTGCTAGATTCCAAAATTCGTAATTTTTGAATCAATATGTGGGCATGGCGAAGTAAAACTTGTTTTGACAGTTTTAGTCAATTTGGATCGACTAGAAAATGACCATTTTTCAAACGGTCTCCAAATTTGATGAAATTAGTTTTGTTAGGACCGTATCGTTAATACGAAGCTAGAAAATATTTTTCGGGAATTTTTAATGTCCGTATGTGGCCCCGGTAGATTGAAATGTGCGTTGAAACTCAATATATAGATTTATATTTTGATTTTGATGGAAACCGATCGAAACAGTCGAATCGGCTTACCAGACATATCCCATTGTGTCCGGAATGGGGGTATTTGGTTAAGGACGACAGGCGGTGGGTTCGATTTAGAGGTCGGATGGAGAAATTACATATAAAATATCAAGGCATTGTTGTATATAACCGTGTTGTATACACAATTATATGATTTTTGTCTGATGATAACAACCAAATATATATTAATAAATGTGTTTGTTATTGTACTTTTTCAATATATACATCATAGATAGGAATATAATATTTATTTTTAAATAGAATATGACTGTACAGACATTCATATATTCATACAGTATTTTATTTAAATATAAATATTATATTTCAACATTCAAATAGTACAAATTATATGACTCCACTATTTGTACACATTCACAGATATTTCAACATGAGATTGTACTTGTAAATAAACAATATACGATAAACAAATTTGTTTGAACACAATCAAATAATATTTCAATCAGATTTATTTATTACAAATATTAGTACAATTTGTTTTCTATACATCAGCTTCTCACTATACATCAGCTCAACATTCAATATACAGTCACTTTTACATGCATACAATCTTATTGACACCGACACATCACTTAATACAGACTTTTTGATTTATACTATCAACTGTCTTCAGTCTTCTGTCTTTACACTACACAGTCAGTCCAGTCTTCATACCTGTCATATACAGGAACACACACAGAGTATCTGAAACAGAAATATTTTTTTAAAAAAAAACTTTAGCAGATATATTTTTTTTATTTTAAAATTTTTATTTTCCTCAGTTTTCTGGTGTGTTTTCTCATCATCTTTCTGACTTGATCAGCCTCAACATAACTATACTGGTTTGCTGATCAGAACCAGCATTAAACTCATCTGATTCTGACCAGCCCCAACACAGTACAGTCAGTCTGCTGATGTGTATCACAGTATCACATATTCATACAAGACAGGTCAAAAATCAAAAGGGAAATGGAAGTGAAAAAAAAAATTCAGAGCATGAAACTCAAGCCAGAAATACATGGTCATGGTGGAGCATGGTACAGCATTTCAAATCAGCAAAAGTGATGATACAAATACATGACAAAGCAGGACAAACTTGTGTGTGCACAAGTGTAGTCTCAGGTGCAGCAGGATGGTTCAAGCTAAGCAATGGATCATGGAAAATCAAATGGTGCAACTCAACATATACAAGTACATATATACATGAACACAACAATACATCTCACAGTCCAGCAAATGAAAGTGAACAAAGTGATGGCAACAACAATGGTAAAGCTCAGATCAATGTGGAACATGTTCACATTTGAAATCAGTGCAACAATGATGAATCAAGTATTGCAGCAGTTCAGAAAGGTCAAAGCATTTGTGTATGATCAGTTCACACAAGCAAATTAGTGAAACAGGTGAACACATGATGGTGCAACAAAGCATCAGCTCACATGTATGTGAAGGAAACAAGAAAGGTTCAACATGTTTTTTCAAGTCAAGTATAGCATCTGTTTTACAAAACTGGTCATGGGTGCATAAGCAAGAATAACTACCCAAGTATATAAATATGTATGTACATGTGTACATACAAAGTTCAACATGATGAGTCAAGCACAAATATACATGCATATGCATATATGGAGCAATATCAACATGCACATATACTTGACAAGGCAGCATAATAATTTATGGTTAAGCATCAGGGGATTCATAATCAATGCAGGTTAATCAAGCTCATTAATAATCATCTCATACCAAGGACAGAATGAACACTCGTGCAGGGGTGAGCAGCATACATATGAAAATGAACATGAAGAAATGATATGCAGAAAATCAGCAAGGAGGATCTTTACCAATCAATCAATGTTTATCAAAAACTGTTTTGTTCAGAAATATTTGGCAAGTTTAATTTTCCAGCACAAATGGAAAATTATTCAAGGCAGTTTTTTATTTCGAAGCAAATTTTTGGCAAGCATTAAAGCGTTTTTAAAAATGATCTAACATGGCAAGAAACATATTTGTGTTTCTAGATGATCAAAATTGGCAATGAAATTAATTTCCAGTTTTCTATTCACAACAGTCATGGAACAATCAAGCCAAGAAATTCGAACGAGGCAACAAAATCAATCAGAGAATTAGTCAGAACAGAAATCATGCAAGGAATTGATTTCAATATCAATCAAGCTTTTATTTGCTTCCTGATATCAGAATGATCTTATAACAGCAAGAAATCATGTAGTTTTATTTCTAAGGAACTATATTTTGCAAGTGTTAAACTTTGGAAATGAATTCAAACTTGGCAATAATGATTTCCATAAATTCTAGTTTTTTTTATCACGGTGAATTTTTGGGCAAGAAATAATCTTTTCGAATTCAAGGCAACAAGTTACAATTTCAATCAAAGATTTCAAAAGGGGAATCTACGCAATAATTCCTCAAACCAATCAGCCAGGTCACATGTTACGAAATCAAAGGAATAGGAGTCTCTATACCCTATAAACAACACCACTTCATCACAGGCGTTTGCATCAAAAAAAAAAGCTCGCATTCAAAGAACAAAAATCAAACTCAGAAATACTCACAGAGAATTTGATTGAGAGGAAGAGCAACCCCAAAATCGAAGCATCATAGAGCCAAACAGTTTCGAGCATCAAAGAGAAATCCAATTCATCAAGCAATCGATCAATTTGGGGAAGTTTTCAGAAACCCTAGCATTTTTCCACAGAGCCGCCACCATTTTTGTTTCCCAGGGCAAAATAGAGATTGGGCCAATAAAATGAAATAGGGGTGCAACACAATTGTGAAGGGGTCGGCGTACTCAAGTTCTAAAGGGAGATTTTTTTTTAAAAAAAAATCTAGGTTTTTTTTAAATTTTGTTTTGTAATTTTGTAAAACAAACGAACAGTTACTAGAGACTGTAAAATTCTAGGAAACCAGTTAGTGTGTTAACTGGCAATTTACTAGTCTGTAAAAAACTAGGGTTACTGGTTACAGGACTGTAATCAGGGGAAATCTGATCTAGGGGATTAGATCGGTCTAGAGTTTTGAGCGTAGGGTTAGTACAGGAGCAGGCGCTGCGAGTTTACATGGGTTTGTAAGCAGAATCTGTTTATAACACCTAGTATAAACCTTAGGAATGCAGCAGTAGGCAGGATTTTTCCGAAGCTGGGTATCTCTGTGTGTTATTTCCTTTCAGCTTTTTATTTCTTCTGTATTCTGTTATCTGTTGATTATTTAATACCCTGTCGAATTTTTAATATCAAGTAAAAACTGTGATAAACCCTATTCACCCCCTCTAGGGTTAATCTAGATCCAATAGGCCACACTTTTCATTAAAGAACAAAAAATCCTTGACCCCGTCGTTACCCAGGTCCCCCCCCATTCTTCCAACCGCCACCACCCTAGGCCATGTCACCCACCACCGTTCCCCTCCCCAGGCCGTCGGCCGTCAGCGCCACCCCTCCCCCCACCATCTCTGGCCCCGTCGACCACCCTCTTCCCATCTCCGAATCCCTAAAGCCCCAAACCCCAAATCCGACCGCCACATCCCATTTCCGGCCACCCACGACCCGGCACGACCCCCCACCGCCACCAGCTACCCACCCCGCCCCCTCTGGCCCACCACCTCCGACCGTGGGACCCCGGCAAGAAAAAAATCTGATTTTTATGGTCTTCGGTGTCTACATTTCAGTCTAGATCCGTTCAAGCCTCTTCCGTGAGCCTCCTCCGATCGTCAATCCGCCGGTGAGCGTTTATTTACATTTTTAGTTGTTCATATGATTAAAAATGCGATTTTTATTTATAAATATCATACATAAAAATATGATTTTTATTTATACGATAGCAACGATTAAATAAAAATACGATTTTTATACATATGAAAGAGCAATAAAGATAAGATATTTTTATATAAAGAAAGACAAGATTTTTGTAAAGAAAGACTATATTTTTATATGAAGAAAGAAGAGATCTTTATTTGTTTAAAGATCTGATTTTTATTTGTTTAAAGATAAGATTTTGTAAATAGGAAGATATGATTTTTAACGATATAAAAAAATAAATTATATATATATAAAGACCATATGAAAATCTGAGTTTTACATAAAAGGCTTAGAATAAAAATATGATTTTTTTTAATGTGATTCTCTTTATATAAAAATTCGATTTTTATATATATGAAGTAGCGATAAAAATTCGATTTTTATATATATGAAGTAGCGATAAAAAAAAAATCGATCTTTATATAAGAGGTAGAAATATAAAAATATAATTTTTATATAGAAAGAAGCATGGTAAAAATATATGAAGTAGAAATAAAAATATGATTTTTATTTATTGGAATGAGGCAATAAAAATATGATTTTTATATATGAACAACATGAAAAGGATGCGTTGGAATTTCAAACAAATCCAAACAGTTCAGAAAGAAAGACTGACAGAGTGGAACCCAAAGGTGAGAATTTCTCACCTTATATTTTATTTTCTAGTTAATATATACTAGGATGTAGACGGTGCTTAGCAGCACCCGACACCCGTCGTCCATAGACCATGGACGACTTGTTTGTTTATTTGATTTTGTTGTGAAAGTTGATTGTGTGATGTGGAATGGTATAAAATATTTTATAGTTAAAAATATAATTTTTAACGTGAATATGAATAAAATAAATATTCATAAACAAACTGGACGATTTGTTTATGTACACACATTTGATGGATATTGATTGGGACAATAAATTTTACACCTCGCCCGACTACACAAATAAAATTCATTATCTGTTGATTGAAACCGCACACGGGTATTAGGATGAAATTGGACATACACTAGTCCCAATAATTAGCTGTATGTCGATCGATTGATTCACAAGCTGTTATAAGCGTTAAATATTTATATTTGATGCTTATGCAGTGCAGAATGCACTTTGGATGATGGTTGACTGTGTTTGATTGTGGCTGTGTACATGTGTGTGAAATTCATATAAATCAAATTATATGGTGATTGACTGTGTCTGATTCTAGTTCAGAAAGAATGAAGATTTTAAAATAACAAATATTTTAAAATGACGAATATTTTAAAATAATATTCAATAAAAGATCAAAATCTGATTTTGATGTCCAATTTGGGTTGGACACGAAGATATTTAAATATATAAAGCTGTGTTGATTAGATTGACGCCATTTTGACGTGAACGATATTTATATCGATTTTATTCATTTTTATAATGAATATCGAAAAAGAAAATGATTTCAAAATATAATGTTTTGAAAAGATTATCATTTATATATCGATGATATGAAATATTCAATTTTGATTTAAAATTGAATATGAAGTTGAAATCATTTTGAAAACGAATTTAAAACGATTTATAAAATACGCTATATATGGAAATCGACGAAATATATATTATATATATATCATACATATAATATAATGGCTTGAATAGAACGCGCCGCGGTAGTTCGCGAATTTCGACCATTGACTTCGAACGAACATTACGGGAGATCCGACCGTCGGATTCTCCTAAAACCAGAACCGTTGGGTTCATATCGAAAAGAGCTTTCCAAAGAATACGAGAGATTTGAAATCTAATGGTTGGATTTGGAATTATGTCCAAATAAAATTTGGAAAAGGTCGCTATAAGTGCAGTTCGATGGCCGTTTATGGAAATCGACTGTACGGACCTTGATAAAATTATTAAAAATATCAATAATTTGTGTAAAATCATAATAAATGATCTGGAAAGAATTGGGATGAAAAATTCCACATTTGAAAGGATAAAATTATATTTTAATCGAAATGAACTAGTTTTGAAATAGAATAATAAATAAATTGGATTTGAAATGGTTTTAAAAATAACCAGGATTTCCAATATATGAATTGGAATGGATTTGAATCAAAATTAAGCTCGGAAAATTTCGATATTGAATTTCGTGATTATACGAATATTGTGGAGGAATTTGGAAGATATATATATATATATATATCATTATTCCAATACAATATTTGTTGGTTTCAGAATTTGATATTGAATATAAGCCGATATATTTTCTATTCAGGGCCTTGTATTTATTATCAAATGATATTTTGGGTTTGTCGTGAATGGTATCTTTAATAATACCGTTCTTAGACCCAATGGAGTTAAGAAAATTAGAATCTGACTAGAGATTAGCGAGGTTGAATGGTTTCCTGGGTGTTGATCTGATGTTGGTTTCGGCCTTCGGGGTTACTACTTAGGGAATTGTTCTCTTACTAATTTACGATTAGAGACTGATGGGATTTTAGGTTTGTTGTGAACTGTGTTTTAACGACATTCATTCTTTAACCCGCTTTACAGTGAAATGTGATTTGTAATTTATAAATCTTTTTGTTAAGATTTAACGGGAATTTTCCAAAGTAAAGTTTTCCAATTTAATGTATTAAATTGGAATTGAATGGAATTCGATTGATAATAATCAAAGTGAACTTCTGTGGAGGAAGACTATTAATACATATGGAATTTAAAAGGCTTTATCGTTATTCCATTTTATTATTGGTCGGATACGGAAATTGATATCAATTACATATTGATTTGTTTTTCGTGAAGATTCCATAATTAATGGAATGAGATTTGGGTTTATCGTGAACGGTGTTTTAAAATAACATTTGTTCTTTAACCCGATTAACAATGGAATGAGATTTTGGGTTGTCATGAATGGTATCTTTAATAATACTGTTCTTAGACCCAACGGAGTTAAGAAAATCAGAAATTAACTGGAGATTAGTTAAGTTGAACGGTTTCCTGGTATTGATCTGATGTTGGTTTCGGCCTTCGGGGTTAATACCCAGGGAATTGTTCACTTGCTAATTTACTATTAGAGGCTGATGGAATGGAATGTGATTTTGGGTTTATCATGAATCGTGTTTTAAATAACATTGGTTCTTTAACCCAGTTAAAGACATGATATGGTTTAAATTGATATCCAGAGGTAGATTAAATAATAAATTTAAAGAATTTATCTTTGATAAAATTAATGGGAACCTTTCCCTAAGTATGTGAATACACTACAAGAAAACGTTGTTTTCTTGGCATAACGATACAGCGTTTTTTCATTCCTTGCCATCAGAACTAAAAATTAGGCGGTAAACCTCGAAACCTAAAAGCCGTGGACACGGTGAAATTTAAGGCACCACATTTCTTTTCCTTCCCTCTATTTCTTTTTACTTCCGCAGAAAAAAAACTTCCCCAAATCGTAAATCCTACTCTAAATTAAATTACAAATCTTCCTCCAAATTAAAGAAACTTCACCAAGTCTAATTACAAATCTTTCTCCTCCAAAATGAATTTTTGTCCTCCCAAATGAATTTTCATCCCTCAATAACCTTCATCACTATCCAGTCATCATCGTGCAGTTAATCTAGTTGCTCTCGTATCCATTGCGGTCGTCATAGAAGACGCAAATCAACAGCTAGTGGAAGAAAATCAGCAGCTAGTGGAAGAATCTCCGTTACAATCAGTGGAAGCAGCTAGTGGAAGAACCTCCGTTGCAGTTTCCATTAATCCTTGTTCCGTTGAAAATGGTAAGCTCGTCGGTGGAGGAAAATCAGTAGTCGTCATTGCCAGCAGGTAGTACCTTCGCTCTCTAAGTCTCAGCTAAGCTGCAGCCTTGCTTATAATTGATTAGCCAATTTTTTTTCTTTCTATATCAATTTTTATTGTAGTATTCATTTTTCTGATAAATGGTTAGCCATAGTTTCTTGCAATATTAAACTAGTTTTAATTGAGAAAAGTAGCATAATTAAAATAGAGCTACACAAGTAAAGTTTTCCTGGAAAATTTGAATTATTTTATTTCATGTTTTGAAATAAATAATATTCAGTTTAACTAGCTTGGGAAAAATAGGACTATTCAAGTAAAGTTAATTTTTTGATAATAATTAGGAAAAATAAAGAAATTTGAAAAGTATATTTACTGCTGCTCCATAACTGAGCAAAAAACAGTCAGCCTACACCGAAAAATTCATACTTATGTGTATATGGTTTGTTCAGTGATTTACTTGATGTTTTATTATGAATTGTTGTTTATGAAAAGTATATAGGAAGCCATTCACAATGCAAGTATTTTTGTTTATGTGTAGTCACATGTAACAGTTTTGCCTATGTGCTAAAATTGTTTTGTGTTAATTTGTTAGACCAAGACATGTAAAAATTTTGCATCCATTTTTTCTCTCAACATATTGTTTACATGATATGGAAATTGAAAATAAGATTTATTTTTTCTCCATGTGTTTTACTCAAATTAAATCTTAACAAATTTTTTAGACAAACGAGCAATCATTTCAAAATTTTTAACTGTTTCTAGATTTTAACTATTTAAAATGAAAAATTATTTTGTCATTCATCATTTGCCTTATGTATCATTTTGAAGAATCATTCTTCATACAAAAATGAAAAAAAAATGAATATAGAACATAAGTAAATAGTTGGTTAGAAGCTTTCATGCTTCTAAAGTTGGTATAGGAGATACTATTTTACGTATAACGAATAATACAGTATAATTATACATGAAAATTTGGTATTGTCCATAGTTTCAGTGTTTGCTAAAGTACAATATTAAAATATTTTTGCTATAACAACACAATAGAGAATAAAATTTCTAACTAGAAATAAAAAATTCAATTTATTATCCTGATCAAGGTTTTTATTATCCTTTAGAGTTTGTATCATATCCGTATACTTGAGTGACATACATTGGATGTCTTATGTGAGATTCATTTATAAATTAAATCAATTAAAACCTGGCAGCTGGTGTTTTTTCCCCTATTGTTATTCATTTTTTTAATGGAACTATTCAATTATTGCCTAAAAACACACTAGCTTGCAAGATGTATTATTAAGTTATGGATCTTGTATAGATTGAAATACAAAAAGATGAAAAGAAGTTATATAGACATTGTTAAAAGAAGTTATGGATCTTGTCTAGCTCGCAAGGTATACCAAATAGTACAGTAGATTTTGTTGTCAGGCAATTATTAACAAATTTGGTTCATGTGTAACATCGAGCATGACTTAAGTTAAGGAATAAACAAACAGTTCACATGCAAATCTAAATTTCAGAATTACATTCAGTGTTCCATATGTTAATGATAACAATGTAAATATCATTTAGCAATTTCACCAATTTATGTACTATCATATATTAAGATTTTAGAATTTTCATGGTTAAATATTGACTTGAAGGCCTAGTTGTATCTCTCCATGGTATAAAGGGCCTCATAAATATGTACGATAATTTTCTTATCTTAAATATTTACACTAAAAAGGGCCATTATGTTGCTAAAGTAGATGAGATCTGGCAGGTTTGAAGGTTAGATTTGGATTTCGGTTTGCGAGGAGTTATACAAGCTGCTTGTAACTGTTGGTAAATTACGCAAATTTCCTTATGATTATATTTGTGGAGAAAAGAAATCAAACGTAGAAATGGTAAGAGACACACAAACTTGATAACGGAGTTCAGCCAATTATGCCTACGTCTCCGGGCTGCTGCAGATCTTTTATTTCAGAGAATATTACAAAGTGATTACACAGAACACTTTTCACTCAACACTCGATCTCACTCTCTTCTTTATCTCCTTTTCTTCTTAGTGGATTTGGAATGAGATGGGATTTATGAAGAGGAAGGGTGTATTTATAGGTGAGAAGGATGGTTGGTGGGGGTTGGTGGCTTGGTTGGTGGCCCGGTAAGTGGCAAGGTAGGTAGCAATCCCATGTTGAACACATGGGTGGCTAGGGGGCTACTGTGAGCAGCTGCTGCACATGCAGCATACCAACAATCTCCCACTTGAAGACTGATTTCAATCCGTCTTCACACATTGATCGATGCAACATCCATTCTGCTCTTTTTACTCTAGCAGACCAACTGAAGTCGAACACAACTTCAGTTTATCGATAGTTATCGTCTTCTTTCCTATTGGTAACTAAGCTAGTTCCCATGTATAGTTGGAGATGAGAGACTTCATCTCATCTTTCATGGCAAGCTCCCACTTGCTAGCATCTTCAGTCTGAGATGCTTCATCATTGCATTCAGGTTCTCCTGCATCAGTCATGTAAAGAGTACCACTCTTTTTACCTTGAGCAATCATCATTGCACCCTTTGAAATTTTCCAATCACCACCATGGAAAGTCATAGTATAGCGTTCACTAGCTAATTGTCCTACGGAAATCAAATTCTTTCTCAAATCAGGTATGTGTCTGACATCCTTTAGCTCCCAAACTGACGCATTTAGCTTTATCTTTAGAACACCTTTTCCAACGATATCACAAGGTTGATCGTCACCAAGATATACTTTTCCAAGATTTCCAGAGGCGTACCTTTCGAAGAATTCTTTTTGCGAAGTGGCATGAAACGATGCTCCAGAGTCTAGCACCCAAGACTCTTCCTTGTCTCCAAAGAGCATATCAACGCTTCATCTCCTCCGCAGGTAGAAGTAACATTTGCCTCTGCCTTCGCCTCTTGGTCCTTTGGTGCACTTCTGCATTGATTTTTGTAGTGTCCGGTCTTTCCACAATTCCAACACTCAACAGTCTTTGAGCTGTGGGAATTGTTTGGATTGCTAGATTTAGATCTCCAATCCTTCGACCTACCTTGGTTGTTCGATTTGCTGCGTCCATTTCCTCGTGTTGAATTATTTCCTCTTGATTGTGTATGCAGAATTGAAAATTTTGATGATTCACCTGAATCTCTTCGCCGGATCTCTTCACTGAGAACCATATCACGAATATCATCAAATTTTAACTTATTTCTTCCCGACGAGCTACTCACTGCTATGACAGTAGCGTTCCAACTTTCTGGCAGGGAAGACAAAAGTATCAACGCGCATACTTCTTCGTCAAACTCAAATTCAACTGAACTTAGTTGAGAAGTAACTGTATTCAGTTCATTGAGATGTTGAGCTACCGATGCACCTTCTGTCAACCGCAAATTGAACAATCGCCTCATTAAATGAACTTTGTTAGAGGCCGATGGCTTCTCATACATATTGGAGAGAGCCGCCATAAGACCCGCTGTGGTCTTTTCTTTTGTTATGTTGAAAGCAACATTGCGAGATAACGTCAATCGAATAACTCCAAGCGCTTGTCTATCAAGAAGAGCCCAATCTTCATGCTTCATATTATCTGGCTTCTTTTCTGAGAGAGGTTGATAAAGCCATTTCTGATATAGAAAATCTTCAACCTGCATTTTCCAAAAGCCAAAGTCGGCTCCATCAAACTTCTCGATTTTCACCTTTCCTTCATCTGCCGCCATCGCTCCCACTCGAATTTGATTTCTTTTCTAACAAATTATGGCTCCGATACCAGTTGTTGGTAAATTATGCAAATTTCCTTATGATTATATTTGTGGAGAAAAGAAATCAAACGTAGAAATGGTAAGAGACACACAAACTTGATAACGAAGTTCGGCCAATTAAACCTACGTCTCCGGGCTGCTGCAGATCTTTTATTTCAGAGAATATTACAAAGTGATTACACAGAACACTTTTCACTCAACACTCGATCTCACTCTCTTCTTGCTCTCCTTTTCTTCTTTGTGGATTTGGAATGAGATGGGAATTATGAAGAGGAAGGGTGTATTTATAGGTGAGAAGGATTGTTAATGAGGGTTGGTGGCTTGGTTCTTGGCCCGGTAGGTGGCAAGGTAGGTAGCAATCCCATGTTGAACACATGGGTGGCTAGGGAGGCTGCTGTGAGCAGCTGCTGCACATGCAGCATGTAACAACACGGAAAATGCGAGCCAGTTTGAAATTTTTATTTTAGCAATTTTAGCTGAATTTGAATATTTAAAATAGATTATTTTAAATAATTTCGACGAAAACTTTATTTTGAATAGAATTCGAACGTATATACTATATAGATCGTCGTTAGATTATAAATAATAATTTATAAATATAAAAGGAATTGAAAATGGCGCAGTAGTTCGATAATTCGATTTCAAACTTCAATTGAATGTACAGGATTCAAAATAAACCGGATTTTAGTGAAACCAAAAATATTTGAATCTAATTGATGGTATCTTTCCATCGAATCCGAAAAATCAAAATTTCATAGCGGGGGTCAAAAGATATGTCCAGTTGAAAATTCTGAATAGTCGCTATGGAATTTCGGCCCTCAAAAATAGCCATTTTGCAAACGACCTCGGTTTTCGACGAACCCACTTTTGTTGGATCCGCAGTGTCAAATTATTGCTAGGTTTCAAATTTCGTAATTTTCTGAATCAATATGTGAGCGTGGCAAAGGAAAACGCGTTTGACCGGTTTCAGTTGATTTCAATCGACTGGAAATTGACCATTTTTCAAACGGTCTCAGAATTCGACGAAATTAGTTTTGTTAGGACCGTATCGTCGTTACAAAGCTAGAAATAATTTTTCTGTAATTTTCTGAGTTCGTGTGTGACCCCAGTAAATTGAAATGTACGTTTAAAATTCAATATAATGATTTATATTTTATTTTTAGCAAAAACTGGTCATAACAGCCGAATTGGGTTACGATACATATCCCATTGTGTTCGGAATGGGGGTAATTAGCTAGGGGCGACAGTCGTTGGGTCCCGTTTGGTGTTCAAACGAATACTTTACTTTTGGAAAATTAATTAATTAATTAATTATAAAATAAAGGATGGCCCACCCTTTTCTCCCATACGGTCAACCCCTTTCTCCCCTTACCGTTCAAACCGATCAGAAGAAAGTAAAAAAAAAACAAAAAAAAAACAAAACAACAAAGGACCGAACGACGATCGACGCTGCTCCACCGGCCACCGCTACCTGACGCCGGCCCTGCCTTCCCCTCCAAGCCACCGTCGCCCTCTACAAGCCGAGCCCCTCTTCTTGACCGAAACCCTAAACCGCGATAACCCCAAATCGAACCCAGACCTCGCGCGTGCTCCGCCTCCGACCACCACAGCCATCCGCCGCCACTCCCTGACCCCCTGACGTCAGCCGCCCCGACTGGCCTGCTTCCTCGACGCTGAGCCCCCCCCCCCCCCCCAATTTTGCCGGTAAGCTTCTATTTTAATTTATTTTATATAATTAGTTTAATTTAATTCATATGAGAACATTGTGAAATTTCAGAATTTTTAAATATATAAAGCTTTGGTTTTTGAAAATAAGAAGCTTTGATTTTTGAAATTAAAGACTATGGTGTTGAAGTATGAGAAGGTGTGACTTTTATACGTATGGTTTAGAATCAAAAATATGATTTTTAGTGGATAAAAATATGAAGTAGAAAATAAAAAGACTATATTTTTACAAACAAAAATATGTGATCTTTGGGAAAAAAATATATAGGATTTATTTATATATAGTTTTCAAATAAAAATATATGATTTTTACATGTATGTAGCTGAATAAAAAAATACGATTTTTCTATATAGGAATGTGAAGTAAAAATTCGATTTTTATATATTGAATAACTGAGTAAAAATTCAATTTTTATATATTGATTAGCGAAATAAAAATGTGATTTTTATTTATATATAAAGGGACTGCATTGGAATTTCAAACAGATCCAGACGGTTTAGCAATTCAAAAGAAAAGCACGGCGAATGGAAACCTCTGTGAGAACTTCTCACCTTAATTCTTGTTTTCTAGTTAAAATTATATACTAGGATGCAGATGGTGCTTAGCAGCACCTGACACCCGTCGTCCACAGACCATGGACGGCTTGTTTGTTTGTTTGTTTTTGATGTGTAGTTGATCGTGTTTTGTGAAATGAAATAAAATATTTATACAAAAAATAAATATTTCATAGTTAAAAATGGAATTTTTAACGTGTATATAAAATGAAATAAATAAATATAAACGAATCGGACGATTTGTTTATATACACACATCTGACTGATATTGTTTGGGACGATAATTTTACACATCGCCCAACTGCACAAATAAAAATATGTGTTCGTTGATTTGAAACCCCACACGGGTATTGGGATAATATATGACATACACTAATCCCAATAATTAGTTGTATGTCGATCGATTGATTGACAGGCTGTTATAAGCGTTAGATATCTATATTTGATGTTTATACAGTGTAGTGCACTTTGGATGACGGTTGATTATTTATCGTTGCTATTATATACATGTGTTGTATGGAATCCATATAATTAACTTTATATGGTAATTGATTGGGCCTCATTCCAATTTAGAAAATAAAGAATATTATAAAATAAAGGTTCATGTGTTGACAGTACTCATCCGTTGAGATTAGTCATGTATTGAACGAAATATTTTTACAATAAAATTTACATCTTTATCATATAGAAAATTAGAAACTAACTGGAAAATAGATAAGATGAGTGATCTCCTAGATGTTGATCTGATGTTGGTTTCGGCCTTCGGGGTTAATATTTAGGGAATCGTTCTCTTACCAATTTACGATTGGAGTCTGATTTGAAATCAAACGATAGATACCATAATTTCTATAAAATATATTAAATAACAAAAATAGTCACACGTGGAAAGTACTCATTCGTTGAGATTAGTCATGTGTTGACAAAAATATAGATTCATTTGTTGAATAGAATAACAGAATTATTGAAATATATAAAGCCGTGTTGATTAGAGATGCGCTATTTTGACGCGAATGATATTTATATCGATTATATATGAATTCGAATAAAATTGAATAGAATAGAAAATGAATTCGAATAGAATATAATTGAAATTGAATTCGAATAGAATTGAATAGAAAATGAATTCGAATAGAATATAATTGAAATTGAATTCGAGTAGAATTGAATAGAAATTGAATTCGAATAGAATAGAAATGAAATTGAATTCGAATAGAATTGAATTGAAATTGAATTGAAAAGAAAGTTGAAACTGTTTTTGAAACGAATTCAAAACGATTTATAAAATTCATTTTAAATAGAAATCGATGAAATATATATTATATATATTATATAATGGCCTGAATAGAACGCACCGCGCCGCGATAGTTCGCGAATTTCGACCATTGACTTCGAACGGACATTACGGGAGATCCGACCGTCGGATTCTCCTAAAACCGGAACCGTTGGGTTCGTATCGAAAAGAGCATTCCAATTAATATTAGAAATTCGAAATCTAACGGTGGGATTTGGAATTATGTCCAAATCAAATATGGAGAAGGTCGATGTAAGTGCAGTTCGGTGGCAGTTATTGAAAACCGACTGTACGGGCCTTGATAAAATAATTAAAAATATCTACAATTTGTGTAAAATCATAAGAAATGATTTGGAGAAAATTGGGATGAAAAACTCCATATTTGAAAAGATATAAATAGATTTTTATCGAAATGAACTAGTTTTGAACTAGAATTAAAACCAATTTATTTTTGAAATAAATAAATTGAATTTGAAATGGGTTTTAAATAACCAGAATTTCTAATATATTTTATTGGAATCGAAATAGAATATGATTTTGGTTTATAGTGAACTGTGTTTTAAATGACATTAGTTCTTTAACCCAGTAAAAGGAGTTTTAATGAATCTTTAATTAGATTGAAATAGGAATTGATAATTTAAATTATCAAAATTGGGAAATGATCGAAAGGGGAGTATCACCAGTTTTACTCCTAGCGATAGTTAAATCTTTAATTAGATTTGAATGTGAAATGGTAATTAAATTTACCGATAACACCGTGGTGTTAGTTATGGGGTAATAACAGTTTTGCTCCATGGGATAAATAGGTTGGGATTGGGAAATAAAATAAATAATTACTTCGGTGTGGTTCGCTAATCCCGACTAGTTTGGAAAACCATAATATGGTTTGAAATGATATCCAAAGGAAGATTAAAGAATAAATTTAAAAGAATTTATCTTTGATAAAATTAATGGGAACCTTTCCCTAGGAGTGTGAATATCTGAATAAAAGAATGTTCTGAATTGGAATGAGGCGTATATTGTGTTTTATAGCACTTGTTGATTAAGATACGTGAGTTATTCAGAAAGTCCGGGTATAACCCATTCTGAATAACTGATTCGACGATGAGTCGAAGAGATTGAAGACGGTGCAAGACCGACGATCTTCACATCGAATGGGTGGGTGCTACTGATGCTCACGATGGGAGTAGCTACCTTGAAGGGGGCTGAAGTGGTAGCCATCCGGACGTGCTTGGAGGTCGATGGAAATGCGAGGAAAGTGCCTCCGGTTTCGTTCAGACCCAGAACGGACTTGTAAATGGATGGTGTGTCTGACATTGTATTCCTTTATATTGTATTCGTTGATCTCTGCTAAATATATATCTGTTTGGCGGCGGAGAACTTATTCTCTTGCTTAACGGCCTTCTCTGAGACATACGAGCTCAGAGGTTATATATTGGCAGAAATCAGTGGTACGATATGGATTGATAGTGTGACATGCTGAGATGCAGTGATCCAGACTTTTGTTGAAAAGCAAAGTTTGGTGGATGATGATCAAAGCGCAGCTTTAATATAGCACGGCTTTGTGTATAGCGTTGATTCGCGAGCCTCACACCCCGGTATGGTGGTAAACTGATGGTTTGATCAGTATGCTTTTTCTTGGATGGGCACCTTCGTGGTGTCGTGGATTCGGTCGACCGAGAGTGAGCTTAGTGCTCAGAGGGATAGGGTAAGCGGTGTTTTCTCTCGCCGGGACGTAAGCCGCAGTGATACCCGATTTCCCAAAAGTGCGAATGTGCGTTACGGTGTTTTCTCTAGCCGAGACGTAAGCCGTTGAGATGGCACTACGCGATCGATCTTTCGAATCAGGAGCCACCATGATGGAAATCCAATTTCCAAATATGACATTTTGCGGTTTTGATTGTAGAGCCTAGTATTGGCGACATGATATATGGTACCCATGCCGTCTATGATTGATATATTTATATTTGAAGTTGTTTTCTTCATTTATAGTAATAATATAAGATGAAATTTCGCGTATCAAGCATATTTGGCTATTATAAGGGAAAACCCTATCCTCCGGCTTCCGTTGCATTGTGTGATGGGACCTGGGTCTTATAATTGCTTCATTGTTCTTTATTTGGCATTGCGCTGTTTGTTTTCTGCACTGGTATTCTTGGGAGGAAACCCGTTCCGTGTTATACGGCGTGGTCCCTTGATTTACCTAACTTTAAAAACAAAGATTAATAACTGTTTTAGTTCTCACACCAGTCACATGACTGACCTGGAGTTTATTGTTTTAACCTAAACTCTGGGTGCCCTTATTTTCCACACGGGCAGCTAGTAGTTTCGGTTTTGCAGATTTATATTCACAGGATTCTGATCTACAGCTGGAACGATATCCGGAAAGCTCTGTATCCGTATATCCCTTCTTGTTGTGTTTTGTATTATTTCCGCTGCGATGTATTTAAATGTAATTTAAATCTCTGATATTTTCTATGTAATTTTTATTCATACTCTGTATATTCTTGTATTCTGATGAAATTGTTGTAATATACAATGAAATGTTCTTCTGTTTGCGTTCTATTTTGTCGTGTTCTCAAAACAATCAGGCGTTTCGAAAGGTCTAGATCGGTTTAGCGACTAATTCGGATCGAGCGAAATTCCTTGTTGTCACATTTGGTATCCGAGCTTTGGTTTACAGAGCTCGAGAACAATACACTTTAGAACCAAACGAAAGAATTCATCAGAGATTGGATTAGCAATATCCAATGAGAATCACTCGTTAGAGATAGGATCAGTAGTATCCTAGAACGAGTGTAAAGAGTGTTATTTTTAAAATAAAAATTGAAAACAAGCTTTGTTTTGAGAATTTAAACCATTTTATACCTATTTGAGTAATTTGTTTTAAATTAATTTGGACAATCTAGTATAGGGGGATTTTGAGTATAGGCCTGACGGGGCATATATTCGAAGCCTCAGACACTAGAAGTATATAGAATCACATTCTAGTCGCCCGGAGATGATTCTGATGATACTCTAGACATCATCAGCATCTGTGTTCGAGTTTCGAAAGTGTAATATCTATATATTTCCAATCGACTGGTGTGAGAACAAAACTTAACTGAAATTTACTGTTTGTAACTTGACACTGAAATTTGATTTTTGAGTATATAAAAATCATATATATTTGAAAATCTAATCAACAAATTGATTGATGGCTGTGATGTTTGATTATTGATTCAACTAATAAAAATACTAGAATGATAAATGAAGTATAATCAAGATGATTGTTAAGTGAAAAATAATGCAAACTCTCTTGACGAAAATCCTAAAAATATTATATAGGATATGGACGACTATGGATTATCTCATACTGAATTCTGGATGACCCCGAAACAAGCGAGGAGAGCTCACCAGAAAGCAGAAAAAGAACGTGAGTTGAACATAGGAACGTACGTGGGTATTTATTGCCGCATATGCAGAAAAGAAGGACATTATGCCGTTCGGTGCCCTGAGAGAAAGAAAAGCAGGGAGAAAATGATGAGAATGGACATAGTGTGTTTCAAATGCAAAGAGACGGGGCATTTCGTATATAAGTGTCCGAAGATAAAGAAGAAACCCCCAAATCTAGAAAAGGAAGAGAAGTGCTTTCGATGCAAAGAAGTAGAACATCTAGCCCGAGATTGCCCGTTAAAGAACGGTGATAAGAAATCCAAGGGAAAGGAGCTATCAACTTTGGAAATCATGCAAGAAGAAGGCACGACTTCCTAGAAAGCTGGGTTTTAATGCAATGAACTAGCGTTTTGGATATATGTATGTATGTATGATGCTTGTATGAACATTATTATGTTTTTTTTGTTTTAAAATGTGTTGGTATTGTATAATATGACTAAGGTAAGAAAAATGTTGAACCAAGTTGAATTTAACGCCAAACATCGAACTGTATTGAAATTTTATCGCATTTGCTTGCATATACATGTACTTACATTGAACAGGTCATAGCAAGGAGGCTAGAGCAGAAGAATAAAATTTGTTTGCCTGACAAATAGGTACACGTTTATCATAATTTACTGTTTTGTTTGGGTGATGATGATTTTATGAGCCGATTGGCTTTTTCTTTTTCTTTTTGAGATCAGAAGGCCTGTATGGCAATTTCGGGATTTTCCCGTGGCTCCCGGTGCAGGGGAGGTTATGACGAAATTTTTCGAAAATTTAGGGTGTTAGCCAAATTTTTGAAGAATTTCAAAATCCTCAGAATATGAAAAGTTGGAGAATGGAAGCCAGATCGAACGTAGAGTTGATTAATCAAACCACTTTCGGCTTCGTTCCTTTTCGGGGACGAAAAGTTTTAAGTGGGGGAGATTGTAACAACCTGGAAAATGCGAGCCAGTTTGAAATTTTTATTTTAGCAATTTTAGCTGAATTTGAATATTTAAAATAGATTATTTTAAATAATTTCGACGAAAACTTTATTTTGAATAGAATTTGAATGTATATACTATATAGATCGTCGTTAGATTATAAATAATAATTTATAAATATAAAAGGAATCGAAAATGGCGCGGTAGTTCGATAATTCGATTTCAAACTTCAATTGAATGTACAGGATTCAAAATAAACTGGATTTTAGTGAAACCAAAAATATTTGAATCTAATTAATGGTATCTTTCCATCGAATCCGAAAAATCAAAATTTCATAGCGGGGGTCAAAAGATATGTCCAATTGAAAATTCTGAATAGTCGCTATGGAATTTCGGCCCTCAAAAATAGCCATTTTTCAAACGACCTCGGTTTTCGACGAAACCACTTTTGTTGGACCCGCAGTGTCAAATTATTGCTACGTTTCAAATTTCGTAATTTTCTGAATCAATATGTGAGCGTGGCAAAGGGAAACGCGTTTGACCAGTTTCAGTTGATTTCAATCGACTGGAAATTGGCCATTTTTCAAACGGTCTCAGAATTCGACGAAATTAGTTTTGTTAGGACCGTATCGTCGTTACGAAGCTAGAAATAATTTTTCTGTAATTTTCTGAGTTCGTATGTGACCCCAGTAAATTGAAATGTACGTTTAAAATTCAATATAATGATTTATATTTTATTTTCAGCAAAAACTAATCATAACAGCCGAATTGGGTTACGATACATATCCCATTGTGTTCGGAATGGGGGTAATTAGCTAGGGGCGACAGTCGTTGGGTCCCGTTTGGTGTTCGAACGAATAATTTACTTTTGGAAAATTAATTAATTAATTAATTATAAAATAAAGGATGGCCCACCCTTTTCTCCCATACGGTCAACCCCTTTCTCCCCTTACCGTTCAAACCGATCAGAAGAAAGTAAAAAAAACAAAACAACAAAGGACCGAACGACGATCGACGCTGCTCCACCGGCCACCGCTACCTGACGCCGGCCCTGCCCTCCCCTCCAAGCCACCGTCGCCCTCTACAAGCCGAGCCCCTCTTCTTGACCGAAACCCTAAACCGCGATAACCCCAAATCGAACCCAGACCTCGCGCGTTCTCCGCCTCCGACCACCACAGCCATCCGCCACCACTCCCTGACCCCCTGACGTCAGCCGCCCTGACTGGCCTGCTTCCTCGACGCTGAGCCCCCCCCTCCCCCCCAATTTTGCCGGTAAGCTTCTATTTTAATTTATTTTATATAATTAGTTTAATTTAATTCATATGAGAACATTGTGAAATTTTAGAATTTTTAAATATATAAAGCTTTGGTTTTTGAAAATAAGAAGCTTTGATTTTTGAAATTAAAGACTATGGTGTTGAAGCATGAGAAGATGTGACTTTTATACGTATGGTTTAGAATCAAAAATATGATTTTTAGTGGATAAAAACATGAAGTAGAAAATAAAAATACTATATTTTTACAAACAAAAAGATGTGATCTTTGGGAAAAAAAATATATAGGATTTATTTATATATAGTTTTCAAATAAAAATATATGATTTTTACATGTATGTAGCTGAATAAAAAAATACGATTTTTCTATATAGGAATGTGAAGTAAAAATTCGATTTTTATATATTGAATAACTGAGTAAAAATTCGATTTTTATATATTGATTAGCGAAATAAAAATGTGATTTTTATTTATATATAAACAGCGGGAAAGGGACTGCATTGGAATTTCAAACAGATCCAGACGGTTCAGCAATTCAAAAGCAAAGCACGGCGAATGGAAACCTCTGTGAGAACTTCTCACCTTAATTCTTGTTTTCTAGTTAAAATTATATACTAGGATGCAGATGGTGCTTAGCAGCACCTGACACCCGTCGTCCACAGACCATGGACGGCTTGTTTGTTTGTTTGTTTTTGATGTGTAGTTGATCGTGTGTTGTGAAATGAAATAAAATATTTATATAGAAAATAAATATTGCATAGTTAAAAATGGAATTTTTAACGTGTATATAAAATGAAATAAATAAATATAAACGAATCGGACGATTTGTTTATATACACACATCTGACTGATAATTTTTGGGACAATAATTTTACACATCGCCCAACTGCACAAATAAAAATATGTGTTCGTTGATTTGAAACCCCACACGGGTATTGGGATAATATATGACATACACTAATCCCAATAATTAGTTGTATGTCGATCGATTGATTGACAGGCTGTTATAAGCGTTAGATATCTATATTTGATGCTTATACAGTGTAGTGCACTGTGGATGATGGTTGATTATCTATCGTTGCTATTATATACATGTGTTGTATGGAATCCATATAATTAACTTTATATGGTAATTGATTGGGCCTCATTCCAATTTAGAAAATAAAGAATATTATAAAATAAAGGTTCATGTGTTGACAGTACTCATCCGTTGAGATTAGTCATGTGCTGAACGAAATATTTTTACAATAAAATTTACATCTTTATCATATAGAAAATTAGAAACTAACTGGAAAATAGATAAGATGAGTGATCTCCTGGATGTTGATCTGATGTTGGTTTCGGCCTTCGGGGTTAATATTTAGGGAATCGTTCTCTTACCAATTTACGATTGGAGTCTGATTTGAAATCAAACGATAGATACCATAATTTCTATAAAATATATTAAATAACAAAAATAGTCACACGTGGACAGTACTCATTCGTTGAGATTAGTCATGTGTTGACAAAAATATAGATTCATTTGTTGAATAGAATAACGGAATTATTGAAATATATAAAGCCGTGTTGATTAGAGATGCGCTATTTTGACGCGAACGATATTTATATCGATTATATATGAATTCGAATAGAATTGAATAGAATTGAATAGAAAATGAATTCGAATAGAATATAATTGAAATTGAATTCGAATAGAATTGAATAGAAAATGAATTCGAATAGAATATAATTGAAATTGAATTCGAATAGAATTGAATAGAAAATGAATTTGAATATAATATAATTGAAATTGAATTCGAATAGAATTGAATAGAAATTGAATTCGAATAGAATAGAAATGAAATTGAATTCGAATAGAATTGAATTGAAATTGAATTGAAAAGAAAGTTGAAACTGTTTTTGAAACGAATTCAAAACGATTTATAAAATTCGTTTTAAATAGAAATCGATGAAATATATATTATATATAATATATATATAATATAATGGCCTGAATAGAACGCACCGCGCCGCGGCAGTTCGCGAATTTCGACCATTGACTTCGAACGGACATTACGGGAGATCCGACCGTCGGATTCTCCTAAAACCGGAACCGTTGGGTTCGTATCGAAAAGAGCTTTCCAATGAATATTAGAAATTTGAAATCTAACGGTTGGATTTGGAATTATGTCCAAATCAAATATGGAGAAGGTCGCTGTAAGAGCAGTTCGGTGGCAGTTATGGAAAACCGACTGTACGGGCCTTGATAAAATAATTAAAAATATCTACAATTTGTGTAAAATCATAAGAAATGATTTGGGGAAAATTGGGATGAAAAACTACATATTTGAAAAGATAAAAATAGATTTTTATTGAAATGAACTAGTTTTGAACTAGAATTAAAACCAATTTATTTTTGAAATAAATAAATTGAATTTGAAATGGGTTTTAAATAACCGGAATTTCTAATATATTTTATTGGAATCGAAATAGAATATGATTTTGGTTTATAGTGAACTGTGTTTTAAATGACATTAGTTCTTTAACCCAGTAAAAGGAGTTTTAATGAATCTTTAATTAGATTGAAATAGGAATTGATAATTTAAATTATCAAAATTGGAAAATGATCGAAAGGGGAGTATCACCAGTTTTACTCCTAGCGATAGTTAAATCTTTAATTAGATTTGAACGTGAAATGGTAATTAAATCTACCGATAACACCGTGGTGTTAGTTATGGGGTAATAACAGTTTTGCTCCATGGGATAAATTGGTTGGGATTGGGAAATAAAATAAATAATTACTTCAGTGTGGTTCGCTAATCCCGACTAGTTTGGAAAACCATAATATGGTTTGAAATGATATCCAAAGGAAGATTAAAGAATAAATTTAAAAGAATTTATCTTTGATAAAATTAATGGGAACCTTTCCCTAGGAGTGTGAATATCTGAATAAAAGAATGTTCTGAATTGGAATGAGGCGTATATTGTGTTTTATAGCACTTGTTGATTAAGATACGTGAGTTATTCAGAAAGTCCGGGTATAACCCATTCTGAATAACTGATTCGACGATGAGTCGAAGAGATTGAAGACGGTGCAAGACCGACGATCTTCACATCGAATGGGTGGGTGCTACTGATGCTCACGATGGGAGTAGCTACCTTGAAGGGGGCTGAAGTGGTAGCCGTCCGGACGTGCTTGGAGGTCGATGGATAAGCGGGGAAAGTGCCTTCGGTTTCGTTCAGACCCAGAACGGACTTGTAAATGGATGGTGTGTCTAACATTGTATTCCTTTATATTGTATTCGCTGATCTCTGCTAAATATATATCTGTTTGGCGGCGGAGAATTTATTCTCTTGCTTAATGCCCTTCTCTGAGACATACGAGCTCAGAGGTTATATATTGGCAGAAATCAGTGGTACGATATGGATTGATAGTGTGGCATGCTGAGATGCAGTGATCCAGACTTTTGTTGAAAAGCAAAGTTCGGTGGATGATGATCAAAGCGCAGCTTTAATATAACACGGCTTTGTGTATAGCGTTGATTCGCGAGCCTCACACCCCGGTATGGTTGTAAACTGATGGTTTGATCAGTATGCTTTTTCGTGGATGGGCACCTTCGTGGTGTCGTGGATTCGGTCGACCGAGAGTGAGCTTAGTGCTAAAAGGGATAGGGTAAGCGGTGTTTTCTCTCGCCGGGACGTAAGCCGCAGTGATACTCGATTTCCCAAAAGTGCGGATGTGCATTACTGTGTTTTCTCTAGCCGAGACGTAAGCCGTTGAGATGGCACTACGCGATCGATCTTTCGAATCAGGAGCCACCATGATGGGAATCCAATTTCCAAATATGACATTTTGCGGTTTTGATTGTAGAGCCTAGTATTGGCGACATGATATATGGTACCCATGCCGTCTATGATTGATATAATTATATTTGAAGTTGTTTTCTTCATTTATAGTAATAATATAAGATGAAATTTCGCGTATCAAGCATATTTGGCTACTATAAGGGAAAACCCTATCCTCCGGCTTGCGTTGCATTGTGTGATGGGACCTGGGTCTTATAATAGCTTGATTGTTATTTATTTGGCATTGCGCTGTTTGTTTTCTACACTGGTATTCTTGGGAGGAAACCCGTTCCGTGTTATACGGCGTGGTCCCTTGATTTACCTAACTTTAAAAACAAAGATTAATAACTGTTTTAGTTCTCACACCAGTCACATGACTGACCTGGAGTTTATTGTTTTAACCTAAACTCTGGGTGCCCCTATTTTCCACACGGGCAGCTAGTAGTTTCGGTTTTGCAGATTTATATTCACAGGATTCTGATCTACAGCCGGAACGATATCCGGAAAGCTCTGTATCCGTATATCCCTTCTTGTTGTGTTTTGTATTATTTCCGCTGCGATGTATTTAAATGTAATTTAAATCTATGATATTTTCTGTGTAATATTTATTCATACTCTGTATATTCTTGTATTCTGATGGAATTGTTGTAATATACAATGAAATGTTCTTCTGTTTGCGTTCTATTTTGTCGTGTTCTCAAAACAATCAGGCGTTTCGAAAGGTCTAGATCGGTTTAGCGACTGATTCGGATCGAGCGAAATTCCTTGTTGGCACACAGCATACCAACAGTAACAGAGAAGTGCACATGCACGTGTAAAACAATTTTATTGCCTTGCATCAATTTTGGCTTCTTCGCCTTTTGATGGCTTCTCCTGTCACATAAGTCAAAGCGCTAAAAAACAAAGCAGAGTTTAAAGGGATGCACAGTTCTCATTTAAGGTATAATCTCAATTAACATTGTACCATTAATCTCTTATATGCATATAAGTTAGTATTTTGCATGTAAAATGCATGTTTTCGGAGGATATCAACTGGGTTTTACAAATTATGTACTATGTTCAAACTAATAATTTCACATTTCACCATTTTTTGTGTTTTAAATTTCAATGGCATTCTGCCGAGTTTTGCTTCATTTTCTGAAGGGATGCTGCTAAATTTTGCTTTCGATTAAGTACCCTATACCCCTATGGCCTTCCCATTTGCCAACTCGCTCCTGTTTGCTGTCATCTTCATTGAAAGCTCGTCTCTATTTGTCGTCGTTCCCATCCTCGTTACAGGCTCGTCAGTGGAAGCGATCGTGAGACCTAGTTTTGCCACATAGCTTCAAGAGGTGAAAAACAGTTTTTCCTTTTTAGATATTGATAACATGTGACAAACCCTTAACAATTTTTTCTTTTTAGATATAGGTAATTTAATAATTGGTTTGGGCTCCAAAAGATTATGGAAAGATCCTTACTATGAATAGAAATTAGGTTGGTGGTGGGTTCTTGTAACAAAATTAATTTTGATTTTAACAAAAAGAAAATAATCAATGGCACATGATAGAATAGTTGATCATAACAACAATAATGTGATGTAAAAAATAGCATCAATGGATATATTTCTGTAGTAACTTATAAATTTTAGTTATTTAATACTTTTATATTGTGCATTCAAAGCATGATGATCATGAAGTCTCACATACAAAAAATGATGCTGAAGTTATAGGGAAGACCAATTACATATCACTCAAATAAGTTGCAGGTATGTTTCTTTTGTCTTTAAAAAATACTTAAGCTTTTTTCATGGAAAATTCAAAAGATTCTAATACAATGAAAGTTACAAATAAAAAGAGGAAACTAAGGCCTGCATAGGTATTTGTGACCCCCCTCACTGGCAAATGATGAAGGAATACTTTTAGTTGCATAAGGATACAAGTCCTAAAAGGTGTTTCATATTGTATATTTATACTACCCCTGTTACTGCTAAGATAAATTGACTTGATATATCTGGTAGTGGAAGATCATGTTACACAACAATATATGTAAATAAGAGATGCATAAGTATGCATATTAACATATAGTTGATTATTATTTTTAATTCTCACATAGTTGTGTACATATAAGTAATTGTTGCTGCAATAGTTATGAGACTCCTCTTACAATGGGCTTCTTTCTATCCTATAATGGGTTTGTAAAAGGTTAGGGGCAAGTTTTATTTGACATATAATTTTTCTTTTCATCTCAGTAAAGAAAGAATTGGGTTTCATATATAACTTGAAAGAATTGGGTTTCATACATGACTTGTTGATTTCCATTTTGCTTGCTTAAGTTGTTCAGTGCAAAGTACAAACTCTTAAAAAGCACACAGTTCTTATATAAAGAAATATAAGTATTTCCTTTTCTGCCATTCATGATATATTAAAAGTGGATTATATATTTAAAAGCACATTTATTTGATTGGAGAAGAAATTGAATTCAAGACATTTTGCTAATATATTTCTTTATGTGTCTAGTGATAAAATGATACACTTTCTTCATAAAAGAAGCACGCTTCATATGAACAAGTTTTAAATTATTAAATGCAAAAAAGTACATCATTACAATGGTGCTAAGATATGATTTTTTTTTTTGCTTCATACGAGCTCATAAATGCGAATAAAGTACATTCTTGTATAAATAAGCTTCATATGATACGTTTTCTGCTATTAATATTCTATTAAAGTGGACTTTATAAATTTGCTAGTACATTTAGTAGATTGAATACATGATTTTTTGCAACTGGATGACTTAACAAGAATAGGTTTTAAATTCAAAAAAAAAGTTGGATAAGACTATTAAGAAGTTTGAAATCTACGACGCCTAAAAATCATAGATTTTATAAGCTGGTTTTATGACCAGGTTTTAAATTAGAAAGTTGATAAGAAGAATAGGTTTTATAAGCAGGTTTTAAATTTTTAATATTCTACTATTACTTCTTTATCCGTATTTGTTGTTTGCCAGTATTAGTTTAAGACTTCTTCCCATGTCTTTCGCCCATTATAGTTACCTATGATTCCTAAAATATGCCACCTACTTTTAGTTTGGACTTTGGATGAAATTTTACCATATCCATATCCTTGCAATGGACTTAAACAATTTCCACAAGCTGCTTCTGGAACAATCAGGTAAAATTATTTCTGTTTTTGTTTTGTAATTTCCAAGTTTGAAGTTAGAATATTGTTAAATGTATATTTTGATGCTTGATTCATTATATGCAGTAACTTGCTTGATTTATGCTGTTTTGCATGCTAGGTATGTTCTGATTCTTTCAATCAATATGTTTTTTAACTATATATTTTATGAATTATGATGAGTCACCATTTCAATCTAGTCAATTTGTTCCTTAATTTATTCAATTATTTCCTTTTATTGGATGTAATCTGGGTGGCAGAGAAACACGAAAAATCAAGAATTAGTGAAATTTATGTCCATGGTTATTCTTTGAATTTTTCTGCAAACAAATATTCATGCATTTTAGGCTCAAGCTCACAATTTCTAATATAGTTTGTAACACTGCAATTTTTAATATTAATATTATATCTAATCTATACTGCGGAAATTTATCTAATTTAACAACAATTTTATAACAAAATAATGCAAATTGGCCTTCAGAAATATATACAGATATAAGTTTTGTTAAAACAAAGTGACTTGCAATTAAGTTTTTTTTTTCTCAATTGAAATGCAAAATCTTTTGTAAGGAGTAACAAAATGACTTGATAAGTGATGAATTCAACGAAATATAAGAAGTTATTTCAAGTTTATTGCAATTTTCCTCCTTTCCTTTTAATGAATTGGCTGTTACAAATAGCTAGTGTATCTTTCAAACAGAAATTTATTTCTTCCAATAAATGAAATGCATTAATCATATATGCATGTTGTTTTATTTTGGCCTAAATTTGTGTTGCTGACTCATATTATATTGAATGTTTGCACTATAAACTCTTTGTAAGCAAGTTTTATGTTAGAAAGCGGTTCAGAATAGGTTTTATAAGTAGATTTTAAGTTAGAAAGTGGATCAGAACTGGTCTTATAAGCAGATTTTAAATTCTTAATAATTTGCTATTACATCTTTAATTATCCATATTCGTTGTTTGTGGGAATTGGTTTACCACATGTTCCCATGTCTTTCGCCTTAGTTATCTATGATGCCTAAAATCTGCCATTTACTTTCAGTTTGGATGAAATTTTCACCATATCCATTCCTTGCAATGAGCTTGAATAATTTACATAAATTGCTTCTGGAATCAGTCAGGTAAAATTATTTTTATTTTTGTCTTCAAGTTTGGAATTAGAATATTGTTAATTATATATTTTGACGCTTGATTCATTTTATGCAGCAACTTGCTTGAATTATGCTGTTTTGCATGCTAGGTATGTTCAGATTCTTTCAATCTATATGTTTTTTCAACAATAAATTTTATGTGCTTAGACACCATTTTAATCTATTCGTTTTTTCCTTAATGTTTTCAATTATTTCCTTTTTTAATGTAATCTAGATGGTAGGGTAACATGAAAAACCTAAGCTCTCTAGAACCATGCAAGCATGCAAAGGAATTAGTGTGGTTTAGGACCTAGGATAGAGTTTTTTGAGTGTTCGTTTAAATTGTTCTTTTCTAATTTTTAGCTGCAGCAAGTAATACAGGAGGAATGGTACCTCACAACACAAGTGGTAATACAACTGCATATTTAGAAGGAAATAAATTTACAATTTTGAGGATATGGATAGGCATGCATAATTACATAGCTCTTCCAGATTTCCACCCAGATAATTCATTTTATTTTTCTATATAGGGGTATATTTTCATGCATTTAAACGTGTATGCTACATGAAGTGTATTTTGTTATATTTCATATGAATCCGATCTTGTTTTGATTTCGTAAATACATATTGAATTAAGGTGCGCAGAAAAGCACTAATCACAAATCCAATGATTGTGTAAATATATATTAAATTAAGGTATGCAAAAAAGCAATAACTTAGCAAAGGGGGCATTGTTGTTCTTTCTTAGTAATTATAATGCCAACCATATCATGCAAACACTGGATTATTGTAATTTTTTTAGGGCATTGTTATTGACACTCCAAATATTATTAAGGGGGGGAAGGGGAGTCAAATTTTAAAAACACTCCAATCATTAAAAGAAAGTTAGGGGGTGTCATGTACTTAATTTCTTATGTTCCTTTTTTACCCTGATAATAACATCAATTACCATCCAAAGTCCCAATCAATTTTAAATGCAAAAAAAAACAAATCCCTAAATTATTTACCAAAAAAAAGCGATCATTTGGAGAGAAATAATGATATAAATGAAGAATGTGAAATAAATGAGATTATTGATAGTTTAACATATGAGAAATGAAAGTATTTAAAAAAAGCGATAGAAAAATGAGAAATGAAATTATTTAAAAAAACGATCGACAAATGAGATTATTGATAATTTGGTATAAAAATCTGATGCAGTTCGACTAATATACCGTATTATTTTTTTAATTAACAAATAAAAATAGGATTATTGTAAAGAAGGCTAATTTAGTAAAATAAACTTTATTTGTTAAGGGGGTACTGTTTGCATTGATACTCCCCTTAACAAATTCTGATTTCTTTTCAAATTGACCTTCCTTAACAATATTTGGAGTGTCAATAACAATCCCTTTTTTTTTATAGGGTACTGTCTTCAAGCATTTGTAAAATATGGCTTTACTGAACCATGGTGAATTCAGCTCAGAAAATGGCCTGCAGCTCCCAAAGGAAGACATGTCATCAGCATTGGTTAGATTTGTTTTGAGAAAACTTTGCCCTGTATCGTCCCTGCTTTGGTGCATGTTGTCGCTTAACCGAAATTGGGTTAGTCTCTAACTATAACTGAATTTACGTAAGTGATGTTTGTGAGGTGCCTTCAATCAGTGGACCAGTGGTTATCATTGTTCTATCTATATAAGAGTCGAGTATGAGAATTAAATATAACCAGATCCAGTAACATTCATTTTACTTGTATTTTACACACAAAGAGACCTTCACGTGCAATTCGTGTGTCTGCTTGCATATAGTTAGCTATGAGTTTATTATGAAATCTTTAACTGACTATTAAACCATGTTACAAGGTTCAAGTGAAGTTGAATTTCAATTTTTTTTCTTTATGGTTCTTAAGCCCTATTTTCAGAGCATAAGAACATATTTTCCTCACGTTTAAATTCTTTTTATCAAACTAAAGAAATAAATAATATAAGATAACTAGGCAGTGAGCCATACTATGTGTACAATGATGAACAAAGAGATATAATCATGTGTATTTGGAACTTTCTAGGGATTACATGTTAAAAAATAATTAGCTAGTGGCATAATTGCCAATGAGTTACTACATTTTATAAAAAAAAGTCTAGTGCATTTTTTTTGCTGGACATACTTTACCATACTTGTGCATTGACACCTCAAAATTGTTGGAGCATACATGGACAAGGACCATTGAAACTATATCAGTTTCAACTGCATATTGTATGCATGTGTGGTAAATATGAGATCAATTGGATTGTGGTTGTGTTCAATTTTTTCATTGCATCAAGCGATGTTTAAGTAGCAGTTAATATCATTTCTTCACCAACCCGTAAGCTCTAGCTGTGATTCATGTCCATCAACATCTTTTTGGGCATATTGCTTTTTACCGTGTCTTACCTTTTCTTATATCTACTTGCATGCGAGTTTAACAACACAGTTAAGAGGTTTAGTGGCAGTTGGATCTTAAAGTAAAGAGCAAGCAATTATTTTAAAGATGAAAGAAAAGTTTAATAAGGAGATGACAGTTGTGGCTTAACAATAATGAAAATTTTGATTTTTGGGTGATTAACTTTGCTTTTGCTTTTGAATGTACTAACAATAATGAATTTTTTTATTTTTGCTTTACAGGTAGATAGACGACGCTGATGGAAAACATTATTGCGATTAGTTATGGGGTGAAGTTATTTTTGCTGCTAAGACAATATTTTGGTTCGTAAGAATGTAAGAATTACTATTTTTGATCACTACTACTTTGTATATGTGTATGTTTGATGTCTCACTACTATTTTATGAAATATTGTGTAAGTTTGATGTAAGAATATTGCATATTTTGACTATATTTTACTTGTTGGTTACGAATTATGTGATCAATATAAAATGTGTTATTAATGTGATGCATTGATTATAAAATGTGGTATTGATGTAATTTGTTGATTTTAAACAACTATAAAAATACTGAGATTGATTTTGGACTTTTTACGGTGTTTCTAAAATGTTATTGAAAATTTTTATGATGATTTTTCAATGGCATTTTTAAAATGCCATAAATAATTTATTCAAAATTTGACATACAAATACTTACAACAATTCATAAACGCTGTAAATAAATATCACCACAAATAATAAACACTATAAAAAAATTAAACTAAACGCTGTGAAATGTATTAACAGCACAAAAGAAACGCCGTTGGACAATACTTTTTGCAACGTTTCATAACTGTTATTGTACGGTTTTGACTTTTAACTACATGTTGATACACAGCGTATCTAAAAATGCTGTTAGTACCTTTTATGGCATTTTTTAAACGTTGTTAAAAGTCTTATTTGTTGTAGTGATATTTGAATAAAAGAATATTCAGAATTGGAATAAGGCATATGTTGTGGTTTATAGCACTTGTTTATTATATACGCGAGTTATTCGGAAAGGCCGGGTTTATACCCATTTTGGATAACTGATTCGACGATATGTTGACGATGAAGACGGTGGTTGAAGACCGGAGGTCTTTACATCGTTTGGATGATTACTGATGTCTTGATTGGGCTGTACACCGAAGCCGAGGTAATAAGCGGGGACCGTCCAGGCGTATTTGGAGATCGACGGATATGCGAGGACCTCTCCCCTGTATTGGACATGTGGGGGAGGAATAAGGTGCCTCCGGTTTCGTTCAGACCTAGAACGGACTTGCAAATGGATTGTGTGTTTGACATTGGATTTTTTCTATGCTGATTGATTTGTATTATATATATATGTTTGGCGGCGGAGAATTTATTCTCTTGCTTAACGCCCTTCTCTGAGACGTACGAGCTCAGAGATTATATATTGATAGATATCAGTCGCATGGCATGAATTTCCTGCGTGGCATGCTGAGATGCAAATGATCAAGGCTTTTGTTGAAAAGCAGAGTCTTGTGGTTGATGATCAAAGCACGGCTTTAATACAGCGTAGCTTTGTGTATAGCGTTGATTCGCGAGCCTCACACCTCGGTATGAGTTAAAAACGGGATAAGGACCGCTGGGAGAACACGAAGTTTCTTTCTAGCTATGGGTGGTGTCAGTGTTTTACTAGCCCTGGCATCGTTGATTATTATACCTTTGTGGATGTTAGAATGCGAGGCGCCTCGGATATATCGGTCTCTTCGGAGCCAATGGATAGGTTCGATAGGACCGGAAAACGTGTGTTCAGGAATTGCCAATCCACTAACGTAAGTGTGGAACGACCTAGCCGATTCCAAGGGTTCTCTATGGGGAATCTTGGGGCATTTGCTAGAGTGTCTCAAAGCCGGTGAGGAGCTTGCCCCTTGCCTCGACTCATGACGGAAATCCAATTTCCAATACGTGATATTTCGTCTTTATTTGTAGAGCCTAGTTTTAGCGACATGATATATGGTACCCATGCCGCCCAGGATTGATACATTTATATTTGAAGTTGTTTTGAAACTTTGCACTTATAATAGTATCAAATGATTTGATTTAACGTACCAAGCATGTTTGGCTATTATAATGGAAAACCCTATCCCCTGGCTTGCGTTGCATTGTGTGATAGGACATGGGTCTTATAATAGCTTCATTTTTCCAAAAAGCATTGCGCTATTTTATATGCACTGGTATTCTTGGGAGGAAACCCGTTCCGTGTTATACGACGTGGTCCCTTGAATTACTCACTTTTAAAGTAAAGTTTTAAATAACTGTTTTAGTTCTCACACCAGTCACATGACTGACCTGGAGTTTATTGTTTTAACCTAAACTATGGGTGCCCTTATTTTCCACACGGGCAGCTAGTAGTTTTGGTTTTGCAGATTTATTTTCACAGGATCCTGGTTTACAACTGGAAGATATCCGGAAAGCTCTTTATCCAATTAGCTCTTTCAGTTGTGTTTTGTATTATTTTCCGCTGCTATGTAATGTATTGTAATCTCTGATATTTATCGAATGTATTTTATTTATTCATACTCTGCATATTCTTGTACTCTGATGTAAATTGTTGTAATAAGAAATGAAATGTTCTTCTGTTTGTGTTCTCATTCGTCTTGTTCTCAAAGCAATTCGTGCTTTCCTTCACGGGGAAGTTCAGATTGTTTCAGTTTGGTATCAGAGCTTTGTTTTACAGAGCTCGAGAACAAGACACATTAGAACCAAATGAAAGAATTCATCAGAGATTGGATTAGTAATATCCAATGAGAATGGATTGTTAGAGATAGGATCAGTAGTATCCTAGAATGAGTGTGAAGAGTAGTGTTTTCAAAATAAAAGTGAAAACAAATTTTGTTTTGAAAATTTAAATCGTATTATACATATTTGAATATTTATTTGTATTGAATTTGGGCAATCCAATATATAAAGATTTTGCATATACGCCTTGCAAACGTGTATTCGAAGTTTTAATATACTGGATAGATATAGAATCACACTCTAGTCGCCCGGAGATGATACTGATTATTGATATATCATCATCAGTGTTTATGCTCGAGTTTCGAAAGTGGGATATTTATATATTTCCAATTGACTGGTGTGGGAACCAAAACTAGATAGGGTTTATTGTTGTGAATTGACATCAAAAACATGATTTTCTATATATATATATCAAAAATTATGAATTTGAAATGTTAATCCACTAATCGATTGATGTTTGTGCTGTATGATTATTCATTTAAACCAACGTGTGAATGAAAGGTGAATTAGGCCAAATTGAATCGAATTTTGAACTGTACTGAAAATCGTTTGGGAATGCATGCATGTACATATATATGTGTGAACAGGTCATTGCAAGGAGGCTAAAGAAGAGAAATAAAATTGTTTGCTCGACAAATAGGTACATGTTTATTGTATTTCTTGGGATTTTTGATGATTTTATGAGTCGATTGGTCAGCCGCTTGGCTGTTTCTTTTTTATTGGAGAGGCTTGTGTAGCGGTTTGGGGATTTTCCCGGTACTCCCGTACAGGGGAGGTTATGGCGAAATTTTTCGAAAATTTAGGGTGTTAACCAAATTTTTGAAGAATTGGAAAATTCTTAGAAACTGAAAAGTTGAAGAATGAAAGCCATAATGAGAATTGATTTGATTTGTAAAACAACTTTCATCTCCGTTCCTTTTCGAGGATGATAAGATTTTAAGTGGGGGATATTGTAACAACCCGGAAAATCCGAACCAATTTAAAAATTTTATTTTGGCAATTTTGGTGAATTTTGAATATTTAAAATGAAATAATGACGATGAGAAATTTATAGTGAATAGAATTAGAAAGTATACATTTATTTGATTCGACGTTCAAATATAAATATTTACTTTTAATTATAAAAGGAATTGAAAATGGCGCGGTAGTTTGAAAATTCGATTTCGAATTTCAAATGAATGTACAGGATTCGAAATAAACCAGATTTTAGCGAAACCAAAAATATTAGAATCTACTTGAAAATATCTTTCCAACGAATCCGAAAAATTGAAATCTCATTGCGGGAATAAAAAGTTATGCCCAGTTGAAAATTCAGAATAGTCGCTATGGAAATATAACCCTTAAAAATGGAAATTTTGCAAACGACCTCCGTTTTCGACGAAAACACTTTTGTTGGATCCAGGATGTTAGGTTATCGCTAGATTCCAAAATTCATAAATTTTGGAATCAATATGTGGGCATGGCGAAGTAAAACGTGTTTTGACAGTTTCAGTCAATTTGGATCGACCAGAAAATGGCCATTTTTCAAACGGTCTCCAACTTTGATGAAATTAGTTTTGTTAGGACCGTATCGTCAATACGAAGTTAGAAAATATTTTTTGGGAATTTTTAAAGTCCGTATATGGCCTCGGTAGATAGAAATGTGCGTTCAAATTCAATATATAGATTTATATTTTGATTCCAATGGAAACCGATTGAAACGGTCAAATCGGCTTACCGAACATATCCCATTGTGTCCGGATTGGAGGTATTTGGTTAGTGATGACAGGCGGTGGGTTCGATTTAGAGGTCGGATGGAGAAGTTATATATAAAATATCAAGGCTACACTTTTCATTAAAGAAAAAAAAACCATGACCCCGTCGTTACCTAGGTCTGCCCCCCTCGATTCTTCTAGCCGCCACCACCCTAGGCCGCGCCATCCACCAACGTTCCCCTCCCCAGGCCGTCGGCCGTCGGCGCCGCCCCTCCCCCCTCTATTTCCGGCCCCGTCGAGCACCCTCCTCCCATCTCCGAAACCCTAAAGCCCTAAACCCATATCCGACCGCCACAACCCATTTCCAGCCACCCACGACCCGGCGCGACCCACCACCGCCACCAGCTACCCACGCCGCCCCCTCTGGCCCACCACCTCTGGCTGTGGAACCCCAGCAAGAAAAAAATCCGATTTTTATGGTCTTCGGTGTCTACATTTCAGTCTAGATCCGTTCTAGCCTTTTCCGCGAGCCTCCTCCGATCGTCAATCCTTCGGTGAGCGTTTGTTTACATTTTTAGTTGTTCATATGATTAAAAATGCGATTTTTATTTATAAATATCGTACATAAAAATATGATTTTTATTTGTACGATAGAAACGATTAAATAAAATGCGATTTTTATATGTATGAAAGAGAAATAAGGATACGAGATTTTTATATAAAGAAAGACAAGATTTTATATAAAGAAAGACAAGATTTTTATATGAAGAAAGAAGAGATCTTTATTTGTTAAAAGATCGGATTTTTATTTGTTTAAAGATCTGATTTTTATTTGTTTAAAGATAAGATTTTGTAAATAGGAATATATGATTTTTAACGACATAAAAATATAATTTTTATATATATAAATATGAATTTTACAGAAAAGGTTTAGAATAAAAATATGATTTTTTTAATGTGATTCGCTTTATATAAAAATTCGATTTTTATATTTATGAAGTAGAGATAAAAATTCGATTTTTATATGTATGAAATAGCGATAAAAAAAATTCGATCTTTATATAAGAGGTAGAAATATAAAAATATAATTTTTATTTAGAAAGAAGCGTGGTAAAAATATATGAAGTAGAAATAAAAATATGATTTTTATTTATTGGAATGAAGCAATAAAAATATGATTTTTATATATGAACAGCGTGAAAAGGATGCGTTGGAATTTCAAACAAATCCAAATAGTTCAGAAAGAAAGACTGACGGAGTGGAACCCAAAGGTGAGAATTTCTCACTTTAAATTTTATTTTCTAGTTAATATATACTAGGATGTAGACGGTGCTTAGCAGCACCCGACACCCGTCGTCCACAGACGATGGACGACTTGTTTGTTTGTTTGATTTTGTTGTGAAAGTTGATTGTGTGATGTGGAATGGTATAAAATATTTTATAGTTATAAATATTTTGTAGTTAAAAATATATTTTTTAACGTGAATATGAATAAAATAAATATTCATAAACAAATTGGATGATTTGTTTATGTACACACATTTGACGGATATTGATTGAGACGATAAATTTTACACATCGCCCAACCGCACAAATAAAATTCATTATCTGTTGATTGAAACCCTACACCGGTATTGGGATGAAACTGGACATACACTAGTCCCAAAAATTAGTTGTATGTCGATCGATTGATTGACAGGCTGTTATAAGCGTTAAATATATATTTTTGATGCTTATGCAGTGTAGAATGCACTTTGGATGATGGTTGACTGTGTTTGATTGTGGCTGTGTACATGTGTGTATGAAATCCATATAAATCAAATTATATGGTGATTGACTGTGTTTGATTCCAGTTCAGAACGAATGACGAATTTAAAATAACGAATATTTTAAAATGACGAATATTTTAAAATAATATTCAGTAAAAGATCAAAATCTGATTTTAATGTCCGATTTGGGTTGGACACGAATATATTTAAATATATGAAGCCATGTTAATTAGATTGACGCCATTTTGATGTGAAAGATATTTATATCGTATTTATTAATTTTTATGATGAATATCGAAAAGGAAATGATTTGAAAATATAATGTTTCGAAAATATTATCATTTATATATCGATGATATGGAATATTCAGTTTTGCTTTAAAATTGAATATGAAGTTGAAATCGTTTTGAAAACGAATTTAAAACGATTTATAAAATACGTTATATATGGAAATCGACGAAATATATATTATACATATAATATAATGGCTTGAATAGAATGCGTCACGCCGCGGCAGTTCACGAATTTCGACCATTGACTTCGAACGGACATTACGGGAGATCCGACCGTCGGATTCTCCTAAAACCGGAACCATTGGGTTCGTATCGAAAAGGGCTTTCCAAAGAATCCAAGAGATTTGAAATCTAATGGTTGGATTTGGAATTATGTCCAAATCAAATTTGGAAAAGATCGTTGTAAGTGCAGTTCGATGGCCATTTATGGAAATTGACTGTACGGGCCTTGATAAAATTATTAAAAATATCAATAATTTGTGTAAAATCATAATAAATGATCTGGAAAGAATTGGGATGAAAAATTCCACATTTGAAAGGATAAAATTATATTTTTATCGAAACAAACTAGTTTTGTAATAGAATAATAAATAAATTGGATTTGAAATGGTTTTAAAAATAACCAGGATTTCCAATATATGAATTGGATTGGATTTGAATCAAAATTAAGCTCGGAATATTGCGATATTGGATTTCATGATTATACGAATATTGTGGAGGAATTTGGAAGATATATATATATATATATATATATATATATATATATATATCGTTATTCCAATACGATATTTGTTGGTTTCAGAATTTGATATTGAATATAAGCCGAAATATTTTCTATTCAGGGCCTTATATTTAATATCAAATGATATTTTGGGATTTTCGTGAATGTTATCTTTAATAATACTATTCTTAAACCTAATGGAGTTAAGAAAATTAGAATCTGACTAGAGATTAGCGAGGTCGAATGGTTTCCTGGGTGTTGATTTGATGTTGGTTTCGGCCTTCGGGGTTAATACTTAGGGAATTTTTCTCTTACTAATTTACAGTTAGAGACTGATGGGATTTTGGGTTTGTTGTGAACTGTGTTTTAATGACATTCATTCTTTAACCCGCTTTACAGTGAAATGGGATTTGGAATTTGTAAATCTTTTTATTAAGATTTAACGGGAATTTTCCAAAGTAAAGTTTTCCAATTTAATATATTAAATTGGAATTGAATGGAATTCGATTGATAATAATCAAAGTGAACTTCTGTAGAGGAAGACTGTTAGTACATATGGAATTTAAAAGGCTTTGCCGTTATTCCATTTATATTATTGGTCGGATACGGGAATTGATATCAATTACATATTGATTTGTTTTCCGTGAAGATTCCATAATTAATGGAATAAGATTTCGGTTTATCGTGAATGGTGTTTTAAAATAACACTTGTTCTTTAACCCGATTAACAATTGAATGAGATTTTTGGTTGTCGTGAATGGTATCTTTAATAATACTGTTCTTAGACCCAACGGAGTTAAGAAAATCAGAAACTAACTGGAGGTTAGTTAAGTTGAATGGTTTCCTGGGTATTGATCTGATGTTGGTTTCGACCTTTGGGGTTAATACTTAGGGAATTGTTCACTTGCTAATTTACGATTAGAGGCTAATGGAAGGGAATGTGAATTTGGGTTTATCATGAACCGTGTTTTAAATAACACTGTTTCTTTAACCCAGTTAAAGACAGGATATGGTTTAAATTGATATCCAAAGGAAGATTAAAGAATAAATTTAAAGAATTTATCTTTGATAAAATTAATGGGAACCTTTCCCAAAGTATGTGAATATTTGAATAAAAGAATATTCAGAATTGGAATGAGGCGTATGTTGTGGTTTATAACACTTGTTTATTATATACACGAGCTATTCGGATAGCCCGGGTTTATAACCATTCTGAATAACTGATTCGATGATATGTCGACGATGAAGACGGTGGTTGAAGACCGGTGGTCTTCACATTGTTTGGATGATTACTGATGTCTTGATTGGGCTATACACCCAAGCCAAGGTAATAAGTGGTGATCTTCCTGGCGTACTTGGAGATCGACGGATATGCGAGGACCTCTCCCCTGTATTGGACATGTGGGGGAGGAATAACGTGCCTCCGGTTTCGTTCAGACCCTGAATGGACTTGTAAATGGATTGTGTGTTTGACATTGGATTTTGTTCTGTGCTGATTGATTTCTATTAAATATATATATCTGTTTGGCGGTGGAGAATTTATTCTCTTGCTTAACGCCCTTCTCTGAGACGTACGAGCTCAGAGGTTATATATTGATAGATATCAGTCATATGGCATGAATTGCCTGTGTAGCATGCCGAGATGCAAATGATTAAGGCTTTTGTTGAAAAGCAGAGTCTTGCGGTTGATGATCAAAGCACGGCTTTAATACAACGTAGCTTTGTGTAAAGCGTTGATTCGCGAGCCTCACACCTCGATATGAGTTAAAAACGGGATAAGGACCGCTGGGAGAACATGACGTTTCTTTCTAACTATGGGTGGTGTCAGTGTTTTACTAGCCCTGACATCGTTGATTATTATACCTTTGTGGATGTTGGGATACGAGGCGCCTTAGATATATTGGTCTCTTCGAAGCCGATGGATAGGTCCGATAGGACCGGGAAACTTGTGTTCAGGAACTGCCGATCCACTAACGTATGTGTGGACCGGCCCAGCCAATTCCTAGGGTTCTCTACGGGAATCCTGGGGCATTTGCTAGAGTGTCTCGAAGCCGGTGAGGAGCTTGCCCCTTGCCTCGACTCATGATGGAAATCCAATTTCCAATACATGATATTTCGGTTTTATTTGTAGAGCCTAGTATTAGCGACATGATATATGGTACCCATGCCGCCTAGGATTGTTACATTTATATTTGAAGTTGTTTTGGAACTATGCACTTATAATAGTATCAAATGATTTGATTTAACGTACCAAGCATGTTTGGCTATTATAAGGGAAAACCCTATCCCTCGGCTTGCGTTGCATTGTGTGATAGGACCTGTGTCTTATAATAGCTTCATTTTTCCAAAAGCATTGCGCTATTTTGTTATATGCACTGGTATTCTTGGGAGGAAACCTGTTCCGTGTTATACGGCGTGGTCCCTTGAATTACTCTCTTTTAAAGTAAAGTTTTAAATAACTGTTTTAGTTCTCACACCAGTCACATGACTGACCTGGAGTTTATTGTTTTAACCTAAACTTTGGGTGCCCTTATTTTCCACATGGGCAACTAGTAGTTTTGGTTTTGCAGATTTATATTCACAGGATCCTGGTTTACAGCTGGAACGATATCCGGAAAGCTCTGTATCCGTTTATCTCTTTCAGTTGTGTTTTGTATTATTTTCCGCTGCTATGTAATGTATTGTAATCTCTGATATTTATCAAATGTATTTTATTTATTCATACTCTATATATTCTTGTACTCTGATGTAAATTGTTGTAATAAGAATGAAATGTTCTTCTATTTGTGTTCTGATTCGTCTTGTTCTCAAAGCAATTCGTGCTTTCCTTCACGGGGAAGTTCGGGTCGTTTCAATACCGGAGGTGGCTGAGGAACTGTTATGCAAAAAGAGATTTGAAATCAAGCTGATCTATATTTCTGTATCGTTTACAGTTCCTTAGTCAAGATTGATGAATCAGAGATTCTGGTTTAAATCGACTTCAGGTATGATCTCTGAACTCACCTTTGTAAATATATTGTTTCTTTGTTTATTCCTCCTTCTACCCCTTCTATTTTTTGTTTTTGTCTTTGATTTGTCATTGCTTTATTTTTTCTTCTTGAGCTTTCCTAACTTCAAATTGCAGAATTCATGATCTTTTGGAAATTCGCTTTATTTGTATAAAACTCTAATGTTTTAAATCATTTCCAAATCTTGAGTTTAATCTTGTAAATATCTGCAATTGTTTTGAAGTTTATTATCTGTTTACTGAATTCATAACAATGTTGATGTATTCTTGTCATATCTTGAACACTATTGATTTGAATTCTAAATTTTTTGAAGATCTGAATAACAATTGAAGTTTCACACATCTCTGCTATTTTGAGTTTCTTTTAATTCATTTTGGAAAGGCTTGAAAATTTATACTCATTACCGCACACTGATATTTTACAGTTGTGAATTCCATTGATTTTCAGATTGGCTTGGATATTTTTGATATTTCTTGAACCATTGCTTACATCTTGAAATTCACTGTTATTCATGATCATCTGGTTTAGATTTTTGTTTGTTTCAGATCATTTGAAATTTCTAATATTTTGAATCTCACGCACCTCTTAGATCTGAAATTATTAATCTTATGTGATTGATTCATTGTATCCCAAAATTTACATCTAATCAAGTGATTTCAAATAAATCATTATTTTTGGATCATGAATTATTACTCAATCTTTATGTAATTATTTGGAAAAAATTCTTGTGTGATTGTTAGAAAAAATTTTGTGAAAAATTCTTTGAAAAATTCTGATCCTTGAAACTTACTGTCATTTCATTGTTATTTGATTTAAATATTTGTTTGTTTGAAATCATTTGAAACTGTTGATTTCTTGAATCTCACACACATCTCGAATCTAAATTTATAATCTGGTGTGATAGAATCATTGAATCCTGATATTTTCATATTCCATCAAATGATTTAAAATAAACTATATTTTTTAAATCTTGAATCATGAATCACCTTTTTGTGACCTTCTAAAATATTTATAAAACATCTCTTCTTGACAAATTCACTTTGAAACTGATTTTTGTGCTGCCCTGATATTGATTTGGAAAAATTTATGGTTAACTGCTTGCTTTGATTATTTTGTCTGCTGTTCTAATAAAAGTAATCTCTTTTGAAAATGATTTTGAAACTACTTGTTTTGGTCAAAACTGGTTACTGCTCTAACAAATGAAATTTGTGTGCTAAATTTGTCTGATTGGGCTTAAAATTCTTTTGTCTGTGGTATCCTTGTTTGTCTCTAGTGTCTTGTTACAATCCTCATTAATAGAGACATCAAGTGGCATCAGTTTAGAAGTGCTGAATTTGTTTTTGTTGTATATATTTTTAATCTCTCATGTCTTGTATAGATCTTTCATTTCCCTCTTGTAATTGATTTTCAATTTTAAAATTATTTATTGATTATTCATTCAGAAATTGAAATCAATAACCAACACTACAAGAAAAACCGAGATTAGCGACAGATTTTTAGCAGCGGAAAATTCCATCGCTAATTAGCGGCGGATTCCATGGGCTTTGTAAGAGAAAATAATTTGGATATTATATGTCATCTTATTATAAATTATTACCGTCAAATACTAATTCTGTCGCTAAATCAATGGAAATTGCAGCTCTTTACCATCATATAATATTTGACGCTCAATTCCGTTGCTAATAGAGACGGATTACCGTCGACATAATTTTGAAGCTATTTTCCTGCAGTTTTCCAAGAGATTTGAAACGAACTTTTATATTTTTATTTATTAAATGTTTTAAATTTGTGTTATTACTTAGTACTTAATTAGTAAATTTAAATTTTAAATAATTAATATTAATAATACATTAGTAATTAATAATAAATAATAGCTATTATAAGTTAATAAAATTCAATAGTTAATGCTGATTAATTTTTTTTTTGAAAATTAATGCTGATTAATTATTAATTACTATATAATATAAATAAGAGGTAATAGTAATTAATAAAATACATTGTTGTTCGATGTTTATTAAATTTGTTTTGATAATCAATGATTATTTAATAGTCTTTAATACGATTAATTAAATTAATATCAAGAAATTATTAATACATATTTGCTTTTAAGAAATTGATTGGTACGTATTATTTGATAATGTTATAGGTCTAAATCAGGGTTTTAGGTCTAATGATTTTGTCATGCTGTAGGTCTAATTAATAATGAAATTTAATTATTATAAAGTTATATTTATAGTTTATAATTAAATAATTAAGTAATAGTTAATAAATAATGTCTAATAGTCAGTATTAAAATTTTAAAACTAGGTGTTTAATTGGTTCAAGTGGTGTATTTCTTGTGTTGAGGTAGAAAAGAAGCTGGTGTCCCTTGCGTCCATAACAATAAAAATGGGAAAACAGAATTTTACATTGTTTAAATGTTTTTTCACAATAAAATCACCTTTTTACAATGTTTTTTACGCAATACTGATAACAAAACGTGGTTAAAAAAAAAGCAATTTTACAATGTTTTTGACAAAAATATTTAAAAATCTTATGTTTTCAGAACATTTTGTTTAGAAACATTGTAAAATATAAACTTTTAAAACGCTTTCATATAACACCATAAAGTATGAAGTTTTGACAATATTTATTACTAATGATTATCAATTGACCTTTTAACAACTGTTTAAAAGGTTAAAAACATTGGTTCCAACTACAAGGATTAATTATTGATAATTTATAATAAAATGATTATAAATAAATAATTTATAACTCATAATTATTGTTTATAATTAGTAGCTAAATTTAAATTTAATATTTTATTATGATTAATTATGAATAGTTAGTAAATCATAAATAATAATTTATATGTTAAATCTTGTTTGCTCCAAACATGAAAGTATGAAACTTTTGGCTCCAAGTTTGAAGCTTTTGACTCCAACGACCCATTTTTTGGCTCCAACCCTGAAAAATTTACTTCGTAAGCCACGTTTTTATTGAACCATTATCCTTCCTTCTCTCACTACTACACAAAATTCTGGTCCACTTCAATAGCTGCTTCATACAGCTTCCCCAAAAAATATTGGAACTGGATAAAATCATCACTGGATCTGATGGAGGGGTACTGGCAAAGTCATAAATCTGGATCTGAGGCAGAAACTGAAGGCGGAAGAAAGAAGCTCGATGCGGAGGAAAAGTGGGTGAACAGGATTGAAATGCGAGGACAAGACTGGGTACCGGGTAGCGAGGCGGCGGAAGAACAGTGGATACGGGCAGAAGAGAAAAGAAAACTGGGAGGGTGGATTAGGTGTAGATGAGGCGGAGGAGAGGTAGGATGAGAGCGAGAGGAGCAAAGAAGAATAGGGCACGATGGTGGATACGGAGAGAGGATGCGAGGCAGGCGCGTGACCAACCAAAAATTCGACTCCATGGATTCCGTCCACTGCTTCTTCTGTCAGAAATTGGAGCTCAAAACTTTGATCTGCTTTGCATCTTCACCAAACACAGAGCCTGCGCTATCCATGCTACGGTCTCGTGGGGGCATCAAAACACCCAAATCGCATAAACATCGTACTAACATCGATCTCCCCAATTCGATTTCATGATGATGAATTCAAAATTACATTCGTGGATACTTGTAGATGCACCGCCATCACCAAGGTGGATCAGATCGATTCAAATAAGTTCTAGACTTCATCAGAGTCCATGGATTGAAAAATGAGCAAAAGATACATGGTTAACTCAATTTTTTATAATTTTCCTTGGATCCTGCTATTTGGTTTGATAGGATTTAAGGTAGAACTTGGTTCGGTGCAGGGTGTGTTCACGTATTTGTGAGGGGCTGCTGAGATTTTTCGTGATGGAGTTTGTAAATTTCAGTGATCGATGTGGATGAATGGTGGTGAGGCTGTAGGTTGGTCTTGAGATTGGCTGTAGGTATTCATTACATTGGTAAAAGAAATACCTGAATTTGTTATATTTATATGTATTATATTATATGTTGTACATTGAAATGAACAATATCGATAGGGGGTTTCATGCTTGAGGACCGATGCTGTTTTAATCTTTTGTACCACGACAACTGCAAATGCAAAATCTGAACATTTCTAACTAATCAATCAAGTTACTTCATTCCTGCAGTTTGCATTGTTCTTGAATCACCCATTATACACTAATTTCATCGTGGTGGATGTTTGATAGATCTATGTTTTACGTGAAAATAAAAAAGGCCTTGCGTGGTCATGAGTGTTTTGTATGTTTATCTTGCAAATAATCTAGAGTATCCATTTTGCTGTTATGGCCAAAATTTTACTGGGATCGTGCATTTATATTGATCTATATAGTGGAAATTAACTCATGGCTAAATTCTACATGTATGACGATGCAAGTCAAAACTTAGTGTCTTTTTACCAGCCTTTATCACCCAATTGCAGCAAATCCCCCACCATTCCTCTTGCATTTGGATCAGAAGGTGGTACCACCGTGGTAGGGATCAACTAAAATGTCCAAATGCAAGTGGCTTGCACTCGTGATGAATGCGTGAGTTTCTGATGTTATATGAAGTTTTCAAGAGGGCGGTTTGGGGTGAAGAGTTTGGTCGGCGATTGTGGGTTGCAACAGGGGATTTGTTGCTAGTTTTCAGAGGACCGTGAGAGGTTTTAGATGAAGTTTGAAGGGGTGTTGATGGAAGAACTGATGATGTTTTGTAAGCCGGGGTGGAGATGATGTTTTGTAAGTTTGAAGGGGTGTTGATGAAAGAACTGATGTATTTGAAATGCTAGAACTATATTTTGGTTTGTACTTTTTAGTATTGTTTATAAAATATTATGGATGGGTTATGTATTTTTGATGTAAGTATGTTTAGTATGTCTATTATGTAGTGCTAAATGTTAATTATGAGATGAGTTATTAATATAATACATTGATTATGAGATGTGTGTTGATATTAATTGTGTTGTATTTAAATTAGGATAGTGTATTGAATGGAATGCAATTATGTGTGTGATGAGTATGTGTGTGTCTATATATATATATGTATATATATATATGCATGTATGTATATTATATATATATATATATATATATATATATATATATATATATCAGAAGGGGAAAAGCAGTGGATTACCAACAAAAGTAGGGAGGTAAGTTTACCTCAATTTAGTTTTCGTCGCTAATCTGTTGGTAATTAGTAAGGATTTACCAACGTTTTTTATAAATAATATTTTATTATAAATTAATTATCCGTCGGTAAATTGTCCGTATATAAATTAAATTTAAATAAAAAAATATTTTTATTAAAAGATTAGTAAAATGACGGAAAAATGCCGGAAAACTCATGCTAAATTCCGTCGCAAAATCTGACACAGATACCGTCATGGTTTTTACCGACCAAACCATTATGTAGGAAATCCATCGCTAAAGCCTGTTTAGCGATGGATTAGAAGCGGATTTTGCCGCTGCTATATGCTGTTTTTCTTGTAGTGCAAACCGTTATTAGAATTTGAAACTGTGATGAATTGTGACTGCAGTATATTTCACAACAAGAGGAGATTTTCTTTAAAATTTTCATGATGGTTGAACATTTATTATAATATCTTTAATTGGCAATTATTTCACGACCATCTCCTTTATCTATCATCATTCTATCATCCATGATAATTTTATATTAATGTGGAGAGTTAATATTTTTTTAAAATCTTTTTGAATAAACAGTGGAAATATTTGTGATAGAAATGGGAATATGTTATTATTCAGAATTAGTGATAACAAGGCACGGATATGACAGACCCGAAGTAATGTAATAAACGTTACATTGAGATAGTGTGTAATGTGATAGCCGCTTAATATACTTCTGTTAACTTCCACTATACATCGAGTGATCGATTATTTCATACTCGGTTTATTACATTTTTGGTGCTAGACATTTTGTTCGCTTGGCACAGAATTATTTTTGTTACAACATTTTCTAACGGGTATCCTTCAGCTTGTAAGGAGTAAAAATGTCAAAAGATGATTTTCAATAGTTAAGCAATTTTGGATCATATTATGCATGCTTGCAATTCAAGTTAGTCCTATACAAATTGCACATATTTTATCAAATGCTTGTACTCAAAATCTGGAAGTAAAAAAATAAACACAACCACTTAATGTTTCAATTTAACTTATTGTTCCCCTAATTGTTAAATTTATATAAATGATTTGATTATTTGGTGTATACATTTGTCTTTTAACTTGATTTCATTACCAATCAATTGCGACTTAGTAAGGTAATAATAGACTAACAACACCCTATATGACAACTCAAAAAATGGATTAAATTGTATTAGAACTCAAAAACAGTATAAAAGCCAAAAATAAAGTTTTAGTATAAACGGAGATCATGTTGAAGAAATTAGTTTTTTAAGCACATATATATAAATACATTTGCAAATCTTCTACGGAACTTTTGATATAGAAATAAACATGAGAAATGCAAGTACATAAAGCGCGAGTTCACTTGCAAATATGAATTGATTTGAAATGAATAATCAATAACCAAAAATTTGAATAACAAAACTGTACGTGGCTTGATGTTACTCATTTGGTGAATATTTATAGTACATATACCACACTTATGGTTCTTCCCATATCACTGAATTTTATCTTTTGATAGATGGCTGAGTTATAGGCGTGAAATTAATAATACATTAACAGGATCGGCGCCATCCATTGCTTGATTAAAATCCGAAATTCTTTTACTTCTCAAGTGGATTTAGATTAAAAAGCATAGATTTGAAGCAGGTTATTTAGGAAACTAAAATTTGAATGGATACTTAATCGCCAACACAAAATAAGTAGTATTACTTCAATGTTGTATCTTTTGCAAACTTAAATAAACAACTGATAGTTTAAAAGAAAAAAGAAACTTGAATACCAATTAATTTGATAGATAAAGATGCTCTAAAAGCATAGTTGAAAAAAATAAATAAATTACTGAACATGAAATGATCATATAGTGTGTGATATTTGTACTAATTGCTAGAAATGAGCAGAGACTGATAAAAACGTCGTTACTTAGAATTCATTAGAAACATCTTCCTAGTAAACAACCCATTAACGATCGGGAAAATCATTCAATATAGTAGTAGCTCATGAAGTTTTAAGCGTGTTTTTTCATATAAAATCTAGAAATGTATTATCCTTTCACTTTGTCCTAACATCAATTTATTCCACCCTGAAACCGAGCTACCTTCAATAATTTAATCTAGACGATTGAATCAAAAAAAAAAATCTATCATATGCATATTAATCTCAAAATAAACATGTTGCAAATAAAGAACTTGATTTGAAATATATGTAACACAATATGCAGTATCACATAAAATTTATAGATAAATTACCTCTTCACTCCAATCGCTTTGGTTATTTCACTATTAAGACGATGCAACCATGGAGACCCGAAAGAGAACTATTGCTTCCCTGTGATATGCCTACCTAAGATAACTCAAAATAATGCTTTAACTTGTACAATAAGTAAAAAATAGTATAAAACTATATTTAAACTTCTAGTACAGATGGGAAGCATAAAGAAGAAATTAGTTTTTTAAGCACACTGATATAAATACATTTGCAGTTCTTCTACAGAGCTTTTGAAATAGGAATAAACATGAGAAATGCAAGTACATAAAGTGTGATTTCACTCGTAAATAGGAATTGATTTGAAATGAATCATCCATCAACAAAATATTTGAATAACCAAACCGTACTTAGCATAAGACGAAATATAAAAAACATTAATGATCAGTGTTGTGAAAAACATGGCTTGAAGATATTCATTTGGCGAATATTTATGCTACATATATCATACTAATGTGTTTTGCCTTATAATTTCCCCCCTCTTTATCTTGAATTTAGGGAGTTAAATCGCTGAGTTTTATTTCTTGATGGACAACTGAGCTATAGGAGTAATTTTAATACTACGTTAACAGAATCATCATCGTCCATTGAGAATTTGATTATAGTATGATTCTTTTACTGTTCAAGTGGAATCAGCTTTTAAAGCATAGCACAAATTTGAAGCAAGTCGTTTAGGAAACTAAAAGTCAAATAGATTCTTAATTGCTAGCCCAAGAATAAGTAGAATTGCTTCAATACCGTATCTAATTAATAGTATCGCTTCAATGGTGTACCTTTTGCAAACTTAAATAAACAACGGATAATTCTAAAGAAAACAGAAACTCGGATGCCAATTAATTTGACAGTTGAAGATGCTCTAAAATCACAGTTGATAAAATAAATTAATAAACAACCTAACATGAAATGATCATATAGTGTGATATCTGTACTAACTGCTAGAAATGAGTGGAGAATGATAAAAATATCGCTACTTGGAATTCCTTAGAAGCATCGACCCAGTGAATAACCCGTTAATGAGCAGGAAAATCATTCAATACAATAGTAACTCATAAAGTTTTAAGCTTGATTTTTCACATAAAATCAACAAATATATTATCTTTTGACTTTGTCCTAATTTCAAATTATTCCACCTTGAAACTGAACTACCTTCAATAATTTAATCCAGAAGGTTAAATCAAAAACATCTATCACATGCATATTAATTTCAAAATAAATGTGTTGTAAACAAAGAAGTTGATCTGAAATATATGTACGTAACACATTATGCATTCTCACGAAAAGAAATACAAATAAATTACCTCTTAATAACTTTAGTTATTCCACTATTAAGAGGATGCGGCTATGGAGTCCCGATCGCACTACTAAGAGAACTATTGCTTCCATGTGATCTGCCTACCTAAGATAACCTACAATGAAGATTCTGTACTCAAACACTATGCATTATTTGGCTACTACCCTTATTAGCTTTATCTTTTGGTATAGATTTTAAAATGGTAAGTATTCAACATTTGTCCTATCATGGATAAATTCACATCAAAGTTTGAGTTTTAAAGCCTTTTTTTGCACCTTCTACTCTCATACAAAGTGCACCGACAAACTATGAAAGGAAAATAATCGTGAAGATGGAACTTGGAGGGACTGAGCTCGCTGGACATAATAAATATGAAGTACACTTTGATTGCTTGTGAATTATATGACATATTAATTAGAAACTGAAGATATATAGAATCGCAGATGAAAAACAATGGTAAAATTAGAATAAAAAGTACTCGATTCTTTCATGGTTCACAGTGCATTAAAGGTATCTTCTTTATTGAGCGCAGGTCATAAGGTGCATTGCTAATATAGTTTTGACTGCGCTAGTCTGGTACATGTTGCAAGTAATAGAACAAATTTTGGCATGAATTCAGTCACATTAAAGAACAACTATATCAAACTATCTAACTCGAACGAAGCACGCTTCATAATTCCCATGATGTATACTATTCCTAAGTTGAAGTGGACATTTTATCCAGATACCCAGTGGAAAATGATTACAGCCATAAATTTGCAATATGATTACAACCAAAAATAACAAAAGCTTATTGTACAATAGATGTTGTAGTCAATATCATATAATTTAGCACCCCACAACAAAATAAACACACCAATTTTGGGGGGAAATTCCAAAAACATCCTAATTGGCTATTAATTTGCCTAAGAAATTGAACATAATAAACAAACATGAAATTTTCACCAACAGCAAGGATCAAGCGGTGATGGGAGAAATGAATTTATGGTAGCTGATGGACCAAGCAACCTGTAGGATAATGTCGGAGCTCCAAACTGTTAAAGTTGATTGCGACATAAATAGATGAAGCGAAGGAATCAATGATTTTTCTCTATTACATGGAGTTGTATTCCTCGGTTCGAACCGGTGGAATAAAGTATAGGCAGTGGAGATAAATAAGGAAAGTAAATTTTACAGGCCCAAGCTTTATTTGCAAATAAAGATAACAATCTCCAACAGCTATAAGTATTAAAAAGCAAAACAATCGTTTGTTTCGTCTATGATACATGAAGTGAAACAAAATCGAGATCCCTTGAATGAAATTCTCACTACACTTCAGACTAAGGAACATAATCTGTGTATGAATCAATGTGGAAAAATATCCTAGTTCATTTAAAATAAGCAAAAAAAAAAAAAAAAAAAAAAACGAAACTAAAAAAGGTTACCTTTGAAAAGGAGTTTAATTTTATGCTATTGGTTGAAAAGGTAGGAAGCCGTCTGCGGGGAAGAAGGTTCACGAAAACTGTCAGCTGGGGTGAAGGAGAATGGAAGCCATCAGCGGAGAAGAAGAAGCGCCTCCGTTGAAACAATAGCCACACTGTGTCCATGAAATTCTTAAGTTTTTTTAAATGTTGGTTAAAGTAAACTAAGATCTAAGAATTATCTGTTCAGGCAAATTGGGCGAGGAAACGGAGTGAAAACCCAGATGCCAGATCTGCCGGAAAGATGTGAGAGTAAAAATGGAGTGAGAAGAAAGAGGAATAGTTATCAATGTGAGAAGAAAAAATAGGCAGAAGTTAGCATGATGTCGGTTGATGGTTTTAATTTTTTCAAACCCGCTCCTCGCTCGGTATTCTAGGGAAAACAAAGACGCTGTAGAATGTTGACACGTTAGATATAAAAGAAAACAAAGTGCTCCACATCAGCATATCCTCTATTTTACTTTCTATTATAGATAATAGATTGAAAATTTTCAATAGTCCCGGTACAGTTGCGCATATTTCACAATATGATTAATTTAGAAATTTATTTCACAAACCATCTCGGTACCTACCGCATTTCTATCATCCATATTGGTTTTATATACTGAGGAGTTTCTCTTTTTGAATAGAAAAAGGTAAATATATATAATATTCTTAAGTGTTTCTCTAACCTCATTTAAAAATCCAAGCTCTGCTTATGCATGGTTATGAGATTACCTATTTTTAAGCTGCACCTGATCTCATTTAAAAATCCAAGCTTTGGTTATGCGTGGTCAGTGTGCTCTTAAATAAAAATAAAAGAAAAGGAAATAATGTGCTATAAATAGAAATTAATATGAATTTCTCCTTGGTATGTGAAAACCAGCCTATCAATCCATTTTCTAAATTGTGAAGTGTGTTATATTTTATGACATATTATGATCTGTTGATTGATAGCTATTGGGATTTGAGATTACTCGATTTATTCACTTAAATTGAATTTATAATTATAGTCCAAGTCCATCATGTTTTTGTGCTTGATTTTATAAAACTCTTTTGAAAATAATTGGAAATATATGTTTTTGAAACTCTCTCCATTATATATAAAATTTCATTGTAAATCCGTCATTCTCTACAATGTGAAATATGCCACTAGTTCTCAGTTTATTATGATTTTTGTTTGATTGATTGAGATTTATGATGACCGTTCCTCCTCTTAAGCTGAAATTATATTTTTTAGTCAATTATCATCTATATTTTAAATTTTGAATCCTTTTGATGATAACAAAAGGGGGAGAATGGATTGAGATTTTGATTTATGAGTGAATATTATAAATATTCTTAATTTTGAAAATTCATTCATTTCACTCATGCACAGTTATAGTCGGAGTTTTCTGTTGTAGGGGGAGCTAAAAAATAGGGGGAGTTCAATATTCACTGTCAAACATATTTATTATGCTCAAAATCTTTTATTTGTTTGTCATCATCAAAAGGGGGAGATTGTTGTATATGACGTAGTTGTATACACAATTATATGATTTTTGTTTGATGATAACAACCAAATAAATATTATGTTAAATGTGTTTGTTACTGTACCGTTATTCTATATCACAGATAGAAATATAATATTTATATTTATATAAAATACTATTGGACAAGAATTAAATATTCAAATAGTATTTTATTAAATATAATATTTTATTTCAACTTTCAAACAGTACAGATTTACAACTCCACAATTTATACATTTCAGTGATATTCATTACAGTACAATCAATTTCATTTTATACAAATCACCTCACTATAGATTCACTCTGACACTCGATTATACAGCCTTTTCACTCATTTTCCATTTCATATATATAGACACACACTGACACTCTGTTTTCTTCTGTCTCCTAGCATCACCGCATCTTTCAGTCAGTCCAATCATCCATACCTATCATATACAGAAACACACACACAATATCTGCAACAGAAATAATATTCTAAATACATGCGAGTATAAATTTTATTTTTAAAATTTTATCTGGCTCTGAATTTCGGTGTGTTTCTCATCATTTTTCATGACTTAATCTGATTTATTTATTCATCTATATGTGTCTAGACAACTTGTGATATTTGCAACGATTCACTGTAAATAGCACAAGGCAAACATTATATATGTATATACAGTACAGGGACAGGGAAAACTCTTCCGAATGGCTGCATATACACACGTGTATAAATAGACACGTGTGCACTGCCTCGCCAATCAAAATGTAGTTGCGAGCAACTGAGGAGCAGCCACGTGGACCAACTCGACTCAGTGCAAATGAATATGGTCGAGAGCATGAACCAAATCAAGTGGGCCGAGCACATATGTACAAATATTCAATGCAGCGAGAAGCATGGATAGCTTAAGGCATTTCAAATTAGCTAAGGCATGGTGCACAAACAATTGCAAGTGCAAATGAATGGAACAAGCAAGAGCACAAGCAAGATATGTAACGGCAATGAAAAACAAGCTCAAATACACGCAGCTAAACTAACATGGATGGTGCAAGTCAAATATACATAGGACAGTTTCTTCTTTCACATGAACAAGTCAGTGATGCAAGTAGTTTTCATGCAAGCAGGGGAATGAATATATTTACAGTTGCTGGTGCACAACGGTCTAGTCTAGACAGTGGCATTCAAATGTACAACAAATTACGAGTAAGCATATACTGGTGTAACTACAGTCAAGCAACCAAGACAACACAACACAGTGAAGCATGAATGGGAAAAGTGAATCAGATGCGGTAAGCATGGTGAACAAATACTCAATGCAAGTAGCTCATATTCAATGTCATGGTTGATGATGTATGTGCAACATGTTTATACAACATATGTTCAAATCAGAGATCAGACCAACAAATCTGTAGCATGGACTCATATGGCACTTGGCAAAAATATAGTGCAAAACAGTGGTGATGAATATCAAAATGATGAAGTCCTCACATACATACATATATAATATAAATATATTATATATACACATATGGAAGCAAATGGTGAACAAGCATGTACATTGTGCAAATTGTAACACACACAACAAACCAGAAAGGCCAAAATATAACCAAACATGGATGACACTGGAAAGGAAGATGAACACAACAAGAATGATGCTTCAACAGTATGATGATGAAGGGATTTCAAAAGCAAATGAACAGAAACAGATAACATAGTTTATATTTGAAGAATCAGTCTTGTACATGCAGATACAAATGGTTAATGGTATGGCAAGAAATAATCAGCTGCCAGAGTGTCACTTTGCCAAGAAATCAACTTTTGCTTTCTTAATGATTTCCAGAAATAAAATATTCTAAGAAATTCATTTTGTCTTTAGAAGGAAATAAGATGGGAATGCATCATCTCAGCAAAACATTTTATAGCATTGGTTTAATTGGTATGAAACTTCCCAGAAATGAATTTATTTAAATCGCGAACCAAGAATGTTTTAATCTGGCAAATAACAAATTCTTCTGGAAAGTTTTTATTTACTCAAACAATTTCTAGCAAGTGTTTAATGAAATTTTGTTTTGCCAAAATCGAAATTTCATTCACAGAGCACGCAAGGGACAAATTGTATTTCCAGAAATGATTCAGTTTTTCACGGCTTTAAATTGAGGGAACTAATCACACAAAAATCATCAAAGGACCACAATTCTTTTGTTTCCAATTTTGTATTTATGGAAATCCATCAATCAATTACGTAGGGATCTTACAAGGGGCAAATTATATTTTGGAGATTTATTGAAGACCAGATTCACATTAAGGTTAATCAAAACAATTCATGCAAGTCATTTACTCACGCAATCATTTTTTAATCAAGGCAACTAAAAGAACAAATTACGCAACCAAAAGAGGAAACACGGGCAAATCAAGACCAAGTCATATATGGGAAATCAAAAAAGGATTTTTAGGAATTATATATCCTGTAAAATCTACACAATTCATCACAGGCACATTGGGAAGATTATCGATACCAAGCATCAAAATTTTGAGAAAATATTTAAATCAGATGAAATCACAATTCCACTAAGAGTTTCGATCATATGTATTTCAAGCCAAATCAATCGAAGAACGGGAGCAACAACGTATTCAAGCCTTCAAAGATCAACATCCGGAGTATTTTATCACTTCATCGATTTGATTTGGGGACGATTTCAAAAACCCTCGGAGCCGCCGCCATGTTTTGTCATGATTAGAAGATAACAAAGTGGATAACCCTATTTTTAATATTAGTCTTTTAATTCTAGGGTTTTGGTTTAGCATAGTTTATTTTATTTTGTATTGTTTTTTGTTGTAAATTGAATTATAATCGTCCAATCAGTTACTAGGTCTGTAAAATGTAGGAAACTAGTTAGTGTGTAAACTGGCAATTTACTAGAGTCTGTACAATCTAGGGGTTACTGGTTACAGGGCTGTAATCAGGGGAAATCTAATCTAGGGGATTTAGATCAGTCTAGAGTTTTGAGCATAGGATTAGAATAAGAGCGAGGGGTTCGCGAGTTTACATGGTCTTGTAAGCGGGATCTGTTCTATTACCTAGTAGAAACCTTTGGAATGCAGCAGTAGGGAGGGTTTTGCCGAAGCTGGGTATATCTTGTGTCATTTACTTACTGCATTTCTATTTCTGTTGCATTCTGTGATATGATGTTTTTATTATCTCGCTTAATTTTTTAATAAAACCTATTCACCCTCCTCTAGGGTTAGTCTAGATCCAACACGATTGTAGTTTTCTTTTGATGTGAGTGGTAGTTTTTAGTTGACTTTGCATATATCAGATATTGTATTGAGTGTTTGAATTTTCGTCTATGCTTTCCAGTATTTGTACTTGCGTAAAACTACTTGTCGTCACACTTGGGCAAACGTTGTCTATGGCTTCGCTCTTGATATTCTCAAGTCATGCAAAGGTTGTATGTGTTGACTCCGCACTCGGCATTTCTTCTATTGGGAGCTTTGAGTCATATGGAGTTCAGGATTAGTGTCCCCCTTCTCGGGATCTCCTTGTGGTCGTTGATCCTGAGTCATGAGGAGACAAGGTGAACGTCATTATTTTATCCTTTAAAATTTCTCGTCGTTTCATTTGGGTTAATGTTCGAGAGCGTTGTTGGTTTGCTAGTTTAGTACCTAAATCCAGACCCTGCAGGTTAGATGGAGCTGAGAGAGCAGTCGATGCCACACTCACCCTACCGGCGGGTTTCTCCCTAAGCCCTGAGTCTTAGGAGCGAGGTTGGATACTCAAGTTAATGAGCGTTCGAAGTTATTTGTTCTCGGCCTCATCATTGGTTCGAGACTCAAATCATGTTGTTAATACTTGGCTCATCATTGGTTCGGGACTCAGTTTGAGTTGTTTTTGCTCGGTCACGTTGTTGGTTCGAAACTCGAGTTAGAGGATCGGTTCCAACCTTCGTGGTGCTGATCCAGTGTTGTGCGATCGTGTATGATAGTCGGTTGTGATAGTTGCTTAAACATACTACGTAGAAAGTAAACACATCAAGTACATATACATTTGAAATTTTCTTTACTAATAACTTTGGCCATAATGGCCTTTACTTTACAATGCCCTAAAGTTAGAAAAAACATTGTTGGAAAGCAGTAAATCTTCACAGTAGATTAAGTGAAGTAACGGAAGAGGTGTTCATTGTTTCATGCTCTTGGCACCTCGGCGCCATCAACGGTCGTTAGCTTGTAGGTTCCATATCCAACCCTTTGTTGTATGATGTACGAACCTTCCCAGCAAGGACCGAAACCGGTCGGTGTGGGAAAGATATGATTTAGGATGAGGTCACCAATGCCAAAGTGCATTGGACAGACTTTGGAGTTTAAGTATCAATTGACTCGTTATCTTTGAGCAACGACTCTGTGTTCAGCTTCGTCTCTCTTCTCTTCAAGTAAGTTAAGTGACTCCAAGAGGAGGTCGTGGTTGGTCTTCACATCATAGTAAGTGACTCGATGAGATTGGAGCTTGACCTCAATGAGAATGATGGCTTCAGATCTATAGGAGAGAGCGAAAGGATTATGACCAGTGTTGACTTATGAGTAGTCCGCTAAGCCCAAAGGGCTACAAGGAGTTTATCTACCCAAAAGCCTCCAGCCTTTTCTAGATGCTTTAATCACTTTGTTGAAAACCTCGACTTGCCCATTGGCTTGAGGGTGAGCTACTGCCAAGAATTTCTTCTTTATGTTGTGTCATCGCATAAGGTCTTGAACTCAGCACTTTCGAATTGGGTCCCGTTATCAAAAATGATAGTCTTGGGGACTCCAAAACGACAGAATATGTTGCAGGCGACGATGTTGATCATTTTCTAGGTAGTAATTGTAGTAAGAGGCTCAGCTTCGAGCCAGTTGGTGAAGTGATTAACTACGACGATAGCATAGCATGCACCGCCTTTGGCCATTGGAAAAGTTTCGACGATATCGATTCCCCATATAGAAAACGACCAAAGATTGACTATATACGTTAGTTCGGTTGGCGGGGATTCTGGAATGTTAAAAAATCTCTTGGATTTTTCACACATGAGGGTACAATCTACTGCATTCTAGTCAAGTGTTGGCCCAAATTATCCGTATCTTTCTTTCCATAGTTTCCCCCAAGTGTGGTCACCACACTCGCCTTCGTGCACGTCCAGCAGTTCATGGTCAGCGTCGTTGTGGGATATACATCAGAGTAATGGAATAGAGAATCCTCTTCGTTAGAGCTCTACATCTTGAACGTGTATCTTGATGACTTGCGGATGAGTGCTCGTCTTTCCTTAGAGCGACCAGGGAGGATTTCGTAAAGCAAGTAGCTCCTGATTGGTGTCATCCAAGACTTGGGTTTGGGCTCGGTCTCCTCGTTGATATCGAATCAGTCTACAACTGATCGATACTCGAACAGTCGAGTATTTCAAATGGGACAAGTCCTAAGAGTTGCGCATTGTAACACCCCGTAATTTTAAAAAGAACACTATAATGATAAACTAAAGAATACTTAATTAAATATTAGAAATTAAGTTGTGCATACGACCAAAAAAGCTCATCAAGAAGGATTGTCAGCACTTGATCGAGAAAGTTGACACGAGATTGGCGATATGGAAAGGGAAATCATTATCAAGGGCCGAAAGACTTATGTTGGTCAACTCGGTGCTATCTTTGGCTCCTCTATACTGGATGTCTTACTATAAATGTCCTAGATGGGTAATAGACAAAATTGACGCAATACGCAGAAATTTTTTCTGGACTGGTGAAAAGGACACTAAGAAGTCGAGCTGTTTGATTTCATGGGAATAGATATGCAAGTCGATTGATCAAGGAGGCCTCAATGTTATCAAATGAAGACAAATGAACTCTTCTCTTCTATGTAAACGGCTTTGGGCGATGATAAGTGACAAGCAAATATTCTGGAACGAGTGGATTATTAATACTTGTTACAATGACAGATTTGATTGGAACGCTGATTTCACGCACTGCTCCTTCTTCTGGAAGGGTGTCATGAGTAACTTCCAATGGATAAAGATGTTGAATATATGATTTTTTGTTTGATGATAACAAATAGATTTTTACTGATGTGTTTGATGGTGAAATAATTAGTATTATTGGTTGATGATGCTTTACACAAAATACAGGAAATTTACACAAGTTTTTGTCTTCCAATAATATATTTTTATTCCACAAAACAATTACATACTCTCACTTATTACATTCTATTTTGTTTCAAATTCACAATTACAAATAAATTCAGTTCAAATGTCTACACTACATATACATCTCTTCTTGCTGGATTAATCTTGTTGTGCTCACTCTAACTGTCCCAAGCTCCTAGTGCATCATCCTGAAACCTATCACAAAAGAAGATACACACAGTACGCTGGAACTAAAATAAACACTAGACAAATAAATTTTTACTGTTTGATTGATTCTCTATTTGTCTCAGTTTTCTGTGTGTTTTTCTCATCATATTTCAGACTTGCACAGCCACGCCACAACCATACTGGTTTGCTGATCAGAACCAGCTGATTCTGACCAGCCTCAACTCAGTACAGTTTGACTGCTGTTTTTTTTGTTGTGTCAGGGTCACAAGTCAAAAATCAATAGAGGAACAATGCAAGCCAAAGTGGCACACACAATACAAAGTACAAACAACCGTGAGTTCAACCAAAAAGAGGCAGACAAAGTTTCAGCAAATATAGTTGGACAAGCATGGTCTAATACAACTGGCATGGAGTTTTTGTTCAACATGGCAAGACAGAATACATGCAAGCACACAACAAGGTTTCAAGTGAAGCAAATTTGGTCGAGCAACAACACACACTGGAGCAATATCACAACATAGTGAAGCGTCAAACTTAGCACAGCAGCATGGTGGGACACATCATCTCAAGTACAATGCAGATCATGGTTATACACAGCAACAAAGTTTGTGTGTACATGAAGATCAATATGTGAGAGTACAAATGGAAACAAGTATCAAGTGTTTGCAGCAGTTTTTTTGTTTCAAATCAGTGGGGCGTGTGCAAACATACAAGGCATCAAGCATGACAGGAGTTTCACAACTGCATGTACAAGAACTACTGGCAGAGCATAAGAAAAGGGACAAATAGTAAGAGGAGCATAGATGATCACAGCAGCATTGTTCAGTAAGCAAGTGTAGTTGCCAAGCAAGTCAGAATGGTCAAGACAGCACGTATGGGTAATGCATATATATATATAAATGTGCAAGTGCACATTTATATGTTTCAGCAATAAGCAAAAAGGCTAGGTGCAGTGCTGCTTGGTTCAGCAGCTCAACTCATTTGAATGTTCACTTGAAGAAATGTTCATGGAGCATGATGTTTCATTTGTAAAAATGCAAGAAAAGGTAGACACATAATTTCAGTAACAAAATGGAGCAAAACACAACAGTTCAGCATGAATGATTACATCAGCATAGTGGTCAAGTCAACACAGAATCATGCAAATCAATGTAGCAAAAATGCTTGGGAACTTTACATTTAATATGGCAAGAAATCAAACCGTGTTTACAGTTTTTAAGTAAACATATTTTTGGAAAGCAGCATGGTTTTATTCCAGAATTTCAGTGTTCATGTTTATCATTGAAATCAACAATTCAAGTTTGGCAAGTTTCAACCATTCCAGGAATTGCCACAATTTAAATTTCACATTTTGAATATGTTTCCAGAAAGTGAAGTTTTTTTTTCAATGTGGCAAGAAATCAGTTTTGGGCAAAAACTTATTTCCAGAAAATCTGAAGCATATTTCCAGTTTTAACACTTGGCAAGAATCAGGAAGATTGAAAGCAAGTTTTTTAAAACATTTCCACAAATATCTCTTCAATCACGCAAGGATTAAAAGGGAACACTTTTTAATTTTCCAGAGATTGTTTCACAATGCAAAATTTCAGGGATTCACATTAATCAAATCAGGAAAGCAATCAAAGTAAATTCTATCAAGGCCAATTTATATTTCCAGGCCGTGGAGCATAAACAGGAAGTCAAATAGCAAGGGGCCACAAACATTCAAGCCGAGAAACCCATATCAAATTCAAGGAAAGTCAAAATCAAAGCAAATCAAAAGGGGGCAAGTCTCTAATGCGAAATCAGAGAGTAAGGGTTTCTAAAACCCTATATAAACACACCATACATCATCGACAGAGATCATCGAAATATACACAGAAAAACCGAAACCCTAATTGCAAAAATCAGAATTGCTTACTTGATTGATCGAGAGAAAGAAAGAGCACGTCGCAGAAACAAGCAGCAAATCAAAGCCCAGTATTTTTCAGATTCGGAAGCCAAGAAATTTCAATTTTTTTTTCAGAAACCCTAGTCACGATGTTTTTTGGGAGCCGCCATTATCAAGTAAAAGGAGAATTGCACAAATAAAAGAGAGAGGGCCGACCCTTTGTTTACTTGACTAAGCCAGGATTGTTAAAGGGGGTGCTTTTAATTTGTTCTCCTATCTTTTGAATTTCCTTTGTAATTGTTTTTAGTTTTTTTTGGGAATTTCTTGTTTTCTAGTTTCCTGTAAAACTAGGATACAGATTACTGGATAGTAGTCTGGGAAAATCTGGTCTAGAGTTCATTGACCAGTCTAGGATTTTAAGCTTAGGGTCAGACAGGAGCAGGAGTTGCAAGTTTACATAGGATTGTAAGCAAGATCTGTTTGTATCTCCTAATAGAAATCTTAGAAAGGCAGCAGTAGGCACAGTTTGCCGAAGCTGGGTATCTTTGCGTGTGATTCTTCTTTCTGCATTTTTTTTTATCTCAGAATTTATTTTAATTTATTTTTAAAACCCTATTCACCCCCCCTCTAGGGTTATTATCGATCCTACAATTGGTATCAGAGCCAGTGTGTAACCCTTGAATCATGACTTCAATGAACAATGCTTTTTCTGAAGGTCAATCTATTGCTAGACCACCCATGTTCAATGGTGGTGATTATGCGTATTGGAAAGCTAGGATGAAAATCTATCTTGTGTCTGTTGATTATGATGTCTGGGATATCATTGAAACTGGATATAAACCTCCTACTGAAACTGTTAATGGAATTGTAACACCTAAACCAAAAATTAGGTGGGATGCAAATGATAAGAAACTATACTCTATAGATTCTAAAGCTATGAATGCTCTGATTTGTGCTCTTGATAAAACAGAATATAACAGAATTTCTCATTGTAATACAGCCCAGGAAATTTGGCATACTCTGGAAGTCACACACGAAGGAACTTCTCAGGTTAAAGAATCCCGTCTTGCCATGTTCAGTAATGAATATGAAAACTTCAACATGTAGAAGGACGAGAGCATCAAGGACATGTATGGTCGCTTCTCCGTACTAGTCTACAATGCTAGAGCCCTTGGAAAGGTCTATACAGAAGTGGAGCTCGTGAGGAAGATTCTGCGTGTTCTGCCCATGAACTTTGAAGCAAAAGTCACAGCCATTCAAGAATCTAAAGATCTGAGCAAGCTGAGCATGGAAGAGCTTATCGGGAATCTAATGACATATGAAATGGAGCTAAAGGCAAGAGAAGATCGCAACAACTCAGATCTGAAAAAGAAGTCAATAGCCTTGTCCAACACTGTCACCAGCGATAGTGAAGATCCTATTGAACAGCTTGCCATGGCAGTCAGACAACTCACGAAGTGGAGAAAATTCAAACCTCGGAGAAATAAACCAAAGACCAACAATTCAGAAGACGAACCACTCTGCTACAACTGTCAAAAGCCTGGGCACATAAAACCAAATTGTCCACTTCTTCAAAGAAACAAGAAGAAAAAGAAAGCTTTTGCCATAACTTGGGATGACGAGGAAGGAGAAGAAGATTCAGACAGCAGTGAGGAAGAAAGCAATTTGTGCTTCATGGCAAAATCAGATCTAGAAGATACCGACGAGGAAACCACTGAGGTATACAGTTATGACGATCTAGTTTTAATGTGTAAACATCTTTCTGAAATTATTGACACATTAGAATCAGACGCAGAGAAACTGAAAGCAAAAAACATCAACCTTGTTCACAATAATAAGAAGTTGGAATCTGAGATTAAAAATGCTTCAAAAATCAATAATCTAGATTGTGAAATTTGTAAGGATGTGAATCTAGAACTTTTAACACTCAAGTGCACCATTGAGAATCTTGAAAAAGAAAATTCGACTCTTAAAAAGAATGATGACACCAAAAGAAAGAATTATGTTGAACGATGCACTTCTTTGATAAATGAAAACACAATGTTAAGAACGAGAGTTCAAGATTTTGAAGTTGCTTTGAATAAATTCTCAATTGGTCAAACGTCTTTTAAAATGTTGCTTGGAAACCAACTATTTGCAAATAATAGAAAAGGACTTGGGTATGGAAAGACACAAGAAAAAGTAACTAGGATTGACAGTGCTAAAGGTAGAGGTATATTTCCCAAATGTGTAAAATGTGGAGTAATTGGTCACAATCATGAAAACTGCAAGAATGGTAGTAAAATTCAAAAGTTCAAAAAGGTTTGGGTTCCCAAACACTTGGCACACAATTATTGTAATGATTGGAACACAAATAAAGGGAAAAATCAAATCTGGGCTCCAAAAGAGTCTTATGACTATCATCTTTCTACTACTGATATGATTGGACCTAGAAGATTCTCTGGGTCATCCTCTTCTCTGTTTGTGTAGGTATGTTGGCGGGCTAAGGAGCAACAGAAATGGTATTTGGATTCAGGTTGCTCCAGACATATGACAGGAGACAAAAGACTGTTCCTTAGCCTTGAAAAACATAAAGGTGGGAATGTGACTCTAGGTGACAACAGCAAATGTAAAATTATTGGTAAAGGAAAAGTAGGTAACAGTAGTTTTGCCTTAACCGATGTTTTATATGTTGATAGTCTATTTCACAATCTTATCTCTATCAGTCAACTCTGTGATAAAGGAATGAATGTTGTGTTTGATAGTAATGTTTGCAAAATCATAGAAAAATCCTCTGGAAAGGTTGTTTTTACAGGGAAAAGAAAAGGAAATGTCTACACACTATCTTTCGATGATGTGACTGTTTCTAGGTGCTTGATAGCAACGGGAGAGGAGGCAACTCTATGGCACAGAAGGCTGGCACATGCAAGTATGGGTCTGCTTGAAAGACTGGAAACAAACGAACTTGTCAGAGGTTTGCCTAATCAGAAATTCAAAAATAACAAAGTGTGTAAAGCCTGTACTATGGGAAAACTTAGTCGCTCATCTTTTCGTCCAAAAAATGTTGTTAGTACGTCACGCGTGCTTGAATTGATTCATATGGATTTGTTTGGACCTACTGACATGGCTAGTCTAAATGGTAAACGTTATTGTTATGTATTGGTTGATGATTACTCTAGATTTACATGGGTTTACTTTCTAGCCAAAAAGTCCGAAGCTTTTGATTATTTTTCAAAATTTTCAAAACTTGTTCAAAATGAAAAAGGGTTTTCAATTAAAACTCTGAGAAGTGATCATGGAGGTGAATTTGAAAATCTAGACTTTGAAAAACTTTGTGAAGAAAATGGTTTTAAACATGAGTTTTCCGCTCCTCGAACACCTCAACAAAATGGGGTGGTTGAAAGGAAAAATCGTACATTACAAGAAATGGCTAGATCAATGTTATGTGAATATAATTTGCCTCAAATCTTCTGGGCTGAGGCAGTAAATACTTCATGTTATGTAATGAACAGAGTTATGATTAGACCAATACTTAATAAAACGTCATATGAACTTTGGTCTGACAAAAAGCCTAACATCTCGTACTTTAGAGTGTTTGGATGTCCTTGTTATATTTTGAACACAGGAGAACAGCTTGGGAAATTTGAGTCAAAAACGATTGATGGGATTTTCATGGGTTATTCCTCAAGAAGCAAAGCTTACAGAATCTTCAATAAACAATCAAGAACAATTGTGGAAACCGTCAATGTAAAGTTCAATGAAACAGACGTGGATATGGTCTCTGAAGAAGATAAAGATGATGGTGGTGTACAAGAAGTTGAACAAGAAAACAACGATACAGAAGAAAACAACGAAGAAACCGCTGAAGCAGAAACAAATGTTGAAAGACTAAAGTTCAAGCCCAATCATCCTCCAGATTTGGTAATTGGAAGTCCAACAGCTGGTGTTCGTACACGTTCCTCTCTCAATAAGGATGTTTGTACTTTTTGTATTCATAATGCTTTTATATCTGAAATAGAACCAGGTTCTTATGATATTGCTCTTAATGATGAATTTTGGTTGTTAGCTATGCAAGAAGAACTCAATCAGTTTGAGAGAAACAGAGTTTGGACTTTGGTGCCTAGGCCAAAAGACTATCCAGTAGTTGGAACAAAGTGGGTGTTTAAAAATAAGCTTGACGAGTCTGGAAATATAATTAGAAACAAAGCTAGGTTGGTTGCTAAGGGATACAATCAGATTGAAGGCATTGATTTTGATGAGACGTTCGCCCCAGTTGCTAGATTAGAAGCAATTAGAATCTTGTTAAGCTTTGCATGTTTTAAAGGTTTTAAACTGAAACAAATGGATGTGAAGAGTGCTTTTCTGAATGGAGAACTAAAAGAAGAGGTTTATGTTGAACAACCCCCTGGTTTTGAAAGTCACGATTTTCAAAATCATGTGTATAAACTAGAAAAAGCATTATATGGTCTTAAACAAGCCCCTCGAGCTTGGTATGACTGTCTCTGTACTTATCTTTTGGAAAACGGTTTTAAAAAGGGGTGTGCTGACACAACTCTGTTTCTATTACATGACGGTGATGATTTTTTGATTGTTCAAATCTATGTTGATGATATCATTTACGGTGCTACTAATGATGTCTTGTGTGAAAAATTTGAAAAAGTTATGCAGGACAAATTTGAGATGAGCTTGGTGGGAGAACTGAAGTATTTTCTTGGCTTTCAAATCAAACAGAGCAACAAAGGCATTTTTATCTCTCAAACAAAGTATGTAATGGAGTTACTGAAGAAATTTGGAGTGGAAGATGCAAAACCAATGAAAACACCAATGAGTCCAACAACCAAGCTTGACAAAGATGAAAAAGGTGTTGCTGTTGATCAGAAAAAATATCGCGGTATTATCGGTTCACTTCTTTATCTTTCTGCTTCTAGACCCGATATTATGTTTTCTGTTTGTTTGTGTGCTCGCTTTCAATCTAATCCAAAAGAATCTCATTTAAAGGCCACAAAACGAATTCTTAGATATCTGATACACACACCAAATCTTGGTTTATGGTATCCATCCTGTGACAACTTTAATTTAGTTGGGTTTACCGATGCTGATTATGCTGGGTCATTCACTGATAGGAAGAGTACTAGTGGAACTTGTTTCATGCTAGGTCATTCACTTGTTTCATGGTCAAGTCGTAAACAAAATTGTATTGCTTTATCCACCACTGAGGCTGAATATATTGCTTTAGGAAGCTTTTGTGCACAGATTTTATGGATGATGCAGACTTTATCTGATTTTGGGCTTTACTATAAACGAGTTCCTTTAAAGTGCGACAGTAAGAGTGCAATTGATTTATCAAGTAATCCTGTACATCATTCACGCACAAAACACATTGATGTGAGACACCACTTTCTTAGAGATCACATTGCTAATGAGGACATTTGTATTGAATTTATTCCAACAGAATCTCAGCTTGCTGATATTTTCACAAAACCTCTTCCAGAAGATAGGTTTTGCAGATTACGATTGGATTTGGGAATTATAGAAATAAATTAATCTCTTTGCATTTTTGGGTAAATTTTCTCTTAAGATGTTCTGTTATCAATACCATCTCTTAACAAATAATCCAGTCCTCAAAACATCAAGAAAAGAACATTTTCTTTGGACATTTTTCTTATAAAATTGTGACTGTACAAGATTTCAGAATATGAGATGGATGAAAGTTTGTCTGCAACTCTGATATGATTGAATATATCTTATAATATGAGTATTTTAGGATTTTTTTTCACAAACCATCTCTGCCACTATCACCCTTCTACCATCCATCATTGTTTTATATATATTAAGGGGATTTAAAAATATATATATATATATATATATATATATATAATAATAAGTAGTTCTCTGACCCCATTTAAAAATCCAAGCTCTGGTCATGAACGGTTATGAGTTTACTTATTTTCATGCTGCAACTAATCCCATTTAAAAATCCAAGCTCTGGTTATGAGTGGTTAAGTGTGCTCTTGATGTATATTTTTTTAGATCTGTTAAAATCCTCTCTGATATATATTAAATAACTCCTCATTCCATCCTCTGCTTGTGTAAAATGTATTCCTAATTTATGAATTATTATGATTTCTTATCCGATTGCTTGGGGTTTACAGCTCTGATTCTGTCAAAACAACTTGATTTCTAACTACGGTCCATATATTTTGCAAATGTTCAGAACTGTTCATCTTTTGATGATTACAAAGGGGGAGAAGAAGTTAAGATTTTGTTGTATTGTTTACAGACATCTATATATTTTATTTTTCCATTAATACTAAGTGTTTAATTATTTTCTATTTTTTCTATTTTTTTGTGTCTGTTTTACAATTGGTAGGGGGAGCACAAATATAGGGGGAGTTCTGCTCAAACACATCTTGTTATCTTCAAAAATCTTAAGTCTGTTTGTCATCATCAAAAGGGGGAGTTTGTTGAATATATGATTTTTTGTTTGATGATAACAAATAGATTTTTACTGATGTGTTTGATGGTGAAATAATTAGTATTAATGGTTGATGATGCTTTACACAAAATACAGGAAATTTACACAAGTTTTTGTCTTCCAGTAATATATTTTTATTCCACAAAACAATTACATACTTTCACTTATTACATTCTCTTTTGTTTCAAATTCACAATTACAAATAAATTCAGTTCAAATATCTACACTACATATACATCTCTTCTTGCTGGATTAATCTTGTTGTGCTCACTCTAACTGTCCCAAGCTCCTAGTGCATCATCCTGAAACCTGTCACAAAAGAAGATACACACAGTACGCTGGAACTAAAATAAACACTAGACAAATAAATTTTTACTGTTTGATTGATTCTCTATTTGTCTCAGTTTTCTGTGTGTTTTTCTCATCATATTTCAGACTTGCACAGCCACGCCACAACCATACTGGTTTGCTGATCAGAACCAGCTGATTCTGACCAGCCTCAACTCAGTACAGTTTGACTACTGTTTTTTTTTGTTGTGTCAGGGTCACAAGTCAAAAATCAATAGAGGAACAATGCAAGCCAAAGTGGCACACACAATACAAAGTACAAACAACCGTGAGTTCAACCAAAAAGAGGCAGACAAAGTTTCAGCAAATATAGTTGGACAAGCATGGTCTAATACAACTGGCATGGAGTTTTTGTTCAACATGGCAAGACAGAATACATGCAAGCACACAACAAGGTTTCAAGTGAAGCAAATTTGGTCGAGCAACAACACACACTGGAGCAATATCACAACATAGTGAAGCGTCAAACTTAGCACAGCAGCATGGTGGGACACATCATCTCAAGTACAATGCAGATCATGGTTATACACAGCAACAAAGTTTGTGTGTACATGAAGATCAATATGTGAGAGTACAAATGGAAACAAGTATCAAGTGTTTGCAGCAGTTTTTTGTTTCAAATCAGTGGGGCGTGTGCAAACATACAAGGCATCAAGCATGGCAGGAGTTTCACAACTGCATGTACAAGAACTACTGGCAGAGCATAAGAAAAGGGACAAATAGTAAGAGGAGCATAGATGATCACAGCAGCATTGTTCAGTAAGCAAGTGTAGTTGACAAGCAAGTCAGAATGGTCAAGACAGCACGTATGGGTAATGCATATATATATATAAATGTGCAAGTGCACATTTATATGTTTCAGCAATAAGCAAAAAGGCTAGGTGCAGTGCTGCTTGGTTCAGCAGCTCAACTCATTTGAATGTTCACTTGAAGAAATGTTCATGGAGCATGGTGTTTCATTTGTAAAAATGCAAGAAAAGGTAGACACATAATTTCAGTAACAAAATGGAGCAAAACACAACAGTTCAGCATGAATGATTACATCATCATAGTGGTCAAGTCAACACAGAATCATGCAAATCAATGTAGCAAAAATGCTTGGGAACTTTACATTTAATATGGCAAGAAATCAAACCGTGTTTACAGTTTTTAAGTAAACATATTTTTGGAAAGCAGCATGGTTTTATTCCAGAATTTCAGTGTTCACGTTTATCATTGAAATCAACAATTCAAGTTTGGCAAGTTTCAACCATTCCAGGAATTGCCATAATTTAAATTTCACATTTTGAATATGTTTCCAGAAAAGTGAAGTTTTTTTTTTCAATGTGGCAAGAAATCAGTTTTGGGCAAAAACTTATTTCCAGAAAATCTGAAGCATATTTCCAGTTTTAACACTTGGCAAGAATCAGGAAGATTGAAAGCAAGTTTTTAAAACATTTCCACAAATATCTCTTCAATCACGCAAGGACTAAAAGGGAACGCTTTTTAATTTTCCAGAGATTGTTTCACAATGCAAAATTTCAGGGATTCACATTAATCAAATCAGGAAAGCAATCAAAGTAAATTCTATCAAGGCCAATTTATATTTCCAGGCCGTGGAGCATAAACAGGAAGTCAAATAGCAAGGGGCCACAAACATTCAAGTCGAGAAACCCATATCAAATTCAAGGAAAGTCAAAATCAAAGCAAATCAAAAGGGGGCAAGTCTCTAATGCGAAATCAGAGAGTAAGGGTTTCTAAAACCCTATATAAACACACCATACATCATCGACAGAGATCATCGAAATATACACAGAAAAACCGAAACCCTAATTGCAAAAATCAGAATTGCTTACTTGATTGATCGAGAGAAAGAAAGAGCACGTCGCAGAAACAAGCAGCAAATCAAAGCCCAGTATTTTTCAGATTCGCAAGCCAAGAAATTTCAATTTTTTTTTTCAGAAACCCTAGTCACGATGTTTTTTGGGAGCCGCCATTATCAAGTAAAAGGAGAATTGCACAAATAAAAGAGAGAGGGCCGACCCTTTGTTTACTTGACTAAGCCAGGATTGTTAAAGGGGGTGCTTTTAATTTGTTCTCCTATCTTTTGAATTTCCTTTGTAATTGTTTTTAGTTTTTTTTTGGGAATTTCTTGTTTTCTAGTTTCCTGTAAAACTAGGATACAGATTACTGGATAGTAGTCTGGGAAAATCTGGTCTAGAGTTCATTGACCAGTCTAAGATTTTAAGCTTAGGGTCAGACAGGAGAAGGAGTTGCAAGTTTACATAGGATTGTAAGCAAGATCTGTTTGTATCTCCTAATAGAAATCTTAGAAAGGCAGCAGTAGGCACAGTTTGCCGAAGCTGGGTATCTTTGCGTGTGATTCTTCTTTCTGCATTTTTTTTTATCTCAGAATTTATTTTAATTTATTGTTAAAACCCTATTCACCCCCCCTCTAGGGTTATTATCGATCCTACAAAAGATTGGAATCAAGATTGTAGCGAAGAATGGTTACAATATCTCCTTTTGGCTGGATTGCTGGTTAACACCGATCCCTCTTTGTGTTGAGTTCATTGAACTATTTGAGATAGCCTACAACAAACATCATACTGTTTTGGAAATGTACAATGCAAATGCTGATAATTTTAAATGGAAACTTTCCTTTTGCAGAATAGTGGCTGGTAATGCTCTTGTACAATTATATTGCTTGTTTAGTTTGTTAGAGAGTGTTAATCTAAATGACGAAAAAGATAAATTCATTTGGATGCTAGGTGGGGAGAAAAAGCTGTTTAGCGTGAAAAGTATATACAAACTGATGAATTTCTCTGGGAGAAAGTGGTTCGGCTTTGAATATATGTGGCAGTTCAAGGTCCCTCCAAAAGTCAAGCTACATATGTGGATAGTCAATCATGACAGACTAAACACATCAAGTAATTTATGTCATAAGGGGGTGAATGTATTGGGCGGCTGTGCTTTTTGCGATGAAGATGAAGAAGACTATTTGCACCTTTTCTGCACATGTGAATACGCTAACTACGTTTGGACTAAATGCATATTTTACCTTGACATTGATCTAAACTAGTGTGATTACATTAGAGACCAGTTTGCATTTTGGCATTACACGTTCCCTACCTTAGATGATTCCCCTAAACATCACTTGTTTGTTCTTCTTAACTTTACATATATGTGGACTCTATGGCAAGAAAGAAACTACAGAAAATTTAAACTCAAGTTTAGAAGGCCTTATAACGTTATTTACACCATTCTTCATTTTGTTTTCGAATGGGCAGGCACTAGCAGCAGTTGGAAATATGTGGATACTATCGCCGCAATGGTGCATGACAGAGCCAGGGGAAGAAATTGTCCACCTGCATGATGCGCGGAAGCTTAATGGATGCTATTGTTTTATCATTTTGGGGCTAAAATATGTATATTGCTTTAGTAGTTATGTTATGCTTTCATTTTGGCAGGCTATGTTATATGTCTGATGTTATATGCCTGCGTTTTGGGGTTACTTATGATATGTAATTATATGCTGCTATCTATATGTAGGAACAATGTATGGTTCCACGTATGTCAATATATAAAGGCATGAATTAGTATGATTCACCACCTTTTCGCTTCAAAAAAATATTGGAAATTAAGTGAAACAGACTAAGTCATTGCGTCCGTCTCGGAATTCTGCTTAAGATAGACTCCAAGTTTGTGTAAAACGGACATAATATGAAGGAGATATTAAGGTTTGAAACTTGTATACATATAAGAAAAATATATATAAATAAACCAGTTCAGAAAATCAAAATCAGAAGGCGGGAAGATGCGGGAAATCGACCCGTGGGGGGTCGACCCCATGCATCATGAGTCAACCCCATTCCCCATGGGTCGACCCTGTAGCAACCCGTATTTTGAATAACATGTTATAACGTAAATCAAGGCAGAATTAAATGTTAAAATCTGAATCAAGGGAAACGGGCTATGCCATTGCATTCGTCTCGGAAAATACGCGAAATAGAGTTCGATTTTTCGAAAATCGGAGTCTGTATGACCAAGTTATGGCCCGTCAAAGTTTTCAGAAAATTTCAAGTTCAAAAACAGTTCAAATTTGAATTCAGATTTCAAATTTAGCCCAAGCAGGACAGGCGGGAAAATTCCCGCCAGCCTCAAGTCGACTGGGGAGTCGACTTGGGAGTCGACACACCCCAGGTGGTGTCGACTGCCCAGTCGACACCCCTGTCGACTTGGGTGGTCGGCCAGTTTGGCCTGGTGCACCTGTTTTGGCTCCTGGGTCTTGTTTTGTTGGCTAGTGACGTGATTTGATGGCTCAGATCTGAATTACGGTTAATCCTATGGCCTAAACTAACCTAAACTTCTATAAAAGGACCCTAATACCTAGCTTAAATCAACACAAATCATTCCTACAACTAAATTATGCCAAAATGCTTCATGGCCTTCATATCATGGCCTCCATCTTCTTCATGAAAGTTTGAGTGTTCTAAGCTAGTAAAAGAGCCATCTTTCTTCATCAAAACAAGGATCTTTCTTCTTATTTCTCAAAGACAACTTGGAGCTTATATTCAAATTGGGGATTTCTAGTGTGGCTTCGTCTCAATCTTGTTTATTTTTTCTAGTCTTCATAGCCAAGCTTTGTAAGCCCTATTCTACTCTTAGATTTAAACAATGAAGTTAAAAATGACATGTTGCAAGTTTGTGTTTGGGCCTAATTATGATTTGTGCTTTGAATCTATCATGTTATGCATATATTTGTTCTATGTATGTTTGTAAAGCTATCACCTTGACTTTGTGGATTGAAAGCTATGAGCTTTGTTTGGAAATGTTGCATAATGCAACATAGAAACTCTCATAACCTTTATGTTAATTTGCATATGACGTTATATGCGAATCACTAGTTATCATCCTATGCCATCTATGACCATGTATCACCTATTTGCTAAGTTTGATGTCATGCATGTTTTGAGGTTTATAATGTAATATGCAAGTTTAATGAACACATTTTGCCTCATGTGCCACCATGTTTAACTTGTGGCCAAATCCTATCACCTTATGCCCATTTTTGTCATGCTTCTAAGTTCCCTCTTTTAATCCATTCTGTGTTGTGACGAAACGTACATGCGATGGGAATGCGTATGGGTAGTTAGGTAACTTCAATGACATAAAAACATGGTTTTAAAATATGACATGTGATTATGCTTGAAAAACATGAACATGGACATGACATGTAGAAAACATGAAAGTGGCCAACTCGAGGTTGGGTTGAGTTTGTAGCATAAATCTACCCGGAACCGACCGGCCTAACTAGTAGCTACAAACAATAGGACCCAATGTGAGTAGTTGGTCATGTCGTGCTTAAAAACCGAGGTTAGACTAAGTTGTGGTGTAAAGCTACCCGGACCCGCCCGGCTTAACTAGTAACCACAACAAGGTCTAATGTGAGAGGTTAGGTGCATTAAATTAATTAATGCCACATGATAGGGTTAAGTCATGGACCACTTGAATACTTAACCAATTAAACACGATGGGTTGATAGGGTTAAGTCATGAACCTTGGGTACACTTAACCAACTTGGTACTTGATTGGATAGGGTTAACCACGCTTAACCCGTTAGAAACCCTAGTTACGTGGTCCTTTTCACCAGTAACCCTCTTGGTTGTATCATGATACCCTAGGGACTAGGCTAGGGTGGGGCACGATTACTGGGCTGATTATAAGCGACCAAAATGACGGCTGAGTAGGTGCGCCGGTGTAGGTTCAGGCGGACTATGGTCGTGCACATAGTCCGGAGTTGAAAAAGCAGACACGGGCACCAGTAGGTTTAAACTGTGCGTGCTTGATTTGTGTCCGTGGTTGGCACCCTAGGGCTTGATACACCCTAGGGTGGACTAGCACAGTTGACTACATTCCGTGATTGGGCCGTATGACACCGACACTTGACGAGTTAGGCTTGTAGGGAGCCGATCGACTAGACCGAGTAGTTGGACCTTGATTTAGGTCATCTCATGAGTTTGGGCCAACATTGGGTTGAGGGATCATTTCTTGTTTATACTATACATGGATTAGAATACTAGTACACTTGGTGCAACTTAACCTTGTATATGCGATGCCACACTTGATCTAACTTGTTAATTTTTCACCATGCCAGTTGTCATCCTATGTTTCATCTTTGTTTACATGTGCAGTTAACTTTATTAGTTTTTATACTAATAGTAGGAAGGACTTACCAGTCTTTTTGACTGACCCGTTTTCTTTCGCCTCTTTTCTTCCGTCCCCCCCAGGTTCTCAGGGTGGGAACGCTAGCACCTAGCTTGGATCTTTAGCTTGCTCTCTGGATAGCTCATGTACGGTTTGGACTTGAGCTTGTTATGGCTTTACCACGTCTGCTTTGGGGATAGTTTGCTTTATGTTATTTTCAGTTTTCAGTTTATGTTTCTAGACTTGCTTTATTTGGAAAATAATGACTAAGTACTTTGATGCAACTTGACTATGGTTATGAAATGGTAGTTCTATCCGCTGCTTTATTTACTCTGTTTTACTTATATGTTCTGTCTTGTGATATCTTCATGCATGTTTACCTTGACAAACACCCCTCCAAAGCCAGTGTACTTGCAAGAGTGATCCTGGCGGAGGTGGGGTGATACATTTGGTATCATAGGATAAGGTTTACAAGATTTGAGCAAAAGGTTTTTAAAACTTACCTTTTTGAAAAACTATTTTCAAAACCAATTATGTATTTTCCATGAAAAGTCTAGTTTATTTTAGAAGGCTATTTCCCAAAAGCCATTAGCACTATCATTTGTTTCCTCGTTCTAAATCTATCTTTTTCTTTTTCAGCATGGCCGATCTTAACCTTCCCGAAGGAGTAACCTTTCCCGGATGGTTCCGAAGGTACTTGGAAACTAGGGCCAACGATGCGGGCCCAACAAACACTCCCATTCCTCCTCCCGTACCTGAGGTTCCTCCTCCTCCTCCTCCTCAGCGCCCACAAGAAGATTTCGCAAAGATTTGCAAAGACTTTAAGGCGATGGGTGGCAAGAATTTTATTGGGACGGAGACTTTTGTTGAGGCAAGAAATTGGTTAAAGGAGACTGAAGACCTCTTTGCCATCTTTGATGTGGAAGACCGTAGAAAAGTTCTGTTGGCAGTATGGCTATTGAAAGAGGAAGCTTCTTATTGGTGGGAGGTCACGCTACTAGGCCTATAGAGACTTGGGACGACTTTAGGATGAGGTTTAGGCTTAAGTTTCTATCATATACTGAGGAGAATCTGCAAATGGAGAAGTTTATATCTTTGAAGCAAGGGGACATGACAGTGAGGGAATATGTGAACAAGTTCAACCAGCTTGCTCGATTCGGTTTGGACATGGTCAACACACCCCAGAAGAAGGCTCTACGCTTTGCACGAGGATTGAATGAGCCATTACAAGGTCTAGCCATGTCTCATATACCCATAGGGGTCAATTTTGAGAGCTTAGTGGATATGGCCTTGCTTCAGGGAGATGATAAGAATGGCAAGAAAGAAGTCAAGCCTAATGAGACTCAGACCAAGAAGGCGGACTCCAAATGGGGAGGAAATCAGAGAAATCAGAACAACAAGAGCAACAAGAACAACAAGGGTAACAAGGCCAACAACAACAAGGCAAAGGACCCAAGAAAGTGCAACTTCTGTGGGATTGTTGGGCACATAGCCAAAGATTGTAGGAAGAAGAAGAGGAAGTTGGGAGAATGCTTTCATTGTGGAGAGACTGGACGCTTCAGCAAGGATTGCCCAAAGAAGAAAGGGCAGGGGCAAGGACAGACTCAGCGAGCAGGACCTTCTGGAGGGCAGATGCATGCTCTCAACACTGCTCCAGTTCCGGACCGAGGTAGTATTTCTGTAGAAAGCCTTGTTTATATTTCTGGTTTTCCTGTTCGAACTTTATTTGATTCTGGCGCATCGCATACCTTTATTTCCTCTGACATTGTTGAAAGTTTGCACCTAAGTACTAGTCTAGTTGATGATCCCGTCAGTGTTTCAAATCCAATTGGGGTTCCGCCCATCTATCTATGATTTGTATGGATTTGAGGATTTCTATCTTGACCATAGAATTCACATGTAATGCTTATGTTCTCGGGTTTTTGGGATACGGGTTGATTTTGGGCATGGATTGGTTGTCTAGTTATGGATCCATTCTTGATTGTGAGCGTAGGGTGGTGAGGCTCATGACTCACCTCGGTAATACCCTAGAAATTTCTTGTAACCCTCTGGATCCCATCATGTTATGTTATCTTGAATCGCTTGACTCGTCCATCAATGATCTGCAGTCTGTAAGGGTGGTCCGATAATATCCCGATGTCTTTGATGAGGTTAAGGGGTTACCTCCTAAGCGAGAGATAGATTTCCGCATTTATCTTGTTGATAATGCCAAGCCAGTTTCATTGCCCGTTAGGCACATGGCCCCGCGAGAAAGAAGAGAGCTTAGCAAGCAAATCAAGGAGTTGCTTGAGAAAAATTTCATTAGGCGAAGCATTTCAGAATGCGGTGCTCCAGTGGTATTCGCTACTAAGGCGGATGGTTCGCTTCGTCTATGTGTTGATTATCGTGAGTTGAACAAGCTGACAAAGAAGAATAGACACCCGTTACCGAGGATTGGCGATCTCTTTGACTAGTTTGTTGGTGCTTCTGTTTTCTCTCAGCTCGATCTAGCCACCGGATTCCATCAGCTTACAGTATAGTATTGATAAGACTGCGTTTAGGACTCCAGATGGATTCTTTGAATGGCTAGTCATGCCGTTCGGTTTGACTAATGAACCCGCATACTTTGTTGATTTGATGAGTAGGGTGTTCAGGGAGTTCCTTAACAAGTTTGTGGTTGTCTTCGTGGATGATATTCTGGTCTTCTCTAAGGACGAGGAAGAACATGCTACACACCTCAAGGAGGTTATGGATACGCTTAGAGCTCATTAGTTGAAAGCCAAGTTCTCTAAATGCCATTTCTGGAGAAGGGAAGTTCAGTTCCTTGGGCATATAGTTTCTAAGCAAGGCATAGCTGTGGATCCTGCTAAAGTAGTGGCGGTACAAGACTGGAAAGTTCCGAAGAATGCAACTGAAGTGAGGAGCTTTCTCGGTCTGGCAGGATATTATAGGAAGTTCATTAAGGACTTCGCTAGGATTTCATCCCCTCTTACTAAGTTAACGAAGAAGAACTTAGTCTTTGCATGGGACTTAGAGTGTGAGCTTGCTTTTCAAAGGCTCAAGAAAGCCCTCACCACAGCTCCAGTTCTAGCATTACCCGATGGAGGGAAGTTGTTTACCGTGTACACCGATGCATGTGGCACGGGATTGGGCATTGTCCTAATGCAAGAAGGGAGAGTGATATGCTTTGGGGGTAGGCAACTCAAAGTTCATGAGAAGAACTATCCCACGCATGATTTGGAGTTGGCGGCGATCGTCTTTGCACTCAAATCCTGGCGCCACTATCTTCTAGGTGAAAGGTTTGAGTTGTATACTGATCACAAGTCACTCAAGTACCTCTTCTCGCAGAAAGATTTGAATCTAAGGCAGCAAAGGTGGATGGAATTCTTGGCATCATATGACTTCGAGATAGCTTATACCCCTTGCAAGGGTAATGTTGTGGCAGATGCGCTAAGCAGAAGAAGGTTGACTTTGAGTCCCTTGTTTGTTGAGATGAAGAGTCTAAAGTTCTTGGCAATCTTTGACTTTGCACCTGCTGTTGGATCGATGACTGGTTCGTTAGCATCCCTCGAGCTTAGACCTACACTTCTTGATCAAGTTGGGGCTTCACAGAGGGAAGACCCGCAGATAGTCGAGATCATGGACAAGTTGATTCGGGGTGAGACGTCAAGTCACCTCGCTAGATATACTATTGATGACAAGGGATGGCTAAGGCGTGATGGAAGATTATGTGTCCCACGAGTGGGAGACTTAGTAAATAAAGTTCTTGAGGAGGTGCATCATTCGAGGATGACCATACATCCCGGAGGGGATAAGATGTACCGGGATATGAAGCATATTTTCTTTTGGGATGGAATGAAAAAGGATGTGGTAGAGTTTGTTTCTAGATGCATTGTTTGCCAACTAGTGAAGGCCGAGTCGAAGAAGCCCGGTGGGCTATTACATCCATTGGAGGTCCCGCAATGGAAGTGGGAAAGTATCTCTATGGAATTTGTGGATGGATTGCCTAGGTCAAGGAAGGGAAATTCGAGCATATGGGTCATAGTTGATAGACTTACGAAGAATGCTCACTTTATTCCGGTGAAGAGCAAGAGGACCGCCTCATGGCTAGCATCTGTTTATCTTCGAGAGATAGTACGATTGCATGGAGTTCCTTCTAGCATAGTTAGCGATCGTGACCCAATCTTCACTAGCCAATTTTGGAGCAGTTTGCAAGAAGCGATGGGTACACGATTGAATCTAAGTACAACCTATCACCCACAGACGGATGGCCAGACCGAAAGGGTGAATAGGGTACTTGAAGATCTGTTGAGGCTATGCATTCTTGACTTTGGTGGCACTTGGGAAGACCACCTTCCTCTCGTAGAGTTTGCTTATAATAACAGCTATCAGGCAAGCATAGGAATGGCACCATTCGAAGCTTTGTATGGGTGGCTGTGCAAGTCACCAACATGTTGGTGGGAGACGACGGATAAACTTATACTTGGGCCCGACATGATAAGGGACACATCCGAGAAGGTTGAGTTGATTCGAAGGCGGATGAAAACGGCCCAAGACAGACAGAAATCCTATGTAGACAAGCGAAGGACAGACTTAGAGTTTGAAGTTGGAGATATGGTCTTTGTGAAGGTTTCTCCTTTGCGAAATGTGGTTCGTTTTGGAGCAGTTGGGAAGCTGGCACCAAGGTTCGTAGGACCCTTCCCTATCATAGAGAGGATTGGGAAGATGGCTTATAGAGTGGAATTGCCCGAGAAGCTGGCCGGAGTGCACAATGTTTTTCATGTCTCGCATCTCCGAAAGTGCCTACATGAGTCAGCCGAGGTAGTTGAGCCTAGCATTCTTGAAGACATGGAGGTAGAGAAAGAGGCAACTCTGAGGCGAGCTCCGATTCGTATCTTGGGTACGGAGATCAAGAAACTGAGGAATCGAGAAGTCAAGTTAGTAAAGGTTCAGTGGAGTGAAGCCAATGAATATGCAACTTGGGAAACCTAGGAGAAGATGCGTGGGCTTTATCCATTTCTTTTTTAGGGTACATTCTCAATCTCCTTTCCTAGTTAGCATATCTTTCTTTTGCTATCCATGTTTATCTTGTTATCTCGTTAACCTTGTCATGAGAACCTTAGGTAGAAACCCTTTGGATGAAACATGTATTTGAAACATGTTATGCTTGATGTTTGCAAGTGGTTGCAAGTGTTTGCAAGTGGATACTCGTGGATGCATGATACACATTAGGCACTAAGATCGGCTCACACACTTTCATATTGCATATGCATGAGTGCTTATACTTGCTCATGGCTGAAACTTGTTATGCTATCACATGGATGTTGCATATGGATGAATGTTATGTGCACTCATGTAGAGATTATGAATTATGTTAGGAATTTTCATACATATGGACTCATTTCACTAACATACTTTGCATTAAGGAGGTTTACTGAATCAGTAACCGCCTGATTTTCGCATTAGATAAGTACATATACACACACCTTTTGCATATGATCATACAACATTTAGAATCTTTTAAGGACAATGACTGCTCATGGATGATGTTTTGAGTAGATGGGTGATGGATGGTAGGATACGTTCTTCCTAACTTGAAGATTTCGGGGACGAAATTCTTTAAGGTGGGGAGAACGTAACAACCCGTATTTTGAATAACATGTTATAACGTAAATCAAGGCAGAATTAAATGTTAAAATATGAATCAAGGGAAATGGGCTGTGCCATTGCGTACGTCTCGGAAAAATACGCGAAATAGAGTCCGAGTTTTCGAAAATCGGAGTCCGTATGACCAAATTATGGCCCGTCAAAGTTTTCAGAAAATTTCAAGTTCAAAAACAGTTCAAATTTGAATTCAGAATTCAAATTCAGCCCAAGCAGGACAGGCGGGAAAATTCCCGCCAGCCCCAAGTCGACTGGGGAGTCGACTTGGGAGTCGACACACCCCAGGTGGTGTCGACTGCCCAGTCGACACCCCTGTCGACTTGGGTGGTCGCCAGTTTGGCCTGGTGCACATGTTTTGGCTCCTGGGTCTTGTTTTGTTGGCTAGTGACGTGATTTGATGGCTCAGATCTGAATTAGGGTTAATCCTATGGCCTAAACTAACCTAAACTTCTATAAAAGGACCCTAATACCTAGCCTAAATCAACACAAATCATTCCTACAACTAAATTATGCCAAAATGCTTCATGGCCTTCATATCATGGCCTCCATCTTCTTCATGAAAGTTTGAGTGTTCTAAGCTAGTAAAAGAGCCATCTTTCTTCATCAAAACAAGGATCTTTCTTCTTATTTCTCAAAGACAACTTGGAGCTTATATTCAAATTGGGGATTTCGAGTGTGGCTTCGTCTCAATCTTGTTTATTTTGTTCTAGTCTTCATAGCCAAGCTTTGTAATCCCTATTCTACTCTTAGATTTAAACTATGAAGTTAAAAATGACATGTTACAAGTTTGTGTTTGGGCCTAAGTATGATTTGTGCTTTGAATCTATCATGTTATACATAGATTTGTTCTATGTATGTTTGTAAAGCTATCACCTTGACTTTGTGGATTGAAAGCTATGAGCTTTGTTTGGAAATGTTGCATAATGCAACATAGAAACTCTCATAACCTTTATGTTAACTTGCATATGACGTTATATGCGAATCACTAGTTATCATCCTATGCCATCTATGACCATGTATCACCAATTTCTAAGTTTGATGTCATGCATGTTTTGAGGTTTATAATGTAATATGCAAGTTTAATGAACACATTTTGCCTCATGTGCCACCATGTTTAACTTGTGGCCAAATCCTATCACCTTATGCCCATTTTTGTCATGCTTCTAAGTTCCCTCTTTTAATCTATTCTGTGTTGTGACGAAACGTACATGCGATGGGAATGCGTATGGGTAGTTAGGTAACTTCAATGACATAAAAACATGGTTTTAAAATATGACATGTGATTATGCTTGAAAAACATGAACATGGACATGACATGTAGAAAACATGAAAGTGGTCAACTCGAGGTTGGGTTGAGTTTGTAGCATAAATCTACCCGGAACCGACCGGCCTAACTAGTAGCTACAAACAATAGGACCCAATGTGAGTAGTTGGTCATGTCGCGCTTAAAACCCGAGGTTAGACTAAGTTGTGGTGTAAAGCTACCCGGACCCACCCGGCTTAACTAGTAACCACAACAAGGTCTAATGTGAGAGGTTGGGTGCATTAAATTAATTAATGCCACATGATAGGGTTAAGTCATGGACCACTTGAATACTTAACCAATTAAACACGATGGGTTGATAGGGTTAAGTCATGAACCTTGGGTACACTTAACCAACTTGGTACTTGATTGGATAAGGTTAACCATGCTTAACCCGTTAGAAACCCTAGTTACGTGGTCCTTTTCACCAGTAACCCTCTTGGTTGTATCATGATACCCTAGGGACTAGGCTAGGGTGGGGCACGATTACTGGGCTGATTGTAAGCGACCAAAACGACGGCTGAGTAGGTGCGCCGGTGTAGGTTCAGGCGGACTATGGTCGTGCACATAGTCCAGAGTTGAAAAAGCAGACACGGGCACCAGTAGGTTTAAACTGTGCGTGCTTGATTTGTGTCCGTGGTTGGCACCCTAGGGCTTGATACACCCTAGGGTGGACTAGCACAGTTGACTACATTCCGTGATTGGGCCGTATGACACCGACACTTGACGAGTTAGGCTTGTAGGGAGCCGATCGACTAGACCGAGTAGTTGGACCTTGATTTAGGTCATCTCATGAGTTTGGGCCAACATTGGGCTAAGGGATCATTTCTTGTTTATACTAGACATGGATTAGAATACTAGTACACTTGGTGCAACTTAACCTTGTATATGCGATGCCACACTTGATCTAGCTTGTTAACTTTTCACCATGCCAGTTGTCATCCTATGTTTCATCTTTGTTTACATGTCCAGTTAACTTTATTAGTTTTTATACTAATAGTAGGAAGGACTTACCAGTCTTTTTGACTGACCCGTTTTTTTTCGCCTCTTTTCTTCCGTCCCCCCCCCCCCCAGGTTCTCAGGGTGGGAATGCTAGCACCTAGCTTGGATCTTTAGCTTGCTCTCTGGATAGCTCATGTACGGTTTGGACTTGAGCTCGCTATGGCTTTACCACGTCTACTTTGGGGATAGTTTGCTTTATGTTATTTTCAGTTTATGTTTCTAGACTTGCTTTATTTGGAAAATAATGACAAAGTACTTTGATGTAACTTGACTATGGTTTTGAAATGGTAGTTCTATCCGCTGCTTTATTTACTCTGTTTTACTTATATGTTCTGTCTTATGATATCTTCATACATGTTTACCTTGACAAACACCCATCCAAAGCCAGTGTACTTGCAAGAGTGACCCTGGCGGAGGTGGGGTGTTACAGACCCCTACACGGGGGTGTCGACCCTAGGGTCGATCCCGGGGTCGACCCCACCCAGATTTGGGGTAGATCAATTTTTCTGAACCATGACTTGTTTCTTGACTAGATTGATTGACGATAGGATATAAATAGGACCTCATTTCTATTGTTTTATTCATCAAAAACAATGGAGACAACGAGGTGCTGCCCCAACTCAAATTGAATTAGCTAATTCTTCTACCACAACAACTTATACATATACATGAATCTATGCTACAACATCAACAATCTTTTATCAGTTCTTTGAGCTGATTTATTTCTTGCCATACCATTAAACATTTGTATCTGCATGTATAAGACTAATTTTTCAAATATAAACTATGTTTTCTGTTTCTGTTCATTTGCTTTTGAAATCCCTTCATCATCATATTGTTGAAACATCATTCTTGTTGTGTACATCTCCTTTTCCAGTGCCATTCATGTCTGGTTATATTTTGGCCTTTCTGGTTTGTTGTGTGTGTGACAATTTGGACAATGTACATGCTTGCTCACCATTTGCTTCCATATGTGTATATATAATATATTTATATTATATATGTATGTATGTGAGGACTTCATCATTGTGATATTCATCACCACTGTTTTGCACTATATTTTTGCCAAGTGCCATATGAGTCCATGCTACAGATTTGTTGGTCTGAACTCTGATTTGAACTTATGCTGTATAAACTTGTTGCACATACATCATCAACCATGACATTGAATATGAGCTACTTGCATCGAGTATTTTTTCACCATGCTTGCTACACTTGATTCACTTGTCCCATTCATGCTTCACTGTGTTGTGTTGTCTTGGTTGCTTGACTGTAGTTACACCAGTATATGCTTACTCGTTTGTTGTACATTTGAATGCCACTGTCTTGACCAGACCATTGTGCACCAGCAATTGTAAATATATTCAAGCCCCTCCTTGCATGAAAACTGCTTGCATCCCTGACTTGTTCAAGTGAAAGAAGAAACTGTCCTGTGTATATTTGACTTGCACCATCTATGTTAGTTTAGCTGCGTGTATTTGAGCTTGTTTTTCATTGCGGTTACATATCTTGCTTGTGCTTTTGCTTGTTCCATTCATTTGCGCTTGCAATTGTTTGTGCACCATGCCTTAGCTGTTTTGAAATGCCTTGAGCTATCCATGCTTAGCACTGCATTGAACATTTGTACATATGTGCTCGGCCCACTTGATTTGGTTCATGCTCTCGACCATATTCATATGCACTGAGTCGAGTTGGTCCACATGGCTGCTCCTCAGTTGCTCGCCACTACATCATGATTGGCGAGGAAGGGCACATGTGTATATTTATATACGTGTGTATTTGCAGCTATTCAGAAGAGTTTTCCCTGTCCCTGTACTATATATACATATATACTGTCTGTCTTATGGTATTTACAGTGAATCACTGCGAATATCACAAGCTGTATAGACACATATAGATGAATAATTAAATCAGATCAAGTCATGAAAAATAATGAGAAACACACCGAAATAATGAGGCAAATAAAATTTTAAAAATAAAATTTATATTCGCATGTATTTAGAATATTATTTATGTTCCAGATACTGTGTGTGTGTTTCTCTATATGACAGGTATGGATGATTGGACTGACTGAAGGATGCTGTGATGAAAGGAGACAGAAGAAAACAGAGTGTCATTGTATGTCTGTATATATGAAATGTAAAATGAGTGAAAAGACTGTATAATCGAGTGTCAGAGTGAATCTGTAATGAGGAGAATTGTATAAAATGAAATTGATTGTACTGTAATGAATATCAATGAAATGTATAAATAGTGGAGTTATAAATTTGTACTGTTCGAAAGTTGAAATAAAATATTACATTTAATAAAATACTGTTTGAATATTTAATTCTTGTCCAGTAGTATTTTATATAAATATAAATATTATATTTCTGTCTGTGATTTAGAATAACAGTACAGTAACAAACACATTTAAAATAATATTTTTTTGGTTGTTATCATTAAACAAAAATCATATAATTGTGTATACAACTATGTCATATACAACAAATCATCTATCTTTTTTCATATGACATGATGTACATGTAAACCACATCGCGCCTCCAAAAACGAGGGTTGTACTCACGTATCCTATTGTCCTAGAAACAAAAAACTTCCTATTGCCTTCACTTGGATGAGCTGTTCTTTTTCTTCTCAAACTCAGCACTAGATGGCTCATCGCCAGTCTTCTTCCTCATCCTTTTGGAGTTGCCTCCACATCTTCCCCTTTTTCCATTGGTTAGAGAAGAGGACCCACGGGGCACCACCTTTAACTTCCTCTCGTCATTCTCACCACTCATGATCTCAGTGACCTCTTCTATGGACGGGATCATTTGTAGAGGTTTGAGAGTGACATCGATGACAAGAGCTAGAATCGCCGAGGTGTACCTTTCCTTCCTGGCCTCCACGGTTTTCTTCACCTCCATCACAGCCTTTTCTTTGGCTTCTCTCGTCACCTTCTTTTCGGTCGCTCGCCTGGCCTTGAGCTTCTTGGCCACGACCTTCTGCAGCTTTTTAAATTTAGCATCGGCCTTCCTCTTAGAGGTTTCATCATCAGCTCGTCTCTTGGCATCTTCATCATTGGCTTTCTTCGTCTTTTCCTCCTACACCTTAGCCGCAACCTCATCCTCGGCTTTCTTTTTGGCCTTCACCATAGATTTTTGCAAGGCCGTCTCGTTTCCTTCCTCTTCTCCTCCTACTTCTCAGACTTAGCGAGTAGCTAGGCCTTCTATGATTCCATCAAATCTCGCGTTGTCTGCACTCCCGCCTTTATCGGCCCAGTCACCTAGACCTCCTCTCCGTCATTTATGTCCCCTTCGTTAGGTCTTGAATGACCTAATATGTACGCACGACCTAACAAGTGCAGAATGATCTGCTTTGCATGCTTCCATGGAACGACCTAATGTGTTTGCGCATAATTATCTTCCCACGTGAGTACAGCTGCCTACCCCCACTTTACAACTAGCGCTAGAATATACATATTGATATCTTGCACCTGTTTTAATACATGCGCGGCCTAATTAGTGGAAGGACCTGCTTCATGTGACTTCACTTAACGACCTATTACTTGCATCAAGAACCAACGACCTGGGCATGCATGTATGTACCGCAATCTGATCTTATGTGGGATCTACGACCCAACTTATGTACCGCAATCTGATCGTATGTTGTAATCTAAGTCCACGTGGGCTTATGGGTTTGCTCCAGATACCCATTACTACGTCACCTTCTTGCTTATTTTTACCCACATCCTCGTATATACAAGTTGGAGAGCTAAAATATTCGCCACGTCATCACCATTAACAGTACAATGACCTAAAGGTGCTAACGACCTAAAGTAGGTCGTGCTGACGACCCAATGGTGTACTGACGTGGCAACGACCTAATACTTGTGGCCTTGGTTCCTGTTTTGTCACGTCACCGTTATATGCTTGCCACTGACCTACACGTGAAGCTTCACATTTTCCAACCTGTCACGACCATATGATGCCTGGAACGATATGCTGACATATAGATACAACGACCTAAACAATGTATGATTTATGATTCATGCTGCTACCAACCCGAGGGATATGTACTGACATGTGTGCTTCTTACATGTATTAATTGTGCCAACAATCCCTTATGTACAGGGATTATCCATGCTACGTATACACAAGATGTGATTCATGCATTGTTCTGGAACGAGCCGCTAAACTGGAGTTGACCCATGTATGAACAAATACACGTCGTCCATGTAGCAGCTTTGGATAAGAACATACAACATGGGTATAATCTTCATGAACGGCCCGATTGTTTGAATGTGTGTATCACAGGTCCATCTTTGTGGAGGATGCTTCATGATACATACGTATATATTTGATGTTGCTTCAACGTATGATGATAGCCCGGGTGTATCCATTGTTTCACATGATCAGGACGTGCCCTTGCATTATGAACAACCAACTTGTGCTGACGACCCAAACACTACGGTCTGAACAATCCAAAGACGTCGAGATGACCTAAAGAGGTTCAATGTCCCAAATGTGCTGACGTCCTAAGGATCATGGACGATCTAAGAATCATGCTAGGCACGGTCTAACATTCACGTTTCATGGGTCTAAGAATCATCCCCCCGTAAACTTGGTTTTATTACTCCAAGCAAATCTCTCAACCTGATAAAATCTTCATACTTTAGCGGCTTGGTGAAAATATCAGCAATTTGATCATTGGATTTCACGTACTCTAGCTGCACTTCCTTTCTAGTGATGCACTCTCTAATGTAGTGATAGCGTGTGTCAATATGCTTGCTTCGATCATGAAAAACTGGATTTTTGGCCAAAACAATTGCTGATTTGTTATCCACGAAAATCTTGGTTGGCTCCTTTTGTTGCAAATCTAATTCTTTTAGCAAGTTCCTTAACCAAATTGCATGGCAAACACATGAAGTAGCCGCTACATACTCCGCTTCGCATGTAGAGAGTGTGACAATTGGTTGTTTTTTCGATATCCATGTGAAAGCTGTGTCTCCCATGTAGAACACAAAACCACTTGTGCTTTTCCGGTCGTCTATATCTCCACTCCAATCGCTATCACTATATCCAACAAGATCATAATTATCAGAAACAGAGTAGTACAAACCAAAGTTTGTTGTCCCTTTAACATAGCGAAGAATCCTCTTTGCTGCTTTCAAATGTGTTGTAGTTGGATTCTCCATGTATCGGCTTACAACTCCAACTGCATAGAGAATGTCGGGCCTTGTGCACGTTAAATATCTTAAGCTGCCAACCAAGCTCTTGAAAAGTGTAGAGTCTACCTTTTCTCCTTCTTCTTGTCTTGATAATTTGATTCCACTTTCAATTGGCGTGCAAACTGGATTAGAGTCTTCCATCTTGAACTTTCTCAATATTTCCTTAGCATAACCTTCTTGAGTGATTAGAATGCCTTCATCTTCTTGTTTTACTTCAATGCCAAGATAATAAGACATGAGCCCAATATCAGTCATCTCAAACTCCTTCGTCATCTCTTTCTTAAACTCTTTAAACATGCTTGCATTGCTACCTGTGAAAATCAAGTCATCTACATACAAACATACAATCAATGTATCACCATTTTGGATTTTAATATAGAGTACATGCTCATATGGACATTTAATGAAGTTTCTCTCTTTCAAATACTTATCAATTCGAGCATTTCAAGCTCTTGGAGCTTGTTTCAATCCATAAAGTGCCTTCTTTAGTTTCAAAACTTTGTCTTCTTCTCCCTTGACTTCGTAGCCTTGTGGCTGCTCGATATAAACTTCTTCTTCAAGGACTCCATTTAGGAAGGCAGACTTCACATCCATTTGATGTATCTTCCAATTGTTTTGAGCTGCTAAAGAAATTATCAATCTTACAGTTTCTAATCGAGCAACTGGAGCAAATACCTCTTCATAGTCAATGCCAGCTCTTTGAATATAGCCTTTTGCTACCAATCTTGCTTTGTATCTCTCAACTTCTCCTTTGGCATTTTTCTTTACCTTGTACACCCACTTGACACCAATCGCCTTGTGTCCTTTTGGAAGTGAAGCTAGCTCCCATGTGTCATTTTTCTTGATCGCCTTAATTTCTTCGTCCATAGCATCTCTCCAACTCTTCTTTTGCAAAGCTTCTTGAAAATTTATGGGCTCACAATCTGCAAAAAGACAAAAAAGAGTAATATTGTCTTGGTTTTCTGTTACATCATAAATTTCTTGAAGGCTTCTAAAACGAGGAACCCTTTCACTTGAGCTCCCATCTTCTTGACAATTTGTTGCTGGTGAGGCTAGTGGGGAAGTAGGCTCTTCACTTGATTGCTCGATCCTTGGTTGTTGCATCTCATCTTCTTCAAAATATGGAAAGAAGTTGTAATTCTCATCATACGATCTCCAATCCCATTCTCCTTCTTCATCGAATACAACATCTCGACTAATTATTATTTTATTCGTATCAGGATTATAAAGTTTATAGCCTTTTGAATTTGTGTCATAACTAATAAAAATATATTTTTCACTTTTATCATCCAATTTGCTTCGCTTTTCATTCGGTACATGTACATGAGCTTTGCTTCCAAAAACTCTTAGATGAGAAATGTCAGGCTTCCTTCCGCTCCATGCTTCTTGTGGTGTCTTCCCCCACACACTTCTTGTTGGAGATCGGTTTGATAGATAAACAGCGCATGCCACAGCTTCCGCCCAAAATTCCTTTGGTAGTCTCTTACTTTTGAGCATGCTCCTTGCCATTTCAACAATTGTCCTGTTCTTTCTTTCTGCTACTCCGTTTTGCTGAGGAGATCTAGGCACTGTTAGTTGGCGTCGAATACCATTATCTTCACAAAACTTCAGAAATTCTCTTGATGTGAATTCTCCTCCACGGTCAGATCTCATGGCTTTTATCATAAGGCCACTTTCCTTCTCAACATGAGCTTTGAACTTTTTGAAGTTCTCAAATACTTCTGATTTCTCCTTCAAAAAATACACCCACGTTTTTCTTGAAAAATCATCAATAAAAAGAAGGAAATAATTACTTTTACCTAAAGAGCTTGGCTTGATTGGTCCACACACATCTGTATGTATGAGTTCTAATGGTTTCTTGGCCCTTGAGTATGACTCCTTTGGAAAGCCCATTTTGACTTGCTTCCCAAGTAAACATCCTTCGCACAGTTGATTGGGATGATTTATGCAAGGCAATCCTCTCACCATTTCTTTCTTAAAGAGCAATTCCAATCCTTTGAAGTTAAGATGTCCAAAACGAAGATGCCAAAGCCATGAGACATCTTGGTAGCACGCCTTAAGACATTGAGCGACACCGTGTTGAATGTTGAGCACAAACATTCTATTTTTTGACATTGGTACTTTAGTAATGAGATTGCTTGCACTGTCTCTTATGGAAAGGCTTTTATCCTTTAATTGAATGTCATAACCTTTCTCTAAGAGTTGTCCTAAGCTCAAGATGTTACTTTTCATGTTTGGCACATAGTAAACATTAGAAATAAATTGATGCTCTCCATTTTTCAATTTAATAAGAACATTACCTTTGCCTTTCACTGCTACCTTTGATTCATCTCCAAACGCCACATTGCCCTTTATTGTTTCATCAAGCTCCACAAACATATCTTTTCTTCCGCACATATGGTTGCTTGCGCCGCTATCTAGATACCATTGATTGTCCTCCCCTTTTTCATTTTCTTTATGGGCCAATAATAATGTGCCATCTTCTACAATTCTTTCTTCAGCATAATTGGTCTTCTCTTCAACTTTATTGTTTCTTGGAGCTCTACATTCAGAAGCATAGTGTCCAAATTTGTTGCAATTATAGCATTTGATCCGTGACTTGTCACTCCTTGAATTTGAGTTGCCTCTCCCACGACCTCTAGTTGTGCTTTCTCCTCTTTGATTATTGAAGCTATGGTTATTGTCATGGTTGGGCCTCGAACCTCGTCCATATCCATAGCCACGTCCTCTTCCTCGTTCTTGACCACGGCCCCATCTTTGTTGGCTTTGATTACTTTCTTCCTTTTTTGAATCAATTCGTGTCTTAAGAACATGCTCTACGGTCTCTTCCTTCTTCTTTTTCTTTTCTTCATAAGCCTGCAATGAGCCTAAAAGCTCCTCTATAGCCATGGCCTCCAGGTTTTTTGTTTCTTCAATGATAGCGACAATATGTTCAAACTTTGAATCTAATGATCTAAGAATCTTCTCCATGATTCTGACATCATCTAATTTTTCACCATTTCTTTTCAAGTTATTAGTAACAACTAAAACTCTTGAAAAATAATCAGAAACAAGTTCACCTTCTTTCATATGTAGAGATTCAAATTCTCCTCTTAATGTTTGAAGACGCACCTTTTTGACTTGATCTGCCCCCTTGTACGATACCTGAAGCCTTTCCCATGCTTCTTTTGCTGATTTTGCTTCCGAAATCTTTTCAAAATTGTCATCATCCAATGCTTGATAAATTAGACTAAGAGCCTTCTTGTCTCTTGTCCTCAAGTTTTCCAATTCATCCTTTTGGGTTTGGGATAAGCTATCTTCGTCTTCTGGTTCAGTATAGCTTTTCTCAACTATCTGCCATACACGATTTGCTCCAAGGAGGGCCTTCATTCTTAAGCTCCAATTATCATAGTTGGTCTTGGTAAGCATTGGAACTGGAACGGGAACGTTGTTATTCGCCATCTCTTAGGATCTTCAAGCTCTGATACCACTTTGTTAAGAAAATTTGTGTTGCTCTGATACCACTTTGTTAAAAAAAATTATGTGGAGGAAGAGAAACAAATTAGAAGAAAGTAGAATATTTTAAGGGAGGAGAAAAAAATATTTTATTGCTTGATTCTTTTTTCTTGATTGATCATTGATTGGTACAACATATGAGAGAGTATCTATATATAACATGACAGTGTTCTACACTCTTCTCTCTCTAGATAATTCTATTGCTTATTTTGATAGACCAAAATTTATTATCATTTATTTGATTTTGGCCTTTCCTAAAACAAGAATAGAATTTATTACATAATTGTCATTTACTTATAGAACCAAATTTATTTGTTTCCATTTAAAACCAAGTTTACTTTTCAACAAGTTCATGCTTGTCTTTGGCCTGTTCGCTGAACTTTAGTGGCAACGACCTAATGAAGCTCGACGACCTAAAGACGGCGGACGACCTAAAAGAAGGTGCGTACCAGGCGCAGCGACGGGCTTACGTGTTACTGCTAGTTGGAACACGAGCTAAACGAAAACTTACGCCAATGTTCGTGAATACTCCATAATTTTGAACCGCATTTTTGCAGCGGAGTTAACAAGCTCCAAAGACTCCTCCACCGTAGCTTTAGCATTGAGGATGTTGGCTTTAAACTTCCTCCTCATCTTGGTGCTTAATATGTATGCTCTCCGCTTGGGCCAGCATATCTTTTCTTGTAGCCTCGGCTTCAGCTTTCTCTTTCATACCTTAAGCAAGCTTAGCGTTTCTCAAATCAAGCCTCTTTTTGAGCTCATCGTTTTCTTTTATGAGTCATTGTGCCAGCTCATTCTCCTCCTTCATCCTCTTGTTCTCCGCAACTACAGCCTCATTATCCTTGTGGAGCTGGTACAACTCTTCATTTTCCTTCTCCAGCTTGAGGTTCCTCTTTACCAGAGCTTCACTGTCTTGCTATAGAGTCGCATTCCCTCTCAAAACCATCGACATTGTATCATTGAATGAGTTTTGACCTTTCTTCATGTCCTCCTCAGCCTTCTTGTAATCCTACTTCAGTTGTGCTATTTCAACAACATAGATTTAGCATATAAACATATTACTTGTACATGTAGAAGTAGATACAATACAAAGAGTTATCTTACCCAATTCATTATCCTGACTCTGGATCACTCCTTCTCAGCTTTAACATCTAGCTCAAAGTTCAGGATTTCAACATTCTTTTTGAAGATCAGCTCCGAGAGATGCCTTGCATAATTGTTCATTTCCCTGTATTGGAAGTAGACATCAAACACCTGATCATAAACATCCTTTCCACATTCATAGGGATCTGGTGAAAGTATGGCAACCATTTGAGTTCATCAGTGCAGAAGATGGGAAATGCCGCCTTCAGTATCACTTTCTTCTAATCTGGAGTAAACTGAGATATTTCTGACATTTTGGGAAACTGCAGACCTTTCTTCGACACTCCTTTCTTTCTGGGTTCAGATCGATAGGCGCTAACTCATACTTTCGGATGTGGCTATAGGCGCCAAGGGAGGAACATACGGAAGGAGCATCGATGATTGCTGCCGTGTGCTCGCCATCTCTAGCCTCTAACCTATTCACGATGATTGGATGATGGGTGGTGGAGATTTCGAATGTCGAGGCTGATCACTATGGCGACGTTCACTGCTGCGGTTATGGAAGCGAGTGGAGGGCGCAACAAGTATGTTCCCCTTATAAAACCACCCACAAGCTCGCTCATTCTAGGCCGGTGGCCCCAGATCCTCAACCTCGATTTCTATCGCCATCTCAAGCCATTTCACCTACGTGGAACAAATTCAAAGTTAGAGTCGAACACTCAATGCACACAAAAAAATGTTGTGTTATGCAGTGTTTATGAGTATGTCCTAAATGTTCTCTTCACAAGCAAGATATAGCCTGCTAGAAGGGGTGACTTCCCTAATGTTTTGTGTTATGCTTCTTATACTTGTGCTACAAGGCCAAGACAATGTAACATCAAGTAGAAGCTTGTCTATGTCTTTAAACTGACCCTCCATCTTCAATGATGCGATGGTCCGGGAGGTAATTACTGGAGAGGCCGTTTAAAGCGACACTTCCAGCCTATTTTCAAATGTCATAGACGGGACGAGAGTGGACGACAGACCCTCTCCTTTAGTAGTTATCTCCTCATCACCGGCGCTACCCTCACTATACCCTTCCCGAGTCTTTGTGATCTTGCGTCGCTTGCACACGACAAGGTGCACGTTCCTTTTATAGCCCAAAGGACTTTCTCCTCCCTCGGTTTCCTCCTTTCCTTCTTCTCTAGGAATAGCCATCCGGATCATTGTGCGATTTGCAAGAAGTAAGCCTGTCCGACGAAGAAGTTGTTCATCCAAAACATTCTTGGTAAGCGGCCCTTGACCGGGATGGCCTTCACCGCTTCAAGATGCTCCTGATACACCTTTACTTCGGGTACTAGAAGAATTCCTGTTACACAAACCCAAAGTTAGTCTCAAGCTTATGACTCGATTAACCGCGAGCCCAAGGCAAGGAAGACACTCACTTTCGACCAACCATCAACTCGCGAATCCTAAGGGACAATGTACGTAGATCCAATCATATTTAAAGACACAAAATCTACTCGATGTCCATAGGGAAAACCAGGTGTTGGCTTGTGCCTCCAACTAGACCAGGGAAGGCGCGCTGGAGTTCTTCTCTTCATCTGAAAAAGGTACTGGATATCCTCTCCGGTAGGTTCTATATGCAGGTATTCCCTGAATAGGGCATAAGTACCAAGAAGGAATGCGTTTGCATTCGGGTGAAACTGCGTCGGGCTAAGCGGATATAGCGCAACATACCACGGATAAAGTTGCATAATAAGGGCGTACACCCAAAAACACCCATATGCCTGTTTCAAGCAGTGTATCCTTCTAGAGGTATCCCTTTCTCGAGGAATGCGAACATCGTCCCAGGATATCCTGAACCTCCTATACACGCCTCTTAATGCCGCTTCATCCATATGCGAAGGCACAGAATTTGATGGATCGTCGACTATGGTGGCTTCCGCCATTATATCCGGTGCCTCAGGAACATCTTCCCCTGTGATATCTACGTCCTTTTCCTCCTTAGGATTTTCTTCTATCGCTTCAGTCCCTTCCGATACCTTCGATTCGACTGGTTGCTCGACCCTTTTTTGTGATTTTTCGTACTGTACACCTTGGTCAGGTGCTTTTGGCGAGCCTATGAGCTGGGAGGGAGCGGACGCTTCTAAACTCTCAAGCTTTCTATCCCCTGAACGGGTACTACTTGACGCCTAAGGCAGGGACAATGAGTGTTCTGAATCTTTAGTTTCCAAACCCTGATGTCTTTTGGAGGATCTTGTTGCCATTGCAAACTATATTTTTAACATAGTTGTATTAGAAATCACACTGAAAACTTGTACCACTCGTGTTAGTGTAAGCTAGCAGAACATGTAGTGTCGTGAGATGTTTATACGCTTATAATAAAAGAACTAGGAATATGGCGACGATCACTAGTCCTTTGAACCATAACCATCGTCGCCTTCGACCATCATCGTCAGGTTCGCGTCGAATCGTGAGTACATCAGGATTGAAGTCGAAAATCAAGTCAAAAGGTCTGTAGTTCAGTCTAATGTTCACAGTTCGAGTTTATGCTCTAATCCTATGTGCAAGCCTAAAGTATCGGTTTATATTCGAGCATAAACGTGTTATCAGTCAGTACGTTTAAATCTAAGTCCGATTCAATCACGTGATATCACGAAAATGATGCAAACCAAGTGACATGCTTTATTGGATTCGAATTTCCACTAGAAAGCATGAGATGTATCCAATAATAAGGGGAGTCGAAATCTACTAAGTCTCAGGGATGCGAAAAACGCATCCTCGAAATATTATAATTTCGCATCTTTACTGCTAGAGCAAAATTCACATTCGGCACAGCTGAGTTTCAAAATCGACCAAGGGGGCGAAATTCGCATCCCCAGGTCGTAGAAATTTCGCATCCCATTTGCTCTCCAAATTTTTCATCACACTCAAAGCATCATATCCCATACTCCCTAACAAGCCCCGGTAACTAACCTCTAATTTCATGAGTCGACAGAAATTAAATGTTTAAAGAAGCCACCAGAGAACTAGAATTCTCGACATGCTCATTGAAATGGTCACGACCAAGTGCTCGATACAGCTTGGAGATCTTTTCAACATTCAGAGATGATTATTTCAACTCAAAGCACATCATGTTAAGACAAGACGTACTTTGAGGGCAAGCGTTAACCGACTATTTGGTCTGGTTCCCAAAAGCATATCATGCCCACTCGACTCGGTCCATCACGTGGCACCAAAGTCTGAAGTATCGCTAAAACACTCGGGATCCAGGTCCGGAAGGAGTCATGTGAGCGTAGGCCACACAATTCTCCACAATATCCATTTGCATCCGTCTTGTCCATTTCACATCCCTCAATTTCGAACTTCCACTTTTCGCATCCCATGCATCTCACACACCACACCAGATTTCGCATCCCTTGGCTTTGCCTCCCATCACTTCGCATCACATCCCTCCAGTTCGTACCCCTCCGTTTCACATCCGCTCAAAGAGGTGCGCACCAGGGATTTCGTTTCCCTTGGCTTGGCTTTCTCCTCATGTCTCTTATCCCCTGGGATATGAATTTCGTGTCCCAGAGATACGGATCTCGCATCCCCATAGGGATGGGAGATTTCGTATCCCTGAAGGATATGAGATCAGGGTATCCCCACAGGATATGAATTTCGCATCCCTCGGGATGCGAAATTCGTATCCCTAAGGGAGATACAAAATTCTCCGTAAAACTAGGTCGAGATGCGAAATTTTAGAGGCCGCTTGTTCAGGATGCGAAATCTCTTGGCTAGTCCCGAAATCTCACATACTTGCACCTAATCCATTACTATAAATATTCCCTGCCTCATACTTTAAAAGAGTTGATATTTGCATGATTTGAGAGCTCTACAAGGACCTAGAGCATCATTAATGACAACCAAAGCCTTGAGAAAGAAGAAGAGCATATATTTTCTTTCAAGACTTTACATATACAAAATATGACTCCCGAATACTTAGCCAAATTTTATATACAAATATTATGACGATGTTCAGCACTTGCAACCTTCAATAGTCAATAAAAATCTACAAACGCTTTAGAGTGGACGTAGGCACATTACGAACCGAAGCACTACAAATTTCTGTGTTCTTTGCTTACTGCACTTACATTTTCCATATGCGAAACATTATTCTCGAGTAATCGAGATTCTTTGGGTGTGACGACAATTTTGCTCGTCAACACAATGGTAATACTTCTCGTTTTGTCGAAAAGCTAATAAATTTCGAATGTATCAGACTCTTGAGACTCACATGAATCTTGATTCATCCAGTACTGATATAACTTTAAAATTGCTTCTACATTAATGTAAGTATTGTATTCTTTCAAGGTGACCACAGCTCTTTTTTCCCCCTTCCTCTATCATCTTTACTTTTACGGCCATTCCCCTCTTTTTGAAAGCATTACAAAGTAAACATGCAACATAATCCCGGTTCAGTAAATATTTTATGCTTCTTTCTTCATACATGCCTATTATATATTAGCCGTGAATGTACCTTCTAAAGTATATGTAAAGCCTACAATATAATAACTGCTTAAACAGCAACTTCTAAACGGATAAAAGCTGACCTCCGTTCTGTGTTAACACTCGATCATTTTTGGCATTCAGTTTGTAACAATAGTACCAAATCATATATCTGATTTTCACATGTGCACAGTGCACTGAGCTTACTGAATTTCACTGTTTTACATGTTTGAATTACTTACTAAACATGTTTGAATTCTTGTTCACTTCGTTTGCAGTACATAACTGAGCTTACTAAAGCCTGAAAAAGATCATTCTCAAATCAAATTGGCTGTAAAGCATAAAACTACAAGACTCATTTAATACCTTTTGTTCCTTTAAATATCGAAGTTGATTTCAGCATAACATCACAACTCAATTGCACATCTTTTCTGATATATAGCCAGCCTCTTCATTCTATCATGCCAATCGGCAAAAACAAGAGATTGGCAGATATAGAAATGGGAGTTACTAAAGCTACAAGTGATGAGCCTCTTCCCCGAAAATGGATGGCTGACATTGAAACAAGAGCAAAGAACACAGACATGTTAACCCAAGAAGAACAGCTTTGGAAAACAACCACTGTTTACAAGGTGAAAACTGAACACCCATTTCTTCTTCTTGTTATCTTAGATAAAATTGGACATCGACCACTTGCTGATTATCTGAACGCTTTTGTATATATAAATATTTCATGGAATCTTTTCAGGACCAACCTTGCTTCCCTGTGCATTAAAATAAGGAAAAAGGGAAGAAAATAAATCTAATTTTTTATCGTTTACAGGTACCTACTTTTTCAAGAGAGCTCAATCCTAAAGCATTCACACCTGAGTTTGTCTCATTTGGTCCATTCCACCATGATAATCCAGAACTTAAAGCCATGGAGATTCACAAAGAAAGAGCGTTTGTTCATTTTGTTAAAAGAGCAAACAAGCCTTTGCAAGACATTGTGCGTGATGTTGCTGAAATCATTGGTAAATTAAGAGATGTGTATTGCTGCCTCGATGAAAGGTGGAAGACTGACGATACTGCATTTTTGAAAATGATGATTGTAGATGGCTGTTTCATGCTCGAAGTACTTCAATTCTCTGTTAACGGTGAACGAGGTTACTCATATACGGATCCTTATTTTAGTCCACATGGAGTTAACCATAAATGGCCGTATATAAGAAGAGATATGCTATTGATAGAAAATCAGTTACCACTGTTTCTACTGAAAACTCTTCTTCCTTCTCAACCCCTAAATCCCCAAGTAATCATTTTGCTATTATCATGTCACTGCCTCTTTTTCATTAACAACAATTTCTGTGCATGTTTAATTAATTATCCAACCGTATGTAGTAATCATATCCCTTATCATGCATATAAATGAAAAGGATTATAATTTTGAATTTAATCCCAATGTAGGATAAAGAAGACATTGACAGTTACATCAACAGACTGGTATTAAACTTTGCAGCAGGAGATGACGATACAACCGTGAATACAACACTTCGCCTGCATGCCCTCGACTTATATCGTCAAAGTCTACTCAGCCCCGAACTGGATCGGCCAAAAACTCAATCGAAACAACCCATAACCGGCACCACGCTCTCTTCAGTTCCAACTGTAATCCGTTGTGCTGTTGAACTCCATGAAGCAGGAGTCAGTTTCAAAAAGAGCAAAACAAAAAACCTTAATGATGTAAGCTTCAACTCCAAAACGGGCAGGTTCCACCTTCCGTTTCTAATGGTGGATGATGCCACAGAATGTACCATTCTTAACATTATTGCCTTTGAACATTTACATGTTAATGTTGATCATGACGTCACTTCCTACGTGTGTATCATGGATGAAATTATTGATTCTGCAAACGATGTTAGTTTGCTGCATGATAAAGGAATAATACTGAATTCGTTGGGCAGTGATGAAGCAGCTGCTGGCTTGTTTAATAAGATTACCAAGGAGGTCACGGTGGATCCCGATAGTAGCTTGTTGCATGTGAGGAAGGATGTTTTTGAGTATTGTAGGAAGAAGAGAAATAGATGGAGAGCCAATTTGGTTCATACTTATTTCAGAAATCCCTGGTCTGCTCTTTCCCTTGCTGGTGCACTCCTTGTTATTGGACTGACTATCATTCAAACTGTTTACACTGTCCACGGATAATGCCACTGCATATTTCATTTGTTCTCTTTTCCTTGATGATTCACGTTTAGTTTATGTTTGAATCCTGCTGCTCAACATGCAAAGATAATTAAACCGAGACGGTTTGTGTTTGCTTGAAATATTAGAAAGGGTCCCATTGTTTACTGTTTACGTTTATATACGCATGGTTTTTAAATTTTATGTTTGTACGAATGTATGATACTATTCGAGTTTATGTAAAAGAGGTCTACCTTTAGATTCGCTGATACAATATTTTCATATTAAAAAACGATGACTATTTAAACATAAAATTAAACACAAATTGAGAAATATAAAGTACTAGCTCTTAATTGACCATTTTGTTATTATGTGGATAGGTGAAAATCACGGGGGAATCCAACCATGAAGATTTATTGTGTCATCAATTATGTCTATATTTTTTGAGATGAATATTACCAATCAATTTAAATAATAAACCAATTAAGAAGAACATTTTACCGGATGTACGCATGCATATTGAAGGAAACTAGAAAAAGAAAATCAAGTATGTGAACTTTTTCCACATGAATTGGAACTGATGATACATTCATTATCATGTATTAATCTTGTAACAACCCAAGCTCCAACGGAGATGGATTTTCTGCGAAATACTAAAAATGCAAGCCTCCTGAAACTCGGATTAGGTATTTGGTTCTGGAAATAGGCAAAAATAATATACCAGATCACAAATAGGAAACTCAAAGTCGAAACGATAAAAATATATCATTAGATAAATACTTACCAAAACGTTAACACTTTCTAAACAAGTGTCCCTAAGCTAAATAATAATTGTCTGCTGCCTAAATTGTGGATTGTTACGAGGAGGAGGTCAGAACTAATGTTCTGGTGAGCGGACAAACTATATACTTATAGGTTTAACACTACATATATCGTTAGGAAACTCAAAGTCGAAATGATAAAAATATATTATTAGATAAATACTTACCAAAACGTTAACACTTTCTAAACAAGTGTCCCTAAGCTAAATAATTATTGTCTGCTGCTAAACTGTGGATTGTTACGAGGAAGAGGTCAGAACTAAAGTTCTGGTGAGCGGACAAATTATATACTTATAGGTTTACACTACAAGAGTCAGCTCAATTAGCGACGGCAAAAAACCGTCATCAGCCGTCGCCAACCGTCGCCACTAGCCGTCACCAATTATGTGAACGCTAAGCATATAGCGTCGGTCATGGCGACGGCAGTGGACACCAATGTTGCGACGGTTGGCGACGTCAAAATTGTCACGTGGACAAACGGTTATATTTCCTACGAACGGTTAAAAGTTGTCAACAACCGTCACCAAAAAGCCCTCGCAAGCCATCGCCAACCGACACAAGACATTGCAAAAAAGTCATTGCCAACCGTCGCTATACGTGGCAAAACTGGGCAAAAAACCCACGCTAGCCGTCGCGAGTCGTCGCCATGCGTGACCAGAAAACCGTCGCTAGTCGTCGCCAAACTGAAACTTTTTATTTATATTACAACAGCTAACACGCCATCAAACCACACAAACTCAAAACGCAGTTCATCTGCAACTCATATACAATCAATTTCACATTCATTCACCTCATAAATGCTATAAACCAACTCATACCATCAACACGTCCAAATACCATAAATATAAACGATAAACAATCGAAAAACCATCGACACGTCCACATAAAACAAACGAAGTCCAAAATACCATCATCGTCTCCACAAAACAACACAAACATCTCAAGTCCATCACCAACAACTAGTTTGTATTTACAAAACAAGTCCAAAATAAAAAAAAGACAAAAGTACCTACCTACTCATTCTCATCATCCTCATCCTCTCCGTTCTGCTCGTCCTCATCGTCCTCCTCCACGGGCTCACTCGGCGGCATCACACCATGCTCCTGAAGATATGCAGCAATCCGTGCATCCAGCACGGTCTCGAGCCTGTTCTTCTGAAAATCCTCTAAAGCTGCAACCTGATGTCGAAGCATGTGGATCTCCTCCTCATCCTGACGCCTCATATAAGAGGCCTGAGTCCCCGCCATCTGTAATTATATTAAAATAGTTAGAAACCATTGTTAAAAGTTTTTTTGGATACTATACATGGTTTATAAAATTATTGTAATAGAGTTGTCGATATAAAATGCACACTAATTAATATAACCAATTTGTAGTAATTATTCATGCTAGTAATTAATATTTGTTTACGTGGATTGAGTACCTAAGTGATATTAAGTAATAGCACTTGGATATGTTTAAATCCTTTAATAAAACGCTTTACCCCTATGTTTCCAAAGCCGTAGCGTCTACCCCTGGTAGGCGGGTCGATGATTCTGTTCCAAATGCGATTGCACTCCTCCATGTCCGGCTCGTGACCTAACTGCCTCGCTCGAGCATCTAAGGCCGTCCTGTATTTGTCCTGCGATAGCGGACAATTATGGAATACATTAAATACTCAATTCAAAATAACAATGTGAAATACAAATTATTACAAATGCTAACCATCGTTTCACAGGACTTAGGGTCCGTCCAAGTATATGTGGTGTTACCCTCCTCATACGTCCGCTCGACGGCATGAGTCTGTGTAAACACTTCAGCAAGTGTAGGCTCCCATTGGAGAGTCGACATCTGAAATGATAAAATATATATTTGGAATTAATCAATACGATTTAAAAAGTTTAGAACTATTTGTAAATGTGATTTATCGTTCGTGCAAATTCGCGACGATGCTGGGAGGACTTAGACCCAGCCCGATGCAAAGCATGATTTTTGAGCCTGTTTGCTCGATTTCGCTCTGAAAGATCCTGTATATTTAATTATATGATTAATTGATGGATATGAAAAATAAAATTTTAAAACAAGCTTAAGTAATTTACTCTCGCAGCTTCCGTGGCCTACAATTTCTGTAAATCAGCGTAGACCTCCTCGCTCATCCACTGAGGCCTTTTTTTTCTCTTTTTTTGCCTTGTATACATTGCCTGAATAATTTTTCCTCATCTTCTGGTTCCATGCGGTGAGGAAAACATCCTTATCTTCATCCCGGACAAGTACAGAACACTATAAATTAACAAACAAATTGTATTACATATTTTATATAATTTTGCAAATGAGAAACATATTTATACTTACAAGAACCTCCGCGAGGATGGCATTCCTAATCTGCACAGGAATGTCGTCCCAGTGAGGCCACGCCTCTGTCCACCTAGCGACATATGTTTGTCTAGACACACGTAAAACAAGCTCTCCGGGAATAATATCAAACCCCCTGCAGAAAGTACGATATTAGCATTTAATAACTTTTGAATACTAAGCATTTACGAAATTAAAAACTTACCCTGCGGACTTGGGCACAAGCTCTACGACCAGACGTGTATCCGGTGCTGTACCGCTCGCACCTGCCTCTGTACTGTGGGTAGGTCAGCGTCTAGGAGGCATATCTGTCACGAAATTAAAAACTCATATATCATTATGCACATCCATTATCAAGTAAACTCATACAACATATATTATCAAATGCAACTACAAGACTCATTTACATAAAAGAAGAAGAACCAAATAATAGATAACTGTAGCACATCATATAAGTTCACAACATAGCACATCATATAAGTTCACAACATTGTACGTACGTATGTAAACAACTAACGATACAAATAATATTATTCTTCTTCATTTTCTGATTTAGTCTCGGTCTCATGCTCTATATCGTTGTCCTCTGTACTCTCAAAAGCTTCTATTAGTTCATTTGATTCATCGTTTAAAGACTCTAAATGGACATCATTAGCAATTATTATTTTATCGTTTTGATTTACATCCGTTTGATACGCTGCATCGTCTGGAATAGCAATTCCTTCAAATGTAAATCTTGCCTTTGTTTTAATTACGGCAGACCAATCTGCTTTATCCCTTTTTAAGGACGGATACAGAGCAAAGTAAACTTGTAATGCTTGCTTTGCCAATACAAAAGGATCATACTTATAGTAATGCGATGTGTGCTTTATTTCTATTAACTTATAATCTTTATGCACGTTGATTCCAGTATCAGGAACATTGCTGAACCAATTGCAATTGAATAGAACAACTTTTTCAATGGGTTGTATATAATATGTCAACTCTAAAATCTGTGTCAAGACGCCATAAAAGTCTTTTATATGCTCTTCGGGATCATCACTACCTTTGAGAAATACACCACTGTTATATGTTAATCTGTCAGTACCATGGTCTATGCTGTTGAATTTAAATCCATTGACGAAGAATATTGGATAAGTCTTAACATTTCTTTTTGGTCCAAGCGCAAGATGTTGCAAATGCTCGTCATTGACGCAGTTTATTGGATCGAAAACGTACTTCGAGAACCATTTAGCAAAATCTTTACTGAGATCGCCATTTGGATTTTCTGATTCATAAATACTGCAAATATAAATGATTTTATTACTAGGAAACAATTTATGTACACATAACTGTAATAAAGTTAAAATTTTATTACCTAACAAATGGTGCAACTTTAGCACAATTTAGAAGAACATATGTGTGTGCTACACGGCGATCTCTATCATTTAACCATATTTCTACACATTTTCCAGAAGATCGTCCATGTTGTCTAAAAACAGATAACATTGTCGGACAAAAATTGGGTTCCACGGTTTCATCATTACGAGGACCACTTACAAATGATAGGTTCACATGATCACTGAAGTAATGAGAAAAAAAGAATGAAGCTTCTTCTTCAAGATAAGATTTGCAAATCGAACCTTCAACTCGTGCTTTTTGTCGAACTTTTTTCTTCAGATGATTCAAATACCTAAAATAAAATTAATTCAATTTATATGCACTAATGCCACTTTGAATTGTAAGCATAAATTTTACCTTTCAAAAGGATACATCCATCCATATTGCACTGGACCTCGAAGAATAGCTTCGGATGGAAGATGAACAGGTAAATGCTCCATTACATTAAAAAATCCCAAAGGGAAGATTTTCTCTAATTTGCAAATAAATATCGGAATTTCTACTTCAAGTTTATGGAGACGATCAATTTTTAACGTTGCCGAACAAAGTTGTTTATAGAATAAGCTTAACTCTGTTAAAACACCCCACACTTTTACAAGCAATAATTCTTTGAACACCACTGGTAATAAATATTCCATCATGATATGACAATCATGACTTTTCATCCCACTCAATTTATTGTTTTTATAGTCAACACATCTACGAAGATTAGAAGAAATCCCATCCGTGCATTTCAGTCCCTCAACCCATTTCAGCACAAGTTTTATTTGTTTGTTGTCTAGTTCATAGCACGCTTTGGGTTTTTTGTTGTCATTGGGCTTCATATGAAGTTCTGGACGTTTACAATATTCTTCTATGTCACGTCTCGAATATATAGCGTCCTTTGTTTTTCCTTTGACATTCAAAACAGTATTAAACACGTTATCAAATACATTTTTTTCATTGTGCATAACGTCAATACACTACAAGAAAATATATATTTGGTTACACCTATTAGCAGCGTTTATAGTGTGAGAGCAACAATTACTATTTTAATCCATTTTTTTCTTTTATTTTTACTCATTAATGTAAGCCAGATTAACACACCTACGAACAAATCACCTTGTCATGTTTACTCTTCTCCTTCACGCCAAAATTTCCCTCCTCCAAAAAAATTTTCCCCTCAAAATTTCATCTCTCTCTCCAGTCACGCCCTTCAATCGACCTCCAATCGCCCTTCAATCGTTCAATCGCGCTTCAATCGTTCAAAAATTTTCCTCCTGAAATTTCGTCTCGCCCTTCAATCGGGCGGTTTCGGAATTGATTTCATCTCCCTCTCCAATTGTACCCCTTCACTCGCGGTTTTCGGTCAGAAGCCCTCCAATCCCTTGAAGACCTGGCATCTGAGCTTGCTAATTTGGGTTGTTCAAATCTAGAAATCAACTGAGATCTTCGTTCAGATTTTGGTAAGATTTATTAATTATTATTTCATATTTACAAATCATCGATTTCATCTTCGTTCAGATTTTGGTAAGATTTATTAAACATAGATATGTATCCACTTATCCTCTTGCGATGCTTTCTACGTGTTTCTTTTTCTTCTATATTAAGCAGACTATTTGTATCATGTGTAAGATTATCAGCACTGTCTTAACCGTCAAGCCTTTTTTTTTCTTATGTTTATAGGTTCCTCGTTTCTACATATGACTTGTGCTTAAATAATAGTTACAAGAAATATTATCATTTTTTTGCAGCTTCAACTTTTTATAAATGCACATATCGAGCTAAACATTTGCAAGATCTGATTAATTAGTTTATATTTAGTTTCTTTAACTATGCATGTGTTATTACAAGAGTCGGTGCCGGAGATATGTGAACTTGTATAAAAGAAAATTAGAACATCTTAATCAGGAACAGGTGAGCCAAGCAAAGGACTTTGGATCATCACTTATTATGCAAGTATTCATCATTACCCTTACTTTAATCCTAAATGATTGGGATCGGCCACACGAATTCTCGTTTTCGAGCTATTCAATGTCTGTTGTATTATATAAAAAGTTAACTTTTTAGGCATAAATAATAATTCTTCTATTTACATAGCTTTGGTAACACAATTTTTGGAATTATGTTTGCAATTTATCAACATTCACGCGTTAGTGTGTGTTACGATGAACTTGCTTCATATTTCCTAAAGCTTGTGTGCAGTAAAGCTCCATTTCTCTACAAATTCGAAATTTAATGACACATAGTTGAGCCATTCGTTTATCTGTAAATTTATATGAGCTGCAGTTAATCAAGTCATGCAATTTTCTACAGCAAAATTTCTATACACAATTAAAGTACATGGTCTAACTTATTTATATACATGTGTATTCTTTTGATGCTAGATTGTGAATAAAGATATTCTTTTCGAGCTTGAAAAGATGGATAAAGAATAAGATATTGATGATATCTTAGACTTCAGGTGTGTTGCCGAGGAAGAGCTGCAGGTATGTTCGTTAGCATTATTGATTACAAAAAACTGTATGATGGGTGACAACACCACATGTAACGGATCACATGATATCTCATTCATGGTTTCAGTTGCTTTATATTGATAGAGTCTTATAGCTTTCAACGTATTCAATAGCACTGCATGAAAACATTGGCTGAAAATGTGATATGTGGAATTTTGATGGTTATATGTTAAATCTAACACTAATGATTATCAATTTCCACTAGGCTTGGGGTTATATATATTTTTGTTCTGAGAGCACAGTAATGTATATCTTTTATGTAACTTAGGAAATCAAGATTCACGTATATATATACGTACACACAGGCACGCCTGTGTGTTTGTAAATCATGTCCCTTGTATCTAAAAAACGTAATGGGCAGCTCAATCTTTTTGAAAATTGGATTTAAAACGATTGGATAATACAGCAAAGGGCTTCTTTTCCAACCAGGCTTTGTGTACTGTTAATTATGTCTTGTGTACTGATAACCGAATTTGCACTTGTATTAAACAAAGATGTTATGTATGTTATGCATAACAGATTTTTCCAAAATAATATTTGTATTTTGATAGTGTGTGATATCAAATAAAATTGATTTTGTGCTACGTGTGTGCATCCTAATTTTCTACTTCAGTGCCCAACTTTTTATTAACCTACTTTGTTATTTAAAACCTCTATCCAATCCATATCAGCTTGACATTGAAGATTTGTTAGACAAAGGATTGCTAGAATATTTTAAGAAATTAAGAAAGTGGAACGTAAAAGGATGCACATGCTTATAGTCATACATGCATACATATGCCTTATAGCTACCTTTTTTAAGTTGGCATGCTTTGTCTATGAGATAACATATGTTTTAATGTTTCAATGCCTTGAGTTGATTATTATTCCACCTTATATTTGTCTAGCATTCACAATTTCACATGCAAAGGGACATTCTGAAACAAAAAGCTATAATTCTCATTGTGACCTATTGCATTGTTTGTTAAATATTAGGAACATATGATGACCTCATCATTGCCCACTATGACGCTAAATGGTTATGTGCATGTTAAAGAGGGACAACACATTTCTGATCAATCAGAAAGTAGAGCTCGCGGTTGGTTAAACTGGTTGTCCCTTGGCATGCTTGGAGCTGGCGGAACTGCTGACTCCAGTTCTTTTGCTAGTGCTGTATCAGATGAAATTATAAAGGTATTTCTATTTCGATTAGCTGCAACCATAGCTATCGTGTTATGTAGCTTTTATTTCTTTCACTCCATGCAGGATATTTATGATGCCACCGGGTTTCATCCACTTCCTTCTTTTAGTGGGGATTCTTTGGCAAGGAATAAAACCTGTATGTTCTCTATGAAGCTTAATGTTGGTCTAGTTGTCTCCAGAATAACTACAAGGTACTTATTCATAACTGTTGATGCTATTTTGCTGTCTGTAACCTGGATTCCATTTGTACTGAGTGAATTCTGTGTACATAGTACGTACTCATGAACAAACCCATGCGCTGACATATGGGCCTCACATGTGTGGAACTGATGTGTTAGTATATTTTCAGTCTAGTTGTTTATATAACAAGTTGTACTCGCTCATCTAGCAAAATTCTAGCAAGAATAAGATAGTTCATTTTGTTGCATAAATTGGTCAAATGTATTCGCATTTGTTTTATCTGCATCATAGGGAGTCATAATTTGGATTTATATAACTGTATTTATTTATAGTTTCTTCAAACTGATTGAAATATTGTTCTTCTTGTTTATGAGTCAAAGTTTATGCTTTAGATGTGATTTTTATCAAATATTATATACATCTAAACGTATTTTCCGGTGCTTGGTATGTTAATTACATAAAATACATATTTTGATATGCATTGTAAAGCATTGTTCTCAAAAATCTTATGATTTACATCCCGATTCGAATCGAATCACTCCTTACAATTCAGTTTACATTTCGACTTAAACCCACTTATAACTACAATTGAGAAAAATCATTCAATCCATGCTAATATGTTCTTATAATTATTTGGATCCACAATTCTAGTTCTAATATTTTCTAGGCAAAACAAAATGGTTCAAGAAAAAAAATCAATTTTCCGGTTTGTATGTAGATGTTCAAGCATCAAAATTGATTTCAAAGTGTATACGAAGTACAAACCTTAAAATATGAATCTTTTGAATCTTCGATTTACGAATCGAGTCACGTTTCTTCAAAATCTGTACTTTACGATTTAAAACCCATTTGAAAACCTTGTTATATGACCTCTCTAAAGGTTATCCAAGAAAACCTTGCTCTGGTAATTTTGTAAGAATAGTCACAAATCATGTTAGTTATTTTACCTAGCCGTATTCCTCCCTCGTTTTCTTTTCTTCCATGATATCAAGTGGAATGACTATATGAAGCAAGTAGTTATTGTAATTTCTCCATGTTAGTGCACTCACACAAACGTTGAAACACATACAACGGCATAAGTGAGGAAAATATACTTAGTTAATTGTTCAAGCCTATTGGGTTTGATTCAATTACACAGGCACACGTGCATGCACACACACAGGCACACACGCATATTGGTTATATAAAGTTATTATAATTTTAATTTCCTCAGTTTTTGCAGTTACTTGTAAAAAAGGTAATTTTAGATGTAATGTTCCTTAAGAATTTTTTTTGGGTCTTTCCACCTAGTCTATTTTCTGATATCAGCTGAGTTTGTAATTCTCCAGGTGGAATCAAAAGAAAATTGCAAGTGCAACTTTTGACAATATAAATGTTGAAACAAATATTTGGGAAGATTCGGTTGCAATTCTTGCTTTTGCGGGTTTAGTGAAGATTATAAACACACTTGATGACATAATACTATCACCGACTAGAATGGTGAATTCTCCTTTAGAGAATAACATACGTTACCAAATCATTTATTGTTTATTTAATTTATAATACTTGAAAAGTAAATAAATAAGACTTATGCAGGATGAATCTGATGAAAGATCACAAGTGCATGTACTTCCATTCATTGACATTCATATTCGTAAGATACATCCAAGTCAAAACCCCGAACTTTCAGTAAAGGTACGAGTTTTATCCATAATTTTTTGCTTTCCTGTACCCTAATTTTTTTTCCATTGGTGTTATCTGATGCTTCCATTAATGTATTTACTCAGGCAGACTACAAATGACCTAGTTAATTAAATGACATGGTGGGGAAATTGGTACAATCATGAAATGTGGCGTTTCATGTTTTTTCTAAAAAGCAGTAAAATTAATGGAGTATTCATTTTTATCATTTGAAATATTCGAGACTCTCAACCGGATGTCTGAAAATCACACATCACCTACCCTACCATATACGTGCAAGATCACACATATGCTTACCCCCTCACTTCATGCACTAGCTCACATTGCTGAACTTTTATAATTTTGAAGAGTATAATCAGTTCTATGGTATATAATTTCATCCAGTGGCCGATAAGGCACAAATACCTTCCTTCCTTTGGGGTCAATTGATACAGCTATTCTTGATTACCACAATATTTTGAATATCGCTGGATGGAAATGAATGATACCCAAATAAAATGTTGCTACTCTAAAATATGTATCAAATATTTACAAAAATCTGTATCTCATTTTGGATTTTAAAATTGAAGCAATGGACCATGGTAATCGAAAGGCCTCATCTCCAAAATTTGTTTGCATAATATCCCTTCTCATTTTGGTCATTCTTCCTGACCATGAGACTTTGTTCTTTGAATTGATGGATAGTTAAAACTTTGACTATCCATCCATGCCAAGAGCAATATCTGGATTGTAGTACTTTCTGGTTTTCATTTCAGATAACTTTTCTTTTGTATTCACCGTGTATTACATTTACACCTTTTATGTTAACGCGATGGTATGATGTGGTTAGATTATGATCCAACCCTTGGAAGCTACCTATGTGTCAGATTTCTTTCAAGACCTGATACAATTTTATGATATTTCAACTTCTTTTCAAAGCCAACAGACAAGGGTATGTAATATCTCCAGATTTATTTTCCTTTTTTGCAAACATTACCATTTTATTTCTCTTAGTTGCATGTCACTCCTACTTATTTATTGTGCAATGCTTATATGACTCAAAATAATAAGTACTACTAAATCGACATTTCATTCTTCCATCACCAAATGCTGGCCGTTCGTTCAAAAAGTTGCAAAAAGAATATTGAGGTTGTATACAAGATGATTGGAAAAGAGTACTGAAGATCAAAATTTTCTGTAGGTTATATTTTTACCTGTTGCTTGACTCGAATATTAGGCCATAAGACATTTTTCTCTCATCTGTTTGTAATGTTGGGAAATCATATAGTCCCAGTTAAAATATCAATCTGGATGACCTATTCTCTGTCAACCCTAAATTCAATTTGCTGTCATTCAATTTGACTGTTTTAATTTACAAAACAAATATTAGTGCATGTTTTGAAGTACTTCTGATGTACTAAGTATTAAATCATAGGTTTTATGCACACTTAATGGCTTCGGGAGTTTCAAATCTAGAGTGCTGACAAAAAAGGAGTGAGTTTTTCTACTGCTAACACGAGCATTTTTATTTTCTCCTGTAATCACAAGAATTACAAAATTCTAAAGCCTTGTTCATTTTACTTTAAGTTTATAAAATTAACGTCACATTATACTTTAAGTTTACAAAATTATAAAGCCTTGTTCATTTTATTTTATGGAATCTTTTTTATTTTATTCTATCCCAGTTTTTAAACTAGATCACAAAATTACGCCATGCACGTAGAATTATGAATTCTAAATTTTAGGTTATGTCAATAATATTTCAGAAAAGAGCCATCGCTGGTTTATCACACGGCGCTTGGTTTCAGGAAACTGAAACCTTTAGTTTCAGGTTTCATGAAACTGAAACCTGAGCTCAGTTTTAGTTTCCTGAAACTGAAACATGTAGTTTCAGGTTTCATGAAACTGAAACCTGAGCTCGGTCACCGCAAAACCAGGTGAAACAACCCGAAATAAGGCGAACAAAATGAAGAATCAACGTCCCCACAATCACAACTAACTGTTATTTTAGTTAAGATCAACTTTTTGTGGCTAGAGCTTACTATCCAAGCATAGCTAAAATGCAAGGAAAAGAGAAATTTTCACGGGAGCTGAAGGAGAATATTCAATAACATGAGCGTATGTTTAGTAAAGCAATTTCAGATGCCAACCTTCCACCACTGTAAGTGATAGTATATTTTTCATTTGTCTGTTTGTTGTTTTGTCTGTCACTTGACTTCTGTATAATGATCCTTCCAATACAGTGGTTTGTTTTTGTTCATTGGAATTAAACTTTCTGTACATCTCCTACATCCAACATGACAACAGTCAAAAGTTTTCCCTAGTTTACCAACTTGTCCATGCATTCGATTAGACGTGAACACGAAATGCAGAACTAAAATTGGCGATGGACGAGGTAGAACTATACGATAAATATGCAAAATTTCGTTTGCTTGGAAGTTTGTTGAATCTTCTATGATGATAAATTATATTCTTGCAGTAATGTTATGAGTCTGCCTTGAATGAAATGCTTGAAGCACTTTGATTGACGTATTCAGATGATGAATAAGAACAAATTTGAATACTAGGAGATACATTAGAACAATTATATATGTATATTGTATTTTATTTTGACAATAGAATGAAAAGAATCCTCAATCCTTTGAACTTGAAGGTGATTGCATTAATCAAATGCTATTAGTGAGAGTCGAAAATAGAATTAAAAGAAAATCAGGATGTTAATGTTGGTCACTGGTATGAATTCATGCTCTATGTAGCTTTGTTTTGTGCCTATACAGTTTCTTTATTTGCATTTGTAATGTAAATAATGACTGTGTATCATCACCTTCTTGGGACAAATACATATTCATGACTTGATGACGGTTTGAGAACAACATTCTTACTAGTTCATTAGATATGTTATATTTATATTGGATGAAAGAAACCAAAGATGATTAACATTTATTTTTCTTTATAAGCTATATTATCCACGACATAGTAATACCGTAATGGTATTTGTATTGGCCTTAAATGTCAATTAAATGTGAGTAGCCCTAATGAAAGAATGTGACATGCATAATTATCAAATGTAGTCTGTCAGCTACATATTTGCTACTGTCTTTTGTACATTTGCAGTTTCTTGTTAGCAAACATATCCACATATGAAACCTTGTAGTATTTCTAGTCATTCATATGAGTAACGTTTGGAATACATCATTCTAGGATGCACTGATTGTAAGTAAACAATAGGAATGGTTATATAGTCAAGTGATATATTTTAAAATTTACCGGACAATACAACGTAAAGGGGTTTAAAAGCTAGTTCAGTGCATGCATGATATTTTGAAGTGTTGCTGCTTATTATTTAAAAAGAAAGTGGGTTGAAACTGAGGGGCGACTCGGATTCAGCTAACTGAAACCGAGCGACGACTCGTTTCAGGATCCTGAAACCGAGGGGCTCAGTTTCAAAATCCTGAAACTGAGTGTCAGGTTTCAGAAAACTGAAACCGAGCGACGCTCGGGTTTCAGGTTTCATGAAACTGAAACCTGAGCTCGGTTTCATGAAACTGAAACCTAAGCTCGGTTTCAATTTCCTGAAACTGAAACCTGAGCTCGGTTTCAGGTTCCTGAAACCGAGGGGAGACTCGTTACAGGATCCTGAAACCGAGCGGCTCGGTTTTAGAATCCTGAAACTGAGTGTCAGGTTTCAAAAAACTGAAACCGAGCGACACTCGGCTTCAGTAACAGTAGAGAATTACTGAAACCGAGCGTCGCTCAGTTTCGGGAAACCGACAGGTTTCAGTTTCCTGAAACCGAGCGATGCTTCGTTTTAGTAGCAGTCACTAATTGGGCCAAAACTGATTGTGGGGGAGATCACAGATGTGTTCACAACTTCATCTGCTTGCAAGTGTTCTGGTCATGTGTTGTATCCAGTTTATACTTGTTTTCTTCAATTTATGCATGCAAATAAAACGTATTTGACCACCTGTCAGCATATATAATTTATGCATTTTACACATTTATGTAATTCTAACCATTGGCCGTTATACTTGTATGTAATTTTTACCATTGATCGTTATATTTATGTACAGGTAATTAGATTTGCAAAGTGAAGAACACCGCATCAAAGAACCGGTGGTTATTAAGCTATGAAGAAGACTTTAACTATTATTTTGTTTGTATTAGTCATGTAGACCTGTCTGTAAGCAATTGTGGTATGTGGATTTTCTTATTTTTTCTAAATATTACTATTGAGATGATTATAGGTGTTATATTTGATATTGGGAGTAATGTGATTTTTTTAAGTATTTAAATATGGCGATTAATGATTTTTGTTTGAAAATGATACTCATATAATTATTTGTTTAATATTTCTATTATATATAAGTGACTGATGGAAATGTTACAAGCCATTAACAGTAAATAACCGCAAATAAAATGTAATGTAAAGTTTTAGTAGCATTGAAAAAATGCTACAAACGTAATTTACGAAAGATATAGCAGGACTGAAAAACCGCTACAAAAAACATATAGTAGGACAGAAAAACCGCTACAAAAAACATATAGTAGGACTGATAAACCGCTACAAAAAACATGTAGTAGGACTGAAAAACCGCTACAAAAAAATTGAAAAATGATGTAAGTATCACTTTAGTAGCATTTTTAAGACGCTGCCAAAAAAACTTTTTGCAGGATTTCAAAAACGCTACAATATCTTCATTTTTGGTTGCGTTTATTGAAACGCAACAAAAACTTTCCGACTTTTAGTTACATGTCGTATAGCAGCGTTTATCAAAACGCTGCTACAAGTTATTGTAGCGTTTTTACAACGCTACTAAAAGAAATTTCTGGTGTAGTGATATTATGTCAAAGTTTGATATCTTTCCAATAAGGTAGCTCCCAGAATATGCTTCGTTTACACCAATTATGAATGTCAGATTTACCCGGAATTTCTGTCTGCTCTCCCGTCTCATGGATCTTGGGATAATCCTTAACAATATCATATATTTCTTCACTTGTCCAAATTTTGGGTGCTTGCACAGTCATTCCGCTGTTAGCTTTAATGTTTTTTTATCTCTTCTAAAAGTATGATTGGTATGCAGAAAACAACAGTGACAATCAAACCACGAATGCTTCCTTCCATACCGTAAGAAAAATGCTTGTGTTTCTTCCATGCATAAAGGACAAGATAAACGACCGGCGGTACTCCAACCTGAAAGCATCCCATATGCAGGAAAATCACTAATCATCCATACCAAAGAAGCGAACATACGAAAATTCTTTTTTTTGAAATGTCCTATGTTTCAACTCCATCATCCCATAGTTTTTTCAACTCTTCGATTAATGGTTGTAGATAAACATCGATGCCTTGTTTTGGATCATTAGGACTAGGAACGACAACAATGAGAAACATATATGGAGTTTTCATACACATCCACGGAGGTAAATTATGAGGAGTAACGATAATAGGCCAAGATGAATTTTACTACCAAACTGAGAAAATGTTGAAAACCCATCTGTACATTAACCAAGTCTAACGTTACGGCTCTCTGCGGCAAATGTAGGATACGTCCTTTCAAAATGTTTCCATGCTTCTCCATCTGATGGATGTGTCAAAGTTCCATCTTCTTGTGATCGTACACTATGCCATCACATATGACATGCAATGACTGTAGATGCATATAACCGTTGTAGTCTAGGGATGATTGGTAAATAATGCATTCTTGTATACGGAACTTCCTTGCCTTTCTTTTTCTAGGTTTATACCTTTCTCCGTCACATTTCTTACAATTTCTAAGATTAATATCATCTTTCCAATGCAACATGCAACCTTTTACACAAGTATCTATTTTTTGGTACGACAAACCAAAAGCCGACATTAGTGTTATCACTTTGTAATGACTATCGCACATCAGATTATCAGGTGGCATATGTCTTTTCGCAGCTTGTACAACCGTTGTAAATGCAGCTTCTCTAAGGTTAAATTTTGATTTCATGTGATATACTCAGCGGTTACCGATAATTCAGTTCCACTTCATAACCATTCCACAATGGCCGCTTAGCTGAAGCCAATAAATCATATATTTATCTGGCTTACGTGTTCGATTTTTCTTCAATATTGACGTCATCGTCGTCAACCTGACCGGTAGCGAGCATTGACCGTGCTGCATCTTCCACCATATCTTCTATTGGGTTTGTCATAACTAATTCGACCTCCGACGCTATAGGATTTACTGTAGGCGCAACAATTTCTCCATGACGATCCCATAAATAATAATTTGTCACAAAACCTGATTTATACAAATGTACTTTACGATGTCTGGTTTATGATACCTAATCAGTTTACACTTACCACAAAGACAACGAAGCTCCTCGTAATTTCGGTTATTAGATACTGCAAATCTAACAAATTCATTTACACCATTATAGAAATGTTCTTTCACTGAGCCTTTCATTCCAATTCTAACTTCATACATCCAACTATGATCAATGTAATAATTAAACATTTTTCCTGATTCAAAAATATATGTCAGTGATTTCGATAACACATACATATATTGTTCAAAGAATTTATTCAACGCATGAATATTTTTAATGGTTCATACATATAATAAAAATGTGATTTTTATTGTTCAAAGAATTTATTCAACACATGAATAATTTTATTGGTTCATATATAATAAAAATGTGATTTTTATTATCTAAGCAATTTATTTCTATCATGAATAAATTATCAACACATGAATGTACTTGAACATATGAAAATAATTCAAACACATGAATATTTCTGAAAATTTCGGCAGCATAACGGCAGGGTAATTAAAACCGGCACCGTCCCGATGTACGGCACCTCGTGCTACCTTAAAGCCTCGCAGCTTTTGACAAAGGGGATTTCAATAATCTATTTCGTACGCAGACGAATTTTTTTTCCACAAACTAATCCTATTTGGTTTCAACCAAAATCAACCATAATCAACAATCAACCATTCGTAATATTCACCAAATTTCACATCACAACTCAAACAAGTCGTCCATGGTTTGTGGAAGACGGGTGTCGGGAGTTTCAAAACTCCGTCTACAACCTAATATATGAGATTTCAAAATTTTAGTGGTTCATACATACTAACCAAGGTCTTGGCTTGCGCCATACATAGTCATTCCATTCCAATAATTTCCACAATGCAATTCATTAACACATACATACGCACAAAATCAACAAAATCCACATTTTCATCGATAAACAACTAAATCGACATTTTAGGGTTTCCAATCATTACTAGATCAACAATAATTCAACAATCATAACCTAATCACATAACATATACATTTAAATAACTATTAATTAATTAGATTAAGAAATTAGGGTATAATTTATACCTTTAGAGGTGATCAAAGCAAGGGGAGGCACTGGAGAAGGGGGGAGATGATCGACGGCGGGGGCGACGGTCGGCGACGTGTGGCGATGGCAGGTGGTGGTGGGGCAGCAGCGCGGGGTTTGGGTTTTCTTCTTGGGTGGGTATGGGGAGGAGCGTGGAATGAGAATTGTTGTTGTAGCTTCGCGGTTTTATCATTTTGGGCGACGGTTGGCGACGGCTGGTGAGGGCCGCTTTTTTTAGTTGTCGTCAGCCGCCGCTATGGGCCGTAACAAAATGGGCCTTCTCTTGTAGTGTTAACACTACATATATATATATATATATATTGTTCTATCTTCGGTTCTGTTAATTTTAAGCTATTAAGGTTTACAATATTCTCGCATGCATGCGTAAATCGTACTCATCCACCCCTGGTTCCGCTACGCTTCTTATCTCCTAAATTCCAATCACTCATTCCGATTTTAATATTAATTCTTTTTCTCTCTTTCCTGAAGCGACCCGAACTTCCCCGGTCTCCGAAGAGAAGAGAAAGAACGAATTACTTTGAGGACAAGACGAATCAGAACGCAGACAGAAGAACATTTTATTGTTATTACAACAATTCCATTAGATACAAGAATATACATAGTACGAATAAATATTATACATCAAAGAATATCAGAGATTTAAATACAATACTGCAGCGGAAAAATAATACAAAACACAACTGAAAGAGATATACGGATATAGGGCTTTCCGGATATCATTCCAACTATAAACCAGGTTCCTTTGAATATAAATCTGCAAAACCAAAACTACTAGCTGCCCGTGCGGAAAATAAGGGCACCCAGAGTTTAGGTTAAAACAATAAACTCCAGGTCAGTCATGTGACTGGTGTGAGAACTAAAACAGTTATTAGTCTTTATTTTTAAAGTTAGGTAAATCAAGGGACCACGCCGTATAACACGGAACGGGTTTCCTCCCAAGAACACCAGTGCATAAAACAACAACGCAATGCTAAATAAAGAACAATGAAGCTATTATAAGACCCAGGTCCCATCACACAATGCAACGCAAGCCGATACCTTATAATAGCCAAAGAATTCTTGATACGTTTAAAACAGATTATTTTGATAGTACTATAGGTGTATAGTGTCAAAAACAATTTCAAATAATAAGTATCAATCATAGACGGCATGAGCGCCCCATCCCACTATATCGCCATATATAGGATTACAACTAAAATCGAAACGTCATGTATTGGAAGTTGGATTTCCATCTGTGAACCGAGGCCAGGGATCGTCCTCAACCGATTCGAGACAATCTAGCCCATGTCTCAGGAACAGCAGCAACTGTCCGTTGGATCGTCAAGGCCGGTCCACCGATATGGATTATTATACCTGAACACTACGTTTCCCCACCCTTTGGGGCGTAAATGAGCCAACAAATGACTCCATCGGCTTCACAAAGTCACCGATATATTCGAGGCGCCTCACAATAGCAACAACCACATAAGTCAAACTCGTCAGGGCGTGTAAAACCACTGACCCACTTCTAACTAGAAGGAAACGCATGCCCTTCCCGATGTCCTCTCCCGTTTCTGGTTCACAACCGGGGTGTGAGGCTCGCGAATTCACGTTACACAAAGCTATGCCACACAGGCCGTGCTTTGATCATCAACCACAAGACTCTGCTTTTCAACAGAAGCCTTGATCATTTGCATCTTAGCATGCCACACAGGCAAACCACTCTATGCAACTGATATTAGTCACACAGAATGAAATCCAATGTCAGACACATAGTCCATCTACAAGTCCGTTCTGGGTCTGAACGAAACCGGAGGAACCTAGTACCCCGCATATCCATCGATCTCCAAGTACGTCTGGACGATCACTAACTGATTCCCTCCTCTTGGGTGTACGGCCCAATCAAGATCATCAGTAATTATCCAAATGATGTGAAGAACTCCGGTCTTCAACCACCGTCTTCTTCTTCGACTCATTGTCGAATCAGTTATTCAAAATGGGATAAACCCGGTCTTTCTGAATAACTCGCTTATATAATAAACAAGTGTTACACAAACACAACATACGCCTCATTCCAATTCATCAGTCTCTAGCCGTAAATTAGTAAGAGAACAATTCCCCAAATATTAACCCCGAAGGCCGAAACCAACATCAGATCAATACACAGGAAACCATTCTTCTTAACTAACCTACAGTTAGTTTCTAAATTTCACATTCTTAGGGAAAGGTTCCCATTAATTTTATCAAAGATAAATTCTTTAAATTTATTCTTTAATCTTCCTTTGAATATCAATTCAAACCAAATTATGGTTTATCCAAACTAGCCGGGATTAACGAACCTTACCGAAGTAATCATTGGTTTTAATTTCCCAATCCCAACCTATTCATCCCATGAAGTAAAACTGGTAATACTTCATATCTAACACCACGGCGTTATCGGTAAATTCAATTACCATTTCATGTTCAAATCTAATTAAAGATTTAACTATCGCCTGGAGCAAAACTGGTGATACTCCATTCTCGATCTTTTCAATCTAATTAAAGATTCATTAAAACTCCACTTAGTTTTAATCTTTAACTATAAAGAATCAGTGTCATTTAAAACATGGTTCACGATAAACCCCAAAATCACATCACATTTCAATCAGTCCCTAACCGTAAATTAGCAAGTGAGCAATTCCCTAAGTATTAACCTCGAAGACCGAAACCAACATCAAATCAATACCCCAGAAACCATTCAACTTGACTAATCTCCAATTAGTTTCTGATTTTCTTTACTCCTTTGGGCCTAAGAACAGTATTATTGAAGATACCGTTCACGACAACCCAAAATCACATTCCATTAATTTTCGGGTTAAAGAACAAGTGTTATTTAAAACACTGTTCATGACAAACCCAAAAATCAATACCAATTCAATTCCAATTAAATATTATTTAATTGGTACACTTCATTAAGTCTAAATAAAAAGATTTAATCTTTTTCTCAAATGGGTTTAAGAACGGTGTTAATGATGACACCATTCGCGACAAACCCAAATCACATTTGATATTAAATACAAGGCTCTGAATAGAAAATATATCGGCTTATATTCAATATCAAATTCTACGACCAACAAGTATCGTGTTGGAAATAACGATATAAATATACCTTTCAAATTCCCATAACAATATCTGTATCATCACGAAATCCAACATAGAAATATTCCAAAGACAATTTCGATTCAAACCCATTCCAATTCAATTATTGGAAATTCTGGTTATTTTCAAAACCATTTCAGGTCCACTTTATTTATTTTAAAAATAAATAGAATTATAATTCTAGTTCAAAACTAGTTCATTTTGATAAAAAACTATTTTTATCTTGTCAAATATGGATAATTTCATCCCAATTCTTCCCAAATAATTTCTTATGATTTTACACAAATTATCACTATTTTTAATAATTTTATCAAGGCCCGTACAGTCGATTTCCATCAACGGCCATCGAACTGCACTTACAACGACCTTTTCCAAATTTTATTTGGACATAATTCCAAATCCAACTGTTAGAATTCAAATCTCTAATATTCATTAGAAAGCTCTTTTCGATACGAACCCAACTGTTCCGGTTTTAGGAGAATCCGACGGTCGGATCTACCGCAATATCCATTCGAAGTCAATCGTCGAAATTCGTGAACTGCCGCGACGCGGCGCGTTCTATTCAGGCCATTATATTATATATATATATATAATATATATTTCGCCGATTTCCTTTTAAAACGTATTTTATAAATCGTTTTAAATTCGTTTTCGAAACAATTTCAACTTCATTTCAAATTCAAATCAAAATTGAAATTTTCCTTATAAATTCGTTTTAAATTCATTTCAAATTGATTTTTAATTCAACTTCACTTCGTTTTCAATTTAATTCAATTTCAATTCAAATTCATTTCTATTCAATTTCAATTCGAATTCAATTCTATTCAATTTCAATTCGAATTCAATTCTATTCAATTTCAATTCGAATTCATTTTCAATTCGAATTCATTTCAAATTTATTTCCATTCAATTTCCATTCGAATCGAATTCATTTTATTTTCAATTCAATTCGAATTCTAATTCGTTTCAATTCGAATTCTAATTCATTTCAATTCATTCTAATTCGAATTTCATTTCAAAATATTCGATTTTGAAATCATTTTTCAATATTCATTATAAAAACGAATATAATCGATATAAATATCGTTCGCGTCAAAATAGCGCATATCTAATCAACACAGCTTTATATATTTCTATTTCAAATATTCTATTCAAATATTTCGTTTCAAATATTTCTTCTCAAATATTTCTCTTTAAATATTCTATTTCAAAACTGGAATGAGGCCCAATCAATTACCATAGATTTTATTTCTATGGATTTCCATACAATGCATGTATATATCAACAATGACAAATAATCAACCATCATCCAAAGTGCATTCTACACTGTATAAGCATCAAATATAAATATTTAATGCTCATAACAGTCTGTCAATCAATCGATCGACATACAACTAATTATTGGGATTAGTGTATGTCCTATATCAACCCAATACCCGCGTGGGGTTTCAAACAATCAAATACAGATTTTATTTGTGCAGTTGGGCGATGTGTAAAATTTATCGTCCCGATCAATATCAGTCAAATGTGTGTATATAAACAAATCGTTCAATTTGTCTATATTAATTTATTTCGTTTCATATACGCGTTAAAAAATCTATTTTTAACTATAAAAATATTTTTATTTCAATCCACACCACACAATCAACTACACATCAAAATCAAACAAACAAACAAACAAACAAGCCGTCCATGGTCTGTGGACAACGGGTGTCGGGTGCTACTAAACACCGTTTGCATCCTAGTATATATTTTAACTAGAAAATTAAATTAAAAGTGAGAAGTTCTCACACCAGTCACATGACTGACCTGGAGTTTATTGTTTTAACATAAACTCTGGGTGCCCTTATTTTCCGCACGGGCAGCTAGTAGTTTTGGTTTTGCAGATTTATATTCACAGGAACATGGTTTACAGCTGGAATGATATCCGGAAAGCTCTGTATCTGTATATCTCTTTCAGTTGTGTTTCGTATTATTTTTCCGCTGCAGTACTGTATTTAAATCCCTGATATTCTTTGTTGTATAATATTTATTCGTACTCTGTATATTCTTGTATCTGATGGAATTGTTGTAATAACAATGAAATGTTCTTATGTCTGCGTTATGATTCGTCTTGTCCTCAAAGTAATTCGTTCTTTCTCTTCTCTTCGGAGACCGAAGAAGTTCAGATCTCTTCATTTGGTATCAAAGCTTTCCGGATATCATTCCTTTTATATTTATAAATAAATATTTAAATTCTAACGACGACGTATATAAATATATATGTTCTAATTCTATTCAAAATAAATTTCTCGTTGCCATTATTTAAAATAATTCATTTTAAATATTCAAAATTCATGAAAATTACCAAAATATTTTTAAAAAAATTGGCTCGGATTTCCAGGTTATTACATTTCCACTACATTATATTATTTAATTCAATCAGAGAGAGGAATAATAAATATTAAAATTGGAATGAGTGGTTGGAATTCAGGAGGAGATCATAAAGGTATAGCCTAAGAGGTGTAGTAGAACATTTCCTATATGTATGTATGTATGTATATATATGCCTAATTGACCATCGTGGTCCTAGATTGGACTCCTCGATTATACTTAGTCGTCTAATAATAAAACATGAAATGACGTTTGCTTCAGCTCGCTTCAATGCTCGGACATCCAAAGTGTACACACCGTGCAACATAGAGGATTAACACATAATCATACCGTCTATTACCTGAGTGCCGCTAATAAGGCCTACCCTTGAATTGAACTTAGCCAGAGACTTATATATATATATCTGTAAAAGATAGCTTCGTTAGGCTTACAATACAGACATCTAATTTGGTCTGTCACTTTTTCTGTAGTTATGGCTACACGTAGTCCGCTCCCCTTCCTCCTTCAACCAATAAAAGGCCAATCAAGAGCTAAGTGATCATACCCTACAACAAACAATCTAAATATCTAGTTGGCATTATCTCTCATTCAGTTTCTCCATAGTGAAAGACTATTGGTTTGTTCGTTTACCTTGGTCTTTTCCGTTCTCGCTCTGGCTGATGCACTACAAGATTTTTCTGATTTTCCTACGGCTAATTGGCGTAGGAAACTAAAATTTCCCACGCTTGCCTTACGCCGAATATAATGTCAAAAATCCAAACATGGCAAAAATATTTTCTACGGCGTTCCGATTCCATGCGTAATATAGTTTCCGATGCCTTTCTTACGCCATATTTTTTCGCTATGCCTTACCTACGTCTTATTTCCTTCTGCGGCCAAACATTTCCTACGCCATTGCTACACCTGAAAAGTTTCCTGCATCGCTATTACGGCAAATATTTCCTGCTCGTTAGTTACGCCATACATACTCAACTTCAATAAATACAATTAAAAAAATCCTACGTCATTCCTTTGCCTTTTTCCTATACCTTTCCTATGCCGTATTTTTTCCTACACCTTTCCTACGCCATATCCATACATCCTATTATTTCCTACGCCCTACCTACGCCTTATCATTTCCTATGTCATCTCTACGTGCGAAAAGTCTCCTATGCTACTGCTACAGCAAAAATATCCTGCTTATTAGTTACACAACGCATACGCAATTTCAATAAATATAATTTAAAATTTTCAAAGTCTTTTCTACGTCATTTTAAATATTTTCTTGCATATTATTACTGCTTATTTTTTTTACCAACATAAATCAATATAATAAAAGGAGAAAAAAAATCACTTTTATGATCTCTATGTCTCGAATCATAATACTTAGGGGTGAGCATAAACCGCACCGCAATATGGAACCGCTCAGACCGGACCGCAAAAACGGTACGGAAAACCACACCGAATTCTCTTTTAAAGCAAATGACTCGAACTGAACCGACCCACAATGATATGGTTCAGTTGCGGTTTGAACTTTGACCAAACCGTATTAAACCGTACCGAACTGAATACCTGCGCTAATAATCTTATGGTAAAAGCATAACTAATTCCTGTCTAATTTTTAATTTTAAAGAAGTATATTCTATTTTCAGTGTATGTTGTTGTTATCTTAATAATAATCGTTATCACAAAAGAAATTTTATAGTTTCAGTATAATAGTTTCTTTGTCATTTTTTTGGGTAATATTAGTTATAATATTATTTGAGTAATCTTATTTAATGTTTATTCATTAATTAACACTGATGCTTGATTAATGTTTTTCATTAACGTAAAATTGAAGTATTCATGTAGCTAGAAACCAATCTTTCAATTCAGGATTACACTGTATGTTTTCACCTTTAAGTGACAATAACACACAATTATAAATTGATTGTTGATGTAAGTAATTCTTATTTGATATTTAATACGGATTCAAGGCATACTAGACCAAACCCGGACCGTATTACAATTAAACCGAACCGTAACCGAACCGTTTGAATGGCTAGTATAATGGTTTTTATTTTTGATCACGATGCAGAAGCGGTTTGGGCTCCAAACCGCACTAGACCGAACCGCGCCCACCCCTAATAATACTATAAGAAAATTTGTATTTTACATATCAAATAAAACTAATACATGGTGTCTTCTAAACATCGCAAAAGAAATTATTACAACATATTCCAAACATCGTAAAAACTCTCAACAATTAACAGAAAACATTTCATTTTGCATTTACGATATTCCTTTAAGTTACAATTCCAGTTCTACCACATTGGAAAATGTTCAAAAGTATAGCATAATTGTATCTAAACAGTGTTCATCTGACATAACAGAATTATTGTTATTCAAATAGTAAAAGAAGTAAATGCATATTAAAATTAAATTGTTTTTACAATAAAAGCTTCTATGCAATAAGTATGTACTTTCATATATGCATGCATAGACACATTAATGGAACAAACAGAATCATAATTTGTCCGAAACAACATCTATATTAAAAATGGTACAGAGATATGATCTAATTGACCTTCCATGTCTCCCAAAACAATGATCAGCACATGTAGCACTTCTTGTTTGTAGATTAGTACTGCATCTTCTCGTGGCTTTATAGCATGAAGCTTATGTGCACAAAATACTACAACAAAAACACCGTATTACAACTTTAATTTTAAAACTGTGCGAAAAACACAGTTGTAATAAATGTTTTTTTTACAACTATGTGAAAACACAGTTGTAATAAATGTGTTCTACAACTGTCAGCTCTCTAAAGTTGTAATAAACACAGATATCACAACTTTTCATTTTATTAGTTGTAATAGATGCCTATTAATTACAAACTTGATGTTTGTTATATATATTTAATAACTAATTATATTAATATTTAATAAGAATAATTAATAATAAACTTGAGAATCAATAATATTTATCAGTTATTATTAAATAATTAATAGTTAATAAGTAGTAATTTATTTTTAATAGTTAATGTATGCTAATTACTTATTAATTAATTAATAACTACTATTAATAAGTAATATTTATTGATAAGTAATATTAATTAATAGTTAATTAATAACTTTTTTTGAAATAAAAGACAATAATTTATACATAATTCATGTTAAGTGTTTATTAACTAATAACTAGTAACATATACATAATAAACTTTTAATAATCAATATTTAATTATTATAACTAAAAGGAAATAAGTAATAATTAATAATAACTATTATTAATAAATAAAATTTAATATTTTAATAAAATTTAAATGTTAAGAATCCATATTATATTTAATATAATTTTTTTCTTATTAACTATAACATTTAACATTTAATTTTACATAATTTGGTGAAACTTTGACTAAGGTCAATGAAAAAATGGTGGTCACAGCAAATTAACGCAACATATAAAATATAGGCGGAAATGTGAAATTTTGGCTCCAAAATAAACGTCGCCTTCTATTTCACTCTCACATGGGCCGGCTTCTCCCATCCTCTTCCCTAAATCAAAGATCGATCCCCAAATTTTCCTCTCAAATCCAGAAATTTTCAGAACATTCCAGCCTCGTAACCCTTTTCGTCACCGGTTTCCTTGTCAAATCAAGCTTAACAACAGCAAATTCTAGCTACATAATCGAATCCCACATGTTGAAATGTCGTCCCGATTAACTGGAGCTTCATCCAACAATGGGATCCGGTCATCATCTCCTGCCACAAACCAAAAACTGCATATTAGAAAGTCAGCGCGATTCGTCCCGGTGCGCAAGTCGAGACGATCAAATTCGACGCTGGTCAGAACAAGAAGACGGAACCTAGGACGCTGAATATTGGGTTGGATTATGAATCTATGATGTATATGGATAATATGCAGGAAGTAGCAGAAAGCAACTGTGTGTACAGGAATGTGGTAGACCATTCAGCAGACGAGTTCACACAAGTGCTATAAGGTGTTGCATCGGATCCGACTTTGTCTCGTACGAAGACCGTTCGCTGCGCCGTTTGCGGTCATGGTGAGGCCGTTTTCTTCTAGGTAGTGTTCCATCCTTTGTTCTATTTACGAACCAGGATGATGTACATTTGTTCTACATAAGTAAATGATAATAATGGCGATTTGGTTTATTGTACGGGCAACAGCTAGATGGGATGAAGGAATGACTCTCTTCTTTGTTTGTTGCAATCCTAACTGCGATCATAGGTGGAGAGATTGAGCAACTTGTTACGTTTGCTTGTGATTTGAATAAAAATGTTGTACCGTTGAATAATTTTGAGTATCAAGAATCATGTTATATTTTCGTATATGATCTATATTCTAAGAATTTTAAGCATTGCAAGAAAATCCACCCAGCTATTTACTAGATGTATCCCTCGGATTAAGGGATGATGACATATACTTAGGAGGAAGCTTAGGAATTTATTTTTTTGGTTTGCCATAGCCGGTGGCAGGCTTTTTAGTACCTAATATTGACCTTCCCATCGTCCTGCCTGGGTAAGCCAATTGTTCCGAGGAATAGTTGAAATATACTGATTCGTCATAGCTAAAATTTTACCTATGTCCCTTCTTACACTAATTAATGGTTTGCAATCCATTTTTCTTCATCTCCATATAATATTTGTGAAGGAACTCCCATCACATACTTTTATTGGTATTTACCATTCATTTACTCTTTCTACTAGTGTTGAACTAGGCATTTTTAACATGTTCTAATTTATTTTGGCATCAAGTAAACCGGAACGCTACCTCCGAGTTGAATGATTTACAAAAGTGAAAACCAGTACCAGAAACCCCCACAACATATTTTTTTCAACTTATCTCAACATTTAGATCTCATTGTCATTTTTGATGTGATATTTGATAATGGTGTCATCAGTTGTGTATTTGCATTCCAGCAGCTTCACATGCCTTAGGAATAATGTTGTTTCACAGTGTTGTGTTATTTGGAAAATGTAATGGTAACAAAGAGGAAATTTGAGAGCGTTCACTTTGGGAGATACAATGAGCACTTCAGACTCAGGTAAAGTGTATCAGTATTGGCATTGTTGTGGTTCTGAAGATCCCTTCAATGCCGGATGTACCGCAGCTCCTCACTCTTCGTATGTAATTTCTACATGTCAAAATAAAACTATAACCGAGTATATATCATATTTTCCAAATGCATAACAGGTACTACATAATTGTATAATACAAAAGTTTGATTTAGATTCTTGTAATTATTGTAATGATTTTCTTATATGATCATTTTATCTAGTTTGTATAATTGGTTGCTTTAATTGTAGGGCACAGAGTATTTCTTCCTCGGTCCAATGCGGCCATGGCAGTGAAGAACACTAATCACACGGCTTGTGATTTTTATTTTTTTAATCAATTCTTGTTTTATTCAGTATGTGCATAGCTAGAAAGTAACGCAAATAAGATATAATTCGGGCCAATTTTATGTCCTGCATAGGAACAGTGTGGTTTCAAGCATACGCGATAATATAGCTTACGGAAAAGATGGTGTAACTAATGAAGAAATATATGCTGTTGCAGAGCTTGTTAATGCTTCTAAGTTCTTCAACAGACTTCTCCAGGTATGTTCTATACAAAAGCATTAGCATAATTTTGTTTGTATGTACGCGTTTGTGTGATGCATCAAGCATGTAGCACCCGAATTTCATGTGATTGAAAATTAAAGAAGTCGTTTGTTCAGAATTTTGAACAGTAAGATCAAAGATGATTTCATTTTTTGGCAAGTTTGCAGACTCAAATCACATAGCTTTGGTATCGACAGTATACACATGTAATAAGTAAAAATAATATAACTAGGGGCTTATACCTTGGTTGATGAACATGGGACCCACTGTTTGAGGGATGATCTTTACTGGAGAATATATTAAGTACACATGATGACACTCATTAACAGAGAATGGCAACGCATGTGAATGCAATTTCTACATGTCAAAATAAAAGTATAACTGAGTATATATCATATTTTCCCAAGTGCATAATAGGTACTACATAATTGTATAATACTAAGATTTGATTCAGAATCTTGTGATAATTATGATGATTTTCTTATATGATCATTTTATCTAATTTGTATAATTGGTTGCTGTAACTGTAGGGCATGGAGTACTTCTTCCTCAATCCAATGCGGCCATGGCAGTGAAGAACGCTAATCACACGGCTTGTGAGTTCTGTATAATATGATTCGGCGTTCAACATTCATGGCTCTAGATGGCAGATTGATGGGCAATGTAACAACCCGGATTTTTACAACATGCTAAGACAAGAATCAAGGCAGAATTTAATTATAAAATCTGAATCAGGAGAATTTAATAATAAATTTTCTGAAAACTTTGACGCGCCATTGAGTTTTCGAAAATCGGAGTCCGTATGACCAAGTTATGGCCCGTCAAAATTTTCAGAAAATTTCAAGTTCAAAAACAGTTCAAATTTGAATTCGAATTCAGAATTCAAATTCAGCCAACCAGAAGAGGCGGGAAAAATTCCCACCACCCCCAAGTCGACTGGGGAGTCGACACACCCCAGGTGGTGTCGACTGCCCAGTCGACTCCCCAGTCGACTTGGGTGGTCGGCCTGGGTGCACCTGACTTGTTCCTCAAGACATGTTTTAAGATCTGTGACGGATTTTGAGGGCTCAGATCTATCCTAGGGTTTATCCTATGGCCTAAACTACTCCTAATCTCTATAAAAACACCCTAGGACCTAACCTAAATCACTCAAAACCAATCTAACAACGAAGTGCTGCCCAAATCCCTCTTGATCATGGCCTCCATCACCAACTTCAAGAGCCTATGCATTCAAACTAGATCCAAGACAAAGGTGTAAGCTTTCTACACCAAATCAAGGGTTTTGATCATCATCTCAACATGAATTCTTTGACAAGACGATTCATGCTCCTAAATCTCTTGCCACGCTATGTATGTTCTAGCTACTTGTAGATTCTAACGGTGGTTCTAATGTGGCATGGAATAAAATGCGATGAAACATAAGTATGCTAGCCTATATGAACCTAATTTTGCCCCTTTTTAATGATCTATGACCTTGGTCTAAGTTTTAGCGACTTAATCATGCCACTCATGTTATGCTTAGCCTAGTTTATCTTGCAAGTTTGAATCTTTATCTATGGAATGCTAGCATGAACCTTTGGGAACCATTTGACTTGTGAAACATTGGCAAGGATTTGACTTTGGGGCTTATGCATGTAAATGAACCCAAACCCCTTATGTTATCATGAATGTTTGTGGCCACATCCCCTTATGATACTATGCATGTTTGTGGCCAAATTCCCTTATGATACTAAGCATGTTTGTGGCCAAATTCCCTTATGATACTATGCATGTTTGTGGCCAAAACCCCCTTATGATGCTATGCATATTTTGAGGCCAAACCCCCTTATGATACCATGCATATTTGTGGCCAACCCCTTTTTGGCACCGTGCATGTTTTGAGGCCAATATGTAGCATAATAGCCTTACTATGTTGACTCGCTTTTACTTGGGTTGGAAACACGATTTGGGGTAGGATAGACGAGCGTGATTATGACATGATAATTTGACATGGGATTTCATGAAAATATGACACTCATGATACACCTAAAGGGGGACATGACATGTGGGGGTAAAAATGGGACTTGAAACTAGACATGTACGGGTTGTAAGTGTAATATGACACTAGACCAAACATGAAAGTGGCCAACTCGAGGTTGGGTTGAGTTTGTAGCATAAATCTACCCGGACCTGCCCGGCTTAACTAGTGGCTACAAACAATAGGACCCAATGTGAGTAGTTGGTCACGTAGCACCTAAAACCCGAGGTTAGACTAGGTTGTGGTGTAAATCTACCCGGACCCGCCCGGCTTAACTAGTAACAACAAAAAAGTCTAATGTGAGAGGTTGGGGTGCATTAATCTAATTAATGCCACATGAAAAGGTTAAGTAATTTTGACTAATGACACTCAACCGATATGACACGAATGGGTAGGTTAAGTGGAACCAGACTTGATTTCTTAACGACACTTAACCAAGCAAGACAATTAGGGGATGGGGTTAAGTAATTTACACTTAACTAATTCGACTTGGTAATTAGATAGGGTTAAGTAATCTATACTTAACTAATCTAAACACGGTAATTAGATGGGGTTAACTAATCTATACTTAACTAATCTAAACACGGTAATTAGATGGGGTTAACTAATCTAAACACGGTAATTAGATAGGGTTAAGTAACCTACACTTAACTAATCTAAACGCGGCAATTAGATGAGGTTAAGTAACTTACACTTAACCAATCTAAACACGGTAATTCGATGGGGTTAAAGTTAAACACTTAACCAATCTAAACTTGGTAATTCAATGAGGTTAAGTGACTTATACTTAACCAATTATACATGATGATTTGATGAGGTTAAGCAACCATACTTAACCAATCTAATATGAGAACTTGATAGGGTTAAGTCACAAGACCGTTTAAATATACTTAACCATCGTAATACGATTAGTGGATGGGGTTGAACTAACCCACACTTAACCAATCCGACTCGATAATCTGATGGGGTTAAGATAACCTATGCTTAACCAATCTAACACGATAATCTGATAGGGTCAAGACAAACTAATACTTAACCAATTTGACTTGATAATTGAATAGGGTTAAGTCATAAGCTTCTTGGTATACTTGACCAACTTGTAGGGCTAAGTCTTGGGCTTAAATACTTATCCAATCTTGACATGATTCGTAGGCGGGTTAAGTCATGAACTGGAATGACAACACTTAGCCCATTTGATTAAAACCCTAGTTCAGGGGACTAGGTGGAAAATCATAGTTAACAAGGATAACGGGAAGATAAGCTAAGTGGTAAACCTTAGTTAAGGATAACTAAGTAATAATTCTTAGTCAAGGAAGTTGGACCAGTTCCTAAATAGATGAGTAACCCGATTCGGTAGGTCGTCGCTTCAGCAAATATACGAGGTGAAGCAATATCTGATTTAGATAAAGGCTCCAACGAACTGGGTGACGAAGCGGTAGCTTCGGGGAAACGTGAGGATACTCTTGGTATCCCTCTGTGAGGTTGCGGATGGTCCATGGAACCAGGGCTCACAGAGGTTAAGGTCTACGGTAGGAGAACCAAGGGTATGCCTTGGTTGCTGTGCGAGCAACCTAAAGAGTAGGGTGGATTAGCGTGGGGTTGGCGATATTTTCACAGTAGCCCTAGATAGCACATTCGTCGGCCACCTACCATCTTTAGTCAATCGTGTACATACGGAAAGGCAGAGAACACCCAACAAACCATACTTGCTATCTAGGTATGGGTGAGGTTGGCCGTCCGGAAGGGGGCATCGATGGCCTGAGTTTAGTTCTCATACATGACTTTTCTTGTTTTGCCTTTCAGTAGTTGAGGGAGGGGTCACATGGGACCATAGCCACGGATACAAAAACAGACCTTGATATCTGCATCGGCAGATGACTTAAAACTCCTGACCGAGTTCCGTATTTCTCGATTTGCCCTGGCACGGAACTCGGATGGCACATTGAGATACATGTGCGTCTAGACATGGAAAACGATTCACGATTCATACGTGGGAGAAAAGGGCGCGGTTGACGGGTAGCAAAATCCCTAGTAGCCCTAGGTGGCTAAAACCCAAACCGAGACACGAAAACGTTCATTAGGTAGCATAACCCCTAGTGGTCCTAAGTGGCATAAACCCTAGGTGAACACGCGATAGTTCATGGTAAGAAAACAAAACCAGACCAAGGGTAGCAGTCCAAAACAACTTCAAGGATAAAAAGGTACTACGTTGAGATGGTATAGATTTCCATGGGAAAGCCGTACGGCCTACGGCAAAGGACTAAACTTATACATGGAAAGAAACATACGAGATAGGGAAACCTACATATGTTATATATTAGGTTGACATGGACCATTACATGACATTGGGCAAGGGACATTCATAGTGAACACACGACGCGGGTTGGGATACTAGTACGAGAGGTGCAGAGCAAATATACATGATAAATACCTTGGGATGTTATACAGGATAGATACCTTGGAATTGTATACTTGATAGGAACCTGACAATGTGACACGTTGATTCATCTTGACACCGTAGTTTATCATGATACCTTAGTTTATCTTGCTACAGTAGTTCATCCAGTTATCTTGGTTTAGCTTATCTATCTTGCCGTCATCCTTATGTTTACTTTCAATTTATGCATGTCATGTTACCTTTACCTGTTTTTATACTGGAAGTAGATAGGATTTACCAGTCTTTATGACTGACCCCGTTTTCTTTTGCCTCTTTGTCTTTCGTCCCCCCCTCCCCCAGGTTTTCAGGGAGGAAATGATGTTGTTTAGTTCGGACCTCTTATGCTTGAAGGTCATCATGTATAGCTTGGTCTTCTCTTGGCTATGGCTACTCCACCATTTTATTTTGGGGAATAATTTATGAAAAAGTTTTATGCTTCTTTACTATTGCAAGACAGGTTTTGATGTATTCTGATGTAAAAGGCTTTAGACCTTATTTTATAAGGAAATGAAATTTGTTTTACTTCCGCTGTTTTATATATGTTCTATCTTGTAATATTTCTGTGCATGTTTACCTCGATAATACTTCACCAAACCTAGTGCATTCCCTTTGTGAGTGACCCTAGCGGAGGTGGGGTGTTACAGGCAATATTGCTGTCGCTTTTCTTCGTGGTGTTAATTTCATTCAAATTCCAACAACTCTTATGGACGATATGTGTGTTCTATTTGGACAGACGACTTTAAAAGGTTACTTGTTCCTTTTTAAACACACGGGAAAAAGAGAAGATTTATGCAAATGAGCTTTGTAGATTTCATAGGCAAATAAGCTTTGTAATTAGATTAAAGGCTTTCAGAGGCAAATAATGACAGTTGTACTTTTATACATTTTTATGTGGTATATGATTTATAATTTGTATTATAGATATAAAATTGTGATTTTATCAATGAATGGATTATGATGCCTTTAAGTTTACATCTATTTCTTATGTTATTTATCTATTTATTGTTGTACATGTAAAATACAAAAATGCTACTATGACAAAAACAGTTTTTATCAAAAAATACACCAGAGACAAAAAAATAGGAGGCCCACCCCCTGAATTACACAAATACCCCTCTGAATTCAATGCATACCACCCCTGAATTCTGGATTTACCCATATTTCTTACTTTTTGACAAAAACAATTTCGGGTATTGTAGCATAACTCTGTAAAATATACAAACATTCTTTTGTATATAATTTGTGGATATATTACAACTATAAAATAAAATTTGTAATAAAATATATTACAACGGTTATAAATAGTTGTAAAAAATCACAACAACAATGGTGCATAACTGTTGCAATAAAGTTTATTACAATGGTGGAAAAAAGTTGTAAAATCTACATATTACAACTGTGTTACAACAGTGCAAAAAAGTTGTAAAAGATTCTAGTCTATTACAACTTCTTAATACACGACGGTTGGCCCATCGTTGTAAAATTTATATTACAACTTTTTTCCACCGTTGTAATATGGTCATTTTGTTATAGTTAAACCTAGAAAAACTCTGTTTTAGTTCAAATTAATTTCATATCATAAATTAGCTAACCTTACCCATTGTTAATTAGTGGAATGTTAATAATAAAATTTGAAATTCAGTATAAAGAAGTGCACAGTTAACAAGGCACAAATAAAATACATAGCATTTCGTGATCCTATTGGAGAATTTTCTAGGATGTTTAGAAGCACATCATGGTGATGGTATTTTGCATGCAAACATTAATAATTGGTAGTTCATTCATCGTGTATGATGTATACAAATTTGTCTTGAGCTTTACACTCTTGCCATGATTTCTACACCACTGGATCCACTAGTTTTCGTAGCAATTTCCTCAGACCAATCCCATTGCATTAGGTACATGTCTCTAGTGGAACTTTATAATATCACATCAAGATTGAAAATTGAAGAATATAAGGATATTGTAGGTAAAATCAACAAAATAATGTTAAACTAGATAAAACTAAACCAAAAAGTTTAATTCAATTAATAAACAATTAATTCAAGTCTAAAAATAGCATAGGCAATGCACAAGTTTAAAAGAATCAGAAACGTACCTGTAAATAAATGCAACAACTGCCATATGCATGTTCAAAAGTTTCGTTACATTTTAGTACCGCAGGCTTATCATAAATCGAATTCAACTCTTACAACTAATTTGAATGATAATCTAGATACCTGCAATCATGGGGGAAGAGAAATGGGAAGAAGAGGCAATGAAAATCTGGACTGCAGTTCTAAAGGTTATCAAACGACAGAACAATGAGTGTATTCAGGCTAGCGGGAGACATGGCTCATCTTATGAGTGTGCTCATGCTTCTCCTCAACATCCACACTATCAAATCTTGCGCTGGTGTTCTATTGAAGGCACAAGAGCTTTATTCTTTTGTATTTGTTGTACGGTATTTGGACATTTTCACGGAATTCATCTCAGTATACAATATTGTTATGAAGCTGATCTTCTTGGGAAGCTCATTTTCAATTGTTTGGTACATAAGGCATCACAAGATAATTTGAAGATCATATGATAAAGAACACGACACATTTCGCCATCTCTTTCTCATATTGCCTTGCTATTTGTTGGCCCTGCTTATAAATTAAAAGTTTACCTTTAAGGAGGTTATGTGGATGTTCTCCATATATTTGGACGCTGTTGTTATTCTTCCTCAGCTTGTTTTGTTACAAAGGACAAATAATATCTATAACTTGACTGGGAAATATGTTTTCTTCCTTGGTGCATACAAATTGTCATACATCCTCAACTGGATTTACGGCTACTTCACTGAACCACATTAGGTGCATTGGATAGCTTGGATATCTGGACTTGTATAGGCTCTTCTTTATGTTTATTTCTTTTATTATTACATAATCAGCTGGAAGAATAATGTAAAGCTCCAGTTGCTTGATTGATTATATCAACCCTGTAGGATGCATGTTTCAGGATGTATGATTTTAATATTTGGGACTCTAGATTATATCATGTTAATAAACGAATAATTCATAACATGAGCACTCTAGATATGATACCTAAGATAGCAGAATCTGAATCTGATAAATGTGAATTCTGTACACAAGCAAAAATCACAAAGAAACCTCATAAATCTGTTGATAGAGAATCTGAACCCTTAGACTTGATTCATTCTGACATATGTGAACTTGATGGCACATTGACTAGACATGGACATCGTTATTTTATCACTTTTATTGATGATTGTTCTGATTTCACATATGTTTATCTTATGAAAAATAAAAGTGATGCTTTTGACATGTTTAAAACATTCAAAACTGAGATTGAGAATCAAACAAATAGGAAAATCAAGAGATTTCGTAGTGATAGAGGAACAGAATATGAATCTAATTCAATTCTGGACTTCTATAAATTACATGGAATTGTACATGAGAGAACTGCACCCTATTCACCTGAAATAAACGGTAAAGCTGAAAGAAAAAATAGGACTTTCACCGAATTAGTAGTTGCCATCCTACTAAATTCTGGTGCAGCAAAACATTGGTGGGGGGATATTTTATTGACTGTATGTTATGTTCTAAATAGAATCCCTAAATCTAAGAATAAAATTTCACCTTATGAAATTTTAAAGAACCATAAACCTAATGTCTCATACTTTAGAACTTGGGGTTGTCTAACATATGTTCGCATTCCAGACCCTAAGAGGATAAAATTGGCAAGTAGAGCATATGAATGTGTATTTGTAGGCTATGCTATTAATAGCAAAGCATATCGATTTTATAATATAAATGCACAAAACATAATTGAATCAAATGATGCCGATTTTTATGAAACTAAATTTCCTTTTAAATTAAGGAATAGTGGAGGCACATTAAGTACGCCTATTAGAACAGAACTTAATAAAAGTTTTGAAGCTGAACCTAGAAAAAGTAAAAGAGCAAGAACCGTAAAAGATTTTGGTTCGGATTTTAGCGCTTTTACTATAGAGAAGGATCCCTTAAACCTCCAAGAGGCCTTGTCTTCATTAGATGCCGATTTCTGGCGAGAGGCTATAAATGATGAGATGGATTCTCTTGAATCCAATAAGACTTGGCATTTGGCAGATTTACCCCCTGGTTGTAAATCTATAGGCTGTAAATGGGTACTTAAAAAGAAATTATAACCTGATGGTACTATAGATAAATACAAAGTACGACTAGTAGCTAAAGGTTTTAGACAAAAAGAAAATATAGATTTCTTCGATACTTTTTCACCTGTAACTAGAATAACATCCATTCGAGTATTAATCTCACTTGCTTCCATTCATAATTTACTAATACACCAAATGGATGTTAAAACCGCTTTTTTGAATGGTGAATTAGACGAAGAAATTTACATGGACCAGGCTGAAGGATTTGTAGTACATGGTCAAGAACATAAAGATAAATCATTATATGGTTTAAAACAAGCACCTAAACAATGGCATGAAAAATTTGATAACTTAATCATTTCAAATGATTTTAAAGTTAATGAAAGTGACAAATGCATTTATTACAAATTTGAGAATGACATTTGCACTATTATATGCCTTTATGTAGATGACCTATTCATCTTTGGGTCAAACATTCATGCCATAAATTCAGTCAAATCCTTATTATGTGCCAATTTTGATATGAAAGATCTAGGTGAGGCGAGTGTAATCCTTGGTATTAAAATTACTAGGTCAAAAAAGGGAATTTCTTTGGATCAGTCTCATTAAATTGAGAAGATACTAAAGAAATATAATTACTTTGACTGTAAACCTGCATGTACACCATACGATCCAAATGTAAAGTTATTTAAGAACACTGGTGAAGGTGTAAGACAGTCTGATTATGCGAGCATCATTGGCAGCCTTCGGTATGCCACTGATTGTACTAGACCTGACATTGCCTATGTCATGGGATTATTGTTCAGGTTTACCAGTAGACCTAGTATAGAGCATTGGCATGCTATTGAAAGGGTCATGAGATACCTTAAACGAACCATCAACCTTGGATTACATTATGAGAGGTTTCCAGCTGTACTTGAAGGATATTCTGATGCAGACTGGAATACCTTATCTGATGATTCTAAAGCGACCAGTGGCTATATATTTAGCATCGCTGGAGGAGCTGTTTCTTGGAAATCCAAGAAACAAACTATTTTGGCTCAGTCTACTATGGAGTCTGAGATGATAGCACTAGCCACAGCTAGTGAAGAGGCAGAGTATTTGAGAAACCTGCTAGCTGAGATTCCCTTATGGGAAAAACCGATACCGGCTCTGTTGATACATTACGATAGTACCGCGGCTATTGCAAAAGTTCAGAACCGTTATTATAATGGTAAGAGACAACAAATACGTCGTAAGCACAACATGGATAGAGAACTGCTTTCCACAGGTACCGTTAGAGTGGATTACGTACATGGTGAAGAAAATTTGGCTGATCCTTTGACAAAAGGACTGTCAAGAGAGAAAGTCCATAATTCTTCTAAAAGAATGGGACTATTGCCCTTAGATTGCTGAGTCACGCACAATGGTAACCCGACTTAAATGACCGGAGATCCCAAGAAATAGGTTCAATGGGTAAAAACAAGTTGTGTAGTGATAGAAGTTGAACATGCTATATGAAAAAAACTAAGAAGTATGTATTCCTGAAGTGATAGAGGATGAGTTAATAGAAACTCTTAATGAGATCTATACTCTATTTGGAGTGGAGTACCTACCTTTAGGAGTACTCTTGATAGACTCACCTTTGTGAATGTGGAAATGTGGCCGTTTCCTATGGAGTTTTGGGCAAAACTTCTAGAGCGTTCACTAAACTGGGATAGACGTGCATGGCCATAAACGCACGGGCTTATTTGATTGCACTATAAAAAAGGTTGTGTGTGGTTTGATGTCAGGAATAGAGTTCAAGACTACGTGTCACTCTAGTAAAAACTGAATCTTACTCACTATGCAAAGGTTCAAGTCGGATGATACCTTTGTTTATGCACAGTCTTATGTTTTTTAGAAACTGCTCGATAATATTTTAAAAAATTCAAGTGGGGGATTGTTGGAAATTTATGTGAATTATTTAAAATATAGAAATAAGTGTATGATGGCTCCTATTTGTGAATAGTCCCACATCATGGGATTGTAAGAAAGATGCAATTATTTATACTTGTTTCTAAGAAGTCATGTTGGGGCCTTGGGCTCCCAATGCATGCTTTGTTGTGAGGAGGGAGACCATGCATCATGACCACCACACACGCGCGCGACCGACCGACCGACTCAACTCCACTCGACCCGACCCGGCCCGGCTCGGCTCGGTTCGGGATTGGGCTTGGGCCTTGGGCCTTGGTTATGTGGTGTAGACACTTATATTTTTGGTCCAGAAAACACTGCATTTTTCGAACCAGTTTTTTAAATACAAAAATATTTCTGAGCCGACTTTTATTATGAAGTGGTAAACTTTTGACCAAGTATTCCGTAGATCCCATTTTCCTCCACTGACCAGTATTTTTGTTCAGTCCTAATCTCGTGTATATATTATCATCAGTTGTAGACGAGATTGGTACACACAGAAAAAAAAACTGTTTTCTCTTCCTTCGCAATTAAAAAAAATATTCATTCAGAAATTTTCGAGCAGTTAAATTCAAAAGTGAAAATCTGCACTGATTTGTTTGTGCAAAGCAAATCGGTTATCCATTTTAGAGAGGCTGTTTTATCCTAGAGGCGGTGGCGGAAGTACGAACTGGTTTTGCACCACCGACCAGATCGCCGAATCGTCTTCAAGAAAGCGACAAAGTACGTGACTCAGCCATTGTTTCCCACCAATTTGAAGACGAATAGAAACAATGGCTTCGACAACAACCATAGATGATGCTTCTCCTTCCTCTGCATTCCAGATCCCATTGGTGACTGCTGCCCCGTTTCGTTTCGAAGGTCTGCACTTCAAACGATGGCGTCAGAAAATGGAGTTCTACCTGACGATGAGGAAGGTGGCTACTGCTCTGACCACCAACAAACTGCAGATGCCAGACAAGCCTGACGGAGCTGATGAAGCGCAGATGGCATCCTGGACTGAACAATCAAAGCAGTTGCAGACCTGGACTGAACAGGATTATCTGTGCAAGAATTTTATTCTGAACGGATTGAGCGATGATCTATATGATTACTATAACTCAGAGGACAAGACAGCAAAGCAGATCTGGGAAGCACTGCAGAAGAAATACGATACAGAGGAGGCAGGGGCAAAGAAGTATGTTGTAAGCCGCTATCTCAAGTATCAGATGACAGACGATAGGTCAGTAGAGATGCAGTCTCATGAGCTGCAGAAAATAGCTCATGAGATCATCTCCGAAGGTATGGTTTTAGATGAACAGTTTCAAATTGCTGTTATTATTGACAAACTGCCCCCAGGTTGGAAAGACTTTAAAATTTTCTTACGGCATAAGACTAAGGAATTTTCCTTAGAGAGTTTGATCACTCGCCTTCGCAATGAGGAGGCGGCACGCAAAAAGGACCAGAAAGAGGAAGTGTTGTTTGTTTCAAACAACAACACTAAAAAGACCAAACCCGCAGTTCTGAAACCAAACCAGAAGTCTTTTAAGAATTAGAACAGACGCAACAAACAGAATGGGAATCCGCAAGGAAACCCAAAAGGACAGCAAAAATTAGCCCAAAAGAATGACTCTGGACAGTTGTTTCTATGTTACAACTGTAGAAAACCAGGTCATATGGCACGAAAGTGTCGGAACAAGCCTAGCTCTGTACCACAGGCTAAATTGACTGAGGAGGAGCCTCTTATGGCTATGATTACTGAGATTCACCTTGTTGGTGGATCAGAGGGTTGGTGGGTAGACACTGGTGCTTCTCGCCATGTCTGCTATGATCGTGCTATGTTTTCCACATACACGGCTGCTGATGATCAGAAAGTGTTGCTGGGAGATTCTCACACCACTAAAGTTGCAGGGATTGGAAACGTGGAGATCAAGTTTACCTCTGGAAAGACTGTGATCCTCAAAGATGTTTTGAATACTCCAGAGATGAGGAAGAATCTGGTGTCTGGCTACCTCCTTAATAAGGCAGGGTTTACCCAATTTATTGGGGCTGATTTGTATACCATAGTGTATAAGGCAAACTTTGTAGGAAAGGATTATGATTGTGAGGGAATGTTCAAATTAAATGTTGAATCTAATAAAGTGAATAATTCTGCTTATATGTTGTGTGATTTTAATAGTTGGCACTCTAGATTATGTCATGTTAATAAACGGATAATTCATAACATGAGCACTCTAGATATGATACGTAAGATAGCAGAATCTGAATCTGATAAATGTGAATTCTATACACAAGCAAAAATCACAAAGAAACCTCATAAATCTGTTGATAGAGAATCTGAACCCTTAGACTTGATTCATTCTGACATATGTGAACTTGATGGCACATTGACTAGACATGGACATCGTTATTTTATCACTTTTATCAATGATTGTTCTGATTTCACATATGTTTATCTTATGAAAAATAAAAGTGATGCTTTTGACATGGTTAAAACATTCAAAACTGAGATTGAGAATCAAACAAATAGGAAAATCAAGAGATTTCATAGTGATAGAGGAACATAATATGAATCTAATTCAATTCTGGACTTCTATAAATTACATGGTATTGTACATGAGAGAACTGCACCCTATTCACCTGAAATAAACGGTAAAGCTGAAAGAAAAAATAGGACTTTCACCGAATTAGTAGTTGTCATCCTACTAAATTCTGGTGCAGCAAAACATTGGTAGGGGGATATTTTATTGACCGTATGTTATGTTCTAAATAGAATCCCTAAATCTAAGAATAAAATTTCACCTTATGAAATTTTAAAGAATCATAAACTTAATGCCTCATACTTTAGAACTTGGGGTTGTCTAGCATATGTTCGCATTCCAGACCCTAAGAGAATAAAATTGGCAAGTAGAGCATATGAATGTGTATTTGTAGGCTATGCTATTAATAGCAAAGCATATCAATTTTATGATATAAATGCACATAACATAATTGAATCAAATGATGCCGATTTTTATGAAACTAAATTTCCTTTTAAATTAAGGAATAGTGGGGGCACATTAAGTACGCCTATTAGAACAGAACTTAATAAAAGTTTTGAAGCTGAACCTAGAAGAAGTAAAAGAGCAAGAACCGTAAAAGATTTTGGTTCGGATTTTAGCGCTTTTACTATAGAGGAGGATCCGTTAAACCTCCAAAAGGCCTTATCTTCATTAGATGTCGATTTCTGGCGAGAGGCTATAAACGATGAGATGGATTCTCTTGAATCCAATAAGACTTGGCATTTGGCAGATTTACCCCTGGTTGTAAATCTATAGGATGTAAATGGGTACTTAAAAAGAAATTAAAACCTGATGGTACTATAGATAAATACAAAGCACGACTAGTAGCTAAATGTTTTAGACAAAAAGAAAATATAGATTTTTTCGATACTTTTTCACCTGTAACTAGAATAACATCCATTCGTGTATTAATCTCACTTGCTTCCATTCATAATTTACGAATACACCAAATGGATGTTAAAACCAATTTTTTGAACGGAGAATTAGACGAAGAAATTTACATGGACCAGCCTGAAGGATTTGTAGTACATGGTCAAGAACATAAAGTATGCAAATTAGATAAATCATTATATGGTTTAAAACAAGCACCTAAACAATGACATGAAAAATTTGATAACTTAATCAATGATTTTAAAGTTAATGAAAGTGATAAATGCATTTATTACAAATTTGAGAATGACATTTGCACTATTATATGCCTTTATGTAGATGACCTACTCATCTTTGGGTCAAACATTCATGCCATAAATTCAGTCAAATCCTTATTAAGTGCCAATTTTGATATGAAAGATTTAGGTGAGGCGAGTGTAATCCTTGGTATTAAAATTACTAGTTCAGAAAAGGGAATTTCTTTGGATCAGTCTCATTACATTGAGAAGATACTAAAGAAATATAATTACTTTGACTGTAAACCTGCATGTACACCATACGATCCAAGTGTATAGTTATTTAAGAATACTGGTGAAGGTGTAAGACAGTCTGATTATGCGAGCATCATTGGCAGCCTTCGGTATGCCATTGATTGTACTAGACCCGGCATTGCCTATGTCGTGGGATTATTGTGCAGGTTTACCAGTAGACCTAGTATAGAGCATTGACATGCTATTGAAAGGGTCATGAGATACCTTAAACGAACCATCAACCTTGGATTACATTATGAGAGGTTTCCAGCTGTACTTGAAGGATATTCTGATGCAGACTGGAATACCTTATCTGATGATTCTAAAGCGACCAGTGGCTATATATTTAGCATCGCTGGAGGAGCTGTTTCTTGGAAATCCAAGAAACAGACTATTTTGGCTCAGTCTACTATGGAGTCTGAGATGATAGCACTAGCCACAGCTAGTGAAGAGGTAGAGTATTTGAGAAACCTGCCAGCTGAGATTCCATTATGGGAAAAACCGATACCGGCTGTGTTGACACATTGCGATAGTACCGCGGCTATTGCAAAAGTTCAGAACCGTTATTATAATGGTAAGAGACGACAAATACGTCGTAAGCACAACACAGTTAAAGAACTGCTTTCCACAGGTACCGTTAGAGTGGATTACGTGCGTAGTGAAGAAAATTTGGCTGATCCTTTGACGAAAGGACTGTCAAGAGAGAAAGTCCACAATTCTTCTAAAAGAATGGGACTATTGCCCTTAGATTGTTGAGTCACGCACAATGGAAACCCGACCTAAATGACTGGAGATCCCAAGAAATAGGTTCAATGGGAAAAAAACAAGTTGTGTAGTGATAGAAGTTGAACATGCTATATGAAAAAAACTAAGAAGCATGTATTCCCGAAGTGATAGATGATGAGTTAATAGAAACTCTTAATGAGATCTATACTCTATTTGGAGTGGAGTACCTACCTTCAGGAGTACTCTTGATAGACTCACCTATGTGAATGTGGAAATGTGGTCGTTTCCTATGGAGTTTTGGGCAAAACTTCTAGAGCGTTCACTAAACTGGGATAGACGTGCATGGCCATAAACGCACGGGCCTATTTGATTGCACTATAGAAAAGGTTGTGTGTGGTTTGATGTCAGGAATAGAGTTCAAGACTACGTGTCACTCTAGTAAAAACTGAATCTTACTCACTATGCAAAGGTTAAAGTCGGATGACACCTTTGTTTATGCACAGTCTTATGTTTTTTAGAAACTGCTCGATAATATTTTAAAAAATTCAAGTGGGGGGTTGTTGGAAATTTATGTGAATTATTTAAAATATAGAAATAAGTGTATAATGGCTCATATTTGTGAATAGTCCCACATCATGGGATTATAAGAAAGATGCAAGTATTTATACTTGTTTCTAAGAAGTCATGTTGGGGCCTTGGGCTCCCAATGCATTCTTTGTTGTGAGGAGGGAGACCATGCAAAAAAGTTGTAAAAGATTCTAGTCTACTACAACTTCTTAATACACGACGGTTGGCCCATCGTTGTAAAATTTATATTACAACTTTTTTTCACCGTTGTAATATGGTCATTTTGTTATAGTTAAACCTAGAAAAACTCTATTTTAGTTCAAATTAATTTCATATCATAAATTAGCTAACCTTACCCATTGTTAATTAGTGGAATGTTAATAAAAAAATTTGAAATTCAGTATAAACAAGTGCACAATTAACAAGGCACACATAAAATACTAGCATTTTGTAATCCTATTGGAGAATTTTCTAGGATGTTTAGAAGCACATCATGGTGATGGTATTTTGCATGCAAACATTAATAATTGGTAGTTCATTCATCGTATATGATGTATACAAACTTGTCTTGAGCTTTACACTCTTGCCATGATTTCTACACCACTGGATCCACTAGTTTTTGTAGCAATTTCCTCAGACCAATCCCATTGCATTAGGTACATGTCTCTATTGGAACTTTATAATATCACATCAACATTGAAAATTGAAGAATATAAGGATATTGTAGGTAAAATCAACAAAATAATGTTAAACTAGATAAAACTAAACCAAAAAAGTTTAATTCAATTAATAAACAATTAATTCAAGTCTAAAAATAGCATAGGCAATGCACAAGTTTAAAAGAATCAGAAACGTACCTGTAAATAAATGCAACAGCTGCCATATGCATGTTCAAAAGTTTCGTTACATTTTAGTACCGCAGGCTTATCATAAATCGAATTCAACTCTTACAACTAATTTGAATGATAATCTAGATACCTGCAATCATGGGGGAAGAGAAATGGGAAGAAGAGGCAATGAAAATCTGGACTGCAGTTCTAAAGGTTATCAAACGACAGAACAATGAGTATATTCAGGCTAGCGGGAGACATGGCTCATCTTATGAGTGTGCTCGTGCTTCTCCTCAACATCCACACTATCAAATCTTGCGCTGGTGTTCTATTGAAGGCACAAGAGCTTTATTCTTTTGTATTTGTTGCACGGTGTTTGGACATTTTCACGGAATTCATCTCAGTATACAATACTGTTATGAAGCTGATCTTCTTGGGAAGCTCATTTTCAATTGTTTGGTACATAAGGCATCACAAGATAATTTGAAGATCATATGATAAAGAACACGACACATTTCGCCATCTCTTTCTCATATTGCCTTGCTATTTGTTGGCCCTGCTTATAAATTAAAAGTTTACCTTTAAGGAGGTTATGTGGATGTTCTCCATATATTTGGACGCTGTTGTTATTCTTCCTCAGCTTGTTTTGTTACAAAGGACAAATAATATCTATAACTTGACTGGGAAATATGTTTTCTTCCTTGGTGCATACAAATTGTCGTTGTACATCCTCAACTGGATTTACGGCTACTTCACTGAACCACATTAGGTGCATTGGATAGCTTGGATATCTGGACTTGTATAGACTCTTCTTTATGTTTATTTCTTTTATTATTACATAATCAGCTGCAAGAATAACGTAAAGCTCCAGTTGCTTGATTGATTATATCAACCCTGTAGGATGCATGTTTCAGGATGTGTTATGTGGATCAAAGAAAACTGAACACGTAAAAGTTATATGAATTTTGTTGTTATTAACTCAGAACGCGTCGAGCCTCAGCTTAATATGAATTTTGTTGTTATAGAAAAAAAAGATACCTTCAATTACGTACAATATCATTTGTACGTCTGTAAGTTCACAACCGGTACTTTAGAAATATGTAGATTAGAGTAAATCATTCTATTGGTGTGCGTTTACAAGTGTTTTTCTCTTTTAGTTCAAAATTTTTTCTCATTCCCTGGTTCAGTTTGGCTGTGACTAAAATTTGCCTCACAAAATGGATCAGTCATCGACTTTTTTTCTTTCTCATGTTAATGTTCCTCATCTGTACGCAACTATCAGATTCTGTTTAGGTTTCACGAAGACATGTGTATCTAAGGAGTGGAGTAACACACACTCACATGCGCGCGCGCGCACACACGAAGACGTGTGTATCTAAGGAGTATGCGTACATGCTTACTGTTAGCCTTCTTTGTGACCAGGCTACCCGAAGCAAAAGATTTGAATAAAACATTCATTGATTAGCAATCGCTTGGATGGAGTGGCAGAACATGGAAAAACTAGCCTGAAACTCCTATCAAACGTCCTCACTTGGGACTAAAAACATCAAATACTTGTAGCCCTCCGAATCAGCTTCAGATAAAACTTTCGTTTGGCTTAATCGGACTTACGGTTTGGAAGTTATGCCCATTTATGTGAACGGTTGTAAACTAGCATCGAAAACTCAGGACATGAAACCGGTTCGCCCCTTCCTCGGCTCGTGAAGCCTCCTCGGCTCGTGGAACATATATGGGTCACGACCCTCAGACCACGACTCGCTCGTGGTGCCCCCCTTGACCATGACCCAGTTCGTGATGCACTATGGTCACGAACCGCTTAGACCAAACCTGCTTCTGCACACAATTGTGACCTATTCTTAAGGCTACTTGCTCTCCTACTTTCTCAGATCGGGTGAAACATACCTCATCATGAATCGGTCCTCCCATAAGTTCTCCTATAGCTATAAATACGTTGTTTAAAGGATTTTAAAAGGACTTTTGGCATCTTCTCGTCCATGGCAGTCATGGCCAACACTTCTCCATGAATAATCATCATCTTCCTCAATAAAAATCAATGGATTCGGAGAGAATTATTCATTGAATTCGAGTGATTGAGAGACAATATTTCTTGTAATTGTAATCCATGAATGAAATGAGAAAAATATAAAGTGGATGTAGGTTCATTAACGTTGAACCACTATAAAAATCCTGTTGTCTTGCTTTTTCCTGTATTTTTCAGTTATTTCTTCATATTCTATGCTCGAAATACAATGATTCGGGTGTTAGAACCATTTTTTGGTCTAACACTTACTTGATTAAACGAACTGGTCAGCATCACCTGGAGGGTAAATTTGCAATAAACCCTCCTACACCAAAGGCTGGTGTATGACATTGCTGCTTGTGATGTGATGGATCCCTCAGTTGAGCAGCTACCGATACTAGACCCTACAAAAGTGCAATACTTCTTGGTATGGTAGTTGGTATAATATGTATCAACCATGTAAAAATCAGGAATAAACATTACTGAATGTTAAAGGTCTAGTAGCTCAGCGGAAGAGTATCAATTATATTGAGGATGCAAGTTCAAAACTAGCCTAGACCAATTTTGCGTTATTTTCCCCTCTATTTTGCCTCTTTTTCCTTTACTGAAAAAAACAAAAAAAAAACCACGGCAAAACATTACTGAACATCATATCAGATTATGGTTTAGATCGGGGAACTCACATCTTAGATTAAGCCTGCTACAATTTATGATTCACAGATTCGATATATCATATTTTCTGTGTACATATACAGCTTTCACGTTGTGTTTAGGTCATCAAATGATGGTTAAATTTTACTGCGAACAATAAATTTTGAGTAGTAGATTCATATATATGCGGTGATTTTAAAATAAGTAAACAAATCAGCAAGAGTTAAATGATTTTTCTCAACTACAACTTATAATGCATTTTTAGAATGAAACTGAACTTGGAGAGAATCGATTACAGCAGCGTTCAAATTATACGGATTCTTGCACATGTGCGTGTGTATAAAGAAAAGGAAATTGTTATTAGCATGGATATTATGATGACAATATATGTGTGTGTCTGGCTATGTCTGTTTAAATGTAGGAAAAGTCATATAAATACCTGCAAAAGATCAAACATCAATTTAGATTTTACATAGGCAAAAGTCTTGTAAATAGCTGCAAAAGATCAAACAGCAATATAGACTTTACATAGGCAAAAGTCTTATAAATACCTGCAAAAAGATCAAACAGCAATATCGATTAAAATCTTGAAAGGAAAGAATCAGAAATGAATCCTCCCAATAAAATTAACAGAAATGCATTCCTCATGAATTTAGTAAGCATTTTTGCAGATTGGGCTATTGGATAATTCATTTTGCGAGTGAAATAGGAGACCAAATAATGCATTTGCAATAAACATCGTGCTATATATGAAGTACTTCAATGCCTACATTAGAAAATTCACGTGTAAAGGCTTAACTAATAGCTTTAGAAGATAGTAGTGTATACAAAATTACGAATGACAACTGATTTGGATGTGGTAAGTCACCATATTCACCATGATCGTTATTGGGTTCCTATGCTTTATTCACTTACACTCATTCCACGTTCCATTCAAATAAAACACCATTATATTAATATACCTATACGTTAGTATTTTGTACATGTTTTCTTATAAATTTTAATAGGTAATTTTTATTTTAATCCACGGTTTTAATAAGTTAATCCACCATTTTACTTTAATAAGTTAATCCACATCTTTTTTGTAAGTTAATCCACGAGTGGATTAACTTAAATATTTCACTCTTTTATATAGCTAACAATCGATTTTGTGCTTCTTTTTTCATAATTCTGCGTTATTTCACAATTCTTTGTGTTGTACTGTCCCTTCCATTTGATAAAGTAGTAACAAATAAATACGTGTTAAAAATAGAGTTGATAGCATTTGAATTCAGCAAAGAAGCAATCAATTAGGTATAATTAGTTCACTAATTATCTCTGAACATGATCAGACATGATATGATGGTAGATGATTATGAAAATAAAAACAAAAATCAAGATTCCAGTAGAGAAGTTCACATCAAATATTTTCAAATAGCTTAATATTTTGAAGATACATCACCAATCGCACCGGACAACAACAGTAAATAAGAGTTAAAATCAAATTCAAGATCTACAAATTAGATAAATAGCAAGTAATTAAACAATACTAACAAATCAATAAAAGAGAAAATTGTATATTATAGTTGTTTGAGAGCATAACTTTTTAGGGGGTCTAGATAGTGAATGTTATCCAAAAAGCCTATACTCTTACCACAATATTGAAATAAAATGATATTCTACTAATGTACAATTTTTTCAAGATTTCAGAAAATAGCTAGCTACAATTATATGTGTTAATGGTGATATTAAAAAAAAAAACAATTTTGTACACAATTAATCAACTTTAAAAAAATTAAACAAACTACTTACTGTTGTTAAATTGAATTACTCCGGTTAAGCTTGGATTTAGATGCTAGGATTACAGAAATAAAAGTCTGAGAAAAAGAGAAAATAAGTATGTTTTTTTTTTTGGATACACTGATTAAAATCTAAATTTTAGTAAAAGTAAACGATCCTATAAAATAGGGTAGATTAACTTATTAATATTGTGGATTAGATTAAAAATTACAATTTTAACATGACCGTACTTTGCATTTATTATTGTTTGGCCCTTGGCTGCTTTTATCATCGGAGCATACCATATTAAATAAAGCAGCGCACATATATATTTGCAATATTTGGCAAAGAATACTGGAGTATACATCATAATGGATAAAAAAAGTAGAACGCTTCATATAATAGCACAGAGCAGAAAACGAACTAGAGCTAAATATTAGCTCCAGATTTTATAGCCTTCTAGCGGATCGCTGTGCACCGATGGAGGTAATTCCAGGAATCGACGAGGCTCCAAGTTAACCACTAACTGATGCAGAATAAATTTCTAGCGTTGACACCCCATGTTAACACTATAGTTGATGATATACACACATGCAAACCAAGATCATCATACACCAATGCATGAGCCTACTGATATTTAGCAAAATTTGTTATTTGTTATAAATATTTGTAGACTAGACTCAAGATTTCTATTTGACAAATTTGTCTAGGTTACACTGTTGATGAATTTATGAAGATAGGCAGGCATAGACGATTAGCACGCAAAGCAAACTTAAGTTCTTCCGAATCTAAAGGGTGTATTCGGTTAAAAATGAGTTTTTAGTTTTTAGTTTTCAAAATTAATTACAAAACTTTAAAGGTGTAAAAGGAGGAATGTTAGAATGAAAGCAAGACGGAGGGAACCGCGGAGGAGATGTATCAATCATGAAATGAGGATTTGATCTTCATATTTATCTCATTTCTCAAAACATGGAAGATGGATAAAAGTTGTTTTTTATTTTGTGTGTTAACTTTGTTTTCTAAAATTGTTGTTTTCCATGATTTACATACGTTGTGCACATTTTTTTTTATAGACGAAAACACAAAACTTAAAATGGTAAACCAAACACTACCTAAGTTTCAATCTTTTTCTAAAGTGGAACTGAGCTCTTGAATTCCAACAGCACAGCGCATAATTTGTTTAGTAATATCAGTTGAACTCAGTCATGGAGCATGCAAATGAAAGCGATGAGGTTAACTCGCCTATTCCAGAATGATCTGCAACATAATTGTCTCAGTTCCCATCTGAACAGCCCTTAATTTTCCAGAATTTATTTGTGTAGAATATTGCAATCTTTGGATCGACTAAAAATAGGAAAACCTTGTTTGGATTTTTTAAGGACTCTATAGCACGTAGCTGACGTCCACAAATCCTGGAACAACAATATTTTAATTCAAACAAATTTCATATCGTAAATGTTGTTAAGCTTACCCATGGTTAACTGGTGGAATGAAATTTGGTATAAACAAGTGCACATAATTATTAGTCATCAAGGCATATATATATAAGTAAATATATTGAACATAATTAACCAACACTTTGGATCATAGACAATATATTGAGCATTCCTTTTACATGAGCATCAATTACCACACAAAGGTAACTATTGTAATTCAATGAGCTAGTAGGAAAATAAATATCTAAAATACTAAACAGCACCCTTCACAAATTTTTGCTACAAGTAACGATCAAAGTAAAATGCAAACAAAAGAAAAAAGTGACTGGACTGTTATGATAACTGCGCCTTTACGGAAGCGACCAGGATCTTCTTCACCCAATTACATAAAAGATGATATCTATGAAAACAAACACAGATATGAAATCATACGCACAAACACAATTCCACTCAACCACCCTCTTTATTGCTTCACAAAAAACAAATTTTGTTTACACTCACTGGTTCAACAACCAACAATAAACAAATAACAAGAATCAATAACCTTATTGAGAAAGGGAAAGAATATCTAGATGACTGACACTTTTGTTGGAAAAGGAGAACAATGAAGAACGATGGCAAACCCTTGGATTAATTAATTCGATCTCAATCCCATGCTTTTAATCCAACCCTGGATGCTACTTTTCTAGGAGAATAGAAGGCCAAGACAAATACCTAATTTGCCTCTTTATTATTTGCAGAACAAGTCACAGAAAAACCAAGTCAAAACCGCAGAAAACTCGCTCAGACGTCTGACCAATATATGTCAGACGTCTGCCCATGCTCTAGGGTTCCAAACCCTGACAAGTCAGACATCTGACCCTGATTGGTCAGACGTCTGTCCACACTCTTAGGTTTCAAAACCCTGTAGGCACAGACGTTTGACCAAGATTCCTCAGACGTCTGTGCTGAAACATAGCACAAAAGTGCTCGTCTTTGCCTTCTTTCTGCCGCTGCTGCATCTCGACTATCGCCAAGCACATCCACACCTCGTCTCCATCAACATATGTGATTTCATGTCACAAATCACAACACTCCACCTTGATATGAAATCGCATCACATCAAACGATCTTACAACACACAAGTCATCTCGCTCTTTCGACGACACCTACTCTCAATTAAACCATTACAAACACAACCCACCCTCTACCAACGATGCATCTTTCACCAAGATGCGCCACGCAACACTAACGGTCTAAAAATGCTTGTAATACCACAAGGATCTCAACCTTGTGGATTTTCTGCATCGACACCCGTCTATCACTTGATCTGAGCTCCTTCCATGATCACCCCGGATCCCTCGAGCATCATCAACATGAAGACCCATGTCTAACACATCAGCAGTGACCAAATTATCCTCTCCACCTTGCTGTGGACTAGGTTCTTTAACCATCACTCGCCTTCCACTGTCGACCACAAAACCAACCAATCTATATAGGTTTCCCGCCTCCAAGACACCTCTCATCACAACATGACCATCCTTCTTCACTCTCAAAACTCCACCTCGAGTATCATAAGTGCAACCACGGCGATCCAACTAACCGAGAGAAATGAGGTTATGCGAACTAGCGGGTATATGTCTAACTCCAGAAACTTTCCTTACCACGCCATCATGCATACGAAACCGGATAGATCCAATACCACAAACTGGTAGCTCTACTCCATTAGTTGTTCTAATCACGTCGACATTCTTCTCGTAAGAAGAGAAACACTTCACATCCTTACAAATGTGAAAACTAGCTCCTGAATCCATCTTAAAAGGATTAACTTCGCTAAACAGGACATCACTAGAAGTATCACTAATGGAACTTGTAGCAATATCTGCCTGTGCCTCATTACTTCCATCACCATCCGCAATCTTCTTCTTATCCCTATGATAAGCATAATAATTCTTGCGTATGTGACCTTCCTTACCACAATAATAACAAGCACCTTTACCATTAGCCCCTTTCTTCTTTCTTCTTTCTTCTTGTATCTTTCCCCGAGTCCCTTGCTACCATAGCCTCACCTTGAACTGATTTCAAACCGGGCCCTTTTCTCCTTAGTTCCTCATTCAAAAGGCTACTTCAAACAGTTTCCAAAGAGATGACTCCACCAGCATTGGAGTTACACAATAAAACAATCAAAGTCTCCCAACTTTCTGAAAGCGAACTCATCAGCAAAAGAGCCTGCAACTCATCATCAAAATTGACCTTTAAATTTGGCAATTGATTAATGACATCTTGAAACTAATTCAGGTCCTCTGCAATAGACTTCTCCTCTCCCAATCTCAGCTGAACAAGTTTTCGAACCAGAAAATCCTTACTTGTAGCACTCCCCGACTCATACAAAGATACCAACTTGTCCCACAAATCCTTTGCAGATTCACAATTAGCCACATGATGGAATACCGAATCATCAAGGTACTGTCAAATCAAGGCAATAGCCTTCTTATCCATCTTCTTCCACTTTCCTTCATCCACACCCGAAGCCTTCTTCCCATCTCCATCAAACGGATCATGAAGATCATTGAGATAAAGCATATCCTCCATCTTAGACTTCCAAATCCACCAATTTCTTCCATCAAAAGCAGTCAACTTCGGAAATGCCATCATATCCGACATAAAAAATATATATCAATTTTTCCAATCCAAAATCACTCTAAGCTTTGCGATGACCTGGCTCCGATACCAACTGTTATGCTAACCGCGCCTTTGCGGAAGCGACCAGGATCTTCTTCGCCCAATTACTTAAAGATGATTTCTATGGAAACAAATACAGATATGAAATCACACACACAAACACAAGATATTCCACCCAACCACCCTCTTTATTGATTCACAAAAAACAAATTTTGTTTAAACTCACTGGTTCAACAACCAACAATAAACATATTACAAGAATCAATAACCTTATTAAGAAAGGGAAAGAATATCTGGATGACTGACATTTTTGTTGGAGAAGGAGAACAATGAAGAACGACGGCAAACCCTTGGATTAACTAATTCGATCTCAATCCCATGCTTTTAATTCAACCCTAGATGCTGCTTTTATAAGAGAATAGAAGGCCTAGGCAAATACCCAATTTGCCCCTTTATTACTTGCAGAATAAGTCACAGAAAGACCACGTCAAAGCCGCATAAAACCCGCTCAGACGTCTGACCAATATATGTCAGACGTCTGTCCATGCTCTCGGGTTCCAAGCCCTGACAAGTCAGACATCTAACCCAGATTGGTCAGACGCATGTCTACACTCTCGGGTTTCAAAACCTTGTAGGCACAGACGTTTGACCAATATCCCTATCAGACATCTGTGCTGAAACATAGCACAAAACTGCTCCTGCTTGCCATCTTTCTGCCGTTGCTCCATCTCCACTATCGCCAAGCACATCCACGCCTCGTATCCATCAACATATGTGATATCATGTCACAAATCACAACATACACATATGCTTTCCTAGAAAATAATAATGAATATGTGGTCTGTTAGTTACATGGACCAAAAAGCAAATAAACTTACATTTGCTTTCATTGTGATTAAGCCTCTGCATTGATGTCTAAAACGTCAATATGCAAAGGGTTCTATATTAATGTCTTAAATGCCAAGTTTCACCTTTATATAAAATTCAAATTATGACAGTACTTATGTCTTTTTATCTTGTGGGTCATTATTGTATAGCTAAAGAAAAGTGAGATCTAGAAAAACTAAATCATATCAACATAGGACTTTTAGCCCAAAACACCAAAACCTCGGTTTAGAGAAAACTAACATAAAGAACTTATAGTGTTGATATTAAAAGTAACTCGGCCTCCAATGGATAAAACACGCACAACCCTAGCCTTAGAAGACTTGGACTCAAAATTTAATGAAGTGATAACCAAAATTAAAATCCACTGTGGTATAATTTGTTGGTGGGGATAATATGATATTCGAAAGCACCGAATTGAATAAGATTATGCAGAAGTTCCTTTCATACGTTGGTTTTGTTTATGTTTTCTAATAATCGCTATAAAATATGCTAGGTTACTTCAAATTTTGAACAACAGTGATTATTATTATTATTATTATGACATCGGGAATGTATTCAATCTAAGCCTTGAGATAAGGTAATGGTAGAATATTCAATTTTAAACATTTTGCACACACATTATAGAATTGGAATTTGTCCTTTTGTATCTAAATGACAACCAAAAATAATATTAAAAAAGTCTCTTAAGTTGGAAATGTTAAGTAAAACTGATTATTGAACGAGCTATTTCTATTACTAAAGATGCAAAAATCATGAAAGTTAAGATGCCTAAATAATTCAGAAGACGGACAAAGGCACGACGTTATACGAAAATAGAAGATAAATTAAGTTTGGTTACAAGGAAAAAAATTCCTAGCCATATTTATCTTCTTCTTTTTTAACTTTAGCGAATCATTTCCATATCTTGTATTTCTGACCTTTCAACAAGAATGTTTCTATGTTTTGTCCTTTCAACAGCAACAATAAACAATCTAAATTGTACAACAGACTTTGATAAACAAATAGCATTTTTTTTAGAATCTCGCAGTTATGCATCACAGTGTCAAATTGTTTATCTTACATCAAATATCTGAAAAATAACTGAAACTGAACACCAAATTTGATGGCGAGTATAAAGAGAGAAATTGACATCTTTTTGAAAATATCATTTAAATCAATTGGATAACTCACACAATGAAAATGTCATATCTTTTCCAGATTGATTGAGACCACACCAGAAAAAAATGTAAGTTACCAACATAGTCGAGATTTTCCCATCATAAGGAGTAGCGATTGAATTCTACAATTAAACATATATAACAATGGGATAAGAACCTAATCGATTTTTGCAGCCGTAAATAGGTAATTTTGGGAAAATGTAACGAAAAGCTGAAATGGGGATAGCCTCATCCGATTGCAATGAATATTATTTATAAAAGACAGTTATAACCATTAAATAAGCATCCAACGGTTAAAGTTGGTGATCCATGTCAATAGGTTTGGATCATCTACAATCCAAAGCTAACGAAAGCTACGAACACATAAAGGTAATCTTTGACATCAAAATTTTGATTCAAATAAGAAAACGAAACCGATTTCTTTGAATTTCGAAGCTCGAATATTCCAACATAATGCTATAAACTACTAGTATAACCGTACAACGGTGGGAAAACTGACTGTTAAGGTATATAATACAAATTAAAAATATACTTAATGATTTTTATTTTATTTATGACTTTGTTGAAAAAATATCTACTTTGTTTAAGAGAAAATGAAATTAATTAAAAAAGTGCAAATATGGTTACATTATGTATTATGTACACCGATAACCAAATCACTACAAGAAGCAGATGAAATAGCGACGGCAATTAACCGACGCTAGCCGTTGCTAGCCGTCGCTATTCGCCGTCGCTATAATTCTCGTCGCCAACAGTTGTAGCAACGGCGTGAGCGACGGCTTCGTCGCTAACTTACCAACGGCTAGCGACGGCAAGTGGACACGTGTCATCTTACGTGTCAAGTAGTTAGGTTGACCAATAGGTCGTCGCTAGCCGTCGCTATCCATTGTAAAAGAACCGTTGTAAGCCGTCGCTACCCGTCACTCAATATTGACCAATAGCCCGTCGCTAGCCGTCGCTTTATCTGAAACCAGAAAACTGCAGTACACAGCAATTCCTTTCCTACAATCCAATCCACAATCATTCAATCCAAAAACCAATATCACACCACTATTATCTCACTACTTCATCGATACTCATCAACAACCAAACCATCATAACCACACAATCATCAAATACATAAAAAAAGCAAAAAAAAACCATCATCACATAAAACTGTTCAAACATATCATATAAGTCATGCACATGTGCAAACACTTCATACCTCCGTCCACAAACCGTCATACACATGTCCAAACACATCATATAACATCGTACGTGCATTTAACATAAAAAAACCCAAGTATATGAACATACCAGAGTCAAGTCAACATAAGCACCTACAGTACGAACTAATTCCCGCCTCCCTGATCCTCGTTCTCTTCTTCTTCCGATTCCTCGTTCACGTCTTCCTCTCGATATACAGCGGAATCATCTCCCTCTACGCCCTCTCCCGGCATAAAGCCATGCTCCTGAAAGTAAATCGCGATGCGCTCGTCGATTTCATGTTGCATCTGGCCTTTTCGCCAGTCCATCAACTCGTTCATCTGTTCTTGCATCCGCGCTATAGTCGCCTCCTCCATCGACCGCTTATAAGCACGCTGAACGGCCTGTAAAATAAATAATTTCACATTAAAGTTATATAAACAAATTTTTACTACTTAGTGTTAAACTTTTTCCATTAACTTGTATTCTTGTTTTACATATTTATAAATCATCGTGAGTGTAGTAATTTACGTCTAAAAAAAGTCTTACCTCCTGATTGCCAAAACCGTATCGCCTTCCTCGAGTAGGCGGATCAGTGATAGAATGCCATATGGCATCAGAATCTGCAACTGTAAGCTCCTTTCCACTAGCCTCCATCGCTTTGGCAGCCTCTTCCTCATACTCCCCCTGCAATAGCAATATAATTTTAAGAAAAGTGTTATAAATTTTACTTATGTACTGTGATATGAACGAGTATGTAACATGTTAATTTATACGGATAAACAAATTTACCATTATACGTGCACTCTTCGGGTCCGACCACTTATACGTCACATTTCCTTCTTCATCGGTGTGCTCCACCGCATGTGTGTGTCTAAATACGTCTGCCAACGAAGGCTCTCGTCCGTGCTTCTTAAACTGAAATTATTAAAGATAAGACATGATTATAGACGCTAAATTTTTATCTGAACATATACTGCAAATATTTAAAATTTATACCAAATCCCTTCTGTGCTGTTGAAATGATTTTGAGCCACCTCAGTGGAGAGCAGGATTCTTTTCTCTATTAGCTTTGTTTCTAGCTTCTACTTTCTATTACATTTGATACACGATGATGTAGAATAATGCAATCAATATTATAAATGTGAATATTATCATTAAAGCTTACTTTAGCATCTTCTGTGTCCCAGTAAGCTTGAAAGTCTGCCCAAACATCATCACTCATAAATTGAGGCTTTTTTCTGCTTTTCTTGGCTCGGTTAACCATCTGTCGATAATTCGTTCGCATCTTCATATTCCAATATGTCAAAAATGAGGGCATATCCTCCTCCTCAACACGTACGGCAGCCTGCATATTACATTTATTTGTAATTATTCCAAGTATATTAATTTTTAATATTATTATAAAAAATACTTACCAATAAATCGGCTAAAATGACATTCTTGATATGTGCTGGAATACTATCCCAATGCGGCCAAGCGCCCTGCATTCTACTTGTATAAGATTGCCTTGATACGTCTAAAATGAACTCCGCTGGCTCAATCTCAAATCCCCTGCGTAGATGTTAATATAAATATTTCATAATATTTTAAATAATGTACATTGAAATAAATTTGAACATTTACCCGCCACTCTTCGGAACAATCTCCACAGGTCGACGAAGATCTGCCCCTGAACCGCTCGGACCAGATCCTGATCCTGCTCCAGGAGATGGTGAAGGAGTAGGCTGAGATGTACTCCTCGATCGTCGTCTATCGCCAGACATATCTGTCACAATCATATAATATGCATACAAAATAACTTAAATCATTATCATAACATAAATCAAGAATGAGAAGAACAATACTGCATTATCATTACATAAATCATACTAGTACAGAATGTAAGTAAATTCATAGCTAAGAACAATCAACATCATTATTACATAGCTCATAATAGTACATAAATAACATAAGTACATAATATCATTCTTCTTCATCATCTTCGGATCCAGACTCGGTCTCATACTCTATATCGTTCTCATCAGTACTTACAAATGCATCTACTAATACATTCGCTTCATCATTCAACGACCCAACATCAATGTCATCAGCTATTATTATTTCAGTATTTGGCTCAACATCCGCTTGATACGCTGCTTCGTCTGGAATATTATTCCCATCAAATGTAAATCCTGCCTTTGTTTTAAAAACAGCCCACCAATCTGCTTTATCTTTTTTTAAGGATGGGTACGGAGCAAAATAGACTTGTAATGCTTGCTTAGCTAACACAAATGGATCATACTTGTAGTAATGCGACGTATGCCTTATTTCGATTAGCTTATAATCTTTGTGCACGTTGATTCCAGAACCAGGAACATTGCTAAACCAGTTGCATTTGAACAGATAAATTTTCTCTACGGGATGAACATAATATGTCAACTCTACAACTTGCGTTAAGATGCCGTAAAAATCTTTTATATGCTCCTCTGGATCATCACTACCTTTGACAAATACACTGCTGTTATACGTTAATTTTTCGGCTCCATAATCATTGATGTTGAATTTAAATCCATTGACAAAGTATATTGGATAAGTTTTGGCATTTCTTTTTGGTCCGATAGCAAGATGTCGTAATCCTTCGTTAACAACACAGTTTTTTGGATCATGAACATAGTCTGAAAACCATCGAGTGAATTCTGTACTGAGATCACCAGATGGATGTTGTGATTCGTAGATACTGCATGTATGTGTTATGTTCAATTTTTATTAATAGAAATAAATAAATGTATATGTACATGTAATTGAATAATACATGAATTTAGTATTACCTGACAAATGGTGCAACTTCCGCACAATTTAACAGAACATATGTGTGTGCCACATTGTAGTCCTTATCGCTTAACCATATTTCCACACAATTTCCTGCAGGTCTTCCGTGTTGTCTAAAAATAGATAACATTGTTTGAGAAGACTCCTGCTCAACAACTTGTTCATTACGGGGAACAGTTACAAAAGACAAGTTCACATCTTCACTAAAGTAATGAGAGAAAAAAAATGAGGCTTCTTCTTCAAGATACGATTTGCAAATCGAACCTTCTACTCGAGCTTTTTGCCTAATTTTTTTCTTCAAATGATTCAAGTACCTAGCCGTTGATTAATTTAATTAGTATGTTGGTACAATAAACTATCTAAGTTATAATCTATCACGATTATTGAAATTATATACAAAATTACCTTTCAAACGGATACATCCATCCATACTGGACTGGACCTCGAAGAAGTGCTTCGGATGGAAGATGGATAGGTAAATGCTCCATTACATTAAAAAAACCAGGTGGAAATATTTTCTCGAGTTTGCAGATCAGTATAGGGATTTCTAGTTCAAGCTTACGTAGACGGTCTACCTTTAACGTCGTTGAACAAAGTTGTTTATAAAACAAACTTAGTTCTGTTATAACACTCCAGATTTTTGTAGGTAACAACTCCTTGAGAACCACAGGTAAAAAGTATTCCATCATGATATGGCAATCATGGCTTTTCATTCCACTCAATTTACTGTTTTTAAAGTCCACACATCTACGGAGGTTTGAAGAAATCCCATCAGGACATCGTAATCCTTCCACCCACTTTAGCACGAGTTTTACTTGCTTGTTGTCTAGCTCATAACATGCTTTAGGTTTTTTATTTTCATCATACAAGTGCAGCTCCGGCCGTTTACAAAAGTGTAATATATCGCGTCTCGAATTCGCATCGTCTTTGGTTTTACCCTTTACATTCAAAACTGTATTAAAAACGTTATCAAAAACATTTTTTTCATTATGCATCACGTCAATATTATGCCTAAGTTTTAGATTTTTCCAATAAGGTAACTCCCAAAATATACTTTGTTTGCACCAATTATGAATGTCCGATTTACCTGGAATTTCAACCTGTTCTCCAATTTCATGTATCTTTGGGTACTCACTTACAACTTCATATATCTCTTCACTTGTCCAAACTTTAGGCGGTAGCATAGTCTCTACTCTGTTGGCTTTAAAGTTCTTTTTATCCGTTCTAAATTTATGATTAATATGGAGAAAACAACGATGACAGTCAAACCAAGAATTTTTTTTTCCATACTTCAATGAAAATGCCCGTGTCTCCTCCATACAATGAGGACAAGCTAGACGTCCAGCAGTGCTCCAACCTGAAAGCATGCCATACGCGGGAAAATCACTAATAGTCCATAATACAGAAGCAAACATACGAAAATTTCTTTTTCTCGAAATGTCGTATGTTTCGACTCCTTCATGCCACAGTGTTTTCAACTCTTCAATCAACGGTTGTAGATAAACATTAATTCCTTGTGTCGGATCATCGGGACCGGGGACGACAACCGTTAAAAACATGTACGGATTTTTCATACACATCCATGGGGGTAAGTTATAAGGAGTAACAATGATAGGCCATGATGAATATTTACTACCAAATTGAGAAAATGGCGAAAATCCATCCGTGCATAAACCGAGTCTAACATTACGGCTCTCGGCAGCAAATTCAGGATAAGTCCTATCAAAGTGTTTCCATGCTTTACCATCAGACGGATGTATCATAGTTCCTTCTTCTGATGTTCTCACGCTATGCCATCGCATATGACACGCTGTAGCGGAAGATGCATATAGCCGTTGAAGTCTGGGGGTTATGGGTAGATAATGCATTCTTTTATATGGAACTTCTTTTCCTTTCTTTTTCCTTGGTTTGTATCTATCTTCGTTGCAAAATTTGCATTTTCTACGGTGAGCGTCTTCTTTCCAATACAACATGCAACCTTTAACACATGTATCTATCTTATGATATGGTAATCCAAAAGAGGACATAAGTTTTTTCACTTTATAATGACTATCGCACATCAAATTATTGGGCGGCATATGTCGTTTTGCAGTTTGTACAACTGCTGTAAATGCAGCTTCTGTAAGATTGAATTTTGATTTCAAAGTGATAAATTCGGCGGTTACAGACAACTCGGTTCCGCTTGTACGCCCTTCCCACAACGGCCTCTTAGCAGAATTCAATAACTCATAAATTTTTTTTGCTTCCGCCGTTGGCTCTTCAACATTTCCAGTCTCATCGTCGCTTTGCTCAATGTTAGGAAACATTGATCGTGCAGCATCTTGCACCATATTTTCTATCGGATTCGTCACTGTATTATCGTTCATCATTGTACTATCGTCCTCTACCGCTACAGGGTTAGACGTAGGTTGAACAAGTTCTCCATAACGATCCCATAAGTGATAATTCGTCACAAAACCAAATTTATACAGATGCACTTCTACTACATCTGGCTTCCAATGTTTCAGATGTCTGCACTTACTACACGGACAACGAATGTCTACGTTACTTCGATTGTTAGATTTAGCGAATCTAATAAATTCTTGGACTCCATTACAAAAATGTTCCTTTATCGACCCTTTCTTACCGGTTCGGGGTTGATACATCCAACTGCGATCACGAAAATAATCGAACATTTTCCTGATTTGCAACAAATATGTTAGAAAGTTCGATCGAACGTAACACTTTATACTATTTTAAATCTTGTAAAATTTCATCTATAACTATTGCATGTTTTCGAATTTTATGTTTATTTCTTTTTTACTTTGACGGCCGGTCTACCTACTTCCCATTACAAATATAATAACGGAAGCATATTTTATAAATCATTTCAGTTTAAACGGTTCAACAAAATTTCGGCAGCACTTCCCTTTGGTCCCTGTATCGTACACAGATGCGTGTACACAGGGAACAAATAGGAAGTGCCATCGAAATTTTGTTAACCGTTTAAACTGAAATGACTTATAAAATATGTTTACGTTATTATATTTGTAACTTGTCCAATACTAGGACAAATCCAACGAATATTGTATCAGATGAATATAGATTTCCGTTTTCTGTAACAACGAATACCCATATAACGATCATATACAACACTTGTCGGACGGGGCCAAATTTTTCTAAGGGGTTCACATAAGTAGTCAAAAAACATTCAATCTAAGTTTAAACCAAAAAACAACACAAATGAAAAAAGTGCGTTTTTGCGCTATGGCTTTTTTGCGCTTCACTAATAGGTGCGTCTTAAACTTCAAAAAAGCTCCTTAGTTGCGTCTTGCGCCTTTTTCCGTCTATATGTACTTTCAATTTGAGTTACTTTCAATTTGTACTTTCAATTTATAAAATAACATGACAATGAAAATTATGAAGTATAAATTAGTTTGAGTTACTTTTGGTTAATTTTAGTTTAAAGTTATAAATTATGAAGTTAATTAGTTTCAATTTTTGAACGATAAACTAAGATTCCAATTTTGTTAATATTATAGCAACAAATTTGTCAATTTTAGTTTGTTAGTATTATAGCAACAAACTAAACTTTTAAGTTTGTCAATTTTTGTTAATATTACAACAACATTTTTTTTTTTTGAATATTGCAAATGCATTCTTCAAATTTGTTGGGACCGACTATTATAGCATTCGTTGGTGACATAATTAACCGTGCATGCATAGAGGGTCATCATTACACCATTTCATAAGTCTTAATCAAGTTACTACCGCTAAACAATCACAATTACTTCATTTTTTTCTCAAATGATACTACAACACAATCAACCTAAACACACAATCAACGTAAACCCAATTATATACATGATAATCGTTGTTGTCATGCTCCTAAATCAAGCACATATGTGATTAATCAACAATTTCAACCACCTAATCAATTCCACTTATTCCCAAATCAATGTATAACATTATCGATGTCATATGCATCACACAACACAACAAATTTCATACCCATAAACCCTCAATTTCAAACCCCACATAAACATATAAAACAACCCTAAATAGCCCTAAATAAGCCTAAATAACCCTAATTAAACATATAATAGGGATTAGAAGTCATACCGGAACAATTTGAGAAGATGGAATCAAGTTTTGGATGAAGAAATCGGCTGATGGAAGGGGGGCGACGGCAGCAGGGTTTTTTTTTTTTTTTTTGCGTTGGGTAACTGATTTGGGGAAGAAAGGCCACGGTGGAAATAAAGCTCCAGGTCGAGCGACGGCTAGCGACGGCCGCTTTTTTGGCCGTCGCTAGCCGTCGCTCACTCTCGTTGCAAATTGAAGCCTCTCTTGTAGTGAATGAACCTCTGTTATGGACTGATTATGAAGCGTACATTATAATGAAAAACGTCAAAGCATACATTATGATGAAAATTACAGGAAGATTGAGAATTTGAAGATACACCATATATTTTATAAATACGTAGTTGAGGAAATTTATTCAATACATACTCATACATTTACCATGCTTATTTGAACCCCCAATTACGATGCTAGAGTTTTCTAAGAAAAATAAAATGAAAAATATGGAAAAAAAATCAAGTTTTAAGTTTGGATGTAAATGTTCAATTATCGTAATAACTTCAAAGTATGTCCAAACATTAAATTACGGATACTTGGAAATACGATATACGATTTAAATTCCGTTTGGATTTAAAAATTAACTTTAGAATTTTCGATTTGAATCCCGTTTTGAAAATATTGCTCCATCCACCTCTATGGGGTAAAAACTTCAATTATATATACCTCTTAGTTTGTTATCGGAAAAATTCAATTCTTTTTTGATAGTGACCAGGTGACCTCCTTCCACTAATTATCACTAATTTATTGTCAAAAAGCAGTTGCAAATAGCTAGGCTTACAACTGGTAATACATACCTACACCTCCAAGGTGTATAACATAGGCGAAACTTGTATTTTGAGTTTCTGACATCCATTTAATTGCAGATATAATAAATGTTGTGGTAGATAAATCTGCATATAATGTAAGAGAACCAACATAATTACATCTTTGTAACAGATTATTGATTCAAACATTAGTTAAAGCAATATTTAAAATCAGAACAGCAGAGCACAAAATCCTGCAAAAGGATGCATGCATGCGCACACATATCATATACATGCATATTTTCCAGATTTTTCGGACGTAACATGATGCAACATAATCAGTCAATACTTAAGAGATGACCAGTAGCAAGAAATAAACTACAAACAACTATATTATTTTTCCCCCACATTTAGCATTGCCTTTGGAATAAAATTACAATTAGGATTTAAAACTATATTCGCTTTCGTTCAGAAATGACCATATGTAATATTAAGGTTTTCGTATCTTGTAAAGAAGGATCGAACATAGGACAATGATTGAATGCTAAGTAAATAATGTCATGATATAAAAATTTCTTTTATCATGATTGCTTTATCGAATTATCACATTATTCTGTGGGTCTCCAGGGTATTGCTAATCTTGAGGCTGTGGGCGTAACAGGCAAGCCATTGTCTACTAATCCATTCCAATCTTGTAAACGCCTTTGCATTCACCATTTTCTTATTAATTCAAACTTGACTGCTCTAAACTTTATTTCCAATGTAGGGGGGACATTTGGATGTCCAACTATGTAAGAACTGAAACAAAGAAAAAAATGAATTAGCAAGGTAGTTTGACTACCTGTACTTTGTATGTTAATTCGACAACTACTGGCATTATTTAACAGAAAAATCATACAATGCTTATATATGTTGTGCCATGACTGCATGAAATTCAAATCTTAGCGTGAGGTTCGGACTTTATGCATCTATGAAGCTTTTGTACTAAATTTAGACATAGGGTACGTCTCATTGCATTAACAGTGGTAACCTAACCCTCTTTATTTTTATTTTTTAAAGTTAATATAGAGGTTAAACAGGGATAAGAATGTAGAACTAACCATTTGCAACTCTTGACAGTAAATGCTCAAATTAGCAAAACCAAATTCCTAATCAGTTATCAAAAACTATCTTTAAAGAGGCCTTAGTAGAGATATCAAAAAGTGCTTATTTGAGATCAAGCAGAAAAGAAATTATGCGTAAAGATCATGCCCTAGAACTTAGCTGGATGATCGGTGCAATAGTTACAATCAACATCTCTGAGTATATTTATGTCCTCTTCTGAAATGGTGGAATCGAACGCTTTAATTTTCTCTTTCAATCTTTCCAGTTTCGAAGATTTTGGAATGACCACAGTGTTTCTCTGTATTACTCCAGCGAAGAACTAACTGGGCCACCGTTTTCTCGTACTTTGCAGCCATTTCCTGATAACAGGATCATTTAGTCAAGAAATTGTGCTGAACCATTCATTATTGGTAGCAGTGCAACCAAGAAGAGTGTGCAATCACAAAAATATTATGCTTTTGGCAGATTTTGATTGGAGATTGACGTTTTATTTTGTCTCTTGTCTAAGACCTCAAACCCCCCTGACCGAGGTTTGCCATCATACTTTCCCACAGTTGAATCATATTTCATAATTATGGCTTCCACTGAATTGCCATTCTAAAGGAGGAAAAAAGGGGGAATCTTAAGAAATAAGCACAACCACAGATCACCCTCCAAAACAAAAAATTAAATAATACATCATGACTTTAGAAGCAAAAAAGTCTAAGCATGCAAGTACATCAATTTGAGAAACATAAAGCAAAATGTGGATTGATCATAATTTGTTCGAACTTTTGTAATTACGCAATTGTATTACAAACAAATAGCAACAACAATCACTGTTAATCAATTATGTCACAATTGTCACGTCAAACTATGTTTACAATAATCATAGAAAGCGTAACCGATTTGTGCATAAAATCAAAGATAAACAGAAAGTATTCTGTTTAAATAATTTCCGAGTCCAGAACTTTTCTGTTTCCTTGAAACAATATTGCCGTCGTATACACCAATCGACGTAGTTGCAATTTGTTTCCCAGGATAAAACGGACCAACTCCGTAGCTTAGTGCCAGCAAACGGAGCTCCGACGAACTGAAGTTGGTTATAGAAACTAGATCAGAGAATTACGTTGAAGAAGAAGGAATAATGCAGAAGAAAAGTGCATTATGTCTTTGTTTTGGGCAGTGTATATATAGGTAAGGAGGAGTGCCTGTTCGCATGCATCAGTAACCGTCAGAACAGGAAAGGTTGCGACCCTTTAACCGCTCTGTTATTAATATGCATATGCTGAGAATTCAAATGGTTGTACTCGTTCAGTTAACAGACATTCCTTTCGAATTCTGGACTGAACAGACACACCTTTTAAAATTCTGAGAAAAAATATTCTCATGTCAGTGCACTAGCCCAATCAGCAACGTCGGCCATATCCAATCAGGAGACCCCAAGAGCCCCAAGGCTCAAGGCCCTTGTCTTTGACTTTTTAATGTATTTAATATGGCTAAGTCCACATCCTTTTATCATCCTCTCTTTTTTATTTTACATAAGCCTATTTGGCTTCTAATATATAAGGAGAGATTGTGCTAATATTTCTATGATGTGGGACTTTAAATGTTGCTACCCCTATCTCTTCTTCTTCCCATTTTTCTCTTTCTTTGCTCATTCATTTTCCAACAATCCCCCACATGAATTAGCAATCGATCTTAGTTTCACAAACCATTTATCGCATCGGTTAAAGTAGCCCAAGGGCTTTGAACTTTCCTAGTGATTACCTATTTGAATCACCGGCGAATCAGTAGGCATAGATTGTCCTTGAACTGTAAGCATTTTGTGTAATTCCAAAGTAGATAACACACGATAAATGTTTCTTATAACCCTTCGTTCTCTGTATGTGTTCGTTTTTGCCTTGAACACCTGTCTGGTCTCATAAGTGCTTAGAGAATTTGGCCTCATAATTCTCTTTAAAGCGGCGCCTTCGCACTTACGTAGGTGATTCTGTAAAGGGTATTCTTTAATTCCTCAAATACAGACATCATTAAAAGTACTAATACTTATCCTTATTCAACATATAATGCACCGACGTATCATAGGAATGGTTTGTGTATAACAGTGCCATCAAGTTTCTCTAAAACTTTGTTGTCCCTTTGAACCTAGATCTTGGGATCTCCAGTCAACTAGGTGGGGTTTCCATTTCAGAAAAACCTTTAGTCTATAGGCCTTAGCCCCATTCCCTTCGATAAGGTTTGAACTTTCTCTCTTGGCAAGCCTTTTGTAAGTGGATCCGCTCAGTTATCAAAAACTATCTTTAAAGAGGCCTTAGTAGAGATATCAAAAAGTGCTTATTTGAGATCAAGCAGAAAAGAAATTATGCGTAAAGATCATGCCCTAGAACTTAGCTGGATGATCGGTGCAATAGTTACAATCAACATCTCTGAGTATATTTATGTCCTCTTCTGAAATGGTGGAATCGAACGCTTTAATTTTCTCTTTCAATCTTTCCAGTTTCGAAGATTTTGGAATGACCACAGTGTTTCTCTGTATTACTCCAGCGAAGAACTAACTGGGCCACCGTTTTCTCGTACTTTGCAGCCATTTCCTGATAACAGGATCATTTAGTCAAGAAATTGAGCTGAACCATTCATTATTGGTAGCAGTGCAACCAAGAAGAGTGTGCAATCACAAAAATATTATGCTTTTGGCAGATTTTGATTGGAGATTGACGTTTTATTTTGTCTCTTGTCTAAGACCTCAAACCCCCCTGACCGAGGTTTGCCATCATACTTTCCCACAGTTGAATCATATTTCATAATTATGGCTTCCACTGAATTGCCATTCTAAAGGAGGAAAAAAGGGGGAATCTTAAGAAATAAGCACAACCACAGATCACCCTCCAAAACAAAAAATTAAATAATACATCATGACTTTAGAAGCAAAAAAGTCTAAGCATGCAAGTACATCAATTTGAGAAACATAAAGCAAAATGTGGATTGATCATAATTCAATTATGTTAAAATATAAAACAATGTTAAAAATAGAACTCGGTTATTTTTATGGAGCTCTACAGCAGTTTTCTAATTCCAAATTATGGCATGTTGTAGTAACATGTTAATGTTACTACTACTCATGATGCATCAGAAACAGTCATAAGAAAAGTTTTTACTTTTATACCATTCCATTGTTACAACCGGGCCATAATTTAGAATGAAAGTTAAGGTAAATAAGATAAGCAATACATGCAAATAGACTATTTGAGCAAATGTTCAATTTAATCATCAATTCATGCAACGGGACTGCATTGGCAACATTTAAGTAATGAAAACATGAATCCAAGTTCGCATTAAATTATGCAAATGACCAAGTAGGGCAAAATAAATTCGACTTTTCAACTAATTACACACGACATTGAAATTAAACCAAGGAGTGCAAATTGTGACTGTATACAATAAAACAGTTTGCCGTACCACATTGCCCTCGTCCAGGCAAGAATGGAAGTTAAGATTTCAAAAGTGAGCTTGAACTTTTTGACAGCTGTGTTTGCTGATTCAAAGCTATTTACAACTTATAATAGAGTACAATCAAACAAAATATAATTTCAAAAATGGTTTTCATTACACTACAGATACGGAGAAATTTCTTACCCACTGCTTGTAGCAATCAGAGTTTTGAATCAAACACCATATGAAGACATCAGTTGTTTCTTTTGTTAACTCCTGTTTGCCTGTCAATACAGTACTGCTAAGGGCCTGGATTAGGGTCGTTTTAGCCTACTCGTGAGGGGTTAAAAGGAAATTTAGTATTAGGATTTGTTTCAAAAATTGATACACGAAGGAAAATAATAGGCATCAGATTTTGAAGGGGCGAACATGGATTTGAGAAGAGATACGGAAAGGGTCGTTTTACCTTATTCGCGAGGAGGTAAAAGGAAATTTAGGTTTAGGATTTGTTTTAAAAATTGGTAAACAAAAGAGAAATAACAGGCATCGGATTTTGAAGGAAGAAATGCAGATTTGAGAAGAGGCACGGAGAAGAAATAGGTAGAAACACTGGATTTGAGAAGAAATACAAAGAAGAAGGGCAGCGGGAAAAAACATTGACAAAGAATGGACATTTTTAGGGAAATTGATTTTGGGCAACTCACGGTAAGCAAACCTCTCTAACGATCGGTTTGATAAATTTAAATATAAAACTCTAAAAGTTCCACAATGTAAAAAAACTTTAATTTTTGAATTGTTAACCTCTTCACTGGTTGAATTTTAGGCTCGTATTCATAAATTTTACAAAAAAATATTTTTTTTTCCTCAAAATATTCAATCCAAAATATGAGTATATCATAAATTTCAAATATAATATTTGCACTTTTAAGTATCAAAATTGTAATGTAGGGTTTTAGTAAATAAAGGTAACCTGTTAAAGTTATACATTCAAAGGAAATGAAGTATGTTTTAACAAATACTTTCAATTATGATTTATATTGTTAATAAAATTTGAAATTAACTAATATGCAGTCTGGCCATAAGGACCCCATTATCAATTCCTTTCCAAAACAGAAAAAGCATGTGCTTCATATTGATCTATTTTGACCAAGTAGTCGACGACCGACCAAACTAAGGCAATATGCAAGATGATTTTTCCTAAAGCCATGAAGTCATTTGAGAATCGCATTCTTGGAGTTTAGGTTTGAGAATCGCACTATAAAGCAGTTTGAGAAGTGCGTGGTGGAGTATGCAATGGTGAAGGGAGTAATCGATGGTCTGACAAGAAGTACGCCTCGCATTAAGCGATGAGTAGAGAGCGTACGATCAGCTAAATTGGGATTTTAGAGGAAGGGAAACAAAATTTAATAAATGGGGAGTATGAGCAGTAAACATAAAATGTGTTGCCAATAACCATGTATGTTAATTTAATGGCAAGTTTATGTATGAACAACAAATAATAAATGTGTTGCCAATAACCAATTAGGACTCACCATATGATAGTCCACTAAATTCCAAAGGATAGTCATTTGACATGGAAAATTTGTGACCATTTAATAACAAATCCTTAAATTTTTAACCAAAATAAAGTGGAATGCATGTATCCAAGCAACATAAATGTTGAACAGACAAATTATGCTATACCCGCAGGGTTGCAGAATGGTGGAAATGTTTTATGAAGAACATGACAGACATGCTACTGGAAGTTAATATATTACATCTACAATTGGTCATAAGCTTTTGAATCTTCCAATATCTGTAAAACCTGTCACAAATTTTAGTAGTGTTGTTCTAAAACTTTTTCATTCTAAAATTAACGAGCTAAAATAGAGTAATAAAAAACTGTTAATATGTAAACTGCACTAAATGGAGCTAAAGATTACAAATTTTGGAATCCAAAGCACTATTAAAATTTTAGAATCAAAGGCTTGTGCGGTAAACCATTGACTAATAAAATGGAGATCTTAGCTTTGATGACTGTGATCAATAAGAAAAATAGTCATGGTGTTCTGCTAAATAGCTTTCTTAAATTTGTATCACAGTTCTCACTAACAACAATCAGTATAAACTTCTATTCTCGTTAACAAAACAAAAACAAAGGAGCAATTGTCATTTATCTACCTTGTTCATTAACTAATTTAATGATAAAAAAGTTAGACTCTTATCCAAAATATCTAACTAAGATTAATCAAATAATCTCTTAATTATATTATGATTATTATAAAGTAATAATGTTTGAATTCTCATCTTGAGCTCTGTCCTTCTACAAGCTCATTCTTAGCCTCAAGCTTTTTGCTAAATTTACAAGAAAGTGGAAAACAAAATAAATTGGTAATTAGCCCACTTAAAAACATAAAACCATGGCAATCATACTGTGTCACTACAAATAAAAGGCAAAAATATACCACTGGGATTGAAACAATATCAATTAATTAAGTAACATGGTTTTTTATCTTCATTCTTATCATCAACAAGAATAGATTGGAAACGCGATACATTTAATTATAGAAGCAAAAAAAAACTCACTCATAGATCTCAATTTTGAAGTACTCGAATCCAGCCTTAAACCTTTCTACAACACCCATTTCCTTCCTGACAATTTCAAGCACTCTTTGACTCTCTTTTCAAAGTCCTTTTCATCTTTCCCTTGCGGCACTTGTTAGCTATCGGTCTCTCGCCGCTATTTAGCCTTGGACAAAATTTATCACTCAATTGGGGCTGCATTCCCAAATAACCCGACTCATCGATAGCGCCTCATGTTGCAACAATGTTCAAGCCGGACGTGGCTGTCACCCACCCTGACACCCATTTCCAAGGGATCTGGGCCTAATCCGTTACTGATGACGCTTCTCCAGACTACAATTTAGGCAACACGACCACTTAATTTTCAAGCTGGGGTTTTCCCGATTCGCTCACCGTTACTTCGCGAATCTTCGTAAGTTTCTTCTCCTATGCTAATTAATATGCTTAAACTCAGCGGGTCGCCCCGTATGATCTGAGGTCATGGTTCGAGCTTGCTACCAAAGCAAACGTCGAAATTGGTTTCGATTAGTGCTAAGTCATGCCTAGGTCTCATGGACGCGATTAGAGACATTGTGCGTTAACTCAACACACCATTCGTCTCATATATACCTGGCAACGACAATCACTTAAACCTACTGTACAATTAAAGCATGGAAGGCCATTCTCCATATCCATCATCACCCAGACTGCACTCATCACATGTGGTAGACTAGAATGACACTAATCGCTATACATGACGTCCAAACAGACGTGCACTCGACCTAATAGCCTCATGCACAACTTGAAATCAAAGACTCGATGGTTCATAGGATTCTGCAATTCACACCAAGTGTCGCATTTCGCTACATTCTTCATTGACACGGCAGCCAAGATATCCATTTCCAGGAGTCATTCAAATGCTCGCTAGAATAGCACAAAGCACATCGGAACGATGGCGACACACTCCAACATCAACTGTCCTTAGCACAAACTATGCCGGTGTCTTATTTCTGCTCTTCATTTCACTTCAAATGAAGCGGCATGAAGGCAGCAAAAGGGAACCCGCCAAGACAACGCATGCACTAACATCACAAACACGTAGTACTCGTCCGGTATGAACACAATTTCACAACTGTCCGAAAAGGAACTCTACAATGATCCTTCCGCAGGTTCACCTATGGAAACCTTGTTACGACTTCTCCTTCCTCTAAATGATAAGGTTCAGTGGACTTCTCATGACGCCACAGGTGGCGAACCACCTCTATCTCCACCGTCCAAACACTTCACCGGACCATTAAATCAGCAGGAGTGATGGGCGGTGTGTACAAAGGGTAGGGACGTAATCAATGCAAGCTGACGACTCGCGTTTACTAGGAATTCCTCGTTGAAGACCAATAATTGCAATGATCTATCCCCATCACGATGAAATTTTTGAAGAATACCCGTGTCTGCCGGCAAAGGACATAAACTCGCTGAATGCATTAGTGTAGTGCGTGTGTGACCTAGAACATCTAAGGGCATCACATACCTGTTATTGTCTCAAACTTCCATGGCCAAAACGGCCATAGTCCCTCTAAGAAGCTGACCACGAAGGGATGACTCCGAGTAGCTACTTAGCAGGCCGAGGTCTTGTTCATTAACTAATTTAATGAGCCATTCAAAGTTTCGCAGCTTAAATTTGTGACACCCCGAATTTCGGTTAATGCTAAAATTCACAAATTAAAGAATAACTAATCCCAGATCTGGGAATTAGGGGAAACGGATTGCACCATTGCGTTCGTCTCGGAAAAATACGCGAAATAGAGTCTGAGTTTTCGAAAATCGGAGTCCGTATGAAGAAGATATGGACGAACGAAGTTAGGCAGAAAAACCGAAAAACTAGCCAGAATGCACTGGCGCACTTGTGAAGTGCGCCAACACAAAAATGCACTGGCGCACTTGTGAAGTGCGCCAACACATTTTTACACTGGCGCACTTGGGAAGTGCACCCGTGTCGGGACAAGAAACCTGCACAGTTTCTAGAGAGTTCTGGGGTTGGGTGCACCAGTTTGGGGTTTGGGCTTGGTCTTAGGGCTGGTTTCTGGAAGGTTCCGAAATATAAGGGTCCTAATCTAATTTAGGGTTAATCTAATGGCCTAAAACACTTGCCTAATCCTATAAATAAGACCCTAAGCTAGCCCTAAATGGTCATAATCCTATCTCCTAACTAAACTATGCCAAAATTTTCTATGATCATGGCCTCCACTCAAAACCCTAGCCTCCATCCTATTTCTAAACTATTTCTATGAAGGCTTTCATGTGCATACAAGCATCTTTGAGTTGTATGAGTGATCATTGGCTTGCATTCATCATCAAGTTGCAAGCTTTATGTTCAAGGCTAGAGTTTTTGGGTGATTTGTGGCAAGGGTTTGCTTATTGGAGTTTAGCGGTGAGTTTCTATAGACTTAACAATCAATTGTTAAATTGATTATGATAGGATATGATAAGATATGGCTATGTTTGTGGAATCAATGTGTTTATGCAAGTTTAGTATAGTGTATGTTGTGTGCTATATGCAAGTTTAATGCTATGTTTTATGATGCAAAACACTATGTTGAACATTGATTCATATGTAACATGTTATGCAAGCTATATGGGAGATTATATGCAAGTCTATATGTAACATGTTATGCAAGTTATGTATTTGGTTTTATGCATGCTAAGTATTTGGTTTTATGCATGCTATGTATGTGGTTTTATGCATGCTAAGTATTTGGTTTTATGCATGCTAAGTGTTTGGTTTTATGCAAGTTTGTCTCTTTTTATGATATGCATAATATATGCAAGTTATGATGCAAGTTCATATGCAAGTTATGATGCAAGTTCATATGCAAGTTTATGTGCAAGTTCATATGCAAGTTGTCTCTTTTATGTTATGCATAATGCAAGTTTGGGTTAAATACTAGTTGGGTTTAATGTATGTTCATATATGCAAGTTGACACCTTTTGAACCCATGATAAAGTTACATGCTATGTTGGCTAAACCCATGACCTTTGTGATGAATCTTCCCTTTATTATGTCGTGTTATGAGAACGAACTACGTGGGGAACGATGGGGTTAATATGCATGTTAATAAAATGATGTGAAATGGGTATGATTAATCATACCACAAATTAAATGGACGTAATTGGGAATTTACCTATTAAGTTAGGTCTACCCATATTATGGAGTTGGGAATTTACCTATTAAGTTAGGTCTACCCATACTATGGAATTGGGAATTTACCTATTGAGTTAGGTCTACCCATATTCTTAAAAATGTGTAATTAATTAGGCATAATTAATTCAAATTATGGGGGTGATTAATTAGGTGTAATTAATCAACTAAGACACGAGGTTGGACCCTTTTGTAGCGGAAGTCTGCCCGGAACCGACTGGCCATCCAGCAGCTACAAATGATTGGCCCAATGTGAGAGGTCTTAGTCATAAATTAAATACGTGATTAAAGTAAAGACACGAGGTTAGACCTTTTTATGACAGAAGTCTGCCCGGAACCAACCGGCATATCCAGCAGTCATAAAAGATGGTCTAATGTGAGAGGTCTTTATGAGGTCATGATCTTAATTAATTAAGAAACACTTAACCATATTAGCATGTAGAGGGACATGAGGGGTTAAGTGGGTGCCTTGGGTGGCATGTGGAAATCTAGTGGGTTGCCTTGGGTGGCAATAGAAAATACGATTAGAATACTTAACCAAAGAGGAACATGTAATTAAACATGGGTAAAGGGTTAAGTAAGTGCTTTGGGTGGCATGTGGAAATCTAGTGGGTGCCTTAAGTGGCAATTGATATATGATTAGATGACTTAACCAAACCTTAACATGTAGGTGGGCATGATTATAACAGGGGTTAAGTGGGATGCACTAGATAAAATAACAAGCTTAGGTGGTAGCTTGTGGGGGCCCATTTCAACCAATATCCCAAACGTATCTTAGTGGGCTCGACTCTAGTCAAGTGACGGGACACGCATATTGGGCTTGACTATAAGAGGCCAAAATGGGTTAGCGGTGGCAACGCATGACCAACGGGTTTCATATGCGTGTGTGGACCCGGGCTGGTAAATAAGACGTTGTTGCATCGTGTAGATATAAGCCGTGCACCGTTAGTTTTATCAGGTTGCCACGTTGGGGAATGGTACACCCCACGGTGGGGCCAGCACGGGTATCTACGTTAGGGAGCCGATCGAATGGGGAGTAGTGTGTACACCTAGTGGATTGTAGGGCCCCGAGGCGTCTACTTAGTCACCTAGGGGTACGCGAGAACTATTAAGTTAATTTTATAAGTCCATGGGTGGGATCAACCTTTAAGTTAGGAATGACTGGTGTGGTGCAGTGTAGGAATTACCCTTGGGTGGGTAGATCTGGGGTGGTGTAATCCAGTAATTATCCTTGGGTGGATAAATGCGTCTTTTCGGTTATCTTAGTACGTCCTGTGTTTAGTTGGCTACTTAGTGTAGTCATTATCCCCAGAGGTACCGTACCTTGTTTATATCATACCCTAATTACTTTAATGATTGTATTGTTAGGGTTATAGGACTCACTCAGACTTATGTCTGACCCCGTTGTTTCTTTATCTTTTTCCCAACCCTCAGGTTTTCAGAGTGGGCCTAGCACTAGTGGGCTTTGATCAGACTGCTTTATCTATCTTTTGGAGCTTGGACCGTGGATGTAAAGCTCAGTTTATCTTTTCTATTATGGCTATTAGGTTATGTAGTGGGATTATGTACTTTCGTTTTTATCAGGATGGATATTATGTACTTGACTCTTATTTATGGTTTTGGTGTAACCAAACATGTTTTACTTTCCGCTGAAATGAAATGATGTTTTAAATTCTCAAGTATTACTTATATCTGTCTTGTTGTAATTTTTCTGTTCTATATTCACTTAAAATACTCCACCGATGTTATGGCATTCCCTTAGTGAGTGACCGTAGCGGGTGTGGGGTGTTACACGTGGTATCAGAGCTTAAGGTTACCAGAACAGATAAAATTTTTAGAAAAACTATTTTCTAAGAATATTTTTGAAGGGAGTATTTTCAAAAACATGTCTTTTAAAAGAAAAGTTTTTGAAAGAAAAGCATAATCCCCAATAGCCATATCTATATCTTTCGAATTCTCCGTTTTGAATCTCTTCCTCTCTCGTTTTGAGTCTCCCCTCCGCGTATAGATGACCTTTCTAAGATAGATAAGAATGGAAAACCACTTCAAGGGACTTAGACGTTAGTCAGATTAGAAGTTGGTTCAAGAAGGAGGAGGACTGGTAGGTATCTATTGGATAGACGAAGGGAGGAAGGCTCAAATAGTTGTTTGGTTAATGAAGGATGAAACCTCATTGGTGGGAGGTTACGAGTGGAGAATGGGAAGAAGAAGGCGAGTAGTTATCCTTTTGGAGGAATGGGACACCGTATTAGGATTGTCCAAAGGGGCATGGGCAAGGTATGGAATCTCCTGGAGGGTAGTTGTATTCCCTCGCGGCTAGTGTACCAGATGGGGATAGGACCGTCTAGGTTGGAATTTGGATTTCTTTATTATCCGGTTCGAACTTTATTAGATTCTGACGCATCGAGTTCGTTTATCTCATCATTGTTAGTTGAGTCACTGCACTTAGACACCAGTTTGGTAGATGATCCCTAAGTTGTTTCAAACCCAATTGGGGCTCCATGATGTGTTTGGGTTTGAAAGTTTCTATACTTATCGTTGAGTTTAGATGTGATGCTTTTTGGGCTTCACGAGCTATGGGTTAGTTTTGGGCATGGACTGGTTATCCAGTAGGGGTGCCGTTCTTGATTTTGAAGGGAGAGTTGTTAGGCTTATGACCCGCTTGGGTAACACTCTCGAGATCTCTTGTAATCCCATGGAATCTGTTATGCTAAGTTATCTAGAATCGCTTGACACGTCGGTCGAGAGTTTGCGATCTGTTAGAGTGGTCCGGGAATACTCGGATGTGTTTGAGGAGGTGAAGGGCTTACCTCCGGAGCGGGAGATTGACTTCCGAATATATCTGGTAGACAATTTTAAACCTGTATCTTTACCAGTGCGCCACATGGCTCCTCGCGAGAGGAGGGAACTCCATAAGCAAGTAGGGGAGTTGCTTGAGAAGGGGTCCATAAGACAAAGTATATCGGAGTGGGGTGCTCCAGTAGTTTTTGCTACGAAGGCGGATGGGTCCCTCAGACTTTGTGTAGGCTAAAGAGAACTAAATAAACTCACAAAGAAGAATAGACACCCATTGCCGAGGATTGATGATCTCTTTGATCAGTTGGTTGGCGCCTTAGTATTTTCGCAAGTTGGACTCAGCCACGGGGTTTCGTCAGTTGAGAGTGGCTGAGGATAGTATAGAGAAGATTGCCTTTAGGAATCCGGATGGTTTTATGAGTGGCTGGTGATGCCATTTGGTTAGACGAACACCTCCGCATACTTTGTTGATTTGATGAGAAGGGTGTTCAGGGAGTACCTAAATAAGTTCGTGATGATCTTGGTGGATGACATCTTGGTCTTTTCTAGGAGCGAAATAAGTTTTCGTATGTGCTCAATAGGTTGAGCAAAGCCCGTTATGGGATAAACGGTGGTTTTGGAGCGAGACTGGCAAGGACATCCAGAGTTGGACAAGGGCTTAATTATTTAGCCGTTTTTACTAGTATCATCTCACGTAGGTCGTCTGAATTCGAAGGAGGTATCCCTTGGGTGTTTGTCTGATATTGGTTTAGGCCTTTGGGGCTTGCATTTGGGGGATGTCGAGTTCGACTAGGGTGGTCTGTGTGAGAGATGGATAGTTGTGACGATTTTGCATGGGAGAATATCCTGATTTTCTCTAGAAGTGGAGAAAAGCATGCCCTACATCTTAGGGAAGTGTTGGAGACTCTTTGAGCGCATTGTCTTAAGACAACAAAGGTGGATGGAATTCTTAGCATCCTATGAGTTTGAGATAGCGTATACCCCTGGCAAGGGTAACGTGGTGGCAGACGCCTTAAGCAGAAAAAAGGCTGTCTTTGAGTCCATTGTTCGTGGAATGGCGAAGCTTGGAGTTTAATTCTATGTTTGACTTTAGACCTTCCGTTGACTTTGTACCCGGTTTGCTAGCCTCCTTGGAGGTTAGGCCTACTCTTTTGGGGCGGATTGGCGAGGCTCAGCGAGACGACCCACAGTTGGTTGAGTTGGTAGAGAAGCTTATAAGGGGGGAGTCGTCCAGCCATTTGGGTAGATACACCATAGATGATAGGGGATGGTTGCATAGAGACGGTAGACTTTGTGTACCGCAAGATGAGGGTTTGAAGAAGGCTATTTTGGATGATGCACATCGTTCAAGAATGACTATTCATCCCGGTGGAGACAAAATGTACTAAGACATGAAGAGAGTTTTCTTCTGGGCCGGTATGAAGAAAGATGTGGCCGAGTATGTGGCTAGATGCTTAGTGTGCCAACAAGTTAAAGCAGAGCAAAGGAAACCCGGTGGGTTGCTACACCCATTGGAAGTTCCGCAATGGAAGTGGGATAGTGTCTCGATGGATTTCATCGATGGGTTACCGAGATCGAGGAAGGGCAATATGGGAATTTGGGTTATGGTAGACAGACTTACCAAGAGTGCCCATTTTATACCCGTGAAGAGTAAGAGGACCGCTCCATGGCTTGCTTCAGTCTATGTTAGAGAGATTGTTAGATTGCATGGTGTACCATCCAGCATTGTGAGTAATCGAGATCCTATCTTCACTAGTGAGTTTTGGAGAAGTTTGCAAGAGGCGGTAGGGACTCAGTTGTGTTTGAGCACCGCATATCATCCTCAGACGGACGGTCAGACCGAGAGGGTGAACCGTATCTTAGAAGATCTCTTGAGGCTTTGTATCTTGGATTTTGGAGGTACATGGGAAGAACATCTTCCTTTGGTGGAGTTCGCATACAATAACAGCTTTCAGTCTAGTATTGGCATGGCACCTTTCGAAGCTCTTTATGGAAGGCCTTGTCGATCTCCTACATGTTGGTGGGAATCTACGGATAAGATCTTGCTTGGGCCAGATATGGTTAGAGAGACTTCAGAGAAGATTGATTTGATTCGAAGAAGGATGAAGGCAGCGCAAGATAGACAGAAATCTTATGCGGATCGGAGAAGGACAGATCTTGAGTTTGAGGTTGGGGACATGGTTTTTGTCAAAGTATCTCCGTTGAGAAATGTTGTTCGCTTTGGGTCCGTTGGGAAGTTAGCACCGAGGTTTGTTGGGCCGTTTCCTATTAAGGAAAGGATTGGACGGATGGCATATACGGTGGAGTTGCCCGACAGACTTAGTGGTGTTCATGATGTATTCCATGTATCACATTTGAGGAAGTGCTTACATGAGACCGCAGAGGTGGTAGAGCCGAGCTTGCTTAGAGATGTAGAGGTAGAGCGTGATGCGACGATTCGACGAGCTCCTACTCGCATCCTTGGGTCAGAAACTATGAAGTTGAGGAACAGAGAAGTTCAGCTAGTTAAGGTGCAATGGGGAGATGACGAAAGCAATGCTACTTGGGAGACGGAAGCGAAGATGCGTTCTTTGTACCCATTTCTTTTTGAGAGTATGTCTTTTAACTTCTCCTTTATCGCTTGTCTAGTACTTATCTTATCTTTAGTATATCCTCTCGCTAGTACCTATGACCTTTAGATAGGGTAAATCTATGGTTGAAACATGTGTTTGAGACATGTTATGTTTGATGGATGCGTGTGGATGCAAGTGGTTGCTAGTGGTTGCTCGTGGATGCATATACACACACTCTAGACACTAGATCGGCTCAATCACTGCATATGGCATATTGCATAAAATTGTGTGTAGGAAGCTATATTTATGGATGTATAATGATTGTGTTATCATATGGATGATGCATTTTGGTGAATGATTGTGCACTCATGTAGATATTGTATGTGTCGATAGGGTTCTCTCGCATACATAATGGATGCATGGCACTATCATGGTTTGCATATGTTCATACATTAGATAGGGAACATATACACACACTTTTTGCATATGCTCATACATCATTAGAAACTGTTTTAAGGACAATGGATGCCCGTGTTTGATGGATTGAGTAGATGGTTGTTTGGATGGTAGGATATGCATTCTACTTAGCTTAGAGATTTCGGGGACGAAATCCTTTAAGGAGGGGAGAATGTAACACCCCGAATTTCGGTTAATGCTAAAATTCACAAATTAAAGAATAACTAATCCCAGATGTGGGAATTAGGGGAAACGGGTTGCACCAGTGCGTTCGTCTCGGAAAAATACGCGAAATAGAGTCTGAGTTTTCGAAAATCGGAGTCCGTATGAAGAAGATATGGACGAATGAAGTTAGGCAGAAAAACCGAAAAACTAGCCAGAATGCACTGGCGCACTTGTGAAGTGCGCCAACACAAAAATGCACTGGCGCACTTGTGAAGTGCGCCAACACATTTTTACACTGGCGCACTTGGGAAGTGCGCCCGTGTCGGGACAGGAAACCTGCACAGTTTCTAGAGTGTTCTGGGGTTGGGTGCACCAGTTTGGGGTTTGGGCTTGGTCTTAGGGCTGGTTTCTGGAAGGTTCCGAAATCTAAGGGTCCTAATCTAATTTAGGGTTAATCTAATGGCCTAAAACACTTGCCTAATCCTATAAATAAGACCCTAAGCTAGCCCTAAATGGTCATAATCCTATCTCCTAACTAAACTATGCCAAAATTTTCTATGATCATGGCCTCCACTCAAAACACTAGCCTCTATCCTATTTCTAAACTATTTCTATGAAGGCTTTCATGTGCATACAAGCATCTTTGAGTTGTATGAGTGATCATTGGCTTGCATTCATCATCAAGTTGCAAGCTTTATGTTCAAGGCTAGAGTTTTTGGGTGATTTGTGGCAAGGGTTTGCTTATTGGAGTTTAGTGGTGAGTTTCTATAGACTTAACAATCAATTGTTAAATTGATTATGATAGGATATGATAAGATATGGCTATGTTTGTGGAATCAATGTGTTTATGCAAGTTTAGTATAGTGTATGTTGTGTGCTATATGCAAGTTTAATGCTATGTTTTATGATGCAAAACACTATGTTGAACATTGATTCATATGTAACATGTTATGCAAGCTATATGGGAGATTATATGCAAGTCTATATGTAACATGTTATGCAAGTTATGTATTTGGTTTTATGCATGCTAAGTATTTGGTTTTATGCATGCTATGTATGTGGTTTTATGCATGCTAAGTATTTGGTTTTATGCATGCTAAGTGTTTGGTTTTATGCAAGTTTGTCTCTTTTTATGATATGCATAATATATGCAAGTTATGATGCAAGTTCATATGCAAGTTATGATGCAAGTTCATATGCAAGTTATGATGCAAGTTCATATGCAAGTTTATGTGCAAGTTCATATGCAAGTTGTCTCTTTTATGTTATGCATAATGCAAGTTTGGGTTAAATACTAGTTGGGTTTAATGTATGTTCATATATGCAAGTTGACACCTTTTGAACCCATGATAAAGTTACATGCTATGTTGGCTAAACCCATGACCTTTGTGATGAATCTTCCCTTTATTATGTCGTGTTATGAGAACGAACTACGTGGGGAACGATGGGGTTAATATGCATGTTAATAAAATGATGTGAAATGGGTATGATTAATCATACCACAAATTAAATGGACGTAATTGGGAATTTACCTATTAAGTTAGGTCTACCCATATTATGGAGTTGGGAATTTACCTATTAAGTTAGGTCTACCCATACTATGGAATTGGGAATTTACCTATTGAGTTAGGTCTACCCATATTCTTAAAAATGTGTAATTAATTAGGCATAATTAATTCAAATTATGGGGGTGATTAATTAGGTGTAATTAATCAACTAAGACACGAGGTTGGACCCTTTTGTAGCGGAAGTCTGCCCGGAACCGACCGGCCATCCAGCAACTACAAATGATTGGCCCAATGTGAGAGGTCTTAGTCATAAATTAAATACGTGATTAAAGTAAATACACGAGGTTAAACCTTTTTATGACAGAAGTCTGCCCGGAACCAACCGGCATATCCAGCAGTCATAAAAGATGGTCTAATGTGAGAGGTCTTTATGAGGTCATGATCTTAATTAATTAAGAAACACTTGACCATATTAGCATGTAGAGGGACATGAGGGGTTAAGTGGGTGCCTTGGGTGGCATGTGGAAATCTAGTGGGTTGCCTTGGGTGGCAATAGAAAATACGATTAGAATACTTAACCAAAGAGGAACATGTAATTAAACATGGGTAAAGGGTTAAGTAAGTGCTTTGGGTGGCATGTGGAAATCTAGTGGGTGCCTTAAGTGGCAATTGATATATGATTAGATGACTTAACCAAACCTTAACATGTAGGTGGGCATGATTATAACAGGGGTTAAGTGGGATACACTAGATAAAATAACAAGCTTAGGTGGTAGCTTGTGGGGGCCCATTTCAACCAATATCCCAAACGTATCTTAGTGGGCTCGACTCTAGTCAAGTGACGGGACACGCATATTGGGCTTGACTATAAGAGGCCAAAATGGGTTAGCGGTATCAACGCATGACCAACGGGTTTCATATGCGTGTGTGGACCCGGGCTGGTAAATAAGACGTTGTTGCATCGTGTAGATATAAGCCGTGCACCGTTAGTTTTATCATGTTGCCACGTTGGGGAATGGTACACCCCACGGTGGGGCCAGCACGGGTATCTACGTTAGGGAGCCGATCGAATGGGGAGTGGTGTGTACACCTAGTGGATTGTAGGGCCCCGAGGCGTCTACTTAGTCACCTAGGGGTACGCGAGAACTATTAAGTTAATTTTATAAGTCCATGGGTGAGATCAACCTTTAAGTTAGGAATGACTGGTGTGGGTGCAGTGTAGGAATTACCCTTGGGTGGGTAGATCTGGGGTGGTGTAATCCAGTAATTATCCTTGGGTGGATAAATGCGTCTTTTCGGTTATCTTAGTACGTCCTGTGTTTAGTTGGCTACTTAGTGTAGTCATTATCCCCAGAGGTACCGTACCTTGTTTATATCATACCCTAATTACTTTAATGATTGTATTGTTAGGGTTATAGGACTCACTCAGACTTATGTCTGACCCCGTTGTTTCTTTATCTTTTTCCCAACCCTCAGGTTTTCAGAGTGGGCCTAGCACTAGTGGGCTTTGATCAGACTGCTTTATCTATCTTTTGGAGCTTGGACCGTGGATGTAAAGCTCAGTTTATCTTTTCTATTATGGCTATTAGGTTATGTAGTGGGATTATGTACTTTCGTTTTTATCAGGATGGATATTATGTACTTGACTCTTATTTATGGTTTTGGTGTAACCAAACATGTTTTACTTTCCGCTGAAATGAAATGATGTTTTAAATTCTCAAGTATTACTTATATCTGTCTTGTTGTAATTTTTCTGTTCTATATTCACTTAAAATACTCCACCGATGTTATGGCATTCCCTTAGTGAGTGACCGTAGCGGGTGTGGGGTGTTACAAAATTTGTTCATTTTTACACATGCATGGCTTAATCTTTGAGACAAGCATATGGCTTAATCTTTGAGATAATCGATCTAATATCAAATAATTTTCCTTCATAACTCAAAAAGGAAAACAATTGTAATCCATTTCCTATGCCATGAACTTTACCTATCAATTTCCTACGTTATTCCTACACCGTGAACTCTGCCTATCAAATTCTTATGCCAATCCTATGCCCTGCCTTACGGCATAGGAAAGGCGTAGGAAATTTCGTTAATTTCCTACGCCTTGCCTTATGGCGTAGGAAAGACATAGAAAATTTTGCATATGAAATTAGAATGTTTTCTATAATGGCATGGAAATGGCGTGGAAGATTTCTACACCTTCTACAGGAGTAGGTAAGACATAAGAGATGGTTGACTTTTTCTACGCCGCGAATTCTGCCTATCAATTTCCTATGTCTTTCCCACGCCATACTTTGTGGCATAGGAAAGGCGTAGGAAATTTTGCTAATAAAATTAAAACGTTTTCTACAATGGCATGCAAACAACATAAGAGATTTCTATGCCTTCTACAGGCATACGTAAGACATAAGAGATGGCTAACGCCTTTCCTACACCGTAAACTCTGCCTATCAATTTCCTATGTCATTCCTACGCCATGTCTTATGACGTAGAAAAGACGTAGAAAATTTCGCATATGAAATTAAAATGTTTTCTACAATGGTGTGGAAATGGCACGGACGATTTCTACATCTTTTACAGGTGTAGTTAAGACATAAGAGATGGTTGACGTCTTTTTTGCGCCGCGAATTCTGCCTATCAATTTCCTACGCCATGCCATATAGCATAGGAAAGACGTAGGAAATTAGACGAATGAAATTAGAATGTTTTCTACAATGGCATGGAATGGAATTAGAGATTTCTAAGCCTTTTACAAGCATAGGTAAGACATAAGAGATAGTTGGCGCCTTTCCGACACTGTAAAATCTGCTTATTAATTTCCCACGCCCTGCCTTATGGTGTAGAAAAGATGTAGAAAATTTCGCATATGAAATTAGGATGTTTTCTACAATGGCGCAGAAGATTTCTACGCCTTCTACAAGCGTAGTTAAGCCATAAGAGATGGTTGATGTCTTTTCTACGCCGCGAATTCTGCCTATCAGTTTCCTACACCATTCCTACACCATGCCTTATGTCGTAGGAAAAGCATAGGAAATTTTACGAATGAAATTAGAATGTTTTCTACGATGGTATGGAAATGACATAAGAGATTTCTATGCCTTATACATGCGTAGGTCAGACATAAAAGATGCTTGACGTCTTTCTTGCACCGTAAACTTTGCATATCAATTTCCTATGTCATTCCTACTCCCTGCCTTATGACATAGGAAAGACGTAGGAAATTTCGTGTATAAAATTAAAAAGTTTTCTACAATGGCGTGAAAATGACATAAAAGATTTCTACTCCTTCTATAGGCGTAGATAAAACATAAGAGATGGTTGACGCCTTTCCTACGTCGTGAACTCTGCCTACCAGTTTTCTACGACATTCCTACAACCCACCATATGGTGTAGGAAAGGCATAAGAAATTTCCTATCAATTTGCTACATCATTCCTGCACCACGTCTTATGGCATAGGAAAGGCGTAGGAAATTTCGTGATGAAATTAGAAAATTTCTACGCCTTCTGTAGGCGTAGACAAGACATAAGAGATGTTCGACGCTTTTCCTACGTCGTGAACTCTGCTCTTACCCCCCCACCTTATGGCATAGGAAAGGCATAGGAAATTTCCTATCAATTTACTATGCCATTCCTACTTCCCGCTTTACGGCGTAGGAAATACGTAGGATATTTCGCGTATGAAAATAGAAGATTTCTACGCCCTCTGTAGGCGTAGATAGGACGTAAGAGATGGTTAACACCCTTCCTACACCGTGAAATTTGCCTACCAATTTCCTACGCCGTTCCTACGCCCCGCCTTATGGCATAGGGAAGGCGTAGGAAATTTTGCATAGGAAATTAGAATGTTTTCTAGTAGTGATGATGAAAGAATCTGAACGATTAATATCCTTATTGCGTTCTGACCTCGAAGCCTATTCTCGAGACTGGGGAAATCACCGGATCCTAAATTCATCCATCAGTCTTTTGACCACCCTTAATATAAATGCAGTCAGGGCATGCTTTTGATGAAACCACTATAGACCTGCCTCCGGTGGTATAACTTCGGTAAGCCTACCCTTGAGGGTCATCCTAGAGTATCCTAACATTCTGAAGAACTCTTGTGCTTAGCTCCAGTCTTGTTGAACATCATGTTGGATGTGCTCCTATCATGTCTAAAACATATGCGATGATCTGCTTTGTTAGGCTCTTCATCCAGAATCACTTTAGACTACTTTTAAGCGCACCTCACTATTAGTTAGACTTATGTCCATTTTTTCTCATTGAGCGTACATATTTCTTTTTCCTTTCTTATATTATGGCATTGATTGACATATACTGCTCAATCCTTTCTATTTTGAGCCTTATTAATTATCTGCTTATTAATTAAATCTGCAAATTTAAGTTTTAATTGTAATAACCTCTTCTAATTATAATACTCGTGTTACAATTTTACTTGTAAATGTCCAAATTTGTATAATTCATTCCTTTTTCTTATTAAATAAATCTACATTATGTACACATGTTTACTTATATTTAGTTATCTTTATTTGACCTATGTTCGCAAAGTTACATACTTTGTTCCATTTTCTGCGTACGTCAAAAAGATTAAATCTACATCTTTCTAACTAACATTAACATAATTAGACCATTCTAGCACTTGTGTAATTTATTACAGAAAAAATTGTAAATGACCAGATTACCTACATTTGTCTATTTTTTTTCCTTTTCTTCTTTCTTTTATTTCATGTTTCCTTACTTTACAGTGATTGCAAGTTTAGTTTTAGAAAGTAGCTTTACATCACTTGCTTAGCTACAACATGTACCATAATCTATTACCTTATTTTTTTTCAATATTAATACTAGGAACTGTAATACATAACTGCATGATAGTTCTTGTTCGTTTTAGAAATTTTTGGATTAATGCAAAATATAGTAACTTTCCGATTTTATACTAAACCCCTTTTCTTAATCTTATCTTTGCAATTACATTTATTTTTTTCCTTATATTATTATATCATGGAAATATATCTCCTATTTCCATTTCTTACCAACCAACTAACCAAATACTAGCTTCCAAACCAACTTGTTAATTAAAATCTCCTTTTCTTTTATTTCTAAAGTTCTGAAATTCTCTGCAAACATCTTACTTTTTATGCCTATATCTTTTTCCGTAAAATCACTATCTCAATGCATATATATATAACCAATTAACAGGATTTCATTCCACAATGCTTAGAATATTACTACTAGCAAACTTTTACTGCTCACAGTTTAATTTGGATGAATTCTCCACAACAATTTCCAAATGTAAATTATATCATTCTCAAAAATTAAAGGGAATCAAATAATATTATATATCATTGGCATAAAATATATATAATTTAAATCCACTCACTTGGAAAAAGGCACTTCAAGTTTTTGATCTAGTTTGAATCCAAATTTACTATCTGTAATCTTTCTCTTTTGTATTCTTATTTAAATCTATACATGGATTTATAGATCTGGATTTAAAAGAAAGGAAAATAAACTAATTAAAATCAGATCTGAAGAACTTACCTTGTACAAAGAGAAATTCAGACAATTGAATCCTAAATATACTGTTTATTCCTCCAAACCGTGAATCAGAAAGCCGAAATCTAATATTTTAAGAATTGGAGGAGAAAAGGGAATAACAAAGCTTCCGCGCTCACTTAGAAAAATATGGGTTTGATGGCCAATCCAACTTGTTTATTTATAGATGTCTAAATAAACCGCGCCCATCAGATTCAAACTAAAATAGATCTCACCATCAAAACTATACTAAAAACGTCATTTTTGGACGTGATGGGTCTACCCAACCTACGCATGGGTCAACACTAGGTCAATCTAACTTATACGTAGGTTAACCCCTGGGTCTTCTTAACCCATAGGTGGGTGGACCTATATATACGTGTCTACATGCTTTTTTACGTGGCCTTCCATTTTTTAGTTCAACGTATTTATTTCGTGAACATTGGTTTTGTTTTTCGATTTTATTCGATTTTATTCCCTTTTTGATGTGTGTCTAATTTCAAATTCAATCATGTGTTATTTCGGGAATTAATAAGCACATATGTTTGTGAAATAAATATATTTATGCATATTTACGCGTATAATTATTTTTCCACATAGAACTTCGAACAATAATAATTTTTCCATGTGAACTCCGTTCGAAACATATTATATATGTAAATTAATTAGAAAATCACCAAGAACACAATGATACAAGTTTTGAGAACAAATTATGATAATTTCAAAAACATTCATTTTCACTATTAATAACTTATGTAATTATTTTGATTATCTCTGTTGTTTGAAAATGCGAGTTGTTACATTCTCCTACTCTTTAGGAAAGTTCATCCTCGAAATTTGGTAAGGGTGGAATGGTGTAATTCTTTACATAATTACATCCATCTTGTGTATATTCAATTTTCCTACCACCCGGGTCATAATGTATAAAACATATGCGATGATACACTTCGTTAATCTCTTCATCCAGAATCACTTTGTACTGCTTCTAAGCGCACCTCACTATTTATTAGACTTATGTCCAATTTTTTTCATTGAGCGTTTAGATTACTTTTTCCTTTCTTATATTATGGCACTGATTGATACATACTACTCAATCCTTTCTACTTTAGGCCTTATTTTTCTGTTTATTAAGTAAATCTGCAAATTCAAGTTTTAATTGTAATAAGCCTCTTCTAATTACAGTTCTAGTGTCATAATTTTACTTGCAACTGTCCAAATTTGTTTAATTAATTCCTTTTTTTATTAAATAAATCTACATTTTATACACATGTTTATTTATATTTAATTATCTTTATTTAACCTCACTATAAGAAAATATAGTATACATTGCATTGTGTCATAGCTTTATATTAAAGAGCTATAACAAAGTTATCAAAGAAAAGAAAATAACAAATAAATTGTGCTATATAAATTAATTAAAAGAAATAAGGTTTAACTTGCGCTATTTATGGATACCTTCCGCTATGTTACCGCTACGTGTCAAGAACGTGGGAGCGAAAGATAAAAGTGAAAACCAAAGCCGCAAAAATAAAAATTTAGTCCATCACTCCACCCAAAATATCGTGAATACCTAATTTCTTAAGTTCACTCGACAAACTCCATGAAAACTAGTAAATCGAATTCACTCCAACATTCTTCCATCGTCAATTCAGCACGCCAGCAAGTCGATCGATTCACTTCGGAATCCTATAAGCGAACCATTGTCGATTCAGTGGAATGTCATAGATTATTCCTAATCCACGACGGAATCATCTAAAATAGGTAATATTTTTTAATCTATTACAAATTAATTTATTACCCTATGTTCATTTCGGTAATCGATTTTCAGTACTCCTGCAGCAACGACCATGAAAAAATCTCGCCGCTGTCTCCGATTCATGTCAGATCCGTCCAAATTAATAGTGGAGCTGTTCATTAATTTAATTACTCATCCTGGTCGTGGTTAATTACGTGACTGTTTTTGTTTGTAGTGTAATCTAATGTATTTGTGGATTCCAGTCGGTTTTGGAAATTTGGCCATGCATACTTGCATCTTCCAGAAATTAATCGGTATTACTATTGCCAAGAAGCCATCTTTGCATGGTTCAATCGCTGCTCATGAAAGGTACGAACTCTTGCGAACGTCTTCAGTGAGTTTTCTACCTATTTCGACTTTCACGTTCTCTGGTCCTACTTCCGACTGTGTACATGAAGTAATGATTAAACATTCAACAAATATTGAGGCTGATTTTGAATATTGCATCTTTTTGTTATTGACCACCCTGTTCATAACTTACTCCAACCTACGAACCGTGGTTGCTGTGTATAACAGTTAATTGTCTGTGTGGCCAAACATTGATGATAGCAATGAGGAAATGGGTATGATGTCTCCCATTGATATTGGAAACATAAACTGTATTAACATAAGATTAAATTAAATTTGTTAGTTCAACTGTTAACTTATCCTTATGTTACGTTTTACACTAAAAATATGTCGATGATTCATAATATGTTGTTCATGACCAGTAAACAAACATTATTTTATGTGTTTGTCAACAATAATATAATTGACACAGGTATTGTTGATTAAAACATTAAAACATGTCTATTTTTGTTAGAAGTTGAACCTTAAAGTTGTAGATGGATTATAACAGGATTCAGTATTAACCATTTCTTTACAATCCTATGTTAAGTTAGTCTTGTATGTTGACTACTTCTAAATTTGTAAACATATATTATTTTCATACATATATTATTTTGATGTTGGAACCCACTCCGACTTTTTCCTGCCCTTAAGTATTTCTATTGTAGTTATGACTATTTTGCGCTATAGCAGTCGAAGTATTATACTTTGTATGGTTCTTATATCGATAGGTATATGACTTTGTGATGATTCTTAGTAAGCTGCGAGGTTTTTCCTTTTCAATTTCCATTCTTTCTCTCTTCTATTTTTATTTATGTACTAGGAAGGATCTCTGAATTATGTGCAAATCATCCCCAGCTGCCACAATTGGTGGGCATACCCGGTTACTTATTGCACAAAGCAAAATCTGTTGCTACTTTATTCGTACTACTTTCAGTGTAGTTTTAAGTAGTCAATTTTCTGATTCGTTAGGATTCGGTAGTGAGCAGCAACCGTCCCTTCTTCTAAGATTGAAAATCAAGGTCAAACTCAAAGCGGAAGTGGAAGCGAAAGCAAGAAAAGCAAGTTAGATAAACGCATCAATGATCTTCGGAGCTCCACGTACTTTAAGATCCGATCCATGATATGTGACTTGCATCCTCTTTTTGTTCAGGTTATCCATGCTCCTGATTTCCATGGTTGCAAGGCAGCTGATGACATTCGAAAATAGGTGAGGACATTGGTGGAGCTGACAAAAGAGTTCAAGTTTGAAGCACCTCGGCCTAAATCTAACTTATGTGAACAAACATCAACTGAATCAGAGTAGAATAACAAAAGGAAAACCAAGCGTTTCAGATACCATTGAAGAATCCTAAGCAAAATACGTCAAACCTGAAAGAAAGCAAATTTCAAGGAATCAGTATTGGTGGAGGGTCCCCTGTTGGTTGGAATTTTGTTTTTTGGCATAATCAGAATAACCCTGTGGTCTACTATGGTGTCACCAAAGAATTTGCAAGACAACACAAGTAAAATTCGCAAATGATGGTAAATCTTTTAGCTAGTTTTAGAATTGTAAACCGGTTCACATCTTGTATGCATGATCGTTTTCTTCTTGGTTTGATTTGGACCTCACAATTTACGGACTTTTGGAATACAAAGCCTGCGCGGCTTTATCATATAATATTAACTTCTTCATAAAAAAATTTAAAAAAAAAAATCTGTTTTTGTTGATTTTTTTTAAAATTGCTTCTTTATTTTTCATTTTTTTCCAACATATATAACAAGCTGGTGTAAGATTTCGCTAGTTGAGGCATCTACTAAATATGGTTGTGATTAGATGGAATTTGATTTCTGAAAGCACAAATTATTACGTTTAACCGAGGATAATCTTATGGTTTGTGAATTTGTTTCATCATGTACTATATAGTTTAGTCATTATTTTGATTTTGTTGGATGCGGTATCAGAAAATGGTTGGTTGATCTCTATTGAAGGTCCTACAGACTGAAACTGGAGGAAGGAACTGTGCTCAAACACGACCGGCTTTAAATTCTTAATACTAAGGTATCCTTTTGGTAGTGGGCTCATTTTCTTCGAACCAAGGAAACAACAGACGTATGGTTTTTTTTAACTATATTCAAGTCGTTATATTTCTGTATGTAGAGAATCAATTAGTTAATTATTTTTATGTCATTAATCATTCAAAAAAAAGTATATGACTTCGCACGATAGAAATTAATTGATAAATGACATAACTATAACTTTTTTGCACATATTTTCTCACCAGGTGTAAAGTTTTAATTGGCCTGCAATTGATTCTCGGTCATTCTCCAACCTAAAAAGGTTTTTCCGGGTGATCATATTTAATCATTTGAGCATATTTGAAAAGTTATAAGTTGTTTTTAATATCTATTTTCCTCCAAGAGAATCAGAATTTCGACCCACAACAACTTTGGTTGTTGCATATTGTATATATATTTTTACAATGGAAGCATGTCTTATAACAAACTGTAAATGTACAACAAGGTCACAATTACAGTTTCAAGGACGCACTATTCTGAATTGGAATGCAAAAATAAAATGAAGAGGCTTAAACTTTTTTGTATCCATATGTTAACAGAATAGCCATAAGAGCGTGGGACTAGGAAAAATAGTTGTATATTTGTGAATCATTCTTGTCCCTCTTAAGATACTTGCAATCGGTGTGGCTTTCTATTCTTTTCTTTAAATTTGCTGCTACATATTGTAGCTGCTGCTTACACTCGCTTCCGCTTTTCGGTTCACTAACATAATCTGTAGGCATGAATTCCAACTTAGCATCTACAGCTATCGAGTCCTTTAGTATATGATATGAGTTTAAAGTTGACAATTGTAAAGCTTGGAATTGCTTTACATATCTTTTTTAAATTTATTTGTTAGTCAATTAACGAATCTTTGATCAGCTGCTGTACTCTATCATACAATCTGACTGTGCAGCATAACGCAAAATATAGATGTACTTAATGTTTGACTAGAAGCCCTTTTTTATAAAGTCTTTACCAGAAGAAAATAAAGTGGTCCTGTAAATGAGGCGTTACTCTATGTTTTGCAATATAAATGGATAAGTAATGATCTTTCCTGGACGCCACTGTCTTCAATCTTATTTACATTAATAATTGATAGTAACAATTTAAACTTATTTCGAATATTATTTGTTCTTCTGTTTTATTGCTCAATGGTTACACTTTGATTTTTGCTACAACACCAGAGCTTTAAGTCTTCAACGATCATGCTAGATATTTTTCATTTCTCAATCCATATATACATTGATATTTTTTGTACTTCAACCCTTCTTTAACAATTTACCATCAGCATTTCTTTTAAAGATTAAATCTGAATTATTCTACGAGTAAACAACATTTAATTTGTTAGATTGCTATGATTTTGGATAAATGTATACACCAAACACTTATGGTTCAACTTAATGTGTTCATTAGATATGGGAACTAGAAGCTTTCCTTGGTACCAAAACATCTGATGCACAAGTATGAACAAATTCTTGATGAACAAGGTTTATATGAAATAAAATATTTCTGTGCCATCAAATAGATTATAAGTACCACATAGTCAGTTGATAATGAATTTAACAGTCTTCATTCATTTTAAAACATCTGTGAGAAAACTTGAACAATAAAATGTAGTGATTCGACAATGTAATTTTTTTATCGTCAATGAAAACTATTTGCAATAAGAGTTAGGGAAACAATTCTTCTAATAGATGAGCAATTACATTTTATTTAACTGAAGATAAAATAAATAAGCACGTTATTGCATTCTTTAGCTTTTATTTTTTAAATTTTATATTAACCTAACTGTAGATATCTCAGGTATACTTCGAGGACTCTCCAATATCCTTCGACTATAACTAAAGCTCGCTTTATTCGAAAGAGATTAGCAGATCCTTAACGGAAGGTTAAATAATTTTGATGATTGTAAAACTTTGTTTCCTTGTGCCTCCCTAACCTTTACATATACATCTTCGTTGGTCAAGGAAGATTGGTTGCAGCGAGACTTTGGTCCTCATAAACAAAACTAAGACGAATTCATGATGGACACAAAGGAACAACCTATTACTATTGTAGTCACATCACATTGTGAACAAATTATACAGAGGTATCATAGTAAGCAGATGCACAACATCAATCTTTTTCCTTATTTATCCTCCTTTTTACCGTTCTTTTGCAAGTGGAATTCTCATCCAACTCAATAAACACTACAAAAGTGTACGTAAACATTGATGGACCCTTTATTGCCTACTTATTGGCTACAAATTATTACTATGGGATGGGTTGGGAAGGACTGCAACCTACTGATAAATCCATTCATGATTAAGGAGTCCATTCTAAAAAAAGCATTTTAAAACTTATCCATACAGTTGTATTTCTGCATTTTCTTTTATGATACGTATTTCAAAATTAACAGTTAGGATTGTTGATAAAGAACATGGTATCGAATGTGAAGTTCAAAGATAAATATTATCAATTTGTCTAATTTATGCCGAATGTACACAAGTACTTCTATTATATCATTGGTCAACTTCATCCTAACTATAATGCTGTTGCAAAAATGGGAAGCATAGCGGAAACCAACAGCCAAATCTCACCGGTGGTGATTCAACCAAGTTCACGTAAGCCAAGATTCCTCTGTTTGCACGTGTTTAGAATGAGCAGTGTAATCATGAAAAAATAGATTTTAGGCAAGTGACCTGATAAAGTCACCTCCGGGTTAGATTTGGTTTTTGTCGATGCGAAGTTCCCTAATGAAGGGAAATCTGAAGTAGAAGGGATTTTTGAGCCTCCCTACTATGAATGGTTTCAGTTTGATAAGGGTTTTCAAAGGTACAGAAATTTTGATGAGTGTCTTGTGTATATTGAGGAACTGATTATTAAATATGGGCCTTTTGATGGATTAATGGGATTTTATCAAGGAGCTATTCTGTCAGCCGCACTGCGTGGTCTGCAGGAAAATGTTAGCATTGGTATTTTTTAAACCTGTCATTAAGTTTAATATTTCGATGAAATGGAATTGATAGTGTGGGTAGTGTGAGTTTGCAAGATTCAGAACTAGTGCAACATTTGGATTTATAGATACTACATGCTGTACAATTTAAAACATGTCATTGTCAATTTATTTGTTGATGGACATAATTAAAATAAACCATATTTTTAACTGTAATGCTAATTTTTAATGCTTACTGATTAAATAATTTAGTTGCCTTGCCTTTTGCATTAAATCTCAAATTAGGAGATGGCATTGACAAAGGTGCCCAAAATCAAATATGTGGTGATAATCGGAGGGGCAAAATTTCAATCATCGGTGGTTGATGAGGAGGCATATTCATCGAAGATTAGATGTCCATATTTTCATTTTATAGGTAATGCTATCTGACAACGTTTGCATTGGGAATTTTATTACAGTGACATGTAAAGTGCATCCCATTTGCTCTTCTACTTTATTAAATTTTCATTCTTCATAAACAGTATTTGTCTTACCAAAAAATAGCAAAAGAACATATATATATATATATATATATGTATATGATGTTGTTACCCTTTAGAAATTCCTGACAGTTCAAGATTTAAGAGTTGAACATCGCATCTTACTTATATGGTTCAGTAATCATCTAACTATAATCATTCTTAATTAGTTACAATATCCATTACTTACAAGCTACAATTTGTTATAAATAATAGTTCAGTAAGTAAATAACATTATAAACCACTGTATTTTCATGTACTTTGTTTGGTCTGCACCTTTTGCAATTGCACTGACTTGGTCTTTTACACTATTTGAATCTGATTCTTAAAATAAACATTTTAATCTATAGTATATTTGTGTTGTAGATGAATATGAAGTTTTTTGCTGTCATTTTTGCTCTCATGTAAGTAAATAAGCACTGTGAATTGTACAGCCCTCGAATTACTAATATAACTTGGATATCGACATTATGTCCAACTATACATCACCATTGCACCAAGCTAACTAAGAGCCATTGACTGTCGAATTCAATAAACAAAAGTGAATGTCTGTATAACAAGACTTTGTTTTCTGGCAATAGGCTGTGTATGTGGTTCGCTTTTAATCTCCAATACTACTAAGCTGAATCTACCTCTATTATTATACATTGAATATGTTGATATATGTATTTTTTTGTACTAGGATCAATGCTCTTAAACAAACCATTGTCAAATTTAAATTGTGCATCTATTGGTGTGGGTTGCTATTGCTTTATGTTCTACACACTGTTGCTGCTTCCCAATTTTCTATATAATTGCTGGAACTAGTAATCTTTGTTATCTATTTTTTCCTTGCAAATTCAATTTTTCACCTGCATTTTCTTCCCCCAATAGATTGCTGGCGGATATCTGGTAGTTCAACCTGTCAAGTTACCTATGCTGCTACAACTTGTGCCTGCCTTCCCCAGCTTGAGGTGATTTTATTTTATTTTTTATTTTGCTTGGAATATTTTTTTTCTTGACACTGTTTTAGTTGTTTTGGTTTTATCCTATTTAAATGGTATTATTTGATTATTCTGTATTATACTTGCCTTTTCAGAAGAAAAGACAATCAAATTCGTTAGTTCACTTTGATTTAGCTTACAAAAAAGCAAATGGATTAACTTGCCAAAAGTAAAACGTGGATCAACTATTAGGGGCAAACTTGAAATTCATTAGTTTGAACATATTCAGCTATCAACAAAGGCAAATCTTCCTAGCCATAACACGTAAAAGCCTCATTATTTAGCTCTTTTTATTACATAGGAATTGATAAAAAAAACTTGATATACATTGTAGAAGAGATCTTATACTTATTGTGATAATTGAACAGCTTTTTTTCATTGCCATTACAGCAGCCTTCTATTACTTCTTGGTGGCAGCATGATCGTCATTATATCGATCAATCAATTTAGCCTGTAGCTTATTTATCATTACTAAAATAGTAAAACTTTCACAGGTTTACATTGCCTCCCTTCTAGAAACTAAAGAATTTTGAGGGACTGGACCTTGGGAAAATGGATGAGGTATAATGCTTAGTTGTATGTCATAAACTATTTGTTTCTTCTTTAATTTATAACTTGGGAACGATTCAGGTAAATTATTCAGGTTTGGCATCCTATGTGGTTGGACAGATTGATCAAATTCTTAGCTGAAAGGTATCGCATTTCATTTTCCTTTTGACAGTTGGTTTGTTTTCCTACTATATGCATCAACTGTTCTAGATCAAAATCTTTAGATGTATGTTCTACATTTCTTTGTCTTTATCAAAATCTTTAGATGTATACCTCTTGGACCATCCGCCAAGCTAGTGTTGATAGACAATCCGAAAAAAATGAAGGCTCTTTTATGGAAGCCAACGACTAATATGAGATATGTTGGAGAAGCCGTTGGTAAAAAAGTAGCTTGGCCCAAATCTAAAGTAGCTATTGAGAAAGTAAGCACTCAAGGATTATGTTTAGTATTAGTTCTAAAATGTTGTGCATTTTGAAACTTAACAACGACCTTATCCAAACTGTCTCATTTTGTTTATTGTACATTAGATTTTTAATTACTTTAAATATTGTAGAGTAATCTCTATTAAGTTATAAACTAATACTAAACATATTTAACTAAAAAAGAACCAATACACTATGTTTTTAAAATAAATAAAAAATAACATACGACAATTAAAAGTACATGAATAATGCAAATAAACTACTAATGATTAATATGAATATATGGATTTTCCACTACGAAATTCAGTAACATCCTAACATCTGTAGCACCAACCATATTATGAACAATCGAGCAGACCATCTCTTGCTCAATGTCATACTCAACGCCTCAACGGTCTATTAAAATTTGGTGTCATGTACTAAAGCGGCAAGCGTCATTTTAGATCGTCTAGATCTGAATGGTGAAGTACACTCTGTAGGCTGCTTTTGAAGTATCCAATTCATCTCTTCAGACCCAGGTGGGCACTATAGCCTAAACTTTTTGTAGTGGGCTGCAGTATTCCACCACTGTTCGTCTAAGCCCATGGTACCTTTTTTTCATTTTAAACACCACCTGCATTTTGTTCTGTGGAGATTGGATATGCTTGAAGTTATCACAATTTAGATTCAGTCCAAGTTAATAGCTTTTTGGGAATTAAGCGAGTGTAATCTAGCTGCTCCAAACATTTTCAACATGAGTATCAATCATTTTCTTGCACATGTTAGTGAGAATTAGCATGAATTGGCAATGCGTCTAGATGTGGCACATTCAAAGGATCTGGTAAAAATATTGTAAAGTAAGGGAAAATCAGAATATTCAAAAGAAAGTAAATAGTAGTATTATCTTGAACTCTGGATAGATCAGTTTGTGATTAGTCGTGCGGCAACTGGTGTAAAGTTAGTGATTTAGTTGGCTAAACTAGTATGGTTACATAGTACAATAGTGGAGGGACAGTCGTGTGGCAACTGGTTTACAATAGTTGGTTAAACTAGTATGATTTCCCAACCAATTTACGCATCGACAAAGCATCATTAGTCTTGTCAGAGTCAATTTCAGACTTCCTTTGCTTAAAAACATTGTTTTGTAAAGATTTTGCTGCCATAGGAACAACTATAAGTACTATAGGCGATGAGGTGTGGCTGCTATTCATAAACTTGTCATGGTGTTTAAATACATTCGGACAAACTGGGGAAAGTACAAGTAAACATTTACAAACACATGATACTGTAGAGCAAGAAAACTGAAATCGTATTCATCCCTTAATGTTTGTTAACTTTCAGTTATTTAATATTATTAAATTTGTCTGATTTTTGTTTCATTATAAACAATCAGATTGAATATTATTTTACCTTAAACTTGTTTAATTTATATATTTATCGTTTGTCAGCAAATGTTATCAGTATATAATATCTGCTATGGCAACATTAATTTCATTAAATCTACAAAGTTACAAGAGCATTGATCCATATAGGCGTCAAACAACAGTATGACTAATGCTCTCTGTATTTTCAAGTTTTTAGGTTCAGTCAACAGGGAACTGTTGAGCAGGATTTGTTTTCAGGTGTGATTCTTATCATCCGCAACTTATATAAATTAAATACTTTAAATAGTCTATGGTTATACATTTATAAACACCACCACCGTCATGCTACCTGGTTGCACTCTTTATTATCCTGACATGCTACATGATTGCACTCTTTATTATCCTGTTTGTACTTTGTACCTATTCATTTTGACTTGTTTGAACTAGTACACATATAAGTCATATTGCATGCAATCTGTACCTGAAAAAGATGTTGCCATCCCCCTTGTCTTGTTACTTGTTTACCCTGCTATTCCATGTTAAACATTCGAATCTGAAATATATATATATATATATATATATAAACACACACCATGCATCATATTTATTAACTATGAGTTCCTCTCTGGATCACCATGTTCCTAAAGCAATTTATATGTACTATGCATATACACTGTTAAACATGCTGATTTGAAAAATATATGCTGCCTTGGATTAGTTTTACCATCCTAAGTCATTTGATCCTGCATAATTCCAACAATTTCCATAGGTTTGGCATTACTAAAATTTGGTAGGATAAATTATTAAATTCTAACCAATGACAGTGGACAATTGCCATAGGTTAGGTACAAAAAGTGGTTTTAATTTTTCTTCAATGACCATGTTGGCCTGTAAGTGTGCTGAAATCACGTATGAACTTGTGTTTGGTTTGGATAGGCTTCCTACAACAATTTTATCTATTCATATATCTTATTTCATGCAACCTTTGTTGGCATGCTTGGACTATGCACGTGTTTTGTATTTGCTTTGGCACTATGCTACCAGTTATGCCGCTATAGATTGTGTTCATATGAGCTAATAATATTGAGATAGCTAATAATATTGAGATGACTTAAACTGTAACTTGTGCTTGTGTGAATTGCAGGCAAGTTGGACGAGCATACAAGCTGAAGAAGTGATTTTTTATGTAATCAACGATGTTTGAACATGTATGACGACTTATTTCTATATGTATTAGTAGATCTGTTAACTATGACTTTGTAATTGAAGTCAAATTTGCTTTTGGTACTAATTTTTTTGTTATTAATAGTTTTGTCTTGTGAATTTACTGCTTAACTATTTGAACTGTGCACAAATTAAATAAGAGATTTACTATATAAAGATCATAGCTGAAATATGTGCTATGAATTAAAAGTATTAATAGTGGAAAATTGCACTTATGGAAATAAAAGATGAAATGCTATGTAAAAAAAAAATAGTGTGGGAAACTTTTCATATCATAGAATGTGTGCTATAAAAATAGTGAAAATGCTATGTATATAACGAATTTTCATAGCGGAAAACTTCACTTATGGAATCAAAATGTGAAATGCTATGTAAACCATGTGGAAAACTTTTCATATCACTGAATATGAGCTATGAAAATAGTGATAATGCTATAAAAAAAGGTGAGTAGAATGCTATCAATGGCGAATTCAATAATAGCGGAATTTTTTTAAAAAAACAAAATGGAAAACACTTTTCATAGCAATGAATACATGCTATGAAATTATTGATAACGCTATAAAAAAATAAGTTAAGATTTTAGTAAGGAAATAAATTGCAAGGTCTGAACGCTATGTAAAACATTTCATGATGGTGAATGTGCGCTATAAAATGTATGATACTCTAGCGTTTATATTTGAGCTATAAGACATAGCAGAGCTATTATTGCATGTAGTAATATAGCGTCGTCATTAATGCTATGGTAACCTGTTATAGCGTTTTTCATGTGCTATTAAAACGTAAATCTGTTGTAGTGCCTATGTTCACAAAGTTACATACATTGTTCCATTTTTTCCGTGCGTCGAGAAGATTAAATCTACACCTTTCTAACCAACATTTACATAGTTAGACCATTCTAGCACTTGTGTAATTTATTACAAAAAAAAACTGTAAATGGCCAGATTACCTACATTTATCTATTTTTTCCTTTCTTTTATTTCATGTTTCCTTACTTTTACAGTGATTGTAAGTTTAGTTTTAGAAAGTAGCTTTACATCACTTAGTTAGCTACAATAATATGCCATAATCTATTACCTTATTTTTTTTAAATATTAATACTGAGAACTATAACACTTAATTGCATGATAGTTCTTGTTATTTTTCTTAATTGTTGGATTAATGCAAAATACAGTAACTTTCCTATTTTATATTAAACCCCCTTTTCTTAATCTTATCTTTGTAATTATGTTTGTTTTTTTCCTTATAATATTATTTTATGGAAATATATCTCCTATTTCCATTTCTTACCAACCAATTAATCAAATACTAGCTTCCAAACCAACTTGTTCATTAAAATCTCATTTTCTTTTATTTCTTAAGTTCTGAAATTCTCTGCAAACATCTTACTTTTTATGCTCATATCTTTTTCCATACAATCACAATCTCAATATATATATATATATATGTATGTATGTGTGTATATAAATATATATATAACCTGTTAACAGGATTTCATTCCATAATGCATAGAATATTACTATAAGCATACTTTTACTGTTCACAGTTTAATTTGCATGAATTCTCCACAACAGTTTCCAAATGTAAATTATATCATTCTCAACAACTAAATGGAATCAAATAATATTATATATCATCGGCATAAAAGATATATAATTTAAATCCACTAACTTGGAAAAATGCACTTTAAGTTCTAGATTTGATTTGAATCCAAATTTACCATCTGTAATCTTTCCCTTTTGTAATCTTATTTAAATCTATACATGGATTTATAGATCTAAATTTAATAGAAAGGAAAATAAACTAATTGAAATCAGATCTGAAGAACTCACCTCGTACATAGAGGGAATTTAGACAATCGTATCCAATAAATACAGTTTCTTCCTTCGGGTCTTGAATCAGAAATCCAAAATCTAATATTTTAAGAATTGGAGGAGAAAAGTGAATAACAAAGCTTCCGTGCCCACTTAGAAAAATACGCGTTTGAAGGCCAGCTCTACATGTTTATTTATAGATTTCCAAATAAATCGTGCCCATCAGATTCAAACTAAAATAGATCTCACCTTCAAAACAATACTAAACACGTCATTTTTGGACATGATAGGTCTACCCAACATGTGCATGGGTCAACACATGGGTCAATCTGACTTATACGTAGGTTGACCCTGGGTCTTTCCGACCTATAGGTGGGTCGACCTATATATACGTGTTTACATGCTTTTTTACGTGGCCTTCCATTTTTTATTTCAGCGTATTTATTTCGTGAATGTTGGTTTTATTTTCCGATTTTGTTCGATTTTATTCCATTTTTGATGCGTGTCTAATTTCAAATTCAATCATGTGTTATTTCGAGAATTAATAAGCACATATGTTTGTGAAATAAATATATTTGTGCATATTTACACATATAGTTATTTTTCAACATAGAATTTCAAACAATAATAAATTTTCCATGTGAACTTCATTCGAAACATATTATTTATGTAAATTAATTAGAAAATCACCAAGAACGCAATGACACAAGTTTTTGAAACCAAATTATGATAATTTCAAAAACATCCATTTTTCATTATTAATAACTTATGTAAATATTTTGATTATCTCTGTTGTTTGAAAATGCCAGGTGTCACATTTTCCAACTCTTTAGGACAGTTCATGCTCGAAATTTGGCAAGGGTGGAATGGTGTTATTCCTTACATAAATTACATCCATCTTGTGTATATTCAATTTTCCAACCATACGGGTCATAATAGATAAAACATATGCGATGATATGCTTCGTTAGACTCTTCATCCAGAATCACTTTAGACCGCTTCTAAGCGCACCTCACTATGTCCAAAAAATTTCATTGAGCGTTTAGATTTCTTTTTCCTTCTTATATTATGGCACTGATTGACATATACTACTCAATCCTTTCTATTTTGGGCCTTATTTATCTGCTTGCTAATTAAATCTGCAAATTTAAGTTTTAATTGTAATAAGCCTCCTCTACTTACAGTTCTCTTGTTATAATTTTACTTGCAAATGTCCAAATTTGTATAATTCATTCCTTTTTCTTATTAAATAAATCTACATTTTGTACACATTTTTACTTATATTTAATTATATTCATTTAATCTATATTCAAAAAGTTACATACTTTGTTCCATTTTCTGCGTGCGTCAAAAAGATTAAATCTACACCTTTCTAACTAACATTTACATAATTAGACCATTCTAGTACTTGTGTAATTTATTACAGAAAAAACTATAAATGAACAGATTACCTACATTTGTTTGTTTTTTCCTTCTTCTTCTTTCTTTTGTTTCATGTTTCCTTACTTTACAGTGATTGTAAATTTAGTTTTAGAAAGTATCTTTACATCGCTTTCTTAGCTACAACATTATACCATGATCTATTACTTAATTTTTTTAATATTAATACTAGGAGCTGCAACACAAAATTGCATGATAGTTCTTGTTCTTTTTCTTAATTGTTGGATTAATGCAAAATACAATAACTTTCCTATTTTATACTAAACCCCCTTTTCTTAATCTTATCTTTTCAATTACATTTATTTTTTCCTTATAATATTATATCATGGAAATATCTCTCCTATTTCCATTTCCTAACAACCAACTAACCTTATACTAGCTTCCAAACCGACTTGTTCATTAAATTCTCTTTTTCCTTTTATTTCTTAAGTTCTGAAATACTCTGCAAACGTCTTACTTTTTGTGCTTGTATCTTTCTCTATACAATCATAATCTCAGCATATATATATATATATATATATGTATTAACAGGATTTCATTCGATAATTCTTAGAATATTACCATAAGCATACTTCTACTGTTCACAGTTTAATTTGGATGAATTCTCCACAACAATTTCCAAATGTGAATTGTATCATTCTCAACAATTAAAAGGAATCAAACAATAATATATATCATTGGCATAAAAGATATATAATTTAAATCTACCAAGTTGGAAAAGGGAAATTCAAGTTCTAGATCTGATTTGAATCCAAATTTCCTACATGTAACCTTTCCCTTTTGTAAACTTATTTAAATCTATACATGAATTTATAGATCTAGATTTAAAAGAAAGGAAAATAAATTAATTGTAATCAAATATGAAGATCTTACCTCGTACAGAGAGAGAATTTAGACAATTGAATCTTAAATATACAGCTTCTTCCTCCAAATCTTGAATCAGAAAGCCAAAATCTAATATTCTAAGTATTGGAGGAGAAAAGGGAATAACAAAGCTTCCACACCCACTTAGAAAAATATGGGTTTGAAGGCTAGCCCTGCATGTTTATTTATAGATGTCCAAATAAATCGTGCCCATCAGATTCAAATTAAGATAGATCTCATCGTCAAAACAATACTAAACATGTCATTTTTGGACGTGATGGGTCTACCCAGCCTGTGCATGGGTGAACACATGGGTCAATCTAACTTATACGTGGGTTGACCCCTGGGTCTTCCTGACTAATAGGTGGGTCGACCTATATTAACATGTTTACATGATTTTTTACGTGGCCTTCCATTTTTTATTTCAGTGTATTTATTTCATGAATGTTGGTTTTGTTTTTCGATTTTTTCCGATTTTATTCTGTTTTTGATGCGTATCTAATTTCAAATCCAATCGTGTGTTATTTCGAGAATTAATAAGAACATATATTTGTGAAACAAATATATTTATGAATATTTACACGTATAATTATTTTTCAACACAGAGCTTTGAACAATAATAAATTTTCCATGTGAACTCCGTTCAGAACATATTATATATGTAAATTAATCAGAAAATCACCAAGAATGCAATGGTATAAGTTTTGAGACCAAATTATGATAATTTCAAAAACATCCTTTTTTACTATTAATAACCTATGTTATTATTTTGATTACCTCTGTTGTTTCAAAATGCGAGGTGTTACATTCTCCTACTCTTTTGGAAAGTTCATCCTCGAAATTTGGCAAGGGTGGAATGGTGTAATTTCTTACATAAATTACATCCATCTTGTGTAAATTCAATTTTCCAACCATCCGGATCATAATGCAAAGTGCGATATGTCATAAAATACATGAATGCGAATGAATTTCTACGTAATACCTCTTATATGAATGTCATTTTCTTCTAAAAGTCCTTTTTAAAACATGATGTAGACAACCTAAATAGACTTGTAATTTCTACAAGAATGCACATTTACAAAATAAAAATGTCTTTTCATCTTATTTTTTCACACTTCTACAAAAGAGAACTATAATTCAACTTAATTTTCGTCCAAACCCTGCCATCTAGCTTTATCATTCAAATTTTGGGAAATTCTAATTTCCCAACTTGATTTCTTATGTTAGAAAAAAGGTAGAAAATTAAAAATCGCACTTTTCCTCCTTTACTTTTATGCACCACTTTCCTTATACTTGGAACATACACCAATGTTCTATCCAAAAATTTCATTTTTCGAAGCACAATTTTCGTAAGAAAAGCTTTGTTTCTTAATTTTCCCAAACTTGTTTCTGGAGAACTTATATTTCTCTTAAAATTTTCAGTTTTATGCAATTATTATCGTTTATTTTATACGTTTTGTCGTTTTCCTTTTAGTTTTTCATTTTCTTTATTTTGCTGTTATTTAGTCACTTCTTGTGCATACATTCTTTTAAAGTTATCACTACATGAACGTAGAAAAAGAAAATATCATGCTAAATGTATTGGTTTCTCCACAACAAGTATAAACATCGACATCAAATTACAATCTTTAAAACTAAAGAAGAACACAAAAATGCTTATACAAAGAAATATCGTAATACTAGCTCGTCCCTCGTCAAAAGTTAGGGGGCATAGGATTTGGTCCCCATAAACCAAAAATGTCCTTAATAAAACCATCCAGTCCGGTAAGATGCCAGTCGGACATTTAGTACTATCAAACACTGCATGCTGCGTTTGAGCAAACTGCAGGAATAACTCATGTTATGACTGGACCGACTAGTGGCGTGTCTAGGCCATCTTTATCTGTGTTTAGGCCAACTTTCTCTGTCCATGCAAGATATCTTGGTGTTCTCGTGCTAACAATTCCCGCCTCTCTTTCATCGACCCCTCATATCCCATAGCTCATACGCTACAAGAGAAAGTGCTTATTTTTGATGTAGATTAGTGGCATCAAAGTGACTCGGCGTTGGCACGGAGTCGCTGAATTTATTTTCGTTGCTATAACTTCGTTAATCACTACGCCTTTACAACCCCAACAATATCAGTGCATTTTTAAAGTTGACATTGTGCCTTTGCAATGGTCCATTGAAAGTCCAATCTAACCCACCCTTTTAAAGTAAAATCCAGTTGTTCATTTATTTTGAATCAGCGATTAATATAACAGATCTATCAACTCTAACTTGATTTTCTTGACCACAATCCTGCCTATGAATATACTTTTTTTTTTTGAATCATAAGTCTAATCCATCGTCTATTCAATATTCTCTAGGAACCCTAGTTTCTAAAATCTCAAATTAAACATACAATGATGATCGGATCTATACCGGCCACAATAAAAATCAGATTCGGGATACGAAACATATTTCAAGGTCACATGGATTATTTGATTAACAATAGTGTTTGCAGTCGGATTTGGAAGACAATGCTGGTTTGCAATAGTAGTTAATTTTAATCCTACACCATTATCTTTCTTTGATTTTATTAAAAATTGACAAAATAATGTTTCAAAATTAGTGTTAGATAATGGGCATCATGGCTATTATTTCTAATTATATTTTTTTTAGATTTACATAGAATCTGTATATTAAGTTAATCTGCATAAAAGGAATGCAAGAGATATTAACTTATCATGATTACTTTAGTATATACAAAGGTATTTTTGCTTTCTTTGTTATATAATCTGGTGATTTTCAATTTTTCAATTTGCAAGTTGTGTTGTTGATCTCATTTTTGATGCAAATTTACCTTTTGTTTCGCTGAGATTTGGTTGCATTAAGTAACGAGTTTTGTTATATTTTCTTTTCTTATTGCAAAATTTAACCATAGGTTTTGTTTTAATCCCAATATACCTTTGTTGTTCTCTTGTTCTTCTTTATAGAATAATTACAGTGCCATTAGTTGTAAGATTATCAATTATAAAGAGGTTGTAATTCAATTTATTTACTATGTTTGATTACTTTCGCATGTTCTGTGGATTTGTAGCCAGGTAAGGCAGAAATAATTTATTTGTAGGATCGTATAATAAGCTACATAGGAATGACCCAATTAATATGTCAATAGATTCTAATGTTTAAAGAGCCAAGGATTTTATCTTTCTTTGTATGGTTATGGTCGACATAGGAATATGTTTTGTTTATTTTATTTGCTAAACTTAGGTAAATGGCCAGTTAAGTCATTATGGCACATAGACTACATCATCACATTTAAGTGTAAACATCAACAGGGTAATAGTATATACAATGAAAGTTAGTTCACTAATTATGAATAACACTGAACACTGTAATTTCAAAGTATGTATGTGTGTATGTATGTATGTGTGTGTGTGTGTGTATATATATATATATATCTGTGTGTGTGTGTGTGTTGTGTGTTGTGTGTGTGGTGTATGAAAATTTGCTAGTTGTTTAACACTGAGAGGGGAAATTCTCGCAAGTGAAATAACCCAATAGGAAAATTTGTAGGAATCTTCTGATTTAATTGAAGTTACTAAATAAAATACAGAAAATGTTGTGAACAAAGTTATCTTAGCCCTCATATTTTCTTGTATGCATTAGCACTTTATTCCGATAAGATTTTCTATCTTTCCTTTTTGTTTCAGTTAAATAAAGTTATTTTACAAAATACCTATTATAATATCTTTACAATTATTAGATACCTTTGGCATCATTTGGATATGTTTCCTCGTCATTTCTCAACATTTGAATTGTTTGTTTGTAGTATTTTGTTATTAATGTTTCAGTCCCAAAGCTCAGTTGATACCCTCTGCAAATATTTTCAGGTTTAATACTATAATACTGCAGCAACATTCTCTGTCCATGAGTTACAAACATTTCATAGGTATGCTACTATTCTTTTAAACGATCAAATTTAATTTGTAAGTTAAAAGTTTACGTTGTAGAATCGAACTAAATATCTATTTGTGTATAAAGTATGGTTGCTTTATTTAGTTTTTCCATCCTATGCATAAAGTTATCTTGGTTATGGATTTGATGATGTTGTTTTGAGCTGATTAGAAAGTTAAATGTATTTTATTTTCTAGCTTAATAGATATTTTCTTCTGTTGCTCTAATCATGCCCATGTTCGATGGTTTCTTTCCTATTCACCGTGTTAGGATGAGGGATTTGATGCTCAAACTTCTGGATATGACAATATTTTCTAACTTTTCACCTTGTAATACTTGTTACAATAATACATCTTTTACCAATGTTATGTTAACATCTAATTTTTATGTTGTCAATATCTTTAATTATCACTCCATCAACTTAGTGCTATGCCCATATAAAATGAGAATACTGATTAAATGGTTGTGAGACTAAAAATTTGACATGGAAAATTTATTAAAAGAGATAATGATATAGTATAATATTGTTTATTAATTTGCAAAAATTCTGGAGATGGAATGAAAATTTGTGTACTCATAGTGGAACTATTAAGTAGAAGTATGCAATCCATAACCATGCATAGCATATAGTTTACGCTCTTAAGTTAAATATCCATCTCTTTTCACAGAATTTGCATCGATATATATATATATATATATATATATATATATTTGTGTATGTGTGTGTGTGTATATATATGTGTGTGTGTGTAATTTGATACAGGCATCATGGTTACATACCATGCAAAAAAAAAGAGCATTGCCACTTTGGATATATGTTTCAAGGGTTCCATGTGTTTGTGAGCATCGTTTAAGCCATAAGCAGACCGATTTACTATCCAACTAGCAGATAAGAGAGGACAGGCTCTGATGTGGTTTTGAGTTGGTAAGGCTGCGATGTTTACGAAAGGCGATAGTTGTTCGGCTCCAAAATGTTGTTTTTTCTAAGTGTAATATTGTTTTAGGTGTAGTGTTTGGAAAATTTCTTCATCGGTCTAAGCAGTACTTTTTGACATTTATATTTTTAGAACGGATTTTAACTTTATGTGTTTATAATAGTGTTATATCCTATTTTTTCATGCATGTATGATGGGTTCTCTTCTCCTTTAGTTATATTTTGCATTATTTTTTGTTGTATCCATTTTACTGCTTGTTGTTTTAAATATACAATGCACAAACATTTCATTTTGTTTGAAATGTTAGAGAAAAGGCAGCCATTTAAACCAAAATAATATTAGAAAACTAATCGATTAAATTGAAATTGTTGATGCTGCAACTCAAATTATGATACTGTAATTACTGAAAATATTGGTACGTGAAATTGTTGAACATACATCCTGATATTGGTAATTGCAATTATTTGTATCCCAACTACACTAATGACAGTAAAACTGGTGTCACTACCGTGTTAAAAATTTGGCGATGCCAATGTGACCATAATCTTTGGTATAAAACCTGCTTCTAATGACATCCTTGAAATTTAGCGGCACATAGTAACGCTTGTTTTTTGACACATTAGTGACATCAAACGATTTCATGACCCTATTTTTTATGTCAAAGTTTCTAATGTCGCTAAGACGACACAAAATCGTTTAGCAATGCTAAGGCGGCGTAAAAAATGAGTAAGAAAATTGCATATTTCTAGTAATGTTAGGGATCTAACTCCTAAGCTCATGCATGTTGTTGTGATGTCTCTGAAGAACCAATTTCTCTAAAAGGTGACTCAAAATATCAGGGGTCCCTGATTCTAAGGAGACTGCTCAATGTCTTGTTGTTGTATCTCCAGCTCATGCTCAACATCATGCTCAAACTATTGGTACATAGTTTGGGACCTGTAACCGTGCTGGCTCAAGATGCATCCTTCTTAGGATAAAGGAATTTACCTTGGGGTGGTTCTTCTCAACAAATCTCTTATTATTTATCCCTACCCTTACCTCTCTGAATGCTATATTCCATAGGTGGCAAAAGAGAATCGAGTACAGTCGACTTTTGACTACTGGTACGTATTAGGACATAATCTCTCTTGCCTTGTTCAGAACCTGAATGCCCCCAAAAATGGCATAGGTGGCATATCTAATCATACTCAAAAGATAGAATAGAACCCATACTTATAACTGAAGCTATAAACTCTTCCACCACCTCCCAAAGTGACAGGCATGGATTTCGGTTTGGCCATGCCGACCCGGGGCGTCTTCCCATCCGGTTTGGCTATGACAAATCGAGATATATTATCGTCGGTTCGATACACAAACCGATAAAAAAAAGGTGATCAAAGAAGAAAGAGGAAAAGTCTGGCACTCTCCTGACTTAATCTGTAAGCTCGTGTGTTGACTCTCATGTAGTTACTTATTTGACTTGATGTCGCGCTTGACTTGCATAGAAAACGACATTTTATGGCAACGACCTACATGTGTAAAATCACAAGTAGGAGCCAACAACTCAAAAGTATGGCTATATGGCAGGTATATTCAACCTTTTGACTCGAGCTAGTATATGGCCATGCGCAATAAATTATGAATCGGTTAGTCATTTGAGTCCGACATAAAGCTTTTTGAGTTAACGGACTCAGACTTCGATGAAACCAGTTTCATTAGAACTGTATCGTCAAGACATAGTTGTGTGTCAATTTTCGTCGCCAATGGAGTTCGTTTGTGCTCAGAGCATAGCTAAATGTTGAACGAAGAGAGCGTTAACTAAGAAAATAATAAAATAAAACCATCCACTATATAAGATCTTTTCTTCCATAAAACACTATTTCCTCTTCTCTTCTCTCCACCGAAAATGGCAGCCACCTCCTTTCTCCCAAAATTTTGCAAAAAAGCCCCTCAAAAATTAAATAATTGTATCTCCCAAAATGTAAGGAGTTAGACTATGAAATTTTTTGAGTTTCTAGAGAATAAAGAGAGCTACTCATGCCTAAAATTTGGTGGTAATTGGGTTAGTGCTTTGGTCGAAATCGTGCTCGAAGTGCAACAAGTCAGTTTCGGTATTTTTCTTGCTACAGGCCCCACGTAGAGAATTAGGTTGGACGGTTTGGTGGGATGGTAGAGTGGAAGCATATGAATGTTTTGGCAGTGGTGGCACGGTCTCAGGTGGTCGGACTTGGCCGGAATGTCAAGTTCATCGGTAGGGTGCTGGAAAACGAGGCAGTCACGAAAATGATTAATTTCCCGCTAATCCGTGCATTTTCAAACGAAGTGATACAAAGGATATTCTCTGAGAGGTCGAGATCTAGCTAGTGGCTAAATTTGGTGGCATTTGGAGCAGCAAGGTGGTCGCAGCGCCTAGATGACCATAAAATGTCTGTTTCTGTTCGTCTCTGGACTACGGGGCCCACGTGGCGAACTGGAGGGGGGACCACAAGGCATAGAAAGAGGAGAAGATGCTAGAGACAATGGCACTAGTCTTGTGCGATTCTGAGTTACGGTTTGGCCATGGCCAGCGTTTAAAGTTGAGGGTGATGTTTTGAGAAGAAGGTGAATAGTGATTTTATTTGTTAAATGATTATCTTTGTTCGTATGCTAATATCTTTTTGCTATGAACCTCTAATCGCGCGAAACAGGATCCCTTGTGATCGTGGAGCCGAGAGATTTGCAACAAAACTAATTTGATCCAATTTGAGGAAAGTTAGAATTTAAGACAGATTTAAACCCAAACCGTATCAAAATCTTCAATTAAAGACTGACGGACTGGAAACTAATGGCGAGAATTCTAAACTAAATTATTATTTTGTTAAGTCGTCGTGTTATAGAATAATGTGAGAAATTTAAACTCATTGGAAATGTAGTTGCATGCATATATATTTTTGTTAGTTCAATACTTGAACTATTCACAAACCATTTGCATTAGAAGCATTATATGAATATGCGACACTCGCATTTCATACTCTGTGGATGGACACTTGTGGCACCTTAAATGGTATTGAATAGTTGAATCTTTATTTATTTATGACTACGGTGTGTGCGTTGTTTAAGAGTGATGATTCATTAAATAATTGTTGTTGGTTTAAAATGCAACACGAGCATTGGGATGATGTTTAATTTACACTAATCCCAAATGTTTAGATTGGATGTTAATCGATTGATTGACAGACCGTTATAAGCATTATTTAATCATTTATTGCTTATATGGTTGTAGATGCACTCTGAATAATTGAATGTTTAATAGGTGTTTACCACTACTTTTGAATACATGCGATGTAAGGAATCCTTATAAATAAAATTATATGGAAATTGATTGAGTCACATTCCAGTTCGGAAATAACGAATATTTTAATATAATATTCAGTGAAGAATTAAAGTATGATTTTGAAGTTCGATTTTGGATGGACATAAAAATATTAAAGATTGGTTTTAATGTTCGATTTTGGATGGACACAAAAAGGCCTTTTTTAAAATGATAAAAAATAGAGAAAAATTATGATAAATCAAAATAAATGATTTGGAAAGATTTTTGATTGAAATATTCGAAGTTTGTAAAGATAAAAGATATTTTTATCTCATAAGTTGTTTATCAACTTGAGTAGAGAACTAAAAAGAATTGAAATGGTTTTAATATAACCAGAATTTTTCCAATGTATGAACTGAAAAGGATTTGAATGAAAATATTCTCGGAATATTAAAATATTGGATTCCGTGGTTATACGGATATCATTGAGGAATTTGGAAGATATAGATATCGTTATTCCCTGTACGATAAATGTTGATTTCATAATTTGATGTTGAATATAAGCCGATATGATTTCTATTCAGAGCCTTGTATTTAATATCAAATTGGATTTTGGGGTTTGTTGTGAATGGTGTCTTCAATAACACTATTCTTGAAACCCACGTGAGGAAAGAATGAATCTTTTAATTAAGATTAATGAAGTTTTCCAATTATATTTATTAATTGGAATTAAATGAAAGTTGATTTTGGGTTCGTTGTGAATGATGTTTTAAATGAGATTAGTTCTTAAACCTAATTAACAGTGAAGATATGATTTTGAATTTATAAATCTTTAATTAAGATTAAAGGAATTTTCCAAAGTAAAGTTTTCCAATTTATTATATTAAAATGGAATTGAGTGGAATTAGATTTAATAATCGAGATGAACTTCTGAAAAGGAAGTCCGTTACTATTTATGGAATTATAAGGCCTTGCCACTATTCCACTTATAGTATTAGTTTGATACAGAAATTTATAATGATTATATATTGTTATGATTTCCGTGAAGATTATATTTTGATGGAAGATGATTTTGGGTTTATCGTGAACTGTGTTTTAAATAACATTTGTTCTTTAACCCAAGTAAAGGCAGGATAAATTTCCTAAAGTTAAATCATCATTACGTAATGATTTTTGAGATTAAAACTAAGTGGAGTTTTAATGAATCTTTAATTAGATTGAAATGAGAATAGGTTAATTAAATTTACAAAATTCAAGAAATGTTCGAGAATGTAGTACAACCAATTTTATTTCATGCGATAGTTAAATATTTAATTAGAATTGAATGTTAAATGGTAATTAAATTTACCGATAACACAATGGATGTTAGATATGGAGTACTACCATTTTTTCTCCATGGGATGAATAAGTTGGGATTGGGATAATAAAATAAATGATTACTTCGATAAGGCTCGATAATCCCGACTAGTTGATAAACCTTAATTTGGTTAAAATTGTGAAAAGAATATTTGAATAGAAGAATATTGTGGATTGCAATGAGGCGTATGATGTGTTTATATTTCACATGATTATAAGATATGCGAGTTATTCGAAAAGACCGGCTTTAACCCATTTTGAATAACTAATATGACGACTAAAAGTTGAAGAAGATGGCGGTTGAAGACCGGAGATCTTCACATCGTTTGGATTATTATTGATGTCTTGATTGGGTTGTACACCCAAGAGGAGGTAATAAGTGGTGATCATCCAGATGCACTTGGATATCGACCGAATATGCGAGGGCCTCTCCTATATTGGATATATGGGACGAGGAATAAGGTGCACTCGGTTTTATTCAGACTCGGAATGGACTTTCAAATGGATTTTATGTCTGATGTTGTATTCCGTGTTGTATTCGTTGATCACTGTTTAATATATATCTTTTTGGTTGCAGATAATTTATTCTCTTGCTTAACACCCTTATCTGAGATGTACGAGCTTAGAAGTTATATATTGGTGGAAATCAATGGTATGATATGGATTGACAATGTTGTATGCTGAGTTGCATGGATCAAAGCTTTTGTTGAAAAGTAAGACTTTATGGTTGATGATCAAAGCACGGCTTTAAGTAGCACAACTTTGTGTATAGCGTTAATTCACGAACCTCACACCTCGATGTGAACCAGAAACGGGAGAGGACCGCAGGGAGGACATGCGTTTCTTTCTAGCTAGGAGTGATGTCATGGTATGAAGCCCAGACATTTTACTTATGTGGATGATAGATAGCGAGGTATCTCGGATATGGCCGACTAAAAGACCTTTGATGGTCGACATACTGACCAGATTTTATGCCCCATAGGGCAGGGAAACGCATTGTTTAGGAATTGCCAATCCACAAACGTTAGGTGTGAACCGGCCCTATAGAGCTCCTGGTGCACTTGCGGGTGAGTCCTGAGGCACGGGCTAAGTGTCTCGAATAAGATAAGGAAGATCCCTTGCCTTGGTTCATAGATGGAATCCAATTTCCAATACACGACTTTCAGTTTTAGTTGTAAACCTATATGGCAACATAGTAGGATGGGTACTATGCCGTCTATGATTGATGCATTTATATTTGAAGTTGATTTCTTCACTACTCACTAAAATAATAAAAGATAAATTTTGCGTACCAAGTATATTTGGCCATTATAAGGTAAAACTTTATCCTCTGTTTTGTGTTTGCATTATGTGACGAGACCTGAGTCCTATAATGGATTCATATTTTTGAAAAGCATTGCTTTATTTATTTTTAAATTGGTATTCATGTGGAGGAAACCCGTTCCGTGTTATATGGCATGGTCCCTTGATTTACCTAACATTAAAATAAAGTTAATAACTAATTTAGTAATCACGCTAGTCCTATGACTGACTCGGAATTTATTGTTTCCACCTAAACCCTGGGTGCCCATATTTTCCATACGGGCAGCTAGTAGTTTTGGTTTTCGCGTATATTACTTTTCACAGGATCAGGGATTACAGCTGAAGCTATATTCAGAATGCTTTGTGTCCATGTATTTCTTTCAGTTGTGGTAGTTGATGTTTTCTGCTACACATTATGTTTATGTATTAAAATGTAATTTAAATCTCTGATATTTTCCCGTTGTATATTATTTATTTGTACTCCGATATCTTGTACTCTGATGTAAATTGTTGTAATAGCAATGAAATGTTCTCATGTTTGTATTCTGATGCGTCGTGTTCTCAAACAATCCATCTTCTTGCTTGGTTTAGGCCAGCCGGTAACTTCGGGATGTCATAGTTGGTATCAGAGCTTTGGTTTACAAAGCTCAGAGAACAAGACACATCAGAACCATGTGAAAGAATTCATCAGAGATAGGATTAGTAATATCCTATTAGAATAACTTGTTAAAGATAGGGTCAGTAATACCCTAGAATGAGTTTGAAGAGTGTTATTTATTAAAAACGAATTTAGTTTGGAAAATCATATCTTATTATACGTATTTGAGTATTTTATTTTGAATTTGGACTATCGGATATAAGAATATTTTGCATATATGTCTAATCAACATGTATTCAAAGTCTCAAATATACTTGGTAGATATATAATCACACTCTAGTCGTCCGGGGATGATTCTATTGATGACTACGTTGCATCAGTAGTTTATTTTCGAGTTTCGAAAGTGGGATATCTATATATTTCCAATTTACTATGTAAGAACCAAAACTTGGTTAAAATTTAATGTTTGTGATTTGGAATTAAAAATGTGATTTTAATTATATATAAAAGATATATGTTTGAAAAGTTAATCAACTAATTGATTGTTGGTTGTGTTGTTTGATAATTAGTTTAACTAATAAAAATATTAGAATGATAAAATCAATACGAGAATGAAAGATAAATCAAGCCAAATCAAATTTTATATTGAACTAAATTGAAAATTAGTTTGAATTGGATTTATGTACATGGATATATACATATATTTGTTAAGTAGGTTATTAATTTGATGTTGAGTAGAGAAATAAATTGCGTGCCCAACAAACAGGTGCACCTAAATGAGTTGGTTACGCAATCATATATATATATATATATATATATATATATATATATATAACCACTGTGAGTGATTTTGATGCGTTGTGATGGTTGTTCTGTGTGAAATTAAAACATACGCCATAGGATAGTAATAAATAAATTATGGATCACACCGCATAACTTACTACTGAAGATAGCATATCATATCATATTCCATATAAGAATTTGGCGCTTATATTACGAGGTTTGGATTACCATACGAGCGAGATGCTTGTATGGCGAGGACAGAATTGCAGGTTGAACGGAGGACTGATTATGGACTTACTAACTTATAACAGTAAATCACAGGATTTAATAACAAACACTACACAGGTTTCGAGATGAAAAAAATACACACACATCACTTTAATTACCGTGCGTGGGTATGAAGGGGGAGCAGGGCTTATAAATCATAATGGTTGTGCATGATTGTTTTGTATGCAATATATTGATTTATTGAGTGCCTAATACGGCCCAATAAATTTTTCTAGACCATCCCGTACAAAGGAGGTTAGGGCGATTTTTTTCAGAAATTTAGGTTGTTAGCCAGATTTCAGGAAAATTTGAAAGTTCTTAGAAATTGAAAAGTTGAAGAACATCGAAGAACTTAAGCCAGAATGAAAGTTGAGTTGGTTAGTCAAACAACTTTCAGCTTCGTTCCTTTTTCGGGAACAAAAAAATTTTAAGTAGGAGAGATTGTAACAAACCGGAATTTTTGAACCAATTTAAAATTTATTTTTAATTGATTTAAAATGATTTATTTTGAGAATTAACGATTCAAAATTTACTTAAATCGAAGTTTGAGCATATAAAATTAAAATTTAATTAAAACGAACTTGAAATGGTGTGGTAGTTTGAAATTTTGGTTTTGAAGTTTAAATGAATATATAGAATTCAAAATAGATCAGATTTTAGTAAAATAAGAAATGTTAGAATCGATTTAATTATATCTTTCTAACGAGAGTAAGAAACTGAGACTTCAGTTTATAAATTGTAAGTTATGTCTACATTAAAATTTAAAATATTCGCTATGGAATTTATATATATTTTAATATTATATATAGCCCTTAAAAATAGCCATTTTGCAAATAATCTCTGTTTTCAACTAAACCACTTTTGTTGGATCCGAAATATTAATTTATTGCTAGATTCCAAATTTCATAATTTTTGGAGCTAGTATGTGGCCCTGCGCAATAAAATATGAATCGATCAGTCATTTGAGTCCGAAATAGAGCATTTTGAGCAAACAGACTCGGAATTCGACGAAACAAGTTTCATTAGGACTGTATCGTCAAGACATAGTTATGTGTTGATTTTCGTCACCAATGGATTTTGTGTGTGCTTAGAGCATCGCTAAACGTCAAACGACGAGAGCGTTAACTAAGAAAATAATAAAATAAAAACCCTCCACTATATAAGATCTTTTCCTCCACAAAACTCTATTTCCTGTTCTCCTCTCTCCACCGAAAATGGCACCACCTTCTTTCTCCTAAATTTTGCAAAAACGCCCCTCAAACTTAAATAATTTATATCTCCCAAACCGTAAGGAGTTAGACCATGAAATTTTGTGAGTTTTAAGAGACTGAAGACAGCTACAAACGCCTAAAATTTGGTGGTGATTGGTCTAGTGGTTTGGTCGAAATCGTGCTCAAAGTGCAATAGGTCAGTTTCAGTATTTTGCTTGCTGCGGGCCCCACGTAGAGAAATAGGTTGAGCGGTTCGGAGGTATGGTAGAGTGGAAGCATATGACAGTTTTGGCAGTGGTGGCATAGTCTCAAGTGGCCGGAATTGGTTAGAATGTCAAGTTCATCAGAGGGGTGCTAGAAAATGAGGCAATCACAAATATGATCAATTTCCCGCCAATCCGTGCATTTTCAGGCGAAGTGATACAAAGGAAAGTTCTTCGAGGGGTCGAGATCTAGGTACTCGTAAATTTTGGTGGCATTTGGAGAAGTGAGGTGACCACAACGCCTAGATGACCAGAAAACGTCCATTTCCGTTCATTTCTAGACTACGGGGCCCACGTGAGCGAACTGAAGGTGGGACCACCAGATGTGGAAAGAGGAGAAGATGTCGGAGACAATGGCACTGGTCTCGTGTGATTCCATGTTACGGTTTGGCCGTGGCGAGCGTTTAAAGTTGAGGGTGTCGTTTTGGGTAGAAGGTGAATAGTGATTTTATTGCTTAAATTATTGTCTTTGTTCGTATGCTAATATCTATTTGCTATGAACTCAAAATCGTGTGAAACAAGATCTCTTGCGATTGTTAAGCCAAGAGCTTCGCAACAAAATTAATTTGATCACGTTTGGAGCAAGTTAGAATTTGAGGCAGATTTAAACCCAAACAGTATTAAAATCATCATTTAAAGACTGACGAAGTGGAAACCAATGGTGAGAACATTAAGCTAAATTGTTATTTTGTTAAGTCGTTATGTTATAGAGTAATGTGAGAAATTTAAACTCATTGGAATTGTAGTTGCATGCATATATATTTTTGTTAGTTCAGAACTTGAACTATTCACAAATCATTTGCATTAGAAGCGTTGTATGAATATGTGACACTTGCATTTCACACTCCGTGGATGGACACTTGTGGCACCTTAAATGGCATTGGATAGTTGAGTATTTATTTACGACTACGGTGTGTGTGTAGTATGAGAGTGATGATTCATTAAATTGTTGTTGGTTGAAAACCCCACATGGGTATTGGGAAGATATTTGATTTACACTAACCCCAAATTTAGATTGGATGTTAATCGATTGATTGTCAAACCGTTATAAGCGTTATTTAATCATTTATTGCTTATATGGTTGTAGATGCACTCTGGATGTGAATTGAATGTTTAATAGTTGTTTATCACTATTTTTGAATACATGCGATGTAGGGAATCCATGTAAATAAAATTGTATGGAAATTGATTGAGTTGCATTCCAATTTGGAAATAACGAATAATTTAATATAATATTCAGTGAAGAATTAAAGTATGGTTTTGATGTCCGATTTTGGATGGAGACAAAAATATTGAAGTTTGGTTTTAATGTCTGATTTTGGATGGACAGAAAAAGGAGCTCTTTTAAAAAAAAGATTAAAAATAGAGAAAAATTATGTTAAATCATAATAAATGATTTGGAAAGATTTTTGGATAAAATATTCAAGTTTATAAAGATAAAAGATATTTTTATCTGAATAAGTTGTTTATCAACTTGGGTAGAGAACTAAAAAGAATTGAAATGGTTTTAATATAACTAGAATTTCCCAACGTATGAACTGAAAAGGATTTGAATGAAAATAATCTCGAAATATTTCGATATTGGATTCCATGATTATACGGATATCGTTGAGGAAACTGAAAGATATAGATATCGTTATTCCCAATACGATATCTGTTGGTATCAGAATTTGATGTTGAATATAAGCCGATATGATTTCTATTCAGAGCCTTGTATTTCATATCAAATTGGATTTTGGGTTTTGTTGTGAATGGTGTCTTCAGTAACACTATTCTTAAAACCTGCTTGAGGAATGAATGAATCTTTTAATTAAGATTAATGAAGTTTTCCAATTATATTTATTAACTGGAACTAAATGAAAATTGATTTTGGGTTCATTGTGAACGATGTTTTAAATGAGATTAGTTCTTAAACCCAATTAACAATGAAGATATGATTTGGAATTTATAAATCTTTTAATTAAGATTAATGGAATTTTCCAAAGTAAAGTTTTCCAATTTAATATACTAAATTGGAATTGAATGGAATTCGATTTAATAATCGAAATGAACTTCTATAAAGGAAGACCGTTACTATTTATGAAATCTAAAAGGCCTTGCTGCTATTCCGCTTATAGTTTTAGTTTGATGCAGAAATTTATATTGATTATTTACTTTTATGATTTTCGTGAAGATTCCATTTTGATAGAAGATGATTTTGGGTATAATGTGAACTGTGTTTTAAATAACATTTGTTCTTTAACCCAAGTAAAGGCAGGATTAATTTTCTAAAGTTAAATAATCATTAAATAATGATTTTTGAGATTAAAACTAAGTGGAGTTTTAATGAATCTTTAATTAGATTGAAATGAGAATAGGGTAATTAAATTTACCGAATTCAAAAAGGTTAGAGAATGGAGTACCACCAGTTTTACTCCTTGCGATAGTTAAATATTTAATTAGAATTGAACATTAAATGGTAACTAAATTTACCGACAACACAATGGGTGTTAGATATGGATTACTACCAGTTATCCTCCATGGGATGAATAAGTTGGGATTGGGACATTAAAATAAACGATTACTTCGATAAGGCTCGATAATCCCGACTAGTTGAAAACCCTTCTTGGTTTAAATTGTGAAAAGAATATTCGAATAAAAGAATATTATGGAATGGAATGAGGCGTATGATGTGTTTATATTTCACATGATTAAAAGATATGCGAGTTATTCGGAAAGACCGGGTTTAATCCATTTTGAATAGCTGATATGACGACTTAAAGTCGAAGAAGACGGTGGTTGAAGGCCGGAGATCTTCACATCAAGTAAATGATTACTGATGTCTTGATTGGGATGTACACCCTAGACAAGGTAATAAGTGGTGATCTTCCAGACGTACTTGGAGATTGACTAGATATATGAGGGCCTCTCTCCTATATTAGATATATGGGATGATGAATATGGTGCCTCCGGTTTTATTCAGACCCAGTATGGACTTGCAAATGAATTGCATGTCTGACGTTGTATTCCGTGCTGCATTCGTTGATCTTTGATAAATATATATCTTTTTGGTGGCGGAGAATTTATTCTCTTGCTTAACACCCTTCTCTGAGATGTACGAGCTTAGAGGTTATATATTGGTGGAAATTAACGGTATGGTATGGATTGACAATGTGGTATGCTGAGTTGCATGGATCAAAGGTTTCGTTGAAAAGCAGGGCTTCGTGGTTGATGATCAAAGCACAACTTTAAGAGCACAACTTTGTGTATAGCATTAATTCGCGAACCTCACACCATGGTGTGAATTAGAAGCGGGAGACGACCGCAGGGAGAACATGCTTTTCTTTCTAACTAGGAGTGATGTCATGATATGGAGCCCAGACATTTTACTTATATGGATGATGGATAGCAAGTTACCTCAGATATGGCCGACTAAAAGCCCTTTGATGGTCGACACACTGACTAGATTTTATGCCCCATAGGGCAGGGAAACACATTTTTTAGGAAGCGACAATCCAAAAACATTAGGTGTGGACCAGCCATGCAGAGCTCTAGATGCACTTGCGGTGAGCCCAGAGGCACGGGATGGAGTATCTCGAATCAGATAAGGAAGATCCCTTACCTTGGTTCATAGATGGAATCCAAATTTCAATACACGACTTTAGGTTTTAATTGTAAACCTATATGGCGACATAGTAGGATGGGGTACTATGCCGTCTATGATTGATATACTTATATTTGAAGTTAATTTCTTCACATTCACTAATAATAATAAAAGATAAATCTCGTGTGCCAAGCATATTTGGATATTATAAGGTAAAACTCTATCCTCTGGTTTGTGTTTGCATTCTGTGATGGGACCTGAGTCTTATAGTGGCTTCATTTTTAAAAAGCATTGCATTACTTATTTTTAAATTGGTATTCATGTGGAGGAAACCTATTCCATGTTATACAAGGTGGTCCCTTGATTTTCCTAACAATAAAATAAACTTAACAACTGTACTAGTTCTCAAACCAGTCACATGACTGACTCGGAGTTTATTGTTTCTACCTACACTTTAGGTGCCCATATTTTCCACACTGACAGCAAGTAGTTTTGGTTTTCGCAGATATTTCTTTTCACAGTATCCTGGATTACAACTGGAGCTATATTCAGAATGCTTTGTATTCGTGTATTTCTTTCAGTTGTGGTAGTTGATGTTTTCCACTATATATTATATTTATGTATTCAAATGTAATTTAAATCTCTGATATTTTCCCGCTGCATATTATTTATTTGTACTCTGATATCTTGTACTCTGATATCTTGTACTCTGATGTAAATTGTTGTAATAACAATGAAATGTTCTCATGTATGTGTTCTAATGCATCGTGTTCTCAAACAATCCGTCTTCTCGTTCGGTTTAGGTCGGCCGGGAAGTTCGTGATGTCACACCAAATTTTGACTAGCATTTTCCCTAAGGTTGTCATATGGGAAATCTCTTAGAAATGGATCATTTAAGATGCAATCATCGTTTATGCCAAACCCCGGTTCGACCTCTCTTTGGCTCAGCCTTTCCAACAAAGCCATGAAAAGAAGGAGGCTCCCCTAGGTCGACCTCTTTCCTGGTACGTCCTCTTCCTAGTTCGACATCCCTCAACCAGCAATGTAGAGAGCACCAACCAACATCCTTTTGAATCGGCCTCTACAACCAGGACATGTATGAAAACTGTGGGAGAGCCTTATCTGATTCGACATCATTCCTATTCGGCATGGTCTATGCCGAACCGGGCAGAGCAACATGGATGGAAAGGCCACTTTCCCCACTTCTTTCTACCAAATTCACGACTACTTCAAAGACTACTATTTTCTTATGCATATGCTATCCGAACTGGATTCGAACTTCACCTATAAATAGCCCCCTAAGGAAGAAAAAAGAACTTCTTGCTTCTATTACATATTTTACTTACTACTAAAGCTCTATTCTTGATATTTCATCATCTCAAAATTTTGAAATCTCAATTTCTTATATTAATTTAAGAGAAGTGATAAAGTGGACGTAGGCAATGCATAGGCAAACCACAATAATTTTTTTATGTGATTTCTCCTCATTTTTATTTATATTTTTCATTAATTTTATTCTCTACATAATAATTCTTAGGTGATTTAGCCATTGTTGGATCAAACATTTTGGTGCTTTTAATGAGAAACTTTGAATTCTCAGCATTCAGAATTTTGTAATGTACCTTTTGGGTCGTTAAGTCCAAAGAGAAAATCCTTTATCCTTTCACTTTCCATGAAAATTGTGTCCATGAGGAACCCTACCTCCTTCAGGTCTTCTGGGAACTATTCACAGGAAGAAGCTGCTCAACTGGCTGCTGGTCTAAAGCCTGGTTTGAGTATGTTGAACCAAACATATAATATACCTCCAACGATTACTACTTATGTTACCTAGGCTCTAGTATCTTCCTTTCTGAAACAAAATAACCTCATGGAGCTTATGGCAAAGTTAAATGAGATCGCTACTGTGCTGAATGAGCAGATCCATGGAAATCACTACACCATATATGACCTACCACAATGAAAATCCAAGGTGTTGCTAGCTATAATGTAACAATAGCTATGCTGATTTTTGTCTATTGCAACACACGCTTCAAGATGTTAGTATAGATTTAAAATTGTGTTGCAGTAGCTATAGATATATCCAAATTAAAAAATTAATAAAATTAGCAATCCGCGTGAATACGATCCAACGGTCTACGTTGCCCATCCGCATCAATCTGAATTTCCTTCACCATTTAAGCTCCTTGGCACCAAATTTTCATTTTTCCGATGGAAGATAATTCACACTATTTTCCTTTGTTTCTTTTTCACTTGAGAAAAAAATATAGTCGGCTTCCTTTTTAATGGACGATTAAATACTAGGGCTTTGCCCCTTTTAACAAATCACACATCAGCTTCTTTATATCCATGAACAAAACTTCTTCTCTCAACTACAACTTGGGGGAATAAAAACCTAATTTCTTTATAAAATACATTATGTCGTACCACTTTTCGAATTCACTACTAGATATCATAGTAGGAGAAGAATTATTTGTTCCTTTCCTCTGAGTACTTCTCAGTGTTCCTGCTCCAACCAACTACTGATGTTGGAGTTTCCTGCTAAAATGAAAAGTGGTATCCTATTACTAGGTAATTACTAAATACAACGATGCCCTCTTTTTGGTTGATCCTTTGTTTTTTTGTCGGCAAAATCAAGTAAATGGAGTTTGCTTAATACCATGATCTATTAAATTTGTAATGACTTCTACAGTTTATAATTTTATTTACTCTATATGTTATATGTTTGTTGACACTGTTATTCATCCGTTTACTGACATCTGAATGGTTTACAGATGGTGTTGACTGTTGATTAATAACCCATGATCCTATGAGATTTCTTCAAATCAAGAATTTAGTAGTAAACCGTGCTTAATTTTTTTGAAACATTTACACCTGATTGCATACTGATGTATTCAAATCTGTCTTGCAAACTAATTGCAGGTAATGATCTTCTTTGTGGCAATTTAATTTTATTTCGATTTGAATTTTGTTACTAATTGCATGTAATGATCTAGTTTGTATGATATTCATTTATGCCAAGCTGTTTAGAAATATGCTTGCTTACATTAAAGCACTTCAATTATTGCAAGTAAATCACCTTCTTCTTCTGCCTTATATATTGATAACTTAAATAACCAAAGTGCAGTAGATAAGTTTGTTCTTGCTAAGGCTTCTGCTTTGCCAAACATTACAGGAAGCCATCTTATTGCACCTCGCAATCGCACTTGTTTCATGCACCTATTAACTTCTGTAAGTTCTATAATAAATTAATGTGATATCTTATTTCAGAATAGCATTCAAAAGTTGTTTTTGTTACTACAGATACAAATATCTACTGAATAACAATAATATATCATCCTTATTGTAATGTTTAATTCTATAATTTATAGTCAAAGACCTTACGAGATATCAATTAAGTTTGTTAGTGTTATACCCTTTTTTAAGGCAACCTTCATAACGAACGAACAAGATACTTTACTTGGTGATGTGGAGTTGTACTGTTACTCTGAACTAGAGACTGCAAGTAGCATTTAGTGGATCAGCAGCATAAATCTCTGTTTTGGTAGCTAACCCCAATTTGTGTGAGCTTATCACAGGGAATCAGAGGGTAATTTCTGAACTTGGTGAAGCAACTTCAATGTTAACCTATACAAATTTGTATCAGCATTTGTTGGTTGCAGCTGATAAATATGGTTTCGATCGTCTGAAATTATTATGTGAAGCAAAATTGTGTAAGCAAGTCACTTCTGAAACTGTTGTATCCACTGTAGTTTTGGCAGATCAATACTAATGTCTAAGTTTAAAACCAATGTGCTTAAAATTCATTGCTTCTCGTGAAAATTTAGGCGATGCGCTGCAGAGTGAAGGTTTTGGGCACATAGAGCAAGCATGTCCCTCTTTGTTGTCTGACCTGCTAGCAACTATTACTGTTATCATTAATGAGGACGATTCCAATCCACCAAATAGATAGAGAACCTATAACAATAACATTAGCCCGCTATAAACTAGAAAAGGCTAACCTCTCTATTGAAGATTATAAAGCGTTATATGTCATTTTCCTCCTTTTCTCATAAAGTCTAAATATGAATTATTGGACCGAGCCAGTGAATTATAAAAGAAGGTGGAAGACCTTAAATCTACCAAAGGGACAAATCATTGTAAGGTAGCTTTATCGTATCGGTATACATATGTATTGCATGTCGACAAGAGGACAAGCCTCGTACTGTAAAAGGTATAACTTCTGTCTTTAATGCAATGGTATATATATGTACTTACTTTTTTTAACTATCAAAACAGAAATTTGCACTATTGCTGATGAAGATACGAAGAAGGAAATTGGCACAGCAAAAAAATTCATTGTAAAGCAGCTTGAGGTTGAAATGCTACAGCCAATGGGTACTATTCATGCAGAAGAAATTTTGGTTAGCCAACATTCATCTCACTGTTTTTTCCCCTCTCGCTGAAGTTGTATATTTCGATTATCTTGATAAGCTGGACACCATTTAAGCTGTTTTGATTTCTCGCGTTGTCTAAATTGCAAATTTATAGAGATGATTTTGTTCCTTTCTAGGCATGAATAATCAAGAAGTCAAATCTTCTCAAGAAACATGTTCCTCTTTGGTATGTATATATCCAAATGACCATCAATACTTTCTAGTTGGTTTTAACTACAGATATATGTTCCTTTAATGTGCATTCTCATGATTATACTACCCACACATGTTTGTGTAATGATAATGTGGCAATTCGGGTGTTTTATTGTTCTATTTGTTATCAAATCATGTCCAGTAAATCATTTTATACTATTTTCAGGATGAGAAATCTAAGAGTGAACACTGTATATGCTCATCTGTTTCATCTACCAAATATCGAAGTTTCAAATGTCGGGTTCCTATTTGTCTAGGGATATAACACATTAGAACAATCACAATGAAATAATACAACTTCTCATTAATATAACATGAGATTACATTAGAGTTTACAATGGATATAACATCAAGGTACAATACTATTTATAATAACATAGTAACAGCGGAAACAAACTAATCAAGGTGAATCCAAAATCAAACTTCATCTTCACCTAGATAGCTCCAAATCACCGATGCCCACAAAAACCATGCGCTCCACATAAATAGCTAAAGACGCTCCACAGCAACAACAACTCCACCGAAGTAAAGACACACTAGAAAAGGCTACAAGACATAGGCTCCAAAACATAATTACTAAACCTGACTCTAGGTTGCCCGTGTGGAAAATTATGGGAACCCAGAGTTTTGTGGGAGAACAAATAAACTATAGGTCAGTCATGGGACTGGTGTGAGAACTCAATATATTTGTAATGTGCAATAAAGTTCACAATTATTTTTAGCAAACGAGACTAACATAAGGTCTCGCGGAACACACAATGCAAATGCACACATGGGCGAGGTTTCTCCTTTTGTTAGCCCAACATGCTTGATATGCGAAAACCACTTTTGATATTATTATTAGTTCATAGTGTGAAAATAAATTTCGCAAATAAATGTATCAATCTTAGCCAACATAATGCCCCCATCCTACTATGTTAACATATTCCTGCTGCAGCAGGCTATACAACTAAAATCGTAAAAGCTCGTAGTGGAGAATGAATTTACAACAAATGACAAGACCAAGGAACTTCCTTACCAAACCGATGGGTAAGCCTCTACAGGGACGCCCCGAGAACCAAACGGGCTCTCTACCAACACAAGGCAGGGTTACTTCTATAACTAGGTAACTTAGAGCATGCCAGAGTATATCATTTCCTGGTTATTACCAAGCTTTCACTGAGGCTTCACAACATCAACATCCACATAAGTAGAAGTCAACACATAAGTAATACCTAGGATCCATACCATGTTACACTTTTTACCTAGAAGAAAATGACAACCCTTAACCTCGCTACATCTTTCATGTTTCAGCCATTTCCGGGGTGTGAGGCTTGCCAAATTCTCGTTGTACACAAAACTATGCTTTAATAAGCCACACTTTGATCATCACTAGCTCATAACTTAAGTATACCACATTGTCAATTCATAGCGCATAATTAATGTCTATCAATATACAACCTCTAAGCTCGTACGTCTCAGAGAAGGGTGTTAAGCTAAGAGAATAAATTCTCCACCACCAAATAGATATATATTAAACAGAAATCAGTTATTATGCTGTTAATTACATTGTCAGACACACAATCTATACAAGTCCGTTCAGGGTCTGAATGAAACCGAATTCAAAATTCCTTCAAATAAGTTTGGACTACTTGCCAGTTAACTATAATATATATAATCTTCTACTGGAAATGTAAGCTAACCATTTGAGACAATCAGCAAATAGTCCATTCGGTGCGAAGGGTTCCGGTATTCAACACCATTTCCATATGTTTATTTGCTTTAAATGTTTTTTATTATTCGGAATGGTTTTCATATCCAATATCTGATCCCAATCTTTCCGAATAACAAGCGCTTTTTAAAACTAGGTGGATATAGAGGACCAAATCAAGTCTTAACCCATACTCCATGTTTGGAAACCTAAATTATCATTTAAAACATTTTATTACATATTAAAAATCATTTACTAAGGTTTCGGAAAAAGATTTATAAAGTTAAATACCTTTAAACTCAACAGTGAATAAACAGTGTTACAAATGCGTTACAAAAATTGTTCCAAAATACCAATATTGGCTAGTTTAGGAAAAATGACCTTTATTGTAAGGACTTGGATTTTTCAACTATTAGAATTCGAATATTTAAACTTTTTTTAAATATTATATTAGAATATTAATATATTTTAATATTGAAATCATTAATTAAACGAGATTGAACGTTCATATTTATATTTATACTTATATTTACATTAAAACAAACCCCAAACGTCCAGTAGTTCGTAATATTGAGTTCTGAACTTCATTTGATTATACCGAATCTGTTTTAAGTTGGATTTCTATGAGACAAGAAGCTCTTAAATCTATTTGGTAATAGTTTCTTTATCAAAGAGGAAAATCGAAATTTCATCTTATACATTGTAAGTTATGTCCAATTTTTTTTTGAAATAGTCACTATGGAAATCATTAATAAACGATAATATTTATTTAATAAATATAAAAGGGATTTCTATATAATTTGAATATTGTTTAACTCGTAAATGTTAATGTTGAATTGTAAAAACATATTGGTTTGAATTTGAAGTGATATATCGTTTTATTTGGATATATATGACAATAATAATTTATTATTATTGAATTTAATTGTTTTGAATTAAATTATCATTTATTGATATTTTATAAGCGTTAGAAATAGTTCTTTTTCAAATAATCTTTGTTTTCGAGAAAACAAATTTTATTGGAAAACGTATGTCTAATTATTGTTAAATTTCCAGTTTGGAGTCAATTAGAGTTATTTTATGAGCAGACTATATTTCAATGTGAAGCGATAAATATATTGAAATTTAAAATAACGTTATTGAGCAAATGGAGTCGGTTTTTGACCAAACAAATTTCATTGGGTTCGGAACATCAAGACGTAGTGGTGCATTCATTTTCATTTCGATTGGAGAACGTATGTGGCGACACGAATATTTGGCATTCAATGTAAATAAAGTTGGGTAATTTAGCCGCACGAAAAACAAAACTAGATCAAATTCAAACTTGATAAAAATAAAAAATAAATTGAGTAAATATTTTCCTTTCTGCAGAAGAAAGCTTTGGAGCAAGCCTAGTAACCAACGTAAATATCACTGTCAGGTAGTATAAAGTCATAACACTATTCCTTACATGAAATACAGTAGGGTAAAAGATGTCATAGTACATACTTTAGATTTAAGGGATAAAATAGCCTACTGTAAAAGGATATACATGCAACCCTGCATGCTAAAGCACTGCACATGCCTGGACTGAGATTCTTAGTATGTATACAGGCCAAATGCATATAATATATTTAAGCCTACCTTATGTAGTTTCTTAGCTACTTAAATCGCACATGCCAGGTTGTCTACACACAGCCTTACATACTTCATGCTTAAGTGATGTCTACACCCTAACTATGTATAACCATCTACCTCATGATTTCTGTAAAGTATACATCAAAATGCTGCTAACCTATAAAACACCACCACTATCCTATCGCTAAAATACCTTGACGGACAAACCTTTACATTCCTTGCGCATCAAGGAGTCTCGATTATAAATACTCAAACTTTTTAAGCTTTCCAGAAATTTACAGTAAGAAAAAATGTACCAAACGAAACAGCAGTTTTGGGAAAACGTAAGGACGGGGAAGGTGCATGGAAAGTAGCATGCCATTGATGTGGGGTGGGAATGTTTGAGCAGGCGCGTGAAGGCTTGGGGTGTAGCAGTGATACATGGTGGTGCTCGAACCTATTGAAATTAAACTTGGTTTTTAAGGAAACATTGATTATGTGACAAATTTTATTCTTGTATTTAGGGAAGCACAAAATAAATGGTAATAAATATTAGAGTTATCAAAATAAGATTAGAGAAGAATCTAGACTAAACAAATATGTAAAATGAAGAAAAGTCTAGAGAAAAAAAGTCTAGAGATTCTCTCTTATATAAATTAGAATGTAATCACTCATTTGTATCAGTCAAGCAAGTATGAAGCAAATTATGTAATCATATTATATCAAGCAAAAAAAGTTTTTCTTCTCCTCAAAAAGAAATTATTCCTCTTTCTTACAATTCATCTTTCTCCTCTAAAATTCTAACAAAGTGGTATCAGAGCTACACGAATTTTCCAACAAAGTGGTATCAAAGCCTGGTTGAAATTATGACATTTCTATTTCTTTCGACGTTTGTTCTCACAAAAGAGAATTTTGAAGAATGAAGCAGTAAGAAAAAAGAGGAGATAATCTCCAAAGGTCCTTGGGAAATTGTTGAAAATGGCTATGAATGGCGTAAAGACGTCGAAAGCATGTCGCGTATAGACAAGAAAGCCTTTGCGAAATTAAAATGGAATGATTACCATGCTCTTTCTGTGATTGTTGAGAACGTCGATGAGAAAGCTTCGGATCTCATTTTTAGAGGGAGGTGTACAAAAGATTCATGGAATCTCTTGAAACAGGTATATGGAAAAGATAATGCAAAGATAATGAATGAAGATAAGTTGATTGATGAGAAAGATGAAAAGAAGAATAGTGAGAGTGTGAACAAGAAGGAGCAAGAGAAGTAGAAAGAAGAGACTGTTCCAGAGCCTATGAAAGAAGAGATGATGGATGAGACAGAGGAAGAGAAGTTGGATGAAGAAAAACTTTTAGAGAATAAAGAAGAAGAAGACGCAATTGCTGAAGAAAAGCAAGAAGCTGTAGTGGAGAATACCGCTAACCATATTGATATGGCACTAGCAGAGAACAAAATAAAAGAAAAGGGAAAGACTATCAATAGGGAAGCAAACCATGAAGAAGACTTCAAAGATGGACAAGAGAGTGCTGAAATCGTGATTAAAGAAATTTAAAGTAAAAGGTCACTAGTAATCGAAGAAGAAAGCAAAGAGAAATCTGAAAATATAAAATTACAAGAGCATACAAAAATCAATGAAGTGAAAAAGATTTTTGTCAGAGAATTAAATATGAAAGGAAATAAAGTATATGAAGATGACGCCAATGACAAAAAGTATGAACGGAAAGGTACCGAAAATGAAGAACAGATGAACAAGGAGAAATTAAAGAGCTTGGTGAAAATTTGAAGCACGAACAAAATTTTGAAGAGATTTGGAAAACAAATAAAGAAATCGAATTGGTCAAAGATTGTAAAAGTGATTTTTTGAAAGAATTCAAAGACACTATATATGGCTCATTCAAAATTTATGACACTGGAAAAAGATGGAAGTTAGAACACACACTTTTTGGAATGTCTTGTGCTAATGAAGGAGGACAAAAAGAATGGAGCACCGTTGAGGAATTTGCATCGAAGATCTTCATATTGGGAAAGAGGAAAAAAAATTTGGATAATTTCTTTAGTCCTACCAAAGCACGTAAAATATAAAGAATCAAAATCTTTCATCAATTTGCAAAACCAAGTTTACGGGGGGATGTTGGAAATAAACTTGGTTTTTAAGGAAACAATGATTATGTGACAAATTTTATTCTTGTATTTAGGGAAGCACAAAATAAATGGTAATAAATATTAGAGTTATCCAAATAAGATTAGAGAAGAATCTAGACTAAACAAATATGTAAAATGAAGAAAAGTCTAGAGAAAAAAAATCTAGAGATTCTCCCTTATATAAATTAGAATGTAATCACTCATTTGTATCAGTCAAGCAAGTATGAAGCAAATTATGTAATCAAATTATATCAAACAATAAAAGTTTTTCCTTCTCCTCATAAAGAAATTATTCCTCTTTCTTACAATTCATCTTTCTCCTCTAAAATTCTAACAAAGTGGTATCAGAGCTACACAAATTTTCCAACAGAACCTTGGGCGGCGTCAAGCAGGGCGCTCATCAGTGGTGGGGTGCGGTAGTGTTGATGGGAATGGTTGTCCGATGATGGTGTAATGGGATGCCTGGTGATGGAGACAAGGGAAGTAGGTATATGGGTTCAGTTTTATACGTTGGAAAATAAAATAAAAGTAAAGGACCTGCACGCTGTTTCGTATATGGAGAGGAGGAGTTGTTGTTATGGCGGAGGGTGGAGCTGCATGGTATGAAGTCGTGCATTGTGCGAAGGAAGAAGAGTACCATTGTGGGAAGTTTCTTTCAGCAGTATATATTTTTTAGATCGGGGAAGAAGCTTACTACTACTAACCGGTTTGGGGAGAGTGGGCATGGGCTTTGGAAGAAGATGGTCCAGCAGGGCCCTTTCAAATGATAATAATAATTTATGAAGCCTGCTTGTATTTGAAAGATGTACAGAACGTTTGGGAAACGAAAACATGGGTAAGAAATAAAGTTGGGATTGGGAAAGAAAGGTTCAGGAAATACAGTTGGAAGAAGACTTTATATAATGCGTTATTGAGTTTAAAGTTGGGCCGATAAACTTATGTAAGGCCCATTTAAAATAAAAATTAATGTTTAATTGAAATTAATTATTTGCAATCTTGTTAATGTTATATTTCACCCGTATGTTGTCATATTTTCAAACGGTTGAATTCGTTGGACCGTATTATCGGGCACAACGCGATGGAACAAGTTTGGTCAAGACATAAAGCAACATTAATTTTTAATTAAATTAAACGATTGAACTTAATTAAAAACAAGAGCGTTCACGATAGAAATAAACCAAGGTGAGTTAAATTCGCTCAGTTCTTCCACTTATACTTATAGAAGTCAAGTTTAAATATTTGTGTGCTTCGGTTGCTAATTGTTGAATGATTGGATGATTGTCTGCATATACACTGAATATTTTCATAGTTGATTTAAATTAAACATTTGCTTAATTTAATCGAACCCCATCGTTATTTTTAACGATTATTTCCAACGGAGGTAACTTACCTTGTTGGTTACGCTTATAATAATATAAACGTTTAGAATTGAATTGAATGCTTTAATTGTTGTTAGTTGACCGTTATCAGTTAAATTAATTATTCATGTTTATTATAAAATGTCATATTGAATGGATTAACCTTTTGGATGCAGAGAAGAATAGGTTGGAGGGATCCAACCGGGTTCCTCATATTTATGGTTTATTTTCAGGTTATATTACGTGGACTATTTGACCGATCTGATTGGATGCTTGATTGATTATAGATCGTTGAACCCAAATTCACCATTTGTTTGTTAATAACAAATGGGTATAATTGGTTGAGAAAGAGGCAGTAAATGGCCTAAATTATATATATTGTTTCATAAATTGATTTACCGTCAGAGAATGAAGTTATAAAATTTATTTTTAACTGAAAACAGGTTTTGAAATATATTATCTTGAATCAAGTTTATAAAAAGGAAATAAATATTTATTTAATATTATCTTGATATAATTGTTTTTAAGAAACAATTTAAATGGGATTATTTTGAAATTGACTAAATTTATTTAATAATAATCGAAGTAAATGAGATTATTTAAATGAAAAATATTATTTATTAGTTTAAATGAAAAGAAGAGTTAGAGTTAATCATGTTTTAAAGTTGACCAAGCCAACTGTTTTAACGAAAATTGATTGTTAAATTAATTATTGCCGATTAATATAATGGAATAGTTTAGCGAATGGTGTTTAACTTAATAAGGATTAAAAAGGCATTGGATATTTATTCCAACTAATGATATAGTAAATTAATAATAATATAAAGAAATTTCTTCTTAAATGAAGTTCATTTATGTAAGCAACCGAAGTTAGTAATGAAATATAATTGAATTTAAAAGTGAGTTTATGTATGGTTTATATTTAAACCGGGTTTGGTAAATTAAATTATAAAAGATTTTAAGTGAATATGATAAGCTTAAAATAAATGTTACTTAATATTTGAATTAAGTAAAGGGAATCGAGACCCAACAGTCCTAGCTCAGTTGGTTAGAGGCGGCGAATTGGGATGAGACATAAGAGGTCTCAGGTTCAAGGGCCACCTCTGCCAACCTCTAGGGTGACTATCTTGGTGGTGCGTAAACGTTGAAAAATCGGGGCATACACCACCTGTGGGGTTTACTATGGCTGACAAGCAATGTCCTGAGTGAAGTCTTAGGTTCTACACGAAAATCAAAGAAGTAAAGAAAATCGAGATGAAAAAGGGTTTTATATTAGACTAGAGTTATATAACCGAGTTTATAAAAGAGATGAGAAGTTAAAGCGTTAACTTTAAATTAACGTTACTTAATAATGAAATTAAGTGAAATGAATGAGTTTTGAAATAAGATTTACTAGAGGGAATGATTAAAAGGTTTAGAATAAGGACTATTGTAATTGAATGTGGTAAAATTCGAGTAACAAAATTTGTAATAAAAATCCGGATAATGAAACAAGTAGTTTAAAGAAGTTAAGGTTTAAAATTGATGTTTTATAAATCATTTACTAAATCAATGAACTTAGTAATAATAGTATATTTAAAAAGGAGATTTCAAAAGTAAGAAGGTTTTATAAAACCATATTTTAAATAAAATAGCCAAGTGTTATTTGTTGGTATTAGAATGATTATGAGGTTTGAATTACAATTTATATCTATCCTAAGATAAGAACGTTGTTGATCAAGGTCTGAGAGGTAACTAAATACCCTAACTTGAATGACTTTAGGATTATTGAAGGATGATATTAGTTGTAATGGGGGAGTTGTTAGAAGTAATTTATTTTGAGAAAAATAATGTAATGTTATTTGGAAATTTTGGTAATATATATATATATATATACACACACACACACATATATAATGTAACTCCAGATTAAGGCGAATTAAATAGGGGCTTGAGAAGATGGAATGATATTTCCATAATAAAAGAAATAAAATGGATATTTTGTGAAAATATAACGATAATTTTGAATGAAAGAAATGAGAATTAGAATGTGTCTTTTGTAAAAGAATATGTGGTGATTATTGTTTTCAAATAACGACACAAAGGATATTTTGTAACGATTGTTTTTACGTATGATAAGTTGAATCGATTTCCCGATTTTAGATAATAAGAAATGTCATAGCAAATGATTTGAAATGATAATAAAATAGAAAATTGGATATGATTATAAGATATAATTTTAAGTATTAAAAAGAAATGGTTTGAGAATATTACTGTATTGAAATAAAAAGTGAATACTATGTTGAAAGTTTTAGAAGTTTTAATTAACCATTCATTAAATATTTTTAATTAAAAAGGCCAAGTGATGCTGCGTACTCAACTAGTAGATCCATTTTATTTTTGTTTATTTGATAGTTAAATAACCGACTATCAAAACTTGCCCATACGGTTGTTGGTACGGAAAGACCAGGATCGAATTTATGTTCGAAAACCAATCCGACCAATAAATACGAATATGTGGAAGATGATAATCGAGTTGGAGCAATTGAAGACCGTGGAAATGCTAATCGAGTAGGAGACATGCCAGATTAGGGGCTATATTTATGGAATGGAAGCAATTGGAATATATCACAGGATATGATTTCAGACCGAAGTGTGAACTAGATCCAGAGATGTTAGCAAGTCTGACGATCAGACTGACTTTGATTGAGCAGATTGTTTCCACTTAAATGGACGTTCCTAATCTATTGGAAATCATCTCCAAGGAGGAGACAGGTGTCGATGGTGAGAGAATGAACAAGTATGGTCTTGATAGAGAATGACGACTTTGAAAGAATAGGAGACTAGTTGTACCGAATGTTAATGGATTGAGAGATGAAGTGCTTAGAGGGTGTCCTCACTCAAAACTGACAATACATCCCGGTGGTAACAAAATATATTGAGACATGAAGAAGACCTTCTACTGGGAATGGATAAAGAGAGACGTTGGGAAGTTTATATCCAAGTGCATGAATTGCCAATTAGTCAAAGCCGAGCAAAAAAAGCGTAGTGGTTTGTTACAACCGCTAGAAATTACCAAATGGAAATGGGAACAAGTCTCAATGGATTTTATAGATGGTTTACCAAGGACTAGATTAGGTCATGATAGCATTTGAGTGATTGTGGATCGATTAACCAAAAGTGCAAGCTTTATACCAGTCAAGTCGAATAGAACGACAACTAAGTTAGCAGAACTATATATGAAGTGGGTAGTGAGATTTCATGGGGTACCTAAAGGTATTGTGAGTGACCGAGATCTGTTATTTACTAGTGCGTTTTGGAGGAGCTTACAAGAGGCTTTAGGATCAGAATTACATCTCAGTACCGCGTACCATCCTCAAACCCACGGTCAAACAGAGAGGGTGAATCCTGTATTAGAGGATCTCTTGAGAGCTTGTATATTGGATTTCGTAGGGTCATGGGATGACCATTTACATCTGGTTGAATTCACATATAATAATAGTTATCAATCCAGTATCGGTATGGCTCCGTTTGAAGCTTTGCATGGAAGACCGTGCAACTCACCATCATGTTGATTGGAGACCGGTGGGAAGTTTGTGCTTGGGCCAGATGTAATAAGAGAAACGTCAGATAAGATAAAGGTTATTCAACAACGAATAAAGTCTGCCCAGGATAGGAAGAAGTGTTATGCTTGGATTCTCAGTTGGCTTCTTGGTATTCGTCAAGATCCCTGCATTAAAGAATTTGATTCGTTTTTTTAGGAGAGGTGAGTTGGCACTAAGGTTTGTTCGTCCATTTCCTGTTCTTGAGCAAGTGGGGAATTTAACAAATAAAGTTGGATTACCAGACAAGATGGCGAGAGTGCACAACGTATTTCATGTTTCCCAGTTAAGGAAGTTAGTGCACGATTCTTATATGACTATTTCACAAGATCAGTTGGATGATATCGTTGTGGAATCTGAGGCAGTCGGAAGCCACAAAACGATTTGTATTGTCGGACATGATACGAAGCAACTTCGAAGGAAGACGGTGAAACTGGTTAAGGTCCAGTGGGGTGATAATGCGGATGGCTGTACTTGGGAAACCGAGGAGAGCACAAGGAAGTCATATCTAGAGATCTTTGCCTGGTAAGGCTTTAATCACGATATAATTATTCTCTTGTTAGTAAACCTCATACTAGGATAAACTTGTTGTGAAGTTATGTATGATTGGCTGTTTGTAAATGGTTGATAGGCATGTAGGACACCGTAGTATGTTTGGGTTAAGGAATTTCGGGGACGAAATTTCTTAAGGGGGAGAGTGTAACGACCCACATTTTACGCATCAGAGGATCGTAGAATATTTATTTCATTCACATACGAAGTTGGATGGTTGTGTAACTTTGGGAAACGACTATTAAGGTCATTTCCCATGTTCTCGATTTTTACCAAATTTTAAATGACCATTTTGCCCCTGGCGAATCTTGTTTCGATTATAGCTTTTGATTGGTAAGGAGTTTTGACCTGAAACCACTTCCATTGGATTCAAATAATGGTTTACCTTTCTGTAGAGTGGTCATATTAATCAAACGGACTTATCGTTTGGGAGATATGACTAAAATAAGGTTTGAAGATGGAATAACAGCTTAACCGGGCTTAATTAGGTGATTAGTGGTTAGGCCCATAGGATTAGGGTTATGGTAGGGCTGAAAAGAGTTAGAGGATGGTTCATTTTCATTTTTCCAGCTGCCACTTACCTTCCTTTAACCCTAGTAATGGCCTCCTCTTTCTAAATTCATCTCTAATCACTTTCTAATCACATATTAAGCAAATCTACATCAAATCAGGGCGAATTAGCACCAAATCAGAGATAGAGATGCTGCTATACATAGAAATTCGACCCAAATCAGTGGAGTTTTCAGATCTATGATTTATTTGTGGCAAAAGTGAGTGATTTGCACTTTTATACATTAATTACGGCTAATTAGGGATGATTAGTGATAATTAGCGAAATTACACGTCAGAGAAATATGAATAAATATGCATAAATTCTGAAATATTATTTTATGTTACTAGTTAAAAATTGGGTTAATTTGGATTAAGTTTGCTAACCGTATGGTTAAAAATGGTTAAGAGAATTAAGGGGAAAATTATGCTTTTTGGGTGTGTTTGATCTAAATAACTCCTATAGTTGATGTTTTAATGCTTTTGATTGATCACACATATTGATACTACTATTTGGTATGTTTTGTGATTATTTAATAAAGTTGGAATGGTTAAAAACATCGCCGTATGGCGTGAATGGACGAAACAAGCTTGTTGGAAAAGTGCAGGAAATGGGATCGGATCGGGTCCCCCGAACCCACTTGTGAAGCACCTCACGACCCCGACCCGCTCGCACTCGATCATCTTGATCCGCTCGTGACCTAGGTGTCACGACCCGACCTGGATAGGGTCTAATGAATCGACCCGCTCACCTGGAGAGCTCCACGAGCCGATGCATCACGAGCCACCTGATGCCACGAGCCTGAACCGATGCCTCGTACCGACCCGATGCATCACCCACGAACCGAACTGATGAAGCACCACGAACCAGAGGAGGACCATGAGTCAGACTACGACGAGGCACCACGACTTGACCTGAATGCAGATCACAAACCGACCTGAGTAGTATACCACAAACCACTAGGGGGAGAAAGCACGAACTGATCCGACCCTTGTAAAGCGTCACGAACCGAACCGCTTCAAGAAGCACGAACTGAGACGAAGTAAAGTGAAGGGCCAAACCGAACCAGAGAAGACTAGAACCCGAGATGCAAAGGAAGTCCAAATGAGGAGTTGTCACTCAGGATCCAGATGGGAACCAATGAGCTAACTTCTAGAGTTGAGCTTTGCTGCGGGACGTGTGCAAAGGGGTTATCGATACCCACAGTTTTGGTTCATCGTTGAGAGAGGGGCATGTAGACGAACTAGAGCCATGGAAGTGGGGATTGGTTGGCCCGTTAGGGTTGTTGAATATAGGCCAATGCAGTGGCGTCAGAGTAATTGTTGTACGAAGTTGCCGTCATGGCCCCAAAGGGAAAAGTGGTCATAGCAATAGTTGTACGGAGTTGTCGTCATGGCCCCAATGGATTTGGGGATCAAAGCGGTGGGTATCGTATGCTTTACGCACCGGGTGAGCGATGTGAGGATGATTGCTATGTTTGATGTTTGCTATCACCATGACACGCACACTCCCATTTTTATACTATATGTCAGTGTTACCTTAGAGTACCGTACATCTTGTTGTGCTAACTAATTGGTTGCAGGTCCAGGTTTAGGTATGATTATTTATACTTGTTATTGCTTTATTTTGCGGCTATTGCTCATACGAGACTTTTGTCTAACCTAGAGTTTTATGTCTCTTCTTATTACTCTAGGTGCTCCTAAACGGGCAGACAAGAGACAGGTTAGGCGGTTATGCACGAGTAGCTGTCCAGAGATGAGTAGGAGGCTTCCACATACTATTTACATATATTCTCCATGTGTTGTTGCTGGTCACTGCTTTAGGCATTAGTAGTGTACCTTTTCTATTTTGCTTTAGAGACAGTATTTTGAAGTTGTAATAATAGTTTGGACAATAAGCTGTATTTTGGATTCAGCTACTCTGATGGATATGGTTTAGTTTTTAGCTTATGCACTGTCTCGCCTGTTTTACATCCAATTATGTTATTATTATATTTCATTCCATGCGCTATGAGATATACTACATGTTCTTTGGTAGTTCATAGTTTCAAATCACTTTCTTTTGACGACCGTCCTATGCTAGTCGGGCATTGATAGTGCATTTCGAGGGAAATGTCGGTTGGTTCGGGGAGGGCCATCACAATGGATGTCTAACAGAGTATTTCCAAAAAGGTCGCGTATACTAATTTCTTCAACTGTACCAAGAGTTGAGGCGGAGAAGGAAACTTCTTTTAGATAACACATAAAGTATTTTTGTGGATGTCAATTAGTGATTTTGATGGATCTGACGATGTGGCATTTGAAGTAAATGTGATGTGCTGATTATAAAGGTAAAGCGTAGCCTCAAGCATCATCAACCGGGAAATGTGATGTGGGTCGCTCCCATTAGGGTATATTATTACCTGATCTGGAGAAATTGAATCCCTTCGGTTGTCCTTTTTATTTTTGTATGCTTTCGGCGGTTGGCTGGCCCCCAACCGTGGTAATAACATATTCGTACTCTCAAGAGAAAATGTGTGGTCAGTCGTGCTTAGCCTGGATTGCAAGATATTCTTTTTGAACCCTAATGTATTCATCCCCGGAGGTACATTGTCAGAAAGGTGGTTGCCCATACCTTGCCATGGAAATCCATTCTCCAATAAGAGCCTGCGGTTTTGATTGTATACTATGTATGTAGAGTGTGAGATGCAAGCGTTTTGCTAGATCGCTATATATTTGATTTACATCACTATTATAATATCATAATGGTATTGATTTCAAAAACGATTTGGGTTATCGTAAGGTAAAAACCATCCGTATTTATGTATGGATTTAGTCTTATGATTATCCTTTCTTTCATAAAGACTTTAATTTCGAAATCAAGTTGGATTTTACCCATAAACTTAGGGAGATTTTCTCACTCTGATTCACTAGACTAATCTGGTGTTTGTAATGCTCGGGTTAGATAGGGTTGTACAGGTTCCGGTTATTAGATGTTGTGATGTCCAGAGATGAGCTTGAGATGTCCAGACGTATGATATCTTCTACTTATTTCGTTGTGTGTTGTATATGAGGACAGATATTTATAACTGTCCAGATGTTTCGAGTTACTCTGATGATTATAAGTTTTATTTCATGCTCTCAATAAAGTTTTAGTTCTATATTATATTTTGTTCCGCTGCGATGTGAGACTGTGTTGCGTTCTTTTTCTTTTCATTCTTCTACTCTATTGTTTCTTTCTTTCTTATCTCACCCTCTTATTTCTTTCTATTAGCTTTCTGGGTTTTCGATACTTGAATTTGGATACAGGTTGTATTAGTATATATAAATTCGAGAGTCGGATTTCCTGGGCCGCTACTGTTGGTATCAGAGCAATGGTTTAGTAATAACCATGGCTTTGTGGTAAACTCAACAGAGATTGGGTTAGTAATACCCTAGATTTAATTGAGCATATATATATATATACAAGGGGGCGTATTTGTAGATTTTTAATATATAAATGTTTTGTACTGTGTTGTTGGATCAGTTCAAGCTAAACTGGCAATTGATACAATATTGTTTTGTAAAGCGGGTAAATAAAATAACTGTACCCAAACTATATTTTTATATAGAAAAGAAATATTTTTTTTAACATTATTGATATTGGTTTGTTAATTGATTTGAATGAGAATTCAAATGAAATTGTAAATCTAAAGGGTTTAATAAAACCAAAAGAGAATTTTAAATGTATAATTTTAGAATAAAATTTTTCATTTGGAATTAAAAAAATTAGAATATAACTTTAACTAAGTTAAAATAAAATTGAAATGAAAATGGAATAATTTGATTGTGTTGGCTGTTAATAGTTTGTTTATTGGATGATATATTAGTTGGATATAATAAAATTCATCAATAGTTGAATAAATTGGAAACTAAGAAATAAATTCCAATGTAATGACTTTGAATAGAATCAATATGAAATAAAAATAAATGATTTATCCCTATATCTGTTATTTGCATTGGATATTGAATTTACTACAAGTTGTAAGAGAAGAAATAACAGTTAGTGCTTTGTTTCGTGATTAGAGTTGATCGCTCGACAAATAGGTAAACCTTAATATTATATCGATTGTGTGTTTGATTTTATACCCCTGAGTTGGTTAGCCGCTTGGCTTTGTTTTCTTTTGATCGATATGAGGCCCGAAGTGGCACTTGTAGGTGTTTAGATTAAGCCATGCATAGTAGGTGCTGGCCAATTTTTCGTAAAATTTAAAGACTTGGGTATATTTTGATTATATTATATAATAATTATTTTGAAAATAATTAGGTTTGGAACATTCTTCTTACTTTGTAATTTTGAAGACGAAATTCTATTAAAGGGGAAGAATGTATCGATCCAGATTTTTCGACTGTTAGAATTCTAATATTTAAACTTGTTTTAAATATTAAATTGGAATATTAATATATTTTAATATTGAATTCGTTAATTAAACGATAATTGAATGTTTATATTTATATTAAAACGAACTCGAAACGTCACGACAGATCGTAATATTGAGTTTTGAACTTCAATTGAATATACAGAATCCGTTTTAAGTCAGATTTCTATGAAACAAGAATCTCTTGAATCTGTTTGATAATAATTTTCTTATGAAAGCGAAAAATCATAATTTTGTCTTATACATTGTAAATTGTGTCTAAAATAAATTTTGAAATAGTTGCTATGGAAAGTGTTAATACGATAACGTTTATTTAATAAATATAAAAGGAATTTCTATATAATTTGAATATCATTTAACTCATAAATGTTAATGTTGAATTATAAATCCATATTGGTTTGAATTTGAAGTGATATATCTTTTTATTTGGATATATATGACAATAATAATTTATTATTACTGAATTTAATTGTTTTGAATTAAATTATGATTTATTGATATTTTATAAGTGTTAGAAATGGCTGTTTTTCAAACAATCTCTATTTTCGACAAAACAAATTTTATTGAAAACGTATGTCTAATTATTGTTAAATTTCCTATTTGCAGCCAATTGGAGTTATTTTATGAGTGGACAATATCTTAATGTGAACCGATAAATATATTGAAATTTGAAATAACGTTGTTGGGCAAACAGAGTCGGTTTTTAACTAAACGAATTTCATTGTGTTCGGAACATCAAGACATTGCGGTACATTCATTTTCATTTTGATTCGAGATCGTATGTTGGCGACATGAATATTAGGCTTTCAATGTAAATAACGATTGGGTAATTTAGCCATATGAAAAACAAAACAAGATCAAAATCGAACTTGATAAAAATATAAAATAAACTGAGTAAATATTATTCTTTCTGCTGAAGAAAACTTTGGAGCGATCCCGGTAATGAACGCAAATATCACCGTTAGGTAGTATAAAAGTCATAACACTATTCTTTACATGAAATTGGGTAAAAGTTGTCATAGTACACACTTCACCTAGTTCTAAGGGACGAAATAGCCTACTGAAAAAGAATATACATGCAACCCTACATGCTAGAACACTGCATATGCCTGGACTAAGATTCTTAGTACGTATACAAGCCAAATGCATATAATATATTTAAGCCTACCCTGTATACTTTCTTAGCTACTTATATCGCACATGCCAGGTTGTCTACACGCAACCTTACATACTTCATGCTTAAGTGAAGTCTACACCCTAACTAAGTACAACCAGCTATCCTATGATTTTTGTAAAGTATACATCAAAATGCAGCTAACCTATAAAACATCACAGCTATCCTACCGCTGAAATACCTTGATGGCCAAACCATTACATTCCTTGTGCATCAAGGAATCTCGATTATAAATACTCAACCTTTTTAAGCTTTCCAGAATTTTACGATAAGAAAAGATATACCAAGCGAAACATCATTTTTGGGAAGAAAGTAAGGATGTGGGAGGTGCGTGCAAAGCAGCATGCCATAGATGTGGGCTGGGAATGTTTGAGCAGGCGCGTGAAGATTTGGGGTGTTTAATTTAATTAAAAACAAGCGCGTTCACGACATAAATAAACCAAGGTGAGTTAAACTCGCTCAATTCTCCCACTTATACTTATATAAGCCGGATTTAAACATTTTTGTGCTTTGGTTGCTAATTGTTGAATGATTGGATGATTGTCTGCATATACACTGAATATTTTCATAATTGATTTAAATTCAACATTTGCTTAATTTAATCGAACCCCGCCGTTATTTTAACGATTATTTCCAATGGAGGTAACTTAACTTTTTGGTTACGTTTATAATAATATAAACATTTAAAATTGAATTGAATGCTTGAATAGTTGTTAGTCGACTGTTATCAGTTAAATTAATTATTCATGTTTATTATAAAATGTCATATTGAATGGATTAACCTATTGGATGCAGAGAAGAATAGGTTGGAGGGATCCAACCGGGTTCCTCAAATTTATGGTTTATTTTCATGTTATATTACATGGGAAGTTTGACCGTTCTGATTGGATGCTTGATTGATTATTGATTGTTGAACCCAAATTCACCATTTATTTGTTATTAACAAATGGGTATAATTGGTTGAGAAAGTGGCAGTAAATGGCCTAAATTATATATATCGTTTTATAAATTGATTTACCATCAAAGAATGAAGTTATAAAATTTATTTTTAACTGAAGACAGGTTTTGAAATATATTATCTTGAATTAAGTTTATAAAAAGGAAATAAATGTTTATTATTTATATTTTTTTTGAAAAAACAATAATGTGTGATCTTCCTATAAGAAGAGAGCACACATATATATATAAAGGAAAATAAAAATATGATACAATATCCAATCACAGACCCAAACAAGGAATGCCTAAAGGAAGTAAGGAATAATAGATAGATGAGTTCCGGCAAGGCTACCACCCATCATACCACAAAATCGAGTTCCGGCAAGGCCACCACCCGATATTGGGTATATCTATTATTCTTACAATATGGCAATCTAAATAATAGACAATGGGGCTAATCATACCCCTACAAACACAGAACAACAACACTAAAAAAAACATATAACACTAGATAAGCAATATATCTCAATCCAGTCAGCACTCCCATAGTCTCATAATCTTCCAGTCTAAATCCATCACCTGTACCCTGGAATACTAAAAAAATTATCAGTAACAAACAAGTATATATGAATATATACCTATACCCATATATGTATGTATTATTATATATATAAGTATAAATAATTATACTTATATGTATATTAACATGCATATATTAATATATAAGCATATAATCATATATACCGTAAAAAGGAAGGAGAAAAACATAATAACATGAAGGGTAAGTACTATCAACTACAAGGGTCAGCAGAGACGAAATCTATTAAACCTAAAATATGTAGATATTCTGATAAACAAACTCAGATTTGATCTGACCTTAAGCAAAAAATAGCCAAATCGTAAATAACCAAAAAGCTTATAATGTGAATTAGACATCCAATCTAAACAAAATTTCACAATACTAATAATTAAGTTATCGGAAGAGTCAGACTTAGAATGAAAAAATCTTTGATTTCTTTCTAACCAAATAAACCAACCCGAAATTACTATTAAGGAGTCCAATATATATCTCTGCCTAATATTAAATCTTAATCTTATACAATTCCAATATTCTGTACAATCATTTAAAACATTAAGACCTGCAAATGTAAAATTTTTTAGAATCGTGTTAAAAATATAAAATGTGAAACTACAGGAAAAGAATAAATGATCTACATATTCCTCACTAATATGACAATAACTACATTTACTATTCAATATGATATTCTTTTTTTTCAATTGTTCAATCGTGTTAAGCTTCTTATGTATGATTAACCACATAAGAAACTTTGCTTTGGGGGGAGCATTTGACTTCCATAAATATTTAAAAGGATATGTAGAAATACCTGAAAAGTTAATAAAATTATACATTGAATTGACTGTGTAAACTGACTTCTTGTCTAAACTCCAACTCAAAGAATCCCCATGCTCATCCAAGTTATACATATCTAACTTTGCTTTAAGTAGAGCTAATTGTCTTAACAAGCCTTCTTCTAAAATGTTATCAAAGGAAAATACCCACGGAGGATGAAGATCTACCCTATAAACATCTATAATACGTGCATTCTTAAAATTACAATTAGCAAACAGTTCATTGAATTCTATTTTTAATGGCACTCTAGAGATCCAAGGATCATGCCAAAAATAAGTAAGGCCTCCTGAGTGCACTATTAATTTACAACCTAATTTGAAAAAGGAAAACAATTCAGAACAGATTTCCAAAAATGTGATAATCTTTTTTCCCATACACTACTATTCCCCACGATTATCTCTCCTCTAGAGTAATAGGATTTAACTACAATGGATTTCCATGATACCTTAATGACTGGGCTTCTAAATTTCCACAACCATTTAGCAAGCATGGCTGAGTTGAAATTATATAAGTTTAAAATACCCAAACCCCCGTCTTTTTTTGGACTTACAACACGTGTCCCAGTTCACTAAACAATTATGAGCTCGAACTAAGGACGCACCATTCCAAAGAAAGTTACTTCTAATCCTATCAATCTTCTCTATGACCCATAATGGAAAACGATGCATAGCCATCCAATATGATGGAATGGCCGAAAGTACCGAATTGACTAAAACTAATCTACCTGCTCTTGACAGGAATCTGTTATTCCAACTAAGTAATCTATTATTAATCTTATCAATAATCACTAACCAATCCTCTTTTTTAAGCTTCGAAGGTCTAATCTTAAACCCTAAATAATCAAAAGGGAATTTCATAATGGAACAGTTTAAGGTGTCAGCTACCAATGTCTCCACCTTATTAACATCATTAAAAACCATTACCGCACTTTTATCGAAATTAATCCTAAGACCGGATAGCATTTCAAAACAGTAAAGTATGAATTTAAGAGTAATTATGTGTTTAGGCAAGTGGGAAGAGAATAATAACGTATCATCTGCAAATTGAAGAATAGATAATTCATTATTAAACTCCTCGTTTCCAACCCTGCCTAGAAACCCTAGTCTACTCGCTCTTTTAATAATTCTAGAGAAGACGTCCACCGCCAAATTGAACAAAAAAGGCGATAAGGGATCTCCCTGTCTAAGACCCCTCTTAGATTGAATCTTCTTACCCACTACTCCATTAACAACTATATTCGAACAACCAGATCTTAATAATAATATGATCCAGTTGGTCCATCTTACACTAAATCCTCTAGCAAGACATAATTCACAAATGAAATCCCAGTCTATAGAGTCAAACGCCTTCTCAAAATCTAACTTTAAAATGGCACACGTAATGTTATTCTTACAACAGACATTGATGTATTCCTGCACTGCTGCCACACCATCAACAATATTTCTACCTTTAATGAATGCAGTTTGAGAACAGTCTATAAGGTCATTCATCCTAGTACTAAGTCTGTTAGCTAGTAATTTAGATATAATCTTAACGGAAACATTAATAAGGGAGATTGGCCTGAAATCCTTTAAAGAATTTGCTCCCTCTCTCTTATGAATAAGGATGACGTTTGCACAATTAAAACTACCTAGACGTAATTCACCGTTATAAAATTCATTTAATAAATTAATTATGTCTGGCTTTAAAACTTCCCAAAATTACTTATAAAAATTAACAGAAAATCCATCTGGTCCCGGAGCTTTGTCACTAGGCATATCACATATTGCCTTCCAAATCTCCTGCTCAGAAAAAGGTTCGTCTAGACTATCGAGATTAGTCCTATCTTCACTTGGATATAGCTCACTCCATCTAACGTTAGTTCTCCTCTTAAACTTAGAACCAAATATCTTCTTATAATAGCTAGTGAAAGCTTCGTTTAAATCTTTTTGTATATTTAACTCTACATTATCAACAATTATAGAGTGAATCATATTATCTCTTCTCCTCTTATTCGCTACACTATGGAAAAATTTAGTGTTATTATCCCCTTCCTTAATCCATTGTATACGTGATCTTTGTCTCCACATTACCTCTTCTTTTTCTAAAATCACTTTGAGATCTTTTTTAAGATTACAGTATTTATTATTTAGATTTATAAGTAATTATTAAATGATTTATAAAGCTAATTCTTGTATTAATAAGAATGTTAAGCAAGTGTGAAACGATTAATGTAACGATTACATACTGATATTTTTTTCAAGAAACAATTAAAATAGGATTATTTTGAAATTGATTATTATTTATGTATTTATTAATAATCGAAGTAAATGAGATTGTTCAAATTAAAATTGTTATTTATTAATTTGAATGAAAAGATGAGTTAGAGTTAATCAATGAGTTAGTCATGTTTTAAAGTTGACCAAGCCAACTGTTTTAACAGAAATTGATTATTAAATTAAATTAGCTTGTGCTGATTAATCTAATAGAATAATTTAGTGAATGGTGTTTATCTTAATAAGGAAATTGGATATTTATTCCAGTTAAAGAACAAAATTAATAATAATATAAAGAAAATTCTTCTTAAACGAAGTCTATTTAAGAATGTAACCGAAGTTAGTAATGCAATATAATTGAATTTAAGAGTAAGTTTTTGAACAGGTTTATATTTAAACCGGGTTTGGTAAATTAAATTATAAAAGGATTTTAAGCGAATACGATAAGCTTAAATTAAATGTTACTTAATATTTGAATTAAGTAAAGGAAATCGAGATGAAAAAGGGTTTTATATAAAACTAGTGTTATATAACAGAGTTTATAAAAGAGATGGGAAATTAAAGCACTAATTTTAGATTAACATTACTTAATAATGACATTAAGTGAAATAAAAGAGTTTTGAAATAAGATTTCCTAGAGGGAATGACTGAAAGGTTTAGAAAAGGACTCTTGTAATTGAATGTGGTAAAAGATCGATAAATAGGATTTTTAATAAAAATAGGGACAATGAAACAAATAGTTTAAAGAAGTTAAGGTTTAAAAGTTGATGTTTTGTAAATCATTTACTAAATCAATGAACTTAGTAATAATTGTATATTTAAAAAGGAGATTTCAAAAGTAAGAAGGTTTTATACTGTATTTTAAATAAAATAGCCAAGTGGTATTTGTTGGTATTAGAATGAATATGAGTTTTGAGTTACAATTCATATCTATCTTAAGATAAGAATGTTGTTGATCAAGGTCTGAGAGTTAATTAAATACCCTAACTTGAACGACTTCAGAATTATTAAAGGATGATATTAGTTGTAATGGGAGAGATGTTAAAAGTAATTTATTTTGAGAAATAATAGAGTAATGTTATTACGAAATTTTGGGAACACACACACACACACACACACACACACACATATATATATATATAATGGAGATCCATATTAAGACGAATTAAAAAATGGGTTGAGAAGATTGAGTGATTTTTCCATAATAAAAGAAATAAAAAGGAGATTTTGGGAAAATATGACAATTCTATCGAAGGAAAGAAATGAGAATTAGAATGTGTCTTTTGTAAAAAATAAGTGACGATTATTGTTTTCAAATAACGAAACAAAGGATATTTTGTAACGATTTTTTTACAAATGATTATTTGAATCGATTTCCCGATTTTAGATAATAAGAAATGTCGTAGCAAATGATTTGAAATGATAATTAGATGGAAAAATGGATATGATTGTAAGATATTTTTCTAAGTATTACAAAGAAATGGTCTGAGAATATTTGTGTATTACAATAAGAAATGAATACTGTGTCGAAAGTTTTAGAAGTTTTAATTAACCATTCAATAATTATTTTTAATTAAAAAGGCCAAGTGACGCTGTGTACTCAACCAGTAGATCCATTTTATTTTTTCTTATTTGATAGTTAAATAACCGATTATCAAAACTTGCCCATACGATTGTTGGTACGGAAAGACCGGGATCGAATTTAAATTCGAAAACCATTCCGACCAATAAATACGAATGCGTGGAAGGTGCTAATCGAGCTGGAGCAATTGAAGATCGTGGATCTTCATAAAACGGTAGAATTACTTACATTCTCTGGCTGATGCCCTAGAGATATACTGTAATTCTATCATGGTTGGAATCTACGGATTCGCAATGACTTTTCACTACTGATTCTCAGGATGATTCCTAGGATGCAGTAGGAGGGTGCCTTCGGTTCATCCGGTTCCTGGGTGACGTGTATGGATGGATGTCTAACAGAGTATTTTGCAAAAAGATCACGTACATTGATTTCTTCAATCGTACCAAAAGTAGAGGCGGAGAAGGAAACTTCTTTTTGCTAACACATAAAGTATTGTTGTGGACGTCAATTAGTGATTGTGATGGATCTAACGATGTGGCATTCGAAGTAAATGTGATATGCTGATTATAAAGGTAAAGCATACCCTTAAGCCTCATCAACCGGGAAATGGAATAAATTGGGTAGGTCGCATGTCTATATAGGTCGCACCCATTTGGGTATATCATTACCTGATCTGGTGAAATTAAATGCCTTTGGTTGTCTCTTTTATTTTTGTATGCTTTCGGTGGTTGGCTGGCCCCCAATCGCGGTGATGATATATTTGGAACTATCAATAGAAAATGAGGGTCCGGTCATGTTTAGCCTAGGTTGCAAGATGTTCTTGTTGAACCCCAATGCATTCATCTCTGGAGGTACATTGTCGGAAAGGCGGTTTCCCATACCTTGCCATGGAAATTCGTTCTCCAATAATAGCCCGTAGTTTTGATTGTATACTATATAGAGTGTGAGATGCAAGCATTCTGCTTGATTGTTATTTATTTGATTTACATCACTATTATAATATCATAATAGTATTGAGTTCAAAAACGATTTGGGTTAACACAAGGTAAAAACTGTTCGTATTTATGTGTAGATATGGTCTTACGATTATCCCTTCTTTTGAAAATATTTTAATTTTAAAATCAAGTTGGATGTTACCCATAAATTTAGAGAGTTTTTCTCACTTTGGTTCACAGAACTGATCCGGCGTTTGTAATGCTCAGGTAAGACCAATTTGTACAGGTTCGGGTTATTGGATGCTATGAAGTCCAGAGACGAGCTGGAGAAGTCCAGACGTATGATATCTTGTATTTATTCTGTAACGACCCGGGGATTTTGCGATTCCGAAAATTGACACAAATACCAATGTCGACTATTCAGACATCGGAAATACCGGATAGTTAATAGAAAGAAGTTAAAGGGTGAGAATATATAAGATAGAACTATTAGAATAGAAGAAAAAGAAGAACACAACAACATCGGAGTAACACGAATCTCACGGCGGAACGAATAAAATATAGTATACAAAATAATATTGAAAACACAAATATGTATTTGTATATTAGAGTATGATACTTACATCACAACAAAAATAAACAATAGCAATAAAATGTTGCTGAAGCCTCCTGCTCCAAGCTCCATCTAGTGTATCTGTAAAACCAACTACTTGACTGCCCATACAAATTTGGGCGCCCAAGACTTTAGGGAAAACAAAACAAAATAAACTCTGGGTCAGTTATGGGACTGGTGTGAGTAAACTCCAACCATTCGGTTTAACTTTTCAAAATCCTTTTCAAAAGAAAAGATAATCGTATGACCGATCCACACATAAACACAGATGGTTTTTACCTTACGATAACCCAAAACATTTTCAAAATCAATACTTTTCTGATATTATAATAATGTCTAATCACAAATAATTAACAATCAAGCAGAAAGCTTGCATCTCACGCTCCACATATATATAGTATACAATCAAAATCACAGGCGCTTATTGGAGATTGGATTCCGACTATGACAAGGTATGGGACTACCTTCCGATAGCGTATCTCTAGTGAGGAATACACTGAATTCAACAAGAACGTCTTGCAACTCGGCCACACATGACCGACCACTCATTTCTCTTGAGTGTATCGAATATATTGTCACCTACGGTTACTAGCAACATAACCGTTCCCAAGAGATACTGAAGCGAAAAGAAGTAACAAAAATGAATATTCTCTAGATGGTGACAATACACCCTAATGGGGGCGACCCACTTAGCCATGCTGCCTGCCCGATTTTTGTCATTTCTCGGTTGATGAGGCTTTAGGTCATGACGTATCTTTTGACAGATCACGCCTCCAATTTACTTTGAATGCCCATCGTCATACCCGCCAAATCACAAATTGATTTCCCCAAAAATATCATGGGTATAAAGCTAAGAGAAACGAATTCCTCTTCCACCAAACGTGGATACGTTTGAAGCGATCAAATTACGTGATCCATTAGATGTACTCTGTCAGACATTCGTGTATACACGTCCTGGGTCTGGACAAACCGAAGGCACTATTCTATAAATCCATCTTAGGCAATTTCTACCTAGGATTGCCAGAACAAACCTTGCATAACTCCCTCTTCAATTATCTTTATCATATTTGATTCCCAAAGCTAACGCCCATACGGAGTGGTTTTCAGATAATAAATCCGATCCCGGTCTCTCCGTATTGACAACGGAAATGGTCAAAAACTTTGGTAGTCGGTGATTCAAATATCAAAGGAAAACATGTGTGCAAACAACAGTCGTATTTCCAAATGGAAATCTTACCGAGCAAATCATTAATCAACACTGATCCCCTTTAATTTGCTTTGCCATTCAATTATTCATTTCCCTATTCCCGTTTTTCCATATATTTCTTAAATCTTGTTTATCACACAGCTTCTATATTTAGAAACTATACGTTATTAACATTGGGAAAACATTTCCAAATTTACTCTCATTTCTTATTTCCTATATTAGATAACATTTCTGACTCTTATTTGGAAAACATTCCCAAAACTCCTTCATTGGATTTAAGCAGATGTTTAAATAAAACATCGCTATGCCGACTCAACCATTGCACTTATTAACTAAATTCAATTAACTAACCTTCACTATCGAACCATAACCATTCCTTAGTTAAAAATGAAGTCAATCAAGTTGGAGTATAATTAACTGTCAGACCTTAACTGAACAATGTTTCCAACCTCGAAATAGGCAAAGTTCACACTTTGAACCTTCAACAAACTTCCCTACGTAACTCTCTGATTCTATTTACGAATCTATTTCTTTTACAGAAATCATTTGATTATAGCTATAGTGTTAAAATCCCATGCCTCTGAAATATAATAACTTAAATATAACTTTTAGTTATTAATTTAAATAAATAAATAAACAACTAATTTATTAATGAATAAATAAATCTTGATTTAAAAACGGAAAGTAAATTGTACTTTCCTACATTCGATATAGTCGAATTTAAATGTATAATTCTATCTCGAATAATCTATATTCTATAACTCTCTTTCGAATAACTATATTCAATAACTCTTTTTTTTCAAATAAACTATATTCGATTATTTCTCTTTCGAATAAACTATATTCGATAATCTCTCTTCTTCGAATACTTATATTTGATTCACTCTATTTGAATAACTAATATCCTATTAACTCTAATTCGATTAACTCAAATCGATTAACTCTAATTTGATTAACTCTAATCAATTAACTCTAATTGATCAACTCTATTTAATTAACTCTATTTAATTTACTCTATTCAAATAACTCTTATTTGAATAACTAATTTTATTTTAATCTTATTTCCTATCTTATTCAAATTCCCATTTGAATTTCTATTCCAAAACCCAATTTCTTTATAAATGTTTTTATTTATAAAATATTTATTTTAATCCATTATTCACATCGAATGTGAATAATATTTCTTATATATATATACCAATTCAGTTTGATTTCATATTTAAAAATAGTATTCCATTCCAAATTCTATTTATACTTTTATTTGTATAATTATTTCTACAAATCCTCCTTTTAACTTCTAACAGCTAAAATCTCATTTAAATTCCCTTTTATAAATGTTGACTTCAAATTCTATTAACCTATCGGTGTTAAAACCGATTTCTACTTCTTTGTATAAATTCAGATTTATATATTCAGATTATCCAATGATAAATATTTTTCTCAATTTATAAACATCGTTTATAAATTAATCTTCTCAATTTACCTGTTAAAAACAGATTTCCATTTAATTATACTTTAAATAAATCTTTTCCACTTATTCTCTTTTATAAAATTTTATTCATTTTATAAAATACTTCCTTTATAATACACTAATTATTTCCCAAATATTTACTTTTCTAATTATCCTATTTATTTTCCAATATTTCCTTTCCAATTCTATGGTAAATGTTTTACAAATACTTTCCCTTTTCAATCCTATTTGTAAATGTTTCACAAATATTTTCCCTTTTAATTCTATTTATAAATGTTTTACAAATATTTCTTTTTTATAACTCTATTTATTTTCTAAATAAATATTTCTTTTTATAAAAGTCTTCGATTTTATAGATATTTCCTTCTATAAAATCCTTTGATTTAATAAATATTTCCTTTTTAATATACACTTTGAAAGTTCCTTTTCTACATTCCACTATCACTTATGGTATTAAAATACCAAATCAAAGGATCAATCATCATACAACACACAAAATCAATAACAAATTATATACCACATCATATATCGTAATATATGCAAACAGTCAAATAAATGTTGAGGAATCCAGTTGGATCCCTCCAACCTGTTTCCCTGCATCCGCAGCTGTTAACAATTTAATTAACATCAATTTCATTTCAACATGAAATATTCTGATCAACAGAATCAATATTTAATTAACGATATATATATAACTATATCGATATTTTTAACTAATCAATTAGCAATTCAACCAACCAATCAACACACAACAATCAACCAATATTTATCAGTTCTAAAAATACATTATGAAAATATAAATTGAGCAGAGTTAGTGAGATTTACTCACATTGGACGATCATCGTTAAATAACGATAACTATCACTTGATTAAGATGGACAATTTATTTTGCTATAAATTGTAACGAGCTCCAATTCACTCCCAGTCAGTTCCATTGCGTAGCCGCCGTCCATACGATCCCAACGGATCCTGTTTTGTTTGATTCCGTTCATGTATGAATTAGATATGCATTTTACAAGTGGATATACATTTTAAATAAACAACTTATATTAGTTTTAACCATTCCGGGCCTCACCTTATGTAACCCGGCCCAATACCAGACCAACCCGCATACTTAATCCTTCTTCCCACTGAGATTCTCCATCGCTGCTCCAAACATTCACCATACCGCTTACTTCTCCATCCACCAATCTCGCTTCTTACTTCACGTTTTAAGAAATGGTCTTCACCATCATTCCTCAATTTCAAATCCCCATCTACTAACCCGAAATAGACCAAACTCGAACCAACTTCTTCAAATGCGAATCCTCCTATTGTTCGATACAATGTTCTTCGTTACCATGGCCAAACTTCCTCTTCCCCTCTCTCACTCTTTTCACCACGAAAATCAGAATGCAAGTAACCACTCCTATTCAACTTGAACACCATCATATTCCACTCGAAGTACCCCCACGGATCGCATCGAACATGATGTCGCCCTCCTACTACAAATCGGTCGACATCTATAGTGATCGCATCTTTCCAAAATCGCACTCGAGGTGCGCCTCACTTCCACAAATTCAATTACAGCATCGGATTTACGAATCGATGTACAAAACTTTCCAATCCCCTAACCCTAGATTGTGGTGTTACTTCTACAGCGAACCTATATGTCACCGAACTCAGCAAAAACCACATGATTGTGATGCTCTTACCAAAAGGAGATGAACCAAAAGGGTTCTATGATTTATGAAATTTTCTTTGATTTGTTTAGGATTTTCTAAATATTGTTTTCTCGCGTTTTCCTGAAGAAATGGAGCGGCGGAAATTATGTTTGACAAGTGAATAAAATTCTTGGGTTAGGCAAAGCTTGGGTTATTTATAGGATAACTAAAATATTTTTGTTATTTTATTTTAAGCAATCGCTATATGTATTTGTTGAATAAAAATTCCTATAATCACATTCAATATCCAAAAATTATGAAAATGAACATACAACTAGAGTTTGACATTACGGACCCAACGAAACTAGTTTCGTCGAATTCCGACTTCGTTTGCTCACACAGCGTATTTTTAAAGTCAAATTATTGACTGTTTCTCATATAAAAATACCGTACAGCCACACATTGACTCCAAAAATCACGAAAATTGAAATCTAACAATAATTTAGTATTCCGGATCCAACAAAATTAGTTTCGTCGAAAACGGAGGTCGTTTGCAAAAGTGACTTTTTTTAAAGCTCTAAATAGATCCATTCAAATATTAAATATATTTAAAAATAATTAAATTAAATATTTCTTAATAAATATTATCGTATATATTTATATATAATATTATACAGCTCCAAATATTCTTATTTGAATTTATAACTCGACATTTCGAATCGAGATTAAATCAGTATTCAATTTATATTGAAAATCCATTTATAATATAAATAAATCATTATAAATTATAAAGGAATTCCATAGCGATTTTTCGAAAATTTGATTTGGACACAACTCACAATCTACACAACGAAATCTTGATTTTTCTCTTCCATTAGAAAAATATACTTCACCAGCTTCGAATGTTTCTTGTTTCACAGAAATCCGATTTAAAACGGATTTTATATATTCAATTGAAGTTCCAATCGCCAAATTACGAAATGCAGCGCCATTTCGAGCTCGATTTTAATTATAATATAATTATACATTCAACTGTCGTTTATATAATATATTCGTTAATATATTTCAACTCCATACTCAATTATATATTATAAATGATCCAATTCACACAAGATTGTGAATTTCACTTTTTCCAATTATTTCGGAATTAAATATTTTATTATTCATATTAATTAAATATTCAATATTACTTACTTAAACTACCATTTAAACTTCTAATCACTATTTAAATGAATAAATAAATTACTTACTATATGGTAAAAATACGGGACATTACATATTCCGCTGTGTGTTGTATATGAGGACAAATATTTATAACTGTCCAGATGTTTTGATGTACTCCGATGATTGTAAGTTTTATTTCATGCTCTTAATAAAGTTTTATTTCTATATTATATTTTGTTCCACTGCAATGTGAGACTCTGTGTTGTGTTGTTCGTCTTCTCGTTCTTCTACTCTATTATTTCTTTCTTTCTTATCTCGCCCTATTATTTCTTTCTATTAGCTTTCCGGGTTTTCAATACTTGAATTTGGATACAGGTTGTATTTGTGTCTAAATTCGAGTGTCGAATTTCCCGAGCCGCTGCATTTATATTATCCGAAACTTCTTGATTTCAACATAAATCTCTTTTAACTAATTAATTATGATTTTATAAAAGAATCCATATTTTTAAATAATTTATCATTATAGCCAACGGACTGCACTTACAGAAACCTTTTCAAACATTGTTTTAAACATAACTTGAAAGCTGTAAGTAGAAATTAAAAATTGCTTTCTCTTATTTGAATGCTCTTGTTAATAGAAAACAATGATTTTCATTTTGTGGAAATCTAATTTAAACTGCAAAAGTTATAGGCGTTTAAAGTTTGCAACTAAAATACATGAACTGCCGCTGTGCGACAAATTCTATTTTGACCGCAATAAAAATTATTCTGAGATACTTCAAAATACCTTAGAAAACCATTATATACTTATAAAAACTATCTAAACCATTTAAAATAATTGAAATTATTATTTCAACTTCCCAAATTTCACTTTATATTTAAATGAATGAAATATTCATTTACAATACCGACTAACCAATACCTATATAAATCCACATCTGTGTATAACAACGGTGGTGCACATACTATCACTAATAGCAACCACAAAGCATCCATTCATCCATCACACAAGCAATAACAATGTGTACTTATAAGTGTACACTGCAATAATTACTAATTAACCATATAATTAACAACCATTCACACAACAACAAAAATTAAAAAAATATAAGTGTCATGTTCTCACCTTGGGGCACCACTCCGTCAATCTTTAGTGTAGGATTACTATAGTATAGCTATCCCAGACCGATTGTTTGGCATCACCGAATTTTATTATTATTTTAAAATTGAAGGAGGGGGAAAATAAGGGAAAATGAGGGGGAGTAAGGAAAGAGTGACACACAATGAGACATGTGTAAACCATGTATGGAATGGAACATGCATTAAGGCAGGTTTTTAACACTTGTTAATATAAGGGAAAAACTTAAGGAGAGAGTGACACCTAACATGTGTAAGCCATGCATGGAATGGTGCATGCATTAAGACAAATGTCCTAACAATTGTTAAAATAAGGGGAAAGCTACTTTAAGTAGCATTTTTACTCAAAATGCTACATAAAGTTATATGTAACATTAGGCTAACATTACTTTATTCAATCTTCTATGTATCTTTTGACTAATCCGATCAAACGACAAAAGATAGTAACAAATCCCGATCTTATTAAGAATTGTCTATCCCTTATTAACTTAAATTCAAAACCTTTTATTAATTCTTTAAAATAAATTCAAATTTTAATCTTATTTGATTTATAAAATTAACAAAATTTGTTATTTAATTTGTCAAAAATTCTAGAACATCACAAAAGTGGTAAGACATGTTGGCGTATTGAACGGTAGGGTTTGGATGCAAAATGGTTGCCTTACACTTGTATTCATAGTTCTGTGAGGGTTATGGACGAAAAGAGTAAAAATTTGCACTTATATAGAACTGTCAGTATATTTTAGGATGTTTGCATCATTTTCTTAAAAGTATTATTAAAATAAAATGCATACATATAGAAGAATCCGATATGAATCATACATGTTTCGTGGTTGCGATGCATTATGCATAATGTGCGCATACGTACTTGGTTGTAAGATAGATGTACACTGATTGGTTGTGTAGAATCGATAAACATGTGTCAGGATTTCAGGATGAAATCCCTTTTAAGGAGAAGATAACGTATAACCCGAAATTTTGGCAATAAATAAATTAGTTTTTTAATTAGAATTTCAATGTAGATTTTTTTTGCAAACAATGGAATTTAACCATGAAACTTGCACCATTGTGTTTATTATGGAATTATGGTCAACTTTCATGTTTGGAACTTCATGAACAGAGTCCATATGAAAAAAATAATGGATGATATATAAAAACAGATAGAAAATAAATCAAAAAGAATATATAATAGATTTAATAACATTTATAACCCGACCTTACTAGGCAACTCGAACCAGAGCGGTTAATCCTAACGGTCGACCTGGGCGTCGACCCCTCTGCTCGAAAATGTCGAGCGACGACTAGGTTTTTACGGGTATTTTTAATATATAAAATTTTATAAATGGACGGATCTTTATACAATTAAATCTAATGGTTAGGGGTCATTTCAACACCTATAAATAAAGGGTTAGACCCCCTTTCTTTTGCATATAATTATGAAAGCAGTAGCGAGGCTTTGACATTCTCTCTTTTACCAAGTCTTCCAAAACAAATCTTAACATATACATATATTTAAGAGGATTAGAATAAGATTTTGTGCAAAAGAGATGGTGCAACGAATAGGCGTTCTTCCATTTAGATTTCCTTCCTCTTTCATGCTTTCTTGTAGATTTACAAATCTAAAAGAATCCTATTTTTGAAATAATTGTAGATCTGTAAGATTTTGACAATTGTAGGTCTAAAGGTTTATTTAAATTCAGAGTTTGGTAACTTTCAAGTGAGTATAAAATTTATATACATCATTTATAAAAACATGATTAGTTCATTTTTAATAGACCTGGAATGTACGCCTTAAAGTTTATCAGATTTGTTTATCATTTTTTTCAAATCTAAAATTACAAGTTATGATTTGAATATTGGAGTTTGTAAGTCTAGTTGGTTTATTATATTATTGCCTACAATTGAATTTAGATTTGTTGTGGTTACTGTATACACCTTAGATCTAGAAACCGGTCCCAAGACCATTGTCAACATTGTAGTTTTATTCTAGATCCTTAGCTTTGGTGTGGATTTATGATTTATGACATTCTTGACTTAAAGGGCATGCCTATTTATGTTTGATGTTATTTAAGGTTTTACTTAATTTTGTAGAAATTCCCTTTTTGTTCTTCTTAAAATTGAAAATAACATTATTTTAAATCATCAAGAAACATGTACAAAAATGAATAGGAAGGATCCGAAAATTCATGTATATCTGTACATAATTTACAATAATCGATCAAATATATATATATACGAGTGGAAACCCGTGCGTTGCACGGATGCATAAGATGTTGGGTGCCATAATTTGTTGAGATGATTAAATTGTGTGTGTCGTGGATCGTAATAATCATATGCTTAGAGTGAAAGTAGTCACAATTGAAAAACATGAGATGATCGATTGTTCAGTGGTATTGCATTAGTTTTGAAGTCATAGCTTGAAAGTATGAGCGAAAGTAGTCAAAACTTAATTTTACTGCATAAAAGGTTAACATTTGTAACATTACATATCATTTTATTCATGTTGAATGTGGTTACACAGTGTTAATCAAGCTATGACATGTTATCTACTTATCATAAATTCTACTTTATTTTTAGCTATGGAACAACCTGTATGATATAATATGTGTTTAGAAAAACCAATATGATAGTGATGTTGATATATGTAATAGGCTAATTGATGTAGTATTGGATTTGTACAAAAGAACAAATAACAGATTTAATACTTTTCATAATCCATTTTCCATTGTAAATGCTATTGTTGGAATGAATTAAGTGATAGTTCATTACTATTTTTAATGCATTCACTCAATTCATAAATTGATTCTACATTATTTCCTTTTCCAGTACATAAACGAACAACTAATGAATCATTTTTTTAGTTTATCGTCCTACTTCACACTGAAGGCATAAAGTAAATGCCCCATGAATGCCTACCTGATGTAATGCAATTTATGCATTCAAATTATATCAGGCTACACATATCTGTATAAATATTGTAATACCTTTTACTGTTTTATTTAAAACATGCATTGACCAAAAATGAATTTGAAGTTGATTTACTGATCATATATTATGCGAGAGTCAATATCCCTTTTTTAAACAACTTTCCGAATATACAAATTATTCATTTTCATATATACAAAGGTTGATAGTAGGAATAATCAGATTTGATGTAGCATGCATGAACTACCTGCAATAGCAAAATGCATTAAATGCTCTAAGGCCCACATTATTTTCCTTTCGTGCTTAATACATTTGTGTCATTATCATTATTTTTCAAACCTAATTAATTTATATGAGAATTTCAATTAATTTTTTTCTATCTCTTCAATAGGAACACACATAATGCATTTATTTTGTTAATTAAAACCGGAGCAGTTATGAATTATATGAGAGATAAAACATAATAAAAGAATAGTAAGCAGAAAAAAATTAGCATTCATAAGATAAAGATAAAAAACAATTCAGTAGTTTAAAAGTAGGCATAGTTAAAGATATATGTAAGAGGAGACCAATAATGAGAGAATGATAGAAGCGCTATGTGAACAAAAAGTACATGTGAATGCCCCATTGTATTTTATAAATTATTAGCATAAATAATTTGACATACACATTGCCAGATTTCAATCCAACTTAGGATTAAGAATCTGTTGCCCATTATAAATAGAATGTTAGAACATGTTCATAATATATGTAGCAGATCATATGGCAGACATTTTTTATAAGCTTTATAGCCTATTACCAATGAAATATTACATTATGTTCACAATGCATATAGAGAAGAAGAACAAAGCAAATGTCAGCCCTTCTTATAAAGCTTCATTATCGAACAATCTGAAAATAAAAATATAAAGAACTTATATGACTTCATGAAAATCAAACTTGAAGATTTTTGTACAGGAAAATGGTTAAAAGAGGGAAATTGTTATACATATTTTTAGACAAAAATCAAATGGTGTTGTATATTATTTCTAGTTAACATTCAAATTTTACTGGTTAAGAAACTACGGAGTGCTCAATGGAAACTTCTCAGATTTTACTGATGCATAACATGAAACAAAAGCCGACTAAAGAACAATTTGTTTCTTTTATATTCCGCTGAAGAAAATGCTTATCATTTATCTATTATGCAGTTTTAGGTTAAACAAATAAATAATTAAAAGACCGTATAATAGTACAATGAAAAATTATATTTCTATGTATAGTATTCAGTAGTAATAAAAAAACAGTAATGCTACAGGACCCGAAGGAATGCCTGGCATTTTGTGCGGATCTTAAAACGAACGGATGTAATTCAAGGTACATGCACGTAATTCATGGGCATGTGAACAATCCAAGGGTCAAAATACTTTTCGCACATAGTGACAAACAGGATTCCGGGCCACATAGCATTTCTGATAAAAAAATGAATATATTGAGAAAAACATAGTAAGTTTGAAAACTGCTAAAATTGTAGACTAAAATAGTTTGCGCAGTGTCACTATAGAAAGAAACTGACATGCAATATATCAATTTAAAATGATTACCAAGAATAATAGATGTAAAAACCAAGCCTACAATATACGTGAACCAAAAAATTAAATGTAAGTATGATTCATCTTTAAGTGAAAAATGAATATGAAACATGGTCCGCTTTGACATGCAAAAAGAGCATGCTGCATTTAACAAATGTTTGCATGAAAATGAGGGCATATCCATAAAGACAAAATAATCAACATATAAAAGCTATCATTTGTACATGTATTATGGAAACGGGCAAAGATTAATGTATACATGGAAAGAAATAAAATAATACATAATATAGCAGATTCATATATTGAGACCTCACATTCAGTCATAAATTCATTTATGATGCTCCTTGTATGTAGCGTTATACTTGGAAAATATCCCATACGTACAACCTGCCAGGTGGGACACCATTATGGCCCTGACGTTGTTGTGACAGAGAAGGAAAACATGACTCTTTCAAATGAATATTCATAAGCTTGAAAGGAAAGCATGAACAAAGTTATTTGACTTACATATTTGATGGTAAATTAGATACGTTAATTAATCACATGTAAATTAAAAATTTACCATTGATAACACATCCATCTTACTTCAAACGCAAGCATGATACCGTATTTATATTTGTCCTTTTCCTAATTCATTTTTGCTGTCTATTCTTTAGAATCTCTCTTCTCTTATGCATTTCTATTAAAATGCTTTTATGCACATGGAGTTTTCTGGAATGTAAATGGAATAAACTGCAATTAATATCATGTTGCAAGAATTAATGACGAAATGTCAAAATATGGAATGAAACGATACAGAAATTTTCAGCATAAAAATTATTCTTGACATAATTGCAGTAAATGGAAATATATCACTTGATAAAATTTTCTGTAACAGAAAATACTCTTTTGAATTTTTTATAAATTATGACATTACTCTTGCATATGAAAAATATATTAGCAAGAATCAACCAAAATGAAAAAAAAAATGAAGTGAAGAAGAAAAGAAAGTACATAGTCAGAATGGATTGGCATACATAAAGATTGATTATATTAAGTGAACCTTTTGTCAGAGCAACAGTTTATATGTTAACCCATCAATATGACTTTTTTTTTTTTTGCAAGGCACCCATCAATATGACTTTGTCTGACTTGCTTATCTAGTCTTTGCTCTCATAATTACCTGTAAAAAATAATCCAACTCATCTAGCTCACGTTTGCTCTATCTTTCATAAACTTCTCGAGGATGTATCGATGTGCTCCATGGACTTCATGCCTTCAAAACATGTTTTGAGTCATTTTCAGTTTAAATTGTATGATTAACAAAACTGTTTTGCCATTTGTTTTGATAAATCAACTAAATAATACTTTGATATGAACAAAGTTGTGCTTGATGGAAGGGTATAATCAAGTGGGATGTATATTGCTTTGGATGAATATACATAGCATCTGCAGTGTTAAAAATAAGGAAAAAAGTATACATTAAGCACTGAATTTTACTGCATTTATAGTAGCAACTTTGAAGTCGTCAACTTTTAAGGAATCTCATCGGATATTATCTTCGTGGAGCCATACCCTTTGGTCTATACTGTCCTATATATGTGAACATTTCTTATGTTCACATTATAGTTTTTGCATTTCAGATAGGATCATATGACTTGAAATTAATTCTAACCCACTAATAATTGAATATTTACTTTGCTTTAGCATTGTAACTTGATATTTGTCATTAGCCAAAGAGAACTAAAACTCCAAGAGGAATGTAAAAGAAAACAAACACTACTGGGATTTCGGAAAAACATTCTTAAAAGCAAGGATGACCGTTAAAAATTCTTCTCTTGCAAAATTGTAAATGGGAAAGATCTAGTTTGGGGCTATGAAAACAAAGTAGATGCTATCATCGAAAACGATCGCTGGATTCCAGAACAAAGAGGCTTTCAAGCCATTACAGTAGAAGTAAAATATCTTCCCCTGTTCATTAATGAGAAGGAAAGAGAACCTCATAAAAATGGTAGCTTTCTAATAAAATTATAAGGTTGTATTACTCAACAATTCGCTATGTCTTCATTAAAAAACATATTTTCGCTTATTGATTTTGTTTTTAGCCTGGTTATCAAGCAAGACTGAACTTAATACCACATACTAATATGATAATATATATACATCTTGCCAGCAAATAATGTCAGATTAAATATTACTATTTATTTATTAACGAAATACCATATTAATATGTTTCACCTACTTGTTTTTTTTTTTTAATTTGTAAAGTCCATATTACATGGCGTCATGTCGTTATGTGTGTTACTATTTAATCTGATATTATTTCCATACTCATGTCGTCATGCGAGTTATTTGTACATTGTTTGTCAAAGATATGAGTTTGACTTGTAGCACATGCCACATCTGATGCATGTGAGTTTGAAGACGGTGATGGGCTTTGTTGTTGCGGACGATTCCACACAATATTTGAAAGAACTGGTTCTTTGTCTAACATTATAGGTTGTTCGCTTTTGATAACGAAGAAAAATGGTAGAAGTTAGGTAGAAGATATAGATTATAAAAGGCATATTGTAAATACCCGTAATAAGCAAATTGACTGCAATGCATTTCGCAATGATATCGCATGGCGAATCCGCAGTGTTATAACACCTATTAGTTTTGTTTAAGTTTATCAAGAAATTGCATTTGGTTTTATCAAAACCATGTTATGACGTTAAACTTTATTTGTACACATTAAATGACTTAAATTTTGCTAATTTGTATGCATTAATTTAGCATTTATTATGAAATTTGTTGTTAAATTTACTACAGAACATGGTAATTTAACATCTATCAAATGACTTAAATTATGCTAATTTACTATAGAACATGGTAATTTAGCATTAATTTAACATCTATTAAATGACTTAAATTATGCTAATTTGTATGCATTAATTTAGCATTTATTATGAAATTTACTATAGAACATGGTAATACACAAATACAGAAACTTATCTAATTTCACACAAAGTTGTATAATTTAAGTTTATGAAGAAAATGCATTTTCTTTTATCAAAACCATATTGTGTGTTAATATAAACTTATATTAAGTCATTATTATTGACATGAAATTTTGATGTTTTTGTCAAAATGAGGCATATGAAGATGGGCATCCTAAAAACGCCCATCCCTTCACATACAAACATGAATATTCAATTATATAAATGTAAGACTAAAGATTTAATTATTATTTTTTAGTCATTAAAAACGCGAATAAAAAATTTCAGCTTATATATCTTTTTGTTGACAAATTTTGTGCAATGCAGGAAGCCTTTGTATCAGACGTTTGTTTCGAACATAAAAATTAGCACAAAGATTCTATTAAACACATAAACTTATTACTCATTTATGGCATTATATTTATTTATTACTCATTTATGGCATTATATTTATGGCATTACCTTATATTTATGTCATTACCGTATAAACAGTAATATGTAAAAGTCATGATGTGTTTTCATAATAAAGATCATGCATATAACTGAATCAAAGATTAACAGGAGTAGAACATGATGTATTTTAGTCGTAAGGACCAAATACTATGACTGATTAAATAAAAAGAATTGCATATGCTGTGCATTGAGTGTAGATTAGGCATACAACTGAATTAAAGTTTAACACGGATAGACCATGATGTATTTTCGGTGCAAGGACCAAATAGTGTGACGGATTAAAGAAAAAGAATAGCATATGCTATGCTTTGAGTGTTTATGTGTAAAGGATTATGATTATAGCATGACACAAAAATATCAATGACCAAATGTGGATTAACATCAATCTTCATATTTCAAATATCCAACAACTTTAATATTTCATCGTAATTTTAAAATGAATATGTTGTCTCAAAAACTTGAAGGGCGTTCATGTCATCATCCAAGTAAAAAGAATAGGAAGTAGAAATAGAACCTGATTAGAAGTAGAACCTGATTCAAGCTTTCAAGTAGTAAATGGCGGCACGGTAAACGATTCGTACCTACATGTAAGAACAAAGAACAAAAAAAATAATGGGACAGAAATGCATAAAATCTGTGTCATTTATCACATAATAAACCCATATAGTCATTATAACCTAATATTTCCTTTTTGTAGGAAGAAAATTAAATGTAATAAAATAAAAACGCATTAATGGCATTAACAATACCAAATACTAATTTACACATACAACAAAATTAACTATGTGTTTAAAAGGAAATAAATTTAACTACGTGGGCGCTTCTTTCAATCTGAGCCTTTCTTTATCTTTGCTGAAAATAAATCTCAGCCACTTTCTGTCTTTTGTAACCAACCCGTGCGTAAAAAAAAAGGAATAAATAGAAAGGGTTTTTTTATTTAAAATCTGAACGCGCTTCAAAAAACAGAAAGAATAAATAGAAAAGTTGTTTTTTAAAAAGAAATGAATACGGAGAGGATAATTTCAGTATACTAAAAAAGGAAGATAATGAAACAGAATTAATGAAAATAATATCAAAATAATATGTGTTTCCAAGAGAATTATTAATAAAAAAAGATGAATATAGAAACAAACGTAAAAAATAATGTTAATAGAATCATTAATGTGCACATTGATTACGCATTTAAAATTTGAACGCGTGTCAAAATACAGAAAGAAGTTATTGAAAAGATTTTTTTTTAAAAGAAATGAATACGGAGAGGATAATTTCAATATACTAAAAAAGGAAGATAATAAAACGTGGTGAGCAAACGTGGGACACGCAATTTATCGATCCGCATGGAATATATTTGACAGCAGATGTCAAGGTAAGCAAAAAACGTGGGCAAATGATGTAATCCTGGCCATTCTTTATCTTTGTTGAAAATAAATCTGAACCGCTCTTTGTCTTGTTGTTTGTCCAAGGGGGGAATTTTATTATATAGATAATGAATTTTAACAAAACATTCAATATTTCAAATCTGAAATAAGCATATATGAAAAAATTAATTGTATATACTATATACAATTAATTTTACTTGGCTGTAATTAACAATTATACATAAGTCATTCCTTATATATATAGCGATTAAATAGATTTACTTATAAAAGGGATGATGTGCGCTGATTTTGGTAAGCTAAGAATAAATGAAACGATGTGTGTACAAATCCAGGCCGTCCTTTGTCCAAACTAAGAATAAATCTCAGCCGCTCTTTGTCTCCATGTTTGTCTCCTGGTTTGTCTTAGGGGGCAATTTTATTATATAGATATATATATCTTATTTCTTATGATTTGGAATATGTCTATATTCTCTTTTTAATTATTTATGGAAATTTGCACAAAAATTGTAGTATTAACCTTTTTATAAGAATTTGAATCTTAAAATAATATTAAGCAAAAAAAGGATTGTTTTGGTCGTTAGTTTAGACCAAAACATTAATAGTAATTAATAATAAAAATGAAATATTGTAATTAAGTTAACTGCACTTAAATAATTATATATATAACCATCCAAATCTAAGTAAATTATGCAAATATATTATGTTATAATAAATGTTTGTTGACATTATTATGTGTTTGAATAGTTTCCGTTCTTATGGAAATGTATATGAAAATATAAGCCATAATAAGTGGAAACAGATATTATGACCATTATGTCAATACATGGACTTGATTTGCTATAAATAAGGTTATACAAAAAGTAATGAATATTGTTACCATCTTTGATTGGGGTAAATAAATTGAATAGGATAAACATGCCTAGGTTACAATTTAAATGGTATTAAGGAATAGGAATTGTAACCCAAACTAGGGAAATAAATAAGTTATTACCTATACGTATACGTACATACGTACATATATATATATATATACTTTCACGTTAGAATTAATAATAATTAGAGTTTACAATAGTTAAATTAGAATTCAAAAGGGATTGATATAAATATGATAATCGATGCCTTAGGAATATATGGCTGTTAGTATCATAAATGTCATTAAATAGATTAATTGACGCCTAGGAATATGACCTGTAAGGTCGTTAGTGGCAGGTAACCTAATTAATAGAAATAAACTGAATTAAAAAGGGAAATCAATGGAGATTCATTGGCGTAGTAAATACTAAGTCCAATAAGGATATATATATATATATATATATATATATATATATATATATATATTAAATATCCTAGTATAGGAAGTTATAGGTTTTCCTTATTCTTATTATAGAATTAATACAATCAAATATAAGCATTGGACTTAGTAGGTTAATGATGCGAGGTCACTTTCCTTATTCGACAAACGTATGTACTTTATAGCAGTCAGATATATGTATAACTAATAGGAGATATTATTAACCGTGGGAACCCATGAGATGGTTAATTGCATAACAAAGATTGTTTCCTAAAATAAGGTTTGTTTTGAATGTGAGGTATTAAGTGGTTATAGAACCCAACTCTTACCCAAAAGAAGAAACCTTAAAAAGGAAATAATTTACAAGTGTAAGCCTGCATCAGGATAAAGGTATTAAGTTGTTCGATTCACCCTTAAAAGGGTATTAAGTGATCGCGTAGCTCACCTGTCCATAAATAAGATGCACTAAATGACTAATTGGGTAGGAGATCGGTAATCTCCACAATAGTCCGCTTTCTCTGGGTAATAAGCGATTAGGGTTTGGGTTTGCCCTCAGATAAGGAATTAAATGACCGCTATGTAGGTACCATAGGTCTTCCTGTTCTGTGGGAAGTATTAAGTAACTAGGGGATATATCTAATAAGGCCAGCTAGATAGTAACTATCGAATATAGCAATATGACTTTTGTTTGATGATAACAAACATATATATTATAATGTAAATGTGTTTGTAACTGTACAATTCTGTACTACATCTCATACTGAAATAAACATTTAATCTTGAATAGAACACTATTGCACAAGAATTTAAATATTCAAACAGTGTTTTATTCAAATATAAATATTTTATTTCAATATATGAATAGTACAAACTTTTAACTCCACTATTGTACATCTCAATGATCTAATACATTCAATTTCATTTATTACATTGGTTTCTCACTACAACACTCTAAACTCACACACTATATATCTCTCAGTTCACTGAGTTACATACATTCATTCACTCAGATATTGACACTCACTTGTCTTCGGTCTATTGTAGAGTCATTCCAATCACTTGCATTCCTACGAAAGAAACATATACGATAAAGTGGAACAAAAGTTGATATACATTCTAGTAGATATAAATTTATTTTAAATTTTATTTGCCTCGGAATTTTGGTGTGATTCTCATTATATTTCTTTACTTAGTCTGATATGCATATACATTTATCTATGTCTAAACTGCTTGTGTTTCATAGTGATTCACTATAAATGCCACAAGGTAGACTGTATATCTAGTGCCGGCAGATCAAACTCAACATTGCTATAGCGGTCTGCTGATCAAGACCAACCTTAACTACATTTATGGTTTGCTGATCTTGACCAGCCACAGCACATCGTATAGTGGTTTGTTTATGCAAATAGAAAGTATAATTGCACATGCACGATACATGTATACACATACAAGCATATGTATATGGACATATATTTTGATATTTTGCAGGGGCAATATGGTCAAACATCGGTGAGTGCACAGTCTAAGCAACAGGGTCGAGTTAAAGCATTTCAGCATAAAGCACTTGTGTGCACAAATCAAATAGTACACAAGGATGCTAAGTGACCAAAGCATAAACAAATGTCCAGAATGATCAAAGCAAGCATGAATTAGCTTGATCAAGCAATCGGCTGAGAAGTCAAGCCAAGGCCCAACTACGCAACCAACAAACAATGAAATAAAAGTCATCGAAAGGTGATGCAGCACATGATTAGGTTCAAGCTCAATCAAAATGAAAAACACATGAAAAATTACAATCATTTATGCAACAACTCAAGTGATCAAGAACATGAGCGCAACATGCACAAACCACAAGGTTTTGTAGCACGGTTATAAAAGCAAACAACCAGACAGTGCATGAACTTGTATATGGAATGCATAAGACAAAATGGTGCAGTAGTTCTTAAAAATGGTCAACAAAGTGCACATGGGTAGTGCACACACGTACAAGCAACTATAAGGATGGTGCAACAACTCAAATACACTTCAGGCAAGCATAGATGGGATGTGCAAGATGCAAACACAAAATTGAACTGGTCAACATGGAGCATGTCAAACCATGGACAAACAGTAGCATATGGTAGGTTCAATAATGTCGGAGTGCACAAACATGTTCAAGTGTACAAGCACAAGCAAATGTGCAAGTTCAAACAGGCACAACAAGGAAACACCAATACAACAAGTAAAAACAAAAACCTTGGCACTCAAAAATGCAATATGTACAAGGCTGGTTAGTTTTTTTACTGGAATACTCATGTACAAGATCACACCGGGCAGAAGTATTCAAGACACACGCAGGTCAAAATTATGAGGATGATGGACAAGTATCAAGAGTGAATTGTTTAAAGAAAGGAAAATTTTAATGACATTTACAAGCATGTACATGAGAGAGAGAGAGTGTGTGTGTGTATATATATATATATATATATATATATATATATATATATATATATATATATATATTTGTGCGCAAGGAACCAAATCAGTGCTTGCATGCAAACAGAACAAGTCAGGGTAACAAATAAGGAAGTGAACACCGAGGAGGTGTCAAATCTCATCCGATCGAACAAAGACTCAAGCTACAAGAGTTTCAAATGGAATAGGCACAATGCAACTCAATATTTCCAAGCAACGCATGCACTAGTCAAGCATCCCAAGGGTCATGAATGAGCAATATATATGGCATGCATGATGCAACAATTTTAAATAATAGGTGCAGAAGAAAAACAACTTTGTTCTTTTGAAAATCACTAGTTAAAAATTGGAAAAAAATCGATTTATATTTTCGGGTTTTGTAAATTTAGTAATTTATTCTCAAATGCATAGTGACCAAAAACACGATCAAATGCATCGAAGAAATTCTGGCATGATCAACATAATCAAAGAAATATTTTTGGCAAGAATAAAATCATGTGTTTGAAATGTTTCTAGAAAACGAAGTGCGATTTTAGAGCCAAGAAAATCAAGCGAATTTTCCAGATTTGAAAGAAATTAAAATTGGCGCAAGTTCTATTTCTAGGAAACTATGAAGATTTCAACAATCTAGTATCACACAAAGATTTTTAAAGACAAATTCTTTGTCAAGAAAAACAAACATTTGTTTCCATAATTCAGTCAAGCATTCACGATAATTAATCAAGTGTGCATTCAGGACAATTTAATCAAAGCAACAATCATGCAAATCACAAACCAAATAATGCATGAAATCATAGAGTTTAAAGGGTTTCTATACCCTATAAAATCACCACTCATCGCAGGCAGAAAAACATTGAAAAACCACAAACAAATCAGACGAAAAAGAAGAACAAAGAAACTCACATACGTAAGTGTTTTTCGATCAATCAAAACCAAATCGCCAAGCAGAGAGAAAGAAGCAATCAAGAATCAGAGAATCAATTTTAGCAGAGATTCAAGCATCGCGATTTGGGATAAACCAGAACCCTAAATTTCAACGGTCGGCCATCAAAGAGCAAAGAGTGAAAGCCAAGTTTTAAGTGTGAAATGAAATAAAATAGGGCCGACCACTTATTTTTACATAAGGGGTTAATGTTTCTGTTTTTATTTTTTCATTTTTAATTCGATTATAATTTTATAGTTTACTTCAAACTTGGGTTTACGAGTTACGGGTTTGTAATTCGAGGAAAATATGATCTTAGGAATAAATCCTGTGTAGGGTTTTGAGCGTAGGATTAGAACAATTATGAGAGGGTGTTGCGGGTTTACGGTGATTTTGTAAGTGTACATAATGTTTTAATTCTATTAGAAACGTTGAGAATGCAGCAATAGGCAGGGATTTGCCGAAGCTGGGTAAAATCCGTGTCATTTATTTTCTGCATGTATTTTCTCTATTGTAATCTGTGCTGTGATAATTTTAATATCTCATATAACTCCAGTAAACCCTATTCATCCCCCTCTATGGTTAATCTTGATCCTACAAGTGGTACCAAAGCCTAGTATTTCATTAACTCTAGAGTCATGGTTTTCCCTAGTTGTCAGTCTAGTAGAGTCAGTCAAGTAATATTCCAACTATTTTCAATAGAATGAATTTTTCAGTTCGAAAAACAAAAATTAAATTCTACTTAACATATGTTAATTATGAAAATTGGATTATAATTGAAAATGTGGGAGATATGCTAGATAAGAGGAATAAAGTTACTAATGCTCGAGCTATGCATATTATTTGTTTTATCTTAGTAATGATCAGCTTAATCATACCTCTCACTGTTTAACTGTGCAGGATATCTCGAAAATTCTCGATGTAAAGTATGGAGGAAATGACAACAGTATCCCAAAACCCTCAAAGATCAACTCAGATTAAGATTTTTTTAACAAGATTTACATATGAAGAAAAGGATGATGACAACGATGGACACTTTTCATATGAAGAATTAATTCATATTTGTATTGGTCTATCTAAAGCTGTTGATAGTCTAAAATCGAAAAATACGAACTTGAAATATGAAAATTATGAGTTGCAATGATAAATTGATGGTTTGGAATTAAAAATTAAAAATGCAAAGAGTTTTGAAAGCTTGGATTGCAAAAATTGCTAAGTTTTGGAAATAATTTATTTCATCTCAGTGAAAACATTCAAAAGCTTGAAAAGGAAATCCTGACTTTAAAAAAAACGAGATTGAACTAAAAAGTAAAAACAATTTTTTGCAAAAAGAATTGGAGTATTCCAAACATGAAGTTGTTGAGAAAGGAGGTTTATTGAGAACCGAATTGATTTTTAAATGAGCTCGAAAATGAAATCAAGAGTTTCAAAGATCTTGAAAAACATCAATTTAAAAAATGCAAACAATTTGAATTTGAGATTTCTGAGTAAAATGCTAAAATAAAATTGCTTGAGAATGAAAAGTCGATCTTAAAACGAAAAGATGCCGAGGAAAGTGAAATTTCGATCAACTGTTGTTCTAAGCCATTAAGCAAGAATGAGTTTCTGAAATCTAAAATCAAAGGTCTTGAAATGAGTTTGAAATGATTTTCAAACGGCAAAAAATCATTGAATTTGTTGTTGAAAAAACAATTTCTGTTGGAAATAAAAATGGTTTTGGTTTTAGAAAAATTGATGAGTTTGACAAACGAAATTCAAATGAACTTGGAAATCCTTCAGATAGCTTTGGAAAAGGTCGAAATGGAATTATGGAATCTAATAGTCTCAAAGGATTTTTAAATCATAAACGTGATGAGAACTGGTTTAGTAACAATCCAATTAAACGAAAAGGAAATAAAATGAATTCGAAAAAGATCAAACAAATTTGGATTCCTAAGGTTACCCTAGTGGATGCTAGTGGATTCTTGTACAAACTAGTTTAGGTACCGAAAGTCATGAGTACAGTTAAAAGTAGTATTACAATTGTTACACCACTCGATCCACTAAATACTTAGGTACTGGAGGTTGGCCGAGGAACGAATTTCTAAAAGAATCAAAGATTGCTCCATATTAGAATTGAAGCTATTCGATATATGTTCCTTAGCCATAACTATCAGGTTAGAGAATCCACATCGCCAACGTAACTCAGGTATGATCTCTAAACTCAATTTTTTTGCATTTGTATTTTTATGTTCCTCCTTATATTCTTCTTTTATTCTTTATTTCTGCTAATAATATTTCACTTTGCACTGCAATATTTTTTGAATTATACTGAGCTCCTTAAACATCAAATTGCAAAATCCTTGATTTTCTGGAAATTAGATTCATTTATATAAACTTCTCATGTTTTGATGATTTCCAGGTTATGAACTTAAATTTGTAAATAACTGCAATTGTTTTGAAGTTTATTTTTTTTACTGATTCCTGAATTCCTAACAGTGTTGAAGCATTCTTATCATATCCTGAACAATATTATTCAGGATTCTAAAAAAAATTTAATGATCTGAAAATCTATTGAAATTCTCATAACTTTGTTGTTTTGAGTTTCTTCTAATTCACCTTGGGAAGACTTGAAAAACTGCACACATTATAGCATACATCCTGAAAACTATTTTTAATAGGATGTGATAATTTCATTGGTTTTGGATGGGTTTGACTATTCTGATTTGAAAATCTTCTGGCATGGGTTATTGTGTTGCATCTTGAAACTCTTTTTTTTTTAATCATGCTTTTTGGCTTGGATATTTGAATACTTCTTTGAAGTCATTTGAAATTGTTGATATCTTGAATCTCACAATTTGAAATTATAATCCTGTGTGATTAAGTTTTTGAATCTTGAAAGTTACACATCTCTTCAGGTGATTTCAAATTATTATTTTTTAATCTTGGATCATGAATTATCTCTTTGTGCTTGTTACAAATAATTATGAAAAAAATCTCTTGTGAATTTTGTTCTACAATAGAAAGATAGCTACTCTAATAGATGGAATTCAAAATGTTAGACTGTTTTTATTAGGTTTGGTGATTTATTCTGAAAAATATGTGTACATTATTCATTGACTTCTAGGCAATTAAGAGCTACGCGTGGTATATGTTTGAGAAGTATTTCTCATTCAATTGACTGATTTTTCTAAACTGGTTTTCAACTTGTATAGTTCTTTCAGAATTCCTCTTGTAATTGATTTTTTCAATTTTAAAATCATTTTACTTATTCAAAACTAGAAATAATTGACCAAATTGAACTATATTTGTAACTCACCAAAAATATTTTTTTATTTATGAAATTGTGATGAGCTGTGATTATAGTATATTTCACAAACAAGAGCAAATTTTACTTAAATTATCATGATGTTTGAACAGATTTTATAATATCTTTAAATTAATGTTTATTTCACGAACATCTTCTTTTCCTATCATCATTTTGTCATCCATCATGGTTTTATTTAATGTAAAGAGTTTGATACATTTTTTTAATCACTAATGAATATGTATAGTTTCAAAATTTGTAATGAAAATGTGACTATTATACTTTTCAAAATGAGAGAGAATATTTTTTTTTTCAAAAATCCCGATACGGTTGAACATAGTTCATAATATGATTAATTTATATGGTTGAACATTTATAATACGATTAATTTAGAAATTTATTTCACAACCATCTCTATCTCTACCACATTTTTATCCCATTTTTGGTTGTATATACTGAGGAGACTTTGTATATAATAAGTGTATCTCTAACCTCATTTAAAAAACCTAGATATAGTGATGCATGGTTAGATATTACTTTTAATTTAAGTTGCGAGTCCTAATAGGCTATGTGTTGTTAATTGGCTCTAAAAATAAAAATAAAATGAAAAGAAAAAATAAACATAAATTATATAGACACACACACACACACACACACACACATATATATATATATATATATATATATGTATACATACACAAATATATATATATATGTATACATACACACATATATATATATATGTATACATACACAAATATATATATATATATGTATACATACACACATATATATATATATGTATACATATATATATATATATATATATATATATATATATATATATATGAAATCCTCCTTCCTAAGCATAAGCCAACCTATCAATCCATTTTCTAAATTGTGAAATATGTTAATATTTCAGGATATATTATGATTTTTTGATTGATAGTTTTTAGGATTTGTGATTATTTTATTTTGTCACTTGATTTGAATTTATAACCATAGTCCAAATCCATTGCTATTTCATGCTCATTTTTAAAAAAAATTATTTGAAAATAATTTGAATTTATATGTTTTAAAATAGTCTCCATTTTATAGAATTCATTGTAAATCCATCATTCTACAATGTGAAATTTGCCACTATTTTGAAAAATATTATGATTTTTGTTTGATTGAATGAGATTTGTGATGTATATTCTCTCTCCTGATCTGATTTTATTTTTTTTAGTCCATATTTCATCACTATTTTGATTTCTATATCCATCTAATGATAACAAAAGGGGAGAATGATTAAGATTTTGATTAATGAGTGAATATCTCATGAATATTTTTACTAAAATTCAATTTTTACTTTTCTTCACTCATATGCACATATATAGGGGGGTTCTGTTGTAGGGGGAGCATACATATAGTGGGAGTTATACATTTCACTGTCAAACACATTTATGGTATTTAAAATCTTCATACATGTTTATCATCATAAAAAAGGGGGAGATTGTTGAATATGGCTATATGATTTTTGTTTGATGCTTACAAACAAATATATTATAATATAAATGTGTTTATAACTGTACTATTGAATACTACATCACATATTGAAATAAATATATAATTTTGAATATAATACTATTCCACAAAAATTTAAATATTCAAATTGTGATTTATTCAAATATAAATATTTTATTTCAACATTTGAATAGTACAAACTTCTAACTCCATTATTGTACATCTCATTGATATAATACATTTAATTTCATTTATTTCATTGGTTCCTCACTACAACACTTTGAACTCACTACATTTCTCTCAGTTCACTTAGTTACATACATTCATTCAATCACATACTGACACTCACTTTTCTTTAGTCTGCTTTATAGTCAGTCCACACACCTGCATACTTGTCACAGAAACACATACGGTATGGAATCAAAATTGATTTACATTCTAGCAGATATAAATTAATTTTAAATTTTATTACCCTCAGAATTTTGGTGTGTATCTCATCATATTTCTTGACTTCGTCTGATATGCATATACATCTATCTATGTCCAAACTGCTTGTGATATTCATAGTGATTCACTATAAATACCACAAGGTAGACTATATATCTAGTGCCAGCAGATCAGCCTCAATATAGCTATAGCGGTGTGCTGATCAAGACCGACCTCAACTCACATTTATGGTTTGTCGATCCTGACCAGCCATGATACATCGCATACTGGTCTGCTGATGTAAATAGAAAGTATAATTGCACATGCAAGATACATGTATACACATACATGTGTATGTATATACACATATATTTCTATATTATGTAGGGGCAACATAATCCAATATCGGTGAGTGCATGGTCCAAGCAACAGGGTCGAGTCAAAGCATTTCAGCAAGATCCACATGTGTGCACAAATCGAACAATGCAGAAGGATGCCAAGTGACCAAAGCATAAACAAATGTCCAGAATGATCAAAGCAAGCGTGAATCGGCTTGAACAAGCAATCAGCCCAGAAGTCAAGCCAAGGCCCAATTACACAACCATAAAAAGTGAAGCAAAAGTCATGGCAAAGTGATGTTGCACATGACTTAGGTTCAGGCTCAGTCAAAATGGCATACACATGAAACTTTACAAAATCAAGACAGCCCAAAACAATGAAGTACAATTTCATGCAGCAATTCAAGTGATCAAGAACGTGGGTGCAACATGTAGGGGTGTAAATCGGTCGGACCGAACGGATGTGTGTTCGACTTCTGTCGTAAATAAAATTGAACCGAACACAGACCGAACGAAATTTTTTCTCGTACAAATTTTGTTGTCCTAACACGTGTCCTAAATAAAATCAATCAGATACGGTCATATGTTTTTCGGATGCAGATACGAACGGACGCGGTGGGACATGGCTATTTACATTAATTTTTATACTTTTCGTTTGATTTTCTCTAACTATATACCGAGTTACAAGGAATTTGGACAAATTCGAATGAACACAGACTGGGCTAATTTTTTTCGTATAACTTTTATTATCCTAACTCGTGTCCTAAATGAAAATCGGACAAATTCGAACGGACAAATTTTGGTCATGGACATGATCGGACATCGAACATTCTTACAAAATTTACAGGCCTAGCAATATGCACAAACACACAAGGTTCTATAGCATGGCTATAGCAGCAAACAACAAGACAGTGCATGAACATGTATATAGCATGCGCAGGACAAAATAGTGCAGTAGTTCTTAAAAAGGGTCAATATAGTGTAGATCGGCAGTACACACATACATGCAACAATAAGGATGGTGCAACAACTCAAATACACTTCAGGCAAGCATGGATGGGATGTGCATAATGCAAACCTAAACACCAAGAAGTAGTTCAAACCATGGAAAAACAGTAGCACATTCTAACACCCCGTATGTTTGTTAACATTAAAGAGGATAAATTAAATGATAATTAATCTAATATTAAGAATTAAGGGAAACAGACTATGTCATTATGTCCGTCTTGAAATCCTGGTCAGGATAGACACCTAGTTTGCATAAAACGGATAACATATGAAGAAGCTACGGAAGATAAAAGTTTGAAAATCAAAACTGGGATAACTGGCGCACTTGGCAAGTGCGCCAAGGCAATTTTACACTGGCGCACCTGTAAAGTGCGCCCATAGGAGTATTTGGGTATTCGGGCCTTTTCCAAGTGGGAGACGACCCGCGACCTAATTCACCCTAGGGCTTATATGGGAGTCGATTTCAAAGGGTTCTACAGCTATAAACACATGGTCATTTCTCATATTTCTTCATTGGAAATCATGAGAGCCAAAAGCTGCTGGTGTGCGAACTGAGACAGATTCGTTTTCTTCAACAACGTACAATATTTCAGTTTTGCGAATCAAATCCAGAAATTCAAGATCCATTCTCTCTATTCTTTAAACCTAACGCTGTGAGTTCTAGTTGCTTTTAGGTTTAGATAAATAAAAGTAAATTGTGAAAGACTATGAATTGGATATGTTGTAAACTGTGGATCTATGCTATTGTTAAACCTTATACTATGTCATGATAGATCTACACCTTTAGATCTAATGCAACTGTGATTATTCTATTATGTTACCTATGTGGATCTTGACTTGTAACTATATTGTGGTGAACGTAAATCTGTTAACTCGGACGGTTGAAACATTGGTTAGATCCAATTCTTTGTGTAAATCACCTTTCACCTGTCCTATTGCGATCAACTTAGATATGTAGTAAGTTGGACATGAGGACTCATATTTAGATCTAAACATGCTATTATGTCACCCTAATGGTGTTAGATCAATTTTAACCTCTAGATCTGAATTACGTGATCTAATTTATCACCTTGTGTTATCATCTTAGATCTATTTTAACCTCTAGATCTGAATTATGTGATCTAATTTATCACCATATGTTATCATGATAGATCTAAGCCGATTGGACATATCAATTGCTAATTTAGATCTTACTATGCTAATTGTGACATCATAGTTATGTTAGAATCAATTGACTACCAACCGTTCATTAGTTTTATGTCCACCTTGTTATGACGACAATTTCATGTCCATGTCAGTATGTATGTTCCCCTTATTATCATGCTAGTTTATGTGTATGCCAAGATGATCACTTTGGTTATATTCCCATTATTTTCCTTATTATCGTGTATGACTAGGCTGTTGTCTAGCCTAGGCATGCTGCCAATTTTGCGAGGGCGCTAATTAAGGAATGGGGCAAAAAGGGTTAATAATGGCATAATTTGAATATGAATATTTTTGGACATATAGTTCAAATTATTGGGTAAAGTGGGCATTAACACCTATAAAGGGAAAGGCTTAAATAATTGATTAATTAATTAATAATGGAATGTCTAGTAATTACAATTAGTAATTGTAATTGTACTTATGACATGAGGTTAGGCTTCATTAGTGGTGGAAGTCTGCCCGGACCCGGCCGGCATATCCAGCAGCCACTAATGTTGAACCTAATGTGGGAGGTCTAAGTACGCAAATACGAATCGGTTTAAGACACGAGGTTAGGCCCAAACGTCGAATAAGACTGCCCGGACCTGACCGGCATATCCAACATCCACATGTTGTAGGCCTAATGTGGGAGGTTTAGCACATTATAAACCATAAATGGACATGGTAATGAATTGGACTACTTAACCAAATCTAATACATAGGGATTGTACGATTATGAACTAAGGTTAGGGTTAAGTAAATCGATTGGAATAGTGGATAAGTTAAGTAAATCCGGAGAGGGTGGGTAATATTTACATATAGGCCCACGAACTTAACTCGATTATGTTATGTAATTAATGACACCTAGTGGTATATATAACCGGAGAAAATAATAAAGTTATGTAATTAAAGACACCTTTTAAGGTAAGCATAACTGATATAGGGCAATGTAATTAAAGATACCTGGTGGTATACACAGTCAGTGAAAAACCTAGTGGGTGATACAAGACAAAGGGGAGAGCTTGTATCATATTGTGTGGGACCCATTTCAATCAGTAACCCAGAGTAAGTATCAAATAAAATACTCCATACTAGGCGGAGAGGCGACACGCTACTCATTGATAGTAAGTGATCCAAACGTGGAGGACGGTGTAGGCAGCGCAAAACGACCGAGCCATGTGCATGCATGAGCACGACAGAGGGGGATAAGATGATCGTGACACCAGTAGATATGGGGTTGTGCATATCAGTGAAGAGTTTCCACTGTAAGACGTGATACATCCTACTGTGGGGCCGACACAGAGTATCTACGGAGTAGGGAGACGATCGATTAGGGTAGTGGTTAGGGTGTATTTTGGACATATGCCCTAAGTCTACTACCTTATAGTTGAAGGGATCATCTCATTCTGGTTATACTAAAAATAGTGCAGAGTAATCTTTAGAGAAGTATATACACCTGTCTACCTTGTTACACCTGCCATTTATGTAGTGACCTCTCTTATCCACTTTATATGCCTATCATGTTACTTTTATAAATTTTCCGGCTAAAAGTAACTAGACTCGCCAGACTTTATGTCTGGCCCTTTTGTTTCTCTTTCTTTCTTCTGTTTCTCCCTCCCCTATGTTCTCAGGGAGGAAACACTCAGGCTTAGTCAGGACTCAGATATCATCTTGCCAGGAGCTACTTCTAAAGTATGGCTCAAGTTCTTGTCTCTACTATGGCTTAACTCTTTCAGTTAGGGAATTATGTTTTTTTTAAATTCTTATGTACTCTGATGATGTAAAACAAAAGTTATTTTATTGTAATGGTTTTTGTGACTTATGGTATTGTGGACCACGGTATTATGATTTATGCTGAAATAAAAATTTAAATTTCCGCTACTACCTTATTTATATCGGTCTTGTAATTATTCTATGTCTGTTTACCTATAACGCTTCACGAAACATAATGCACTCCCTTAGTGAGTGACATTAACGGATGTGGGGGTTACACTTGGTATCAGAGCTTAAGGTTACCAGACTAGATAAAAGTTTTTGAAAATTATTTCAAAAAGGTTTAAAAAAAAGCATTTTCATAAAGAAAAGTCTGTTTTGAAAAACATTCCCTAAAAAGCAATATGTAGTATCCTTCGATCCTTTATATAAATTTTTTCCTTTTTAAGCATATCTGGTGAACAAAACATTCCTAATACCCCAGAGGGCATCACATTACCTAGATGGTTCCATAGATATTTTTAGGCCACGACACCTGCTGATGGCCAAGGAAATGTTCCTCCCTCGGCTACACCAGTCATTCCTCCTCCCCTTTCAAGAGCAGGTAACTTCGCCAACATCTGCAAGGACTTCCGTGCTATGGGAGGGAAGCCATTCCATGGGAACGAGACATTCGTAGAAGCACGAAATTGGCTCAAGGAGATCGAGGGCTTATTCGTAATCTTTGAAGTAGAGGATAGAAGGAAGGTTCAGTTAGCCGCTTGGCTATTGAAGTACGAAGCCTCATTTTGGTGGGAAGTCACTCAAGCTGGACATCCGATGGAAACTTAGGAAGATTTTAGGAAAAGGTTCAAAATGAAATTTCTTTCCCAACTGAAAGCAGCATGCATATAGAGAGATTCGTAGCACTCAAACAGGTAAACTTGACGGTAAAAGAGTATGTGAATAAATTCAACCAGCTAGCAAGGTTCGGTTTAGAGTTGGTGGATACGCCGCACAAAAGGGCTCTGCAGTTTGCTAAAGGGCTAAATGAGCCTCTGCATGGTTTAGGCATGTCCCATATTCCAATGGGAGCTACTTTCGAAAAGCTTGTCGATATGGCCCTAATGCATAAGGAACACAAGGAAGAAAAGAAGGCTGAGGAGACATTGCAAAATAATAAGGTGTGGCCCAAGAAGGGGCAACAGCAAAAGCAGAAGAAAGGGGGGAAATGATAAAGGCAAGAATAAGAGAAAATGTCACCATTGTGGGTAGGAAGGTCATCTATTTAAAGATTGTAATCAAAGGAAGAACTCTTGCTACCACTGTGGAGAGGCCGACACTTTGCTAGAAAGTGCCCGAAGAAACAGGAATCACAGGGACAAGGTCAAAGGGCAGGGACTTCTGGAGGGTAGGTGCATGCTCTCGCAATTAGTGCTCCTGATAGAAGTAGAAAAGTTTCTGTGGAAGGTTTAATTTCTCTTACAAACCGTCCTATTAGAACACTTTTTGATTCTGGTGCCTCACATTCATTTATATCAAGTTCTGTAGTTGAATCTCTACACTTAATTACTAGTATGGTAGTGGATCTTGTAGCTATTTCAAACCCCATTGGTGGTTCGGCTCATTTATCAATGATTTGTCGTGGTTTGAAAATATCTGTTTTGGGCGTCGAGTTTGAATGCGATGCATATTTGCTCGGGTTTATGGGCTATGGGTTGATTCTAGGAATGGATTGGCTTTCCACGTATGGTGCCATTCTGGATTGTGAAAAGAGGGTTGTTAGGCTTCTGACTTGTCATGGGAGAACCCTCGATATTTCTTGTGACCCACAAGGGTCGGTTATGTTTAGTTTCCTAGAGTCTCTTGATGCATCTATCGACAATCTGCAATCTGTTCCAGTAGGGATTTTTCCAATGTTTTTGATGAGTTTCGGGGTTTACCTCCGAGGTGCGAGATCGACTTTCGTAAATATTTGGTGGACAATGCAAAGCCAGTTGCATTGCTGGTGCGCCACATGGCTCCTAAAGAAAGGAGGGAGCTGAGTAAGCGAGTAGGGGAGCTGCTTGAGAAAGGGTTTATCAGACGAAGCATATTTGAATGGGGTGCTCTAGTAGTATTCGCAACTAAGGCGGATGGTTCGCTTCGTTTGTGCGTTGATTCACTAAGAAGAATAGGCACCAGCTTTCGAGGATTGATGATTTATTTGATCAGCTTGTTGGTGCCTCGGTATTTTCCTAGTTAGACTTGGCCACGGGGTTCCATTAGTTGAGGGCTCATGAAAAAAACTACTCCACCCATGATCTAGAGCTAGCTTCCATAGTGCCTGCGTTAAAGATGTGGCGTCATTATTTACTTGGAGAGAAGTTCGAGTTATGCCCTGATCATAAATCTCTCAAGTATCTGTTCTCGCAGAAGGATCTCAATTTAAGGCAACAGCAGTGGATGGGGTTTCTTGCTTCTTATGATTTTGATATTTCTTATATCCCTGGCAAGGGTAATGTGGTGGCAGACGCATTAAGTAGGCAGAGGGTGGCCCTAAGTCCTTTGTTTGTGGAAAGAAAGAACTTGGAGTTCATACCAGCTTTTGATTTTAGACCCATCGTCAAGATTTTGCCTGATTTGTTTGCATCCTTGGAGATACGACCGACTCTTGTGGACCAAATAGGATCTTCGCAACAAGGTCACCTACAGATTCTAGACATCATGGATAAGGCCAGAAGAGGGGAGACTTCTAGTTACCTCAGCAGATATGCCATAGTTAAAAAAGGGTGGTTGCGATGAGATGGAAGGCTTTGTGTTCCTCAAACTGGAAGCTTGATAAATGCAGTCCTAGAAGAAGCCCACCATTCTAAGATAACCATTCATCCAGGTGGTGACAAGATGTACAGGGACATGAAGAGCCTTTTCTTTTGGGCTGGGATGAAGAAAGATGTGGTCAAATTTGTTTCTCAATGTTTAGTTTGCCAGCAAGTCAAAGCTAAGAAAAAGAAGCCAAGTAGATTACTTCATCTGTTGGAGGTTCCGCAGTGGAAATGGAAGAGCGTCTCTATGGGATTCATAGATGGTTTGCGTAGATCGAAGAAAGGCAACACCAGTATCTGGATTGTGGTGGATAGACTCACTAAGAGCGCTCACTTTATTCCAATTAAGAGTACGAGGACGACATCGTGGTTGGCAGCAATTTATGTGCATGAGATAGTTCGTTTTCATCGAGTACCTTCCGGCATCATCAGCGATTGTGACCCTATCTTTACCAGCAAATTTTGGTGGAGCTTGCAAGAAGCATTAGGTACATAGTTGTGTTTGAGCACCGCTTATCATCCTCAGACCGATGGACAGACAGAGAGGATGAATAGGATTCTTGAAGATCTTTTGAGGATGTGTATCTTAGACTTCGGAGGGACTTGGGAAGAGCATCTTCCTTTAGTAGAGTTTACCTATAATAACAATTATCAAGCTAGCGTTGGCATGGTACCCTTCGAAACATTGTACGGACGACCCTGTAGATCACCAACTTGTTGGTGGGAGTCTATAGAAAGATTATTGCTTGGACCAGATATGATTAGGGAAATGTCTAAAAAGATTGACCTTATTCGACGGCGGATGAAGACAGCTCAAGATAGGCAGAAATCCTATGCAGACAAGAGAAGGACTGACCTCGAATTTGAAGTAGGGGACTTGGTTTTATCAAAGTGTCACCTCTGAGGAATGTGGATCGCTTCGGATCAGTAGCGAAGTTGGCACCTAGGTTTGTGGGACCATTTCCCATAACTGAGAGAAATTGCCAAATGGCCTATAGACTAAACTCCTAGACAATCTATCTGGCGTTTATGATGTTTTCCACGTTTCCCATCTGAGGAAGTGCCTGCATGACACCGCAGTAGTTGTTGAACCGAGTGTGTTGGAAGAAGTCGAAGTGGAATGGTATGCGACAGTCAAGCGAGTCCCTGCCCGTATTCTGGGATCAGACATTAAGAAGCTACGCAATAAAGTGATCAAGTTGCTAAAGGTTCAATGAGGAGATAACCCAGAGGATGCGACTTGGGAGACCGAAGACAAGATTCGTGCCTCGTACCCTTTTCTTTTCGAGGATATGTTCTCAACTCCTTTTTCCAAAATTTTATCAGTACTCGTTTCTATCATTTGAGTGTGTACTATCAATAATATTTTCGACCTTTAGATAGGAATCCTATGGAAGTAAACATGTGTTTGAGACATGTTATGATTGACGGATGCAAGTGGATGCAAGTGTTTGCTAGTGGTTGTCTATGGATGCATATACACACACATTAGGCACTAGATCGGCTCAATCACTCTCATACTGCATATGGATGTGTGTGCATTTTTTTTATGGATGGAAATGGATGAACTAGGATATGGATGTTGCATTTGGACGAATGAGTGTTCACACATATAGAGCTTACATGTTATAATAGGCTTATTTGCATACATATTGGATTCTTGGCACTAACATACATTGCATTATAGAGGTCAACTGAATCAATAGACCGCCTGATCTTCGCATTAGTGCTGAGAAATATACACACACCTTTGCATATATTCATACAAGCATTAGAGATCCTTAAGGACAATAGATGCCAGTGATTGATGGATGAGTAGATGGATAATGGATGGTAGGATATGAATTCTTCTCAACTTGGAAATTTCGAGGAGAAATCCTTTAAGCAGAGGAGAATTTAACACCCCGTAATTTTGCCAAAATTAAAGAGGATAAATTAAATAATAAGTAATCAAATATTAAGAATTAAGGGAAATATATTACATCATTACGTACGTTTCGAAATTCTAGCCAGGATAGACACCTAGTTTGCGGAAAACGGATAATATATGAAGAAGTCATGGACGATAAAAGTTTGAAAATCAAAACTGGGATAACTGGCGCACCTAACAAGTGCACCAAGGCAATTTTACACTGGCGCACATGTAAAGTGCACCCATAGGAGATTTTGGGTATTCGGGCCTTTTCCAAGTAAGAGGCGACCCGCAACCTGATTCACCCTAGGGCTTATGTGGGAGTTGGTTTCCGAGGGTTCTACAGCAATAAATACATGGCTATTTCACATATTTCTTCATTGGAAATCATGGGAGTCAAATGCTGCTGGTGTGCGGACTTAGACGGATTCGTTTTCTTTAACAATGTACAATATTTCAGTTTTGCAAATCAAATCCCGAATTCAAGATTCATTCTCTCTATTCTTTAAACCTAACGCTATGAGTTCTAGTTGCTTTTAGGTTTAGATAAATAAAAGTAAATTGTGAAAGACTATGAATTGGATATGTTGTAAACTGTGGATCTATGCTATTGTTAAACTTTATACTATGCCATGATAGATCTACACCTTCAGATCTAATGCAACTTTGATTATTCTATTATGTTGCCTTTGTGGATCTTGACTTGTAACTATATTGTGTTGAACGTAAATCTGTTAGACAGTTGCAACATTGGTTAGATCCAATTCTTTATGTAAATCACCTTTCACCTGTCATATTGCGACCAACTTAGATATGTAGTAAGTTGGACATGAGAACTCATATTTAGATCTAAACATGCTGTTATGTCACCCTAATGGTGTTAGATCTATTTTAACCTCTAGATCTGAATTATGTGATCTGATTTATCACCTTGTGCATGTTAGATCTATTTTAACATCTAGATGTGAATTATGTGATCTAACTTATCACCTTGTGTTATCATGTTAGATCTAAACCGATTAGACATCTAAATTTCTAATTTAGATCTTACTATGCTTATTGTGACATAATAATTATGTTAGAATCAATTAACTGACAAACATTCATCAGTTTTATGTCCACCTTGTTATGATGAAAATTTCATATTCGTGCTAGTATGTATGTTCACCTTATTATCATGCTAGTTTATGTTTATGCCAAGATGATCACTTTGGTTATATTCCCAATATTTTCCCTATTATCGTTTATGACTAGGCTGTTGTCTAGCCATGGCATGCTGCCAATTTTGTGAGGGCGCTAGTTAAGGAATGGGGGAAAAAGGGTTAATAATGGCATAATTTTACTATGAACATTTTTGGACATATAATTCAAATTATTGTGCAAAGTGGGCATTAACACCTATAAAGGGAAAGACTCAATTAATTAATTAATTCATTGATAATGGAATGTCTAGTAATTACAATTAGGAATTGTAATTGTACTTATGACACAAGGTTAAGCTCAACTGTGGGCTGCCTGGACCCGAATGGCATATCTAGCATCCACACGTTGTAGGCCTAATGTGGGAGGTCTAGCCCATTATAAACCATAAATGGACATGGTAATGAATTGGACTACTTACCAAGTCTAATCCATAGGGATTGTATGATTATGAACGAAGGTTAGGGTTAAGTAAATTGATTGGAAAAGTGGATGGGTTAAGTAAATATGGAGGGGGTGGGTAATATTTGCATATATGCCCACAAACTTAACCCGATAAGGTTATGTAATTAAAGACACCTAGTGGTATACATAACCGGAGAAAATAATAAAGTTATGTAATTAAAGACAACTTTTATGGTAAGCATAACTGGCCTAGGGCTATTTAACTAAAGACACCTAATGGTGTGCATAGTCAGTGAAAAACTTAGTGGGGGATACAGGACAAAGGGGAGAGCTTGTATCATATTGTGTGGGAGCCATTTCAGTTAGTAACCTGAAGTAAGTATCAAATAAAATACTCCATACTTGGCAGAATGGGCTTACTGACTGATTGTAAGAGATCCAAACATGGAGGACGGTGTGGGCGGCGCAAACCAACCGAGCCATGTGCATGCTTGAGCCGGGCAGAGGGGGATAAGACAACCGTGACACCAGTAGATATGGGGCTGTGCATATCAGCGAAGGGTTGTGTAACACCCCGTATTTTCTGAGAATATTAAATTAACAAATTAAAGAATACTTAATTTTAAAAGTAGGAATTAAGGGAAACATCATTGTGTTAGTCTCAGAATTTTGCTCGACATAGAGTCCGAGTTTGTGTAAATCGGACACCGTATGAAGAAGTTATAAGCCTTAGAAGTTTGTATACGCCTAAGGAAGTATATATATACATATAAAATAATTCCAGAAGTCAAAACAGGGTTCAAATCTCAAATTTGGGTCAAAGCAGGCTGAGCGGGAAATTTCCCGCTCAGAGGTGTCGACCTCCCGAGGTGGAGTCGACATAGGTGCCGACCCCCTATAGGCGTGTCGACATAGGTGTCGACCCCCCATAAGGGAGTCGACCCCTGTTGGCCCAGATCTGGCCGATGACATGTTTCGCCACGTGTCGCTTTCTAATTCACCGTGTGACATGGTATTCTACTCTAGACAATTCTGATGAGTTCTCGACTGATCTAAAGTCTCTAAATCTCTCTATACACCTATAAAAAAACCTCTAAACCTATTGTTTTCCCCACACGAATTCATAGGCGTTTATATGCTGCTAAAACCTGAAGTGACCTAGCCTCCACCTTAATCAATCAAATTAGAGTTTTCAACTTAACAATCGAAGTCTACATCAAAGGACTAGCTAATCAAATTTAGAAATCAAATCCAAGAATTCAAGACCGTTTTGTAATTTGTGAGTTCATGTTACTTTCAGAAATAAAATTTAATTGTGATTCCGACATTGTAATAAATCTGAATCTGAGATTATGCCAATTTCTATCTGTCTTCCTATATCCATTGGATCTATCTCATTGATATTATTATTTCCATTCTTTGTCTCTTCTTTCCTTCTTCCCATTTTATTTTTATAGCCAGGCTACTGCAAGCCAGAGCCAAATCTCATAAGAGATGAACGTACATTGGAAAAAATTGGGCATAATATATGATTTGGACATAACCAGCGCTAAAATTGGGAAAAGTATTAAATTATGTATAATTGGGCATAACTGATTTGTAACGGATTTGAGAACATAACACATGTTGTATTTAAAACATAAAGTGTATCAAACATATGACTTGAGATTTGAGGCATAAAGTATATTGGACATATGACTTGGGGCTTGGGGCGTAAATTGAACTGTAAACATGTAAGGCATAGTACATGTTGTGGTTTAAGACCTAAAATTGGGGCATATTATATATGATAGTTTATGACTTGGAAGAAGGAGATTAATGTGCATAGTGATATATGGCTTAGGCATGAAAACCTATAGTAAGATAGGGATAACTGTTAAATGTGAACACGCCTAAGTTGGGATTTTGGGTAATTGGCATGCACTGTAATTAAATGCTATAATTTGACATAGTTTATATTGTGAATCATGATTGGGGGTTTTTGGAGAATATTTTGTACGGTGCAATATGACTAAACCTTAGGGCATGTGCTATATTGTGAATTATGACTATGATTTTAGGCTTGTAAGTTTATAGGCTTAATTTATGATTAGGCGAGATATGTTAATGGAACTTTAAGTGATGTTAAATTTGTTAAAGTGACTAATATGCTGAAATCTGTTGAAAGTGAATACTGTAATTGGAAAGCCTACGATGTAGATGAATAAATTTACATAACTAGCCTGAAGCTGGAATAATCTGTAAATGAACCAATTGGCTAAGATAAACATGCCGATACACGAGGTTAGACTACATTTGCGGTAGAAACCTGTTCGGAACCAACCGGCCTAACCAGTAACTGCAAACGGTCAGTCTAATGTGAGAGGTTGTAAGCATAACTAAGAAATGCTTGGACACGAGGTTAGGTCTGGCTTGTGTCAGAAGTCTGCCCGGAACCACCCGGCACATCCTGCGGCCGCAAGCTATCGACCTAATGTGAGAGGTCTGTGCATTAATAATTAATTAATGCTGACCAAAGATGAATATAATACCTAAAACGTGTTAGGTGGGTAGAGTTAAGTTAATGAGGAATGCTTAACCAATATGACATGATGAATGAGTAGGTTAAGTTAATAAGAAACACTTAACCAATATGACATGATGAATGAGCAAGGTTAAGTTAATAAGAAACACTTAACCAATATGACATGATGAATGAGTAGGGTTAAGATAATAAGAAACACTTAACCAATATGACATGATGAATGGGTAGGGTTAAGTTAAAACAAGAGAGCAATAGTTAACCAACATAATAGGATGAGTAGAAGGGTAAATTTAAAACAAGAGATCAACACTTAACCAATATAACATGACGAATGGAGAGGGTTAAGTTAACACAAGAATAGACAACACTTAACCAATGTAACAAGACAAGTGGGTGGGTTAAGTTAACTTGAATTGATTGATGACACTTAACCAATACAGCATGATGAACGCGTGGGGTTAAGTTAATAAGAAACACTTAACCAATGTAACTTGATGAACGAATGGGGTTAAGTTAATGGGAAATACTTAACCAATATAACATGATGAATAAACGGGGTTAAGTTAATAGGAAACACTTAATCTATCCAACATGACGAGTGAGAAGGGTTAATAGAAACACTTAACCAATATGACATGATGAGTGGATTGGTTAAGTTAGCATGAATGGACAACACTTAACCAATATGACATAATGTGGGGGGAGGGTTAAGTACATATCAGGTTGGTGGTTAATATTATTAAATATAGACCCACAAACTTAACCACTAAGTAAACACGTTTGAATCAGTGGGAGGTTAAGTACATATCGGGTTGGTGGGTAATATTAGTTAATATAGGCCCACAAACTTAACCAGTAAGAAACCCTAGTAACGGGGACCCACAGTAACCCACATAGATGTATCAAGGTAGCCTGAAACTAGGAAGGATGAGGCACCATTACTGGGCTGATTATAAGCAGGCAAAATAGCGGCAAGGGGTACGTCAGTGTAGGTTCCGACAGATTACGGGCGTGCACGTACTCCAGAGTGAAAAAATAGGCACTAGGTACCAGTAGTTATACACTGTGCATCTTGAATCGTGTCGGGTTGCTATCATAAGGATTGATACACCTTATGGTACATCTAACATATTCATGGCAATTACGCATATTGAGGTGGAATCCTCACAATAGATGTACACCTAAAAGCTATCACAATTGCGGGGATTGGGATCACATTATCATATGATCATTTTATACAGATTACTGCTTGGGACACTAGTTAGGTGGTGCAGAGATATAGAAATCAGAATAACAAGGTAGTAGCGAAGCAGAGAAAGAGTAGAAGTGAATTCAGTTTATCTTGCCTTATCATATCTATACTAATCGTTTGTTATCTTGTTATCCTTCTTCTCACGGTATTGTCTTATATTCAGTTTATTCATGTCATAATACTTTTGTCTATTTACATGCTGAAAGTCACTGGACTTACCAGACTTATGTCTGACCTAGTTTGTTTCGTCTCTTTTCTTCCGTTCCCCCCACAGGTTCGCAGGGAGGAAATTTTACCACTTAGCTCAGTTTTCTTTCCAAGCTCGAAGATAGTCGATGTATTGCTTTGGACTCTCTCTCTTCCACTGCTATGGCTGGTTCATGCTTTATTGGGGAATATCATTGTTATTTTTATGCTTCTTTTATACTTGGAAGTTTTTGAATCAAGACAGAGGTTCTGTGTATTACCTTTAAGTATGATTGAGACAATTATTGTAAAAGTTTGACTAAACCACATTGTTTATAAAATGAATTTATTTTCCGCTGCTTTGTTTGTCTGTCTTGTAATTTATCTGCATCTTTTACATAAAATGCTCAACCGAAGATAAGGCGTTCCCTTTGTGAGCGACCTTAACTGAGGTGGGGTGTTACACGTGGTATCAGAGCTGAAGTTTACCGGATCAGATAAAAGATTTGAAAAATTATTTTCAAAATAGTTTTAAAAGAAGCATTTTCAAAAGAAATGTTTTGTTTTAAAGGCCTATTCCCCAAAGCCATATGCATTATCTTTTGATCCTTTGTTTGAATCCTTGTTTCCTTCTTTCTTGAGTCTCCGGGGCTCCTGGCTTTCTGGGAGGTAACCTCATCGCGGCATGGTTCCGTAGGCTTAATGAGACTACGACACCTGTTAAAGGGAGAAGAAGTGCCCAACTTCCACCTATAGCCACAGTAGTTTCACTTGCGGCTAATTTTCTTTCAAGCTTTATAGGGATTTCCGTGCGATGGATGCAACTTTTAAGAGACTTGTCAACAAGTTACACAAGGATGGAAAAATGAGAATGAGGGAATTTGGCTAAGGAGCACAACCCAAGGATGAGGAACTCATGGATATAGTCTTGGTTCACAAAGGAGGTTAAAAGAAAGAGGTGTAAGTGGAAGAATCACAGGACAAGAAGGGAGAAAAGAATAGGACAAGGAGGGTAGTTAGACTTTTGACTTGCTTCGGGAACACCCTCGAGATTTCGTGCGATCTTAAGGGATCAGTTAAGCTTAGCTACCTAGAATCACTTGATGCATCTATCGACGATTTGCAATCCGTTAGAGTAGTCCATGCGTACACAGATGTTTTTGATCAGGTTAGTGGTTTATCCCCTAAAACGCGAGATAGACTTCCGCATATATCTAGTTGATAATGCAAAGCCAGTTTCATTACCTGTACGACACATGACTCCAAGGGAAAGGAAAGGCTCAGTAAACAAGTAAAAGAGTTACTTGAGAAAGGGTTCATAAGGCGAAGTACTTCTAAATGGGGTGCTCCAGTTGTTTTTGATACAAAGGCAGATGGTTCACTTCGCTTGTGCATTTACGATATTTTGGTTTTCTGTAAGAATGACGAAGAACATGCTTTGCATCTAAGGGAAGTCTCGGATGTCCTTCAAGAGCATCAACTTAAGACGAAGTTCTCCAAAAATGTCATTTTTGGAGAAAAGAAGTAAGGTTTCTAGGACATGTGGCGCCCAAAGAAGGGATAACAATAGATCCCTCAAAAGTAGTTGTGGTGCAAGACTGGAAGGTCCCAAGCAATGCAACAGAAGTAAGAAGCTTTCTTGGACTAGCGGGCTAATATAGGAAGTTAATTAAGGACTTTATGAAGGTATCCTCCCCACTTACTAGATTGACAAAGAAAAATCTAATCATCTTAGTATATATACTTGGTAACATGGTTAGCATCTGTTTATTTTCAAGAGATAGTTCTGGGAATGTTAGCATGACACTGCAGAAGTTGTAGTGCCAAGTGTACTATAAGAAGAAAAGGTGGAACGAAAGGCGACAGTGAAATGAGTTCAAACGCATATTCTGGAAACAGAAATTAAGAATCTATGCAATCGTGAAGTTAAGACAGTCAGAGCAATATGGAGTGAAGCTCAAGAAGATGTGACTTAGAAGACTGAAGACTAGATACGCGCATCATACCCTTTTTGATGGTATATCCTTGATCTCTCTTTTTCTGGAAAGTTTATTTGCTAGTCTTTATCTTTTAAGTATATCCTCTCGATCCTATCCTCGATCCTTAGGTAGAAGCCAATAGATGTAACAAGTGTTTGAGACATGTTATGTTTGGTGGATGCAAGTGGATCTAAGTGTTTGCTAGTGGTTGCTCGTGGATGCATATACACACATTAGGCACTAAATCGGCTCAATCACTTTCATATTGCATATGCATGAGTGAATTTATATATATATGGATTGAAACTTGATGTGTTATCATATGGATGTTGCATTTGTATGAATGATTGTGCACTCATGTAGAAGTTATAAAGTGCGATTAGGAATAATTGCATACATGATGGACTCATGGCACTGGCATAATTCGCATTAAGGAGGTCAACTGAATCGGTAGACCGCCTGATTTTGCATTAGATAAGGATTTGTACACACACTATGCTTATGATCGTGAAAGCATTAGAAATCTTTTTAAGGACAATGGATGTCTGTGATTGAATGGTTGAGTAGATGGATGTTTGATGGTAGTGTATGCATTCTTCTTAACTTAGAGATTTCGAGGACGAAATCCTTTAAGGAAGGGAGAATGTAACACCCCGTATTTTTTGAGAACATTAAATTAACGAATTAAAGAATAGTTAATTTTAAAAATAGGAACTAAGGGAAATGGGTTACACCATTGTGTTCGTCTCAGAATTCTGCTTGAGATAGAGTCCGAGTTTGCGTAAATAGGACACCGTATGAAGAAGTTATAAGCCTTAGAAATTTGTATACGCCCAAGGAAGTATATATATACATGTAAAATAATTCCAGAAGTCAAAACAAGGTTCAAATATTGAATTTTGGTCAAAGCAGGCTGAGCGAGAAATTTCTCGCTCAAAGGTGTCGACCCCCCGGGGGAGTCGACATAGGTGTTGACCCCCCTATAGGGATGTCGACATAGGTGTCGACCCCCCTATAGGGGAGTCTACCCTTGTCAGCCCAGATCTAGTCGATGACGTGTTTCACCACGTGTCGCTTTCTGATTCGCTGTGTGACATGGTATTTTGCTCTGGACAATACTGATGACTTGAAGACTGATCTGAAGGCTCTAAATCTCCTTATACAGCTATAAAAAGACCCTAAACCTATTGTTTTCTCCACACGAATTCATAGGCGTTTATATGCTGCTAAAACCTGAAGTGACCTAGCCTCCACCTTAATCAATTAAATTAGAGTTTTCAAGTTAACAATCAAAGTCTACATCAAAGGAATAACTAATCAAATTCAGAAATCAGATCCCAGAATTCAAGACCGTTCTGTAATTTGTGAGTTCATGTTACTTTCAGAAATAAAATTTAATTGTGATTCTGACATTGTAATAAATCTGAATCTGAGATTATGCCTATTTCTATCTGTCTTTCTATATCCACTGGATCTATCTCATTGATATTATTATGTCCATTCTTTGTCTCTTCTTTCCTTCTTCCCTTTTTGTTTTTATAGACAGGCTACTGCGAGCCTGAGCCAAATCTCATAAGAGATGAACGTACATTAGGAAAAATTGGGCATAATATATGATTTGGACATGGCCAGCACTAAAATTGGGAAAAGTATTAAACTATATATAATTGGGCATAACTGATTTGTAACGAGTTTGAGGACATAACCCAAGTTGTATTTAAAACCTAAAGTGTATCGAACATATGACTTGAGATTTGAGGCATAAAGCATATTGGACATATGACTTGGGGTTTGGGGCGTAAACTGAACTGTAAACATGTAAGGCATAGTACATGTTGTGGTTTAAGACCTAAAATTAGGGCATATTATATATGATAGCTTATGACTTGGAAGAAGGAGATTATTGTATATAGTGATATCTGGCTTAGGCATGAAAACCTATAGTAAGATAGGGATAACTGTTAAAGGTGAACACGCCTAAATTGGGATTTTGGCTAATTGGCATGCACTGTAGTTAAAGGTTATAATTTGGCATAGTTTATGCAGTGAATCATGATTGGGGATTTTTGGAGAATATTTTGTACGGTGCAATATGACTAAACCTTAGGGCATGTGTTATATTGTGAATTACGACCATGATTTTGGGCATGTAAGTTTATAGGCTTAATTTATGATTAAGCGAGATATGTTAATAAGGAACACTTAACCAATACGACATGATGAATGAGTAGGGTTAAGTTAATAAGGAACACTTAACCAATATGACATGATGAATGAGTAGGGTTAAGTTAATAAGAAACACTTAACCGATATGACATGATGAATGAGTAGGGTTAAGTTTATAAGAAACACTTAGCCAATATGACATGATGAATGGGTAGGTTTAAGTTAAAACAAGAGAGCAACACTTTACCAATATAACAGGATGCGTAGAAGGGTTAAGTTAAAACAAGAGAGAAACACTTAACCAATATAACATGATGAATGGGGAGGGTTAAGTTAACACAAGAATGGACAACACCTAACCAATGTAACACGACAAGTGGGTGGGTTAAGTTAACTTGAATTGATTGATGAAACTTAACCAATACAGCATGATGAACGCGTGAGGCTAAGTTAATAAGCAACACTTAACCAATGTAACTTGATGAACGAATGGGGTTAAGTTAATGGGAAATACTTAACCAATATAACATGATGAATGAACGGGGTTAAGTTAATAGGAAACACTTAACCAATCCAACATGACGAGTAAGAAGGCTTAATAAGAAACACTTAACCAACATGACATGATGAGTGGTGGGTTAAGTTAACATGAATGGACAACACTTAACCAATATGACATAATGTGTGGGAGGGTTAAGTACATATCGGGTTGGTGGGTAATATTAGTAAATATAGGCCCATAAACTTAACCATTAAGTAAACATGTTTGAATCAGTGGGAGGGTTAAGTACATATCGGGTTGGAGGTTAATATTAGTAAATATAGGCCAACAAACTTAACCAGTAAGAAACCCTAGTAATGGGGACCCATTTCAGCAGTAACCCACAGAGATTTATCAAGGTACCCTGAAACTAGGTAGGGTGGGGCACGATTACTGGGCTGATTATAAGTGGTCAAAATAATGGCAGGGGTTCGTCAGTGTAGGTTCCGACGGATTACGGGCGTGCACTTACTCCGGAGTGGAAAAAGCAAGCACTGGGTACCAGTAGTTATACATGTGCTTCTTCAATTGTGTCGGGTTGCTATCATAAGGATTGATACACCTTATGGTGGGACTAACACAAGGTATCTACATGCAAGAGAGAGCCGATTGACATAGACACATGGAACATTAATACAAGTAAGGAGCCGATCGATAGGGTAGTAAGGGTACATCTAACATATTCATGGCAATTAGGTAGATTGAAGTGGAATCCTCACAATAGATGTACACCCGAAGGCTACCATAATTGTGGGTTTGGGATCACATTATCATATGATCATTTTATACAGATTACTGCTTGGGACACTAGTTAGGTGGTGCAGAGATATAGAAATCAGAATAACTAGGTAGTAGCGAAGCAGAGAAAGAGTAGAAGTGAATTCAGTTTATCTTGCCCTATCATATCTATACTAATCGTTTGTTATCTTGTTATCCTTTTTATCACGGTATTGTCTTATATTCAGTTTATTCATGTCATGATACTTTTGCCTATTTACATGCTGAAAGTCACTGGACTTACCAGACTTATGTCTGACCTAGTTTGTTTCGTCTCTTTTCTTCCGTTCCCCCCACAGGTTCGCAGGGAGGAAATTTTACCACTTAGCTCAGTTTTCTTTCCAAGCTCGAAGATAGTCGATGTATTGCTTTGGACTCTCTCTCTTCCACTGCTATGGCTGGTTCATGCTTTATTGGGGAATATCATTGTTATTTTTATGCTTCTTTTATACTTGGAAGTTTTTGAATCAAGACAGAGGTTCTATGTATTACTTTTAAGTATGATTGAGAAAATTGTTGTAAAAGTTTGACTAAACTACATTGTTTATAAAATGACTTTATTTTCCGCTGCTTTATTTGTCTATCTTGTAATTTATCTGCATCACTTACCTAAAACGCTCCACCGAAGTTAAGGCATTCCCTTTGTGAGTGACCTTAATGGAGGTGGGGTGTTACAGGTTGCCACTGTAGGACGTGATACATCTTACCGTGGGGTCGGCACAGAGTATCTACGGAGTAGGGAGCCGATCGATTAGGGCGGTGGTTAGGGTATATTTTGGACATATGCCCTAAGTCTACCACCTTATAGTTGAAGGGATCATCTCATTCTGGTTGTACTAGTAATGGTGCGGAGTAATCATTAGGAAGTATATACACCTTACCCTGTCTACCTTGTCACACCTGCCATTTATGTAGTGACCTCTCTTATCCACTTTATATTCCCATCTTGTTACTTTTATTTATTTACTGGCTAAAGTTAACTAGACTCGCCAGACTTTATGTCTGACCCTTTTGTTTCTCCTTCTTTCTTCCGTTCCCCCCTCAAGGTTCTCAGGAAGGAAACACTCAGACTTAGTCAGGACTCAGATATCATCTTGTTAGGAGCTACTTCAGAAGTATGGCTCAAGTCTTGTCTCTACTATGGCTTAACTCTTTCAATTGGGGAAGTATGTTTTTTTATATTCTTATATACTCTGATAATGCAAGACATAAGTTATTTTATTGTAATGATTTATGCGACTTATGGTATTGTGGACCACGGTATTATGATTTATGTTGAAATAAAAATTTAAATTTCCGCTGTTATCTTATTTATATCTATCTTGTAATTATTCTATTTTTGTTTACCTATAACGCTTCATGAAACTTAATGCATTCCTTTAGTGAGTGACATTAATGGATGTGGAATGTCACACATGTGGTAGGTTCAATAATGCCATAGTGCACAAACATGATCAAGTTCCCAAGCATAAGCAAATGTGCAAGTTCAAACAGGCACAGTAAGGAAACACCAATACAATAAGTAAAAACAAGTAACATGGCACTCAAGAATACAACATGTACAAGAAACATGGCATACTCATGTACAATACCACACCTAGCAGAAACATTCAAGACACACGCAGGTCAAAATTATGAGCATGATGGATGAGAATCAAGAGTGAAGCATTTAAAGCATGGTAGAATTAAATGACATATACAAGTGTGTACATAAGAATATATATATATATATATATATATATATATATATATATATTTGTGCACAGGGAATCAATTCAGTGCTTGAATGCATACAGAGAATGTCAGGGTAAAAAATAAGGAAATGAACACAAACAAGGTGCCAAAACTTATCCGGTCCAATAAAGACTCAGGATACAAGAGTTTCAAATGGAATTGATACAAAGCAACTCAATATTTCCAAGCAAATACATGCACCAATCAAGCATCACAAGGCTCATGAATGAGCATCATATATGGCAAGCATGATGCAGTAGCTTTAAAGAGTTGGTGCATAAGAAAAAAGGCATTGTTCTTTTGAAAATGATTGGTTTAAAACTGGAAAGAAATCAATTTACATTTTCGGCTTATGTAAATTTAGCACTTTATTCTTGAATGCATAGTGACCAAAGACACGACCAAATGCATCAAAGAAATTCTGGCATGATCAACATAATCAAAGGAAATATTTTTGGCAAGAATAAATTCATGTGTTCAAAAATATTTCCAGAAAATCAAGTGCAATTTTAAAGCCAAGAAAATCAAGCAATGTTTCCAGATTTGAAAACAGTTCAAATTGGCATAAGTTTTGTTTCCAGGAAACTATGAAGATTTCAACAATCTTGTATCAAACAAAGATTTTTTTTAAAAGACAATTCTTTAGCAAGAAAATCAAACATTTGTTTCCAGAATTCAATCAAGCATTCACGATAATTAATCAATTGTGCATTCATGGAAATTTAATCAAAGCAATAATCACGCAAATCCCATACCAAATCATGCGTGAAATCAGAGAGTTTGAAGGCTTTCTATACCCTATAAAATCACCACTCATCACAGGTAGAATTCCGTCGAAAAACCAAAAATAAATCAAATGTAGAAGAAGAACAAAGATACTCACATACATACGCGTTTTCCGATCAGATCAAAACCAAATCACCAAGCAAAGAGCAAGAAGCAATTAAGCATTAGAGAATTAATATTAGCAGAGATTCAGGCATTGCAATTTGGGATAAATTAGAACCCTAATTTACAAGGGTCGACCATTAAAGAGCAAAGAGTGAAAGTTAAGTTTTAAGTGTGAAATGGAATAAAAGAGGGCGGCCATTTATTTTTTACATAGGGGGTTTTAGTTTTAGTTTTTATTTTTGTTATTTCATTTTGTATTCGACTATAGTTTTCTAGTTTACTTTAAACTATGGTTTATGAGTTGCAAGTTTGTAATTCGAGGAAAATATGATCTTGGGAATAAATATCAGTGTATGGTTTTGAGGGTAGGATTAGAACAGTTGTGAGCGGTTGTCACGAGTTTACAAGGATTTTGTAAGCGTATAGATTGTTTTAATTCTAGTAGAAACCTTGCGAATGCAGTAGTATGTAGGGGTTTGCCAAAGCTAGGTAAAATCTGTATCATTTATTTTCTGCTTTTGTTTTCTTTGTTGCAACCCGTGTTGTAATAATTTTAATATTTAGTAAAAATTTGTAAACTCTATTCCCCCCTCTAGGGTAATCTAGTTCCTATAGAAACAAGAGGGTCCGCCGGGGAAGGTCATAAATGACGAGATTTCATCTGCCTATCCTATAAGCAATAAGTGACTGATTACTCTCTGTCGCCTTATGCGGGACATGGGTATATGCATGAATGACGTAATCCTTGAGATTAGCAGGAATTTGTAGCCGAGGTCCTCTAATTTATATTTAGTGTTGAGTAAACTCATATTGGTCCGCCGTGGTTCTTAAATGATCGAAGAAATCCACCCTTATATTGTATTGACGATGAAGTCTTAAGTGGCTATATAGAAATAGTTAACCTTATTATGAAATAGTGAGTAGTTGGGAGCTCATCTTGTAATCGTTGGTAATTAATTGAATGGTGGTTAAAAAGCTTCGTACTTATGGGTGAACGTTCTATCTTAGTATTGCGATATAGTTTTATTTGGGATATTACCTTGGGTTTGGTGGTTAGTCCTCGTGCTTAAATCTTTAACAGGTTAGGTTAAAAATATTATAGACAGTGTTATACATTTTCTGCTCCCCATGACTTGTTCTTCCGACCTCCTCCTTATAACAACTCTCAGGTTTATCTTGGGGAAGACAAGTTTTAGCATGCTTTCAAGTTTGGTTTTCGGTTCTTGTTCTCTCATGCTCGTTATCGATGTGGTGATTTACTAAAGGTAATCACCTTATTTGATATTAGTTATCTCATCTTGTTTCCGTTGTGAGTCTAGTTTTAACTTACTTTGAGTACGCTAATGCTTGTTTATTTGCAGGTATCTGATTTACACGCTACATGCTTAGATGTGTTTGAGTTCTATTTTTATTGAAATTTGGGCCCGGAAAAGTGTGGGGTGCCACAAAAACATAAGTATTTTCACCTTATAACGACTATCACATATTATATTATTCGATGATGTATGTCGTTTTACAGCTTGTACATTGTAGAAATCTTCCTTCACTAAACCTTTCGTATCAACTCTAACTATATACATTCAAGTACGATCGCGAAAATAATCGAACATTTGTCTTAACTAAAAATTGCTAGTTAGAAACTATAACAAATAGTTCATTCTTTTTTCTGAATTATAACAATCTTGCCACTACTTTTAAGTAAAGTCATTTGTGACTAAAGACTTTAATTTCAATAATACTTCACTTTTTTCTCTTCTACACATAACTTTGTAACCAATGTCACGATGTAAGTCTAGCATACATACTACCGAACATCTGTTCGTTCAAATGGACTGTTTCACGGTCACGGTGGACCGTTGGTTTTCAGTTCTGTCTTCCGTCAGTAACGTTAAAAAGTGAGAGATTATTGAATTTTTTTGCATCGATCCATCAGTTTTGGATGTGATGGAGGTACTACGTGACCATGACTTGCTTGGTTATATAATTCATCAAATGAGAAATTTTCGTTATCGTTAGTAGTGTGTTGTATTTTTGTATTTTATCCGTTTTTGTAATATTATATGTAGTATACTGTTTTGTTTGCTTTACTGGGTTATTCTGCTTTAATGTTCTATTTTAAACATAAATTAATTAAATTAAAAAATAAGAAAATAAAATGACCATTTTCAATTATACGTTTAAACCCGCGAATATATTCTCTATTTAATTAAATAGTCCACTTAAGTACTTTGCTAAAATACTTCTGCTACACTCATAAGAACTTTGAAAGTGTCGTCGCCGTGCAAAAAAACCATGTGAACTTAGGTACAACATTTTGTGTTTGCTTCTACGTGCGCATAGGATCCATCATGTACCAAAGTCACTACGATTTAATTTACAGTAGGCTTTATTATATATTTCCATATATAAACCGTTCTTCTTATTTCTAGCTATGAGTTGTCATATATAGCTTAAACTGGAGCCTTCACCTGTAGATGAGTGCCTACAGAGTGTAGACTACAAACAAGACAATTATAGCGATGGTGCGTCTATTAACACTCATTTGTCTGTTCTTCACTCTCCGTTAATTAAAAAATAAAATGTGCACCCCATCATTTTCTCTTCTCACTCTGCCGTAATCGGTCTCAAAATATACATAATGATACACATCGATAATAGTACAATTTTTAAATTTTTAATTATTTTCTAATCATTATTTGTAATTTTTATCCTTAATTTTTTTTTAACAAAGATCGTAATGCTGATTTTAAATTTTAAATTATTATTTGTAATTTAGCCTCGAACGTCTATATATGTATATGACTTATATTATTATTTTTTAATCATTGTACAACATTAGATAAGTTATCTAATCAGCCGTGAATGGGTAAATTTGAAAATAAGATTCTAAAATTATAATCGAGGGTAAAGAGCAAACTATGAGGTGTAAATAGCCAGACCCTATATTGACTGCCAGTAAGTGAACACGGATGATTGATTAACAACTAGCTAATCTGGATACCCATGTGTTATATGTATGGGATTTTTACTACTACATATGTGTTATCAAATTATCATTTTTCTCGATTTCATGTGTTTTGTAAAATAAAAGGATTGCTCACATCTTTTTTATATGCATACGAGTAACTGCAACACAAACCATGGCAACGGTGTTTGTGACAACTAATACAAGGGACTGACGGAAGCGAAAAAGTCCTGGTAGCAGGATTAGACCATGGCACTTTAACGTGGCTATTATATACCAGCATTGACCTCGCCTAGTGTTCTGTTTAATGACAGTTCTCAAGAACAGTGTACGTACGTACTATTTCATCCATGGAATTAGGGTTAACTTGTAATGGGGAAATCGAATCACTTGCTAGGTATAATCATGTTCGAATTTTCTGTTGCTTTGCTTTGTCCATCCATGATTCTTAGTCCCTTGCTTTAATTTAAGGTTACCTGTATCTTCAAAGTATATTTGAGCCTTCGTAGGTTACATATATACCCTATGGGTGTTAGAAGTTATTTTGTTGCAAATCTTAGCAAAGGAACAGCGGAAGAGATAAAAATGGTAGTAACTGGAGCTAACTGGGTTGTTGATATTGAAGCAAGAGCAAGCAATACGAACATGCTGTACCAAGAAATTCTTTGGGAAAGAGCCTCCATTTATAAGGTGAACATAAATACATTATTTTCTTCATTTTATATATACACCCAGCGCTTTTGACTAGTTTGTCAAGGATGGTGCTATATCTGATGCTGTTAAAAACATTCTCTTCTTGGCCTTTTTAAATGCGTTCTGCATAGATCCTGGAAATTTTCTTGGGATCAGTCTTGACTCTCTGCGTTGTCTTAGAAAAAACGTTTTAATCAATTCTTGTTTGATTCTTGTATGCAGGTGCCCGATTATAAGAGAAGGCTCAATCCTGCGGCATTTACTCCCGTATTGATCTCATTTGGTCCATTTCATCACAACGACCCTGAGCTTAAAAAGATGGAAGTTCACAAAGAAAGAGCACTTATTCAGTTTATTAATAAAACCGGTCTATCTTTGCAAAATGCTATCGATGAGGTTGCCAAAATTATTAACGAATTACGGGATGCTTACTACTCCCTGGACGATCGGTGGAAGACAAACGATGAAGAGTTTCTAAAAATGATGATTTTAGATGGTTGTTTCACACTTGAATTACTTCAAAGGGTAGACGAAGGTTATGGTGAAAGTGTTTATTCCAAACTGGATCCTTACTTTAGTGTACACGCAGCAATCCACAAGGCGCCGTATATAAGAAGAGACATGTTGCTGATAGAAAATCAACTGCCTCTGATTCTACTTAAGACTCTAGTTCTGTTACAAACTCCAAAGGTAAATGTTTAATATTTGCATACTAATTTCTTCTCTTCGTTTTTAGCGTTGAAAAATAAGGTATGCCCGGAAAGATGTTAAGAATGAATTTATCCTAATCAGGCACATGAAATATTTGTTCGTTGCTTTTTATGAATGTATGTGCCTGTTAATCACATTCAAATTAAACCTCTCTGCGATACCACGTAAAAGGAACAACTATTTTTACAACCGACAATTGATGATACTAAGCGGTTCTTCGACATTCATATGCAAGTAAATTTACAAATTGTCCAACATGTTATTGTTTTTATCCATAGGAATTGTTTGATCAAAAAATGACATAGACATCCAAATAGATCTTATAAATAGATAAAATGAAGAAAAACAAATTAAAATGAGGAAATAAGAGCACACAAACAATTTACAGTGTCGGCATCGAATTGTCTATGTCCACTTTATAACTCTTTTCTATTGAGAAAAAATTGAGTTACAATGCATGGAGATCAAATAATCTCGAATACAATGTTGTTATTGAAAGTTAAAAGTGCAAAAATGAGGGTAAAAGCCATGTTATGAAAAGCACGCTTAATCACCGCTTAAGCGATTTTGGTAACTACATCGCTTAATTTTCCAAAAGCGAAGACATTAAGCAATTAGCGCTTAAGCATGCATTTTTAGCACTTAATAGTGCCTTGCTTAATTTAAGCATTTGCGTAGCAGTATTAAGTGATGAATTATATGCAAAAAAATTAATCACTGCTTAAGCGTTGCTCTTAAATATTGCTTAATTGCATTTAGGCACAAGAGGGTTGTGCATGGATCTAGTGATTAGGCATCGCTTAGGCGCCGCTTAAGCACCATTAAGCGAAGTGAAGCTTTCATAGCCTCGTCTCGCCTAGTGCTTAATATAACATAACTTAAAAGTTTTTTTTCGTAACCTTTGGGGAATATTTATAAGATGGAGTCATGCCCAGTTCAATAGGGCCACGCGGAGCTCGATCCGATGCTTGTGGAGGTGGTGGAAGCGATCTTCTCGTTGTTGGAGCACTTCTTCAGAAGATATTTCTAACCGGCTCGACCATGCCCAGTTTGACATAGTCTAATCGAGAATATGTCGATCCGGAGCTTCATAGCATGTTCTTTATCCAGCCGAAGACAATATCGGTCCGGATTTCCCATAGTTTCTACTTAGTCTAGCCGAGATCACATCGAACCGAAGTTTTCCCAGAGTATGTCTTGGTCAATTTGAGACCATATCGAACCGAAAGCGATGTCATGTGTGATGACCCGTCATATACCCCCGGTGCTCAGAACAAAAAATTTGCACTTTACAAGAACCCAATCGGTATAAAATGGTCGTCAAGGTAAAGAAAAGAAGGAAGTAAAAGAGAGAGAAGAGAAACAAAACATAAACGTAGTCACAAAACTTGTCGTATATCTCATAATGCATCAAATAACATATGATAATGAAAATCTCAGACATAAAATAGGCGGGACAGTAATAACTAATAATTAGAGTATACAGGATCATACATTTATACAAAATAGCAATATGGTTTATACATGAAATAAATAAAATCAACTGATAAATTATCTCTAATAGAACACATAACACTGTCAAGGATTCACAATGTGACACAGCGGAATAAATAATAATGATACAAGTATAAATATATAAAATGTCGCCTCTTGCTAATCCATTTAAAAAACTCTAGATAATACCTTAACCTATCACCTGGTCTACTCATCAGCATCGTCGATGAGCACCCAAGGTAATAAGAGGAAAAAAAACTTTGGGTTAGACAAAAGTCTAGTGTGAGCAACAAACAAATCTCAAAGTACTGTAAAAGTCGTAATAGTATAATGACATGGAGGGTACGAAGAATCATACTTGTCCTAACCCTACATCCACAGGGTTAACACATAATAATTAAAACATGTTATACTCTGATAAACGTCATATAAAAAAGTAATGTGACAGATGTCTAAGTACTAACGATGATAAATAAATAAACATACACCTATCATCCATCCTCACATCGCTCACTCAGTGTGTTGGATATACGATAACGCCTACGTTCCTTGGTACTCGAATTCATGCCACTCAATCGGCTATGACTTAGGTTGTACCGACGTGCACACCTCAAGGTAAGGATCCGAATCTGGTCCAGGTGAATGCCATGTGTTTCCCGAATCTAGAAAGACCTCCCGAACTTAGAGATAGGGACTCAAACCCGGCCTAATGGAATTCACCCACTACCCCTTCTTCTCGAGCACACCTCGAACCTGCGTATCGATAATCCCTTTGCACTCGTCATCGTAGCAGAGTCAATCTAGAACTACTATCACGACTCCCAATTAGTAGTCCCCTCTCGATCCATCACTCTTACTCTACATCCTGGAGTACCATTATCCATCAGCAAATCCATTACTACTTCGATTTCCATCCTGGAATCACCACCATCAGATAACGAACCACTAATCGAAGAGCCATTGTGTCGAAATTACCATAAAACATACCATGATGTCTTGCTCCTCGAAATCGTATCATCATCCATAAAAAATTGGCCAACAGCAATAGTAATCGATATCGACCACTCCATAGTAATCGATAACAACCACTCGGATCATCTATTTAACCAAAATTGGTTAAATATGCATCCAAATGAAATGTTCGGTATTCATTGCAAAATCCAGCTCGTCGCCAAGGAGAAACGCCACCATGAAGAACTCCTGCTCCTGAGATCACCATCACGTCGCCTTTCCCCGAACCTACCCAACTTTTGTTCGACCTAGTTGAACCAAATCCAGATCGACACTGTCGATCTGGACTGAGTCACCTATATCTGGATCGACATGGCCGATCCTGACTTGACCGAGCTGGATCTGGATCGGCATTGCCGACCTAAACTTGGTCGAACCAACTCCGGAATGACTATGTTTCTCCCGACTTGATTGAACCAGAATCTACACCGTCCCTCGACTTCTTTGCTCCATCCAGATCTTTAGATTTGCTGCCAAGATCCAATGTGACCCCTTCATTGGATTCATCGAAGAGCTTTGTGGCTCCTTCGAGAATATATCTCGCCCTTCGAGTTAATTATCCTTGTGAATCCAATCGATAAACACCCTCAAACTCTCACGAACAAAAAATTTCTAATACGGGGTTGCACTCGAATGACGTTTTAATATAAACTAAGCAAATGATTCAATCATACAACCAATAGTCATCCAAATTCCTAAGCTGCACACAAACATCCATAATAACAATGATAAGTCAAATAGAACCTATCCATAGTAATCAAAGCGAAATATATTTCAAAATAATCAATTGCCGGCTATATAGTCAAAACAATGTGCAATAGTGCGTAAACAAATAAATAGCTCGCACATTAACACACAACTACTCCCGCCAGCAAACCCCGAACAAGAACGCTTATTGCCTCCCTAGCTCCTCCCATTGCCCAGGTTGTGCGTCAATAATTCCTGTCGAACTTTCCTAAACTACAAAGTTAGGTGTGTTTTCTGGTAAGTGACCCGATGACATTGGTCTTGTCGCTCATTTCCCCCCTCTTTCGATCACTATGTTAAACCCCATTTAGTTGTCTCTAAAACTCGGCCTTGACATTGGATATCGAATGCCTTCAAATTGATATAGATATGTAGATATTTTCTCCACGATCTCAACAAATCTAGCCTCCTAATTTATAGTTAAGTGAATTGGTGTTTTTTGATTTTTGAATAACATGAGAGAGGCAGCCACTGCTATTTCTGAAAATGCAATAGAGAGGGAGGTGAATAGTAATTCCACCAATTAGATTTTAGGGTTCGAGATAATCTATTTATAACATAACTCCAATGTCTTTGAATTTTAAACTAAGATCAGACTTGCATTTTAATTCTCTACGATCAAAGGACTCACCTAAATGATACGAAACTCAATGGCGTGCATCACTGCGATGATAAAGCTATGGTACAAGTTTTATCGAAATTCGAGACTGTTTTCTAAAACGGTAATTTTAAGCATATTTCAAGATCGATACGACCACCAACTTGTCCGAACTCGAAATATAGTGATCCTTATACTTTCTATTAACGTAACGAATCATACGAATTCAACGAAACTATTGACGAGTCCCGATTCGATAATTTGTGAGAAATCACCTTTCGGAACCATCAATCGGATAATTAACGATAAATATTTAAATAAAATATTTAAATGTCCAATTATTAAAATACAGGTTGTTACATTGTTGAGCTTGTCTTGCTTGACTTCATTAGCTTCCGAACGTGCTTCTCTCAAGTCCGGATCACCATGACCATGAACACTTGTGACTTTGACAATCTTGCTAAAAGGCAGGTTAACAGGAATTATAGTTAAATATATGTTTCCTTTAGTTATATTCAATCAATAATTATAATTAAATCACTACTTATTTTTAATGATGGGGACTGTATTTGTTGTAGCGTTGGGTGAGCATTTGTTCTTATTGTCATTCATATGTATAATAATTGAAATATTACAAATTTGAATCTTAATGCAGTACCATGGAGACATCAATAGCTATATCAATAGGTTGGTACTAAACGCAGTAGGAGAAAACCATGACACAGAGATAAGTACAACATTGGGGCTACATGCACTCGACCTATTTCGCCACAGTTTACTTGCGCCGCTGCAGACTCAACCGCGTACTCAACAACACACACACGTAAACGCTCGTGTTAATCCGACGGAAACTAATACAGGATTAAATATACTCCGTAGTGCGGTAGAACTCGATGAAGCTGGAGTCAGGTTCAAAATAAGCAAAAATAATAACCTCAAAGAAATAGAGTTTGAATCAGGCAAGTTCCATCTACCATTCTTACTAATGGATGACACAACAGAGTGCCGCCTCCTCAACGTTAAAACATTCGAGTGTTTGCATGTTAACCTGCGTCCTGATGTCACAATCTACATTACCGTAATGGATGAGATTATTGATTCTGCCACTGATGTTCGTTTGTTATGTAGCAAAGGGTTGATACTGAACGCGCTGGGAAGCGATGAGGAGGTTGCCCACATTTTTAACAATATGGGCAAGGAGATCACCATGCCTCGTGATGATCATTTGTACGAGGTTAGGAGAAATGTCTCCGACTACTGTAGGAAGAGAAGACATAAATGGAGAGCTTATTTGATAAGGACTTACTTCAAAAATCCTTGGACAATCATTTCCCTTGTTGGTGCTCTCCTTGTCATTGCACTTACAATTGCCCAAACAATCTTTGCTTCCCTTCAAAAATAGTACTTCGACTCAGGATTTGATTCATGGGTATGAATTCTAAACTTCATATTGACGAGTTCATTCTTAGTTGGGACGGTTTGTGTCTGTTTGTAATCACAAATATTTGTTTAATTAGTTATGTTTATTTACAGCTGCATATGTATGAAGACATGGTATTTTATGGCTGTCTTTTGTTTCCATGTTTGTTTTACGTAATTTATCTTTGTATATAGCCATGTTTTATCATAATTCCATGTTATTTTACTAAGTATAAGCAAGCATTTTGGTGGTTGATGTTGAAGTCGATTAAAAAAAATGCATAATATACTTAAAAGAATCAGCGTATAACAAGCAAAAGTTTAAAGCAACTTGTGTTCCTTCCTTGGGTTGCATATCTTCTTGAAGAAAATTCATAAACACGGATGCACTTTTGGTGATAAAAGGTGAGATTTTGTTGCATACATAATGTTGCCCATATATTGAGATTTATCTAGCCCACGAATGCTTCCCTTTATTTCTCTTAAACAAGCAAAACCAAGAAACAAGAAAATAAAAACATAAACCAAGTAAGAAGATAATTACATTCTCATGGTTTCCAACTCCCCCCCCCAGTCTTTACACCCAATGAAAGATAAGGCTATCAACGAATATCTGATAAATCTGAAATCCTTCCGCAACTGTATTCGAAAACGGGAAAATATCCGACATTTGAAAAAACGAGATGTGGATACAAAGACATCCCCGTTCAAAAATTATCCATTCGGTTTTTGTGAAGGTTATAGCTTAAATTATGTGACACCCGCCGTCCATTAATGTCACTCTTCAAGAGAATGCATTAAGTTTCATGAAGCGTTATAGGTAAACAAAAACAGAAATATTACAAGATAGATATAAAATAAAAGCGGAATTTAAAACTTTATTGAGCAGAAAACATCGTGGTTCGAAACATAGTTACATCATGAGTCTGAAATACATAAAACTAAGTACATCAACTTAAAACTTCTGTCTTGTACTAAAATCATCAGATTACAATAAATAAAGAAGATAATCCAAAAAATATAGCCATAGTAGAGAAGATATGAAATCAAGCAGTACATCTAAGCGGCTCCAAGCAGAAGGAAAGAAGAATCTCGATCAAGCTTGAGTATTCCTACCCTCAGAACCTGGGGGGGAGGGGGTGAATGGAAGAGAAAGAAGAGGAAACAAAATAGGCCAGACATAAATCTGGCCAGTCCAGTTACTTTTATCATATAAATAAGTAAAAGCATCATGGCAGACATATAAGTTGGAGAGAGATAACAGTGTCATATGACAGGTATAACAAGGTAAACTGAACAGAACAGGCATTACGCTTCTCTAATACTTTTCTCTGCCTCTCTGCACCAATACTAGTACCATACGAACAAGATGATCCCCAACAAGTACAAGATGGTAGACTTAGGCGTACTTCTAGTGAGAGGTTTTACCCCATACAATAACAGGCAGCCCAACTGAACATACTGGTGTTACCCCTAAGGATAATAACGGGCTCCTAAACAAGCGAGACTAGATGTACCCTAATTACTGCCCCAGTCAATTGGCTCCCTAACTCCGTAAATACCCTCTGCTGGCCCCACAGTAAGATGTATCACTTCCTAAATGGGCAACCCTTTATTTTCAGGATGTGCACAACCATATATACCGATGCCACACATCTTAGCCTCCCTAGTCCGGACCCATGCACACACATGACCCGTTGGAATGCACCACCCACATCGTCCCCTCTTTTGGATCTCTTACAATCATCCCAGTAAGCGTGCCCCGACTCCGACCTAGTTCGGAGTACTCGTTTGATATGTATTTATGGGTTACAGACTGAAACGGATCCCACCCACAAGATGATACAAGCTTCCCCCTAGGCTTGCATCCCCTTACTAGGATTTCCACAGGTTATGCCTACCAGTGTAACAATATTGCATAACCCCACAGGTTAAGTTTGTGGGCCTAGATATAAGTATTACCTACCACCCCAATATATACTTAACCCTCCCACTGCTTCAAGCAAGTTTACTTAACCCCTACTCAAGTTAACATGTTCATGTAATCCCTATGGGTACAAACAGGTTAAGTATTCAAGTTCATTAGCATTTATTCATTTATGGTTATAATGCGCTAGACCTCCCACATTAAGCCTACAACTTATGGATGTTGTATATGCCGGGCGGATCCGGGCAAACATCTTCCACAAGCCAGGCTTAACCTCGTGTCTTAGCACATTACGTGTTTGTGCACTTAGACCCCTCACATTAGATTCACCACTTGCGATCGCTGGATATGCCGGGCGGGTCCGGGCAGACTTCTACCACAAGTGTAATCCAACCTCATGTCTAAACGCGGTTATAGTTTCAAATTACTGTAAATCTGGGCATGTTCATTCTTTAACAATTATTCCTCTTTCATTATAGGTTTTCATGCCCCTTTCCTAAGTCATGTTTATTGTGTACCGTATGTCCCAAATTAAGATCTTTAATCACACTTTGATTTATGCCCCAAATTCATATTCATGTTTTCAACTCAAGTTATGCCCCAAATTTCCTAATACAAGTTATGCCCCAATTTAATGTTTTCCCCATGTTCCCATTTTCACGTGTTCGCATATTTTAGAGGTATGCCTAGGCTCGAAGGTTGCCTAGCTATAAAATAAAAAGGGAAAATAAGAAGGGAAGAGGACAGAAATAAGCATAATAACACGATATAAATATGATGGCAGGAATAGGCATAGCAACTAATCTATACTATATTATAATTACTGAGTTCGAATTACTTAGCTCCGAGCCATGCCACGTCAATAAAAAACCGAACCGTCCCCTTTTTCTTTTACCGAGGGCCAATTTTTACGGATTCTCCCCCTTTCGCTCTATCATCCTCCATTCTCCGGTTTTTAGCTATTCACATGGCCTCGATGGTCAGATATATCCAATATCCAATTGGCGTTAACCGTTCCACTCTCCAGCATCTCTCCGATCCTCTGCAGATTTGAAATTCTAGACTCATCTCCTATGCCTTTTTCCCCTAATTTAAATTGGATGGAAGCCTGTCGAATCTTCACTGCCTGATTCGCGACACTTACTGAAAATCGAGCTTTGCCTTTCTCTTCTCAACTACAACGTGTAATAGTACTCTGCCAATGCTGACTGCTCATCATAGATATGGTATCGACTAATTTTTTGATCCCTAAATTTCTATTGTTGTTCTATTTACACGATTCCCTTCGATGTGGTTGGATTTGGTTGTTGAATTTCATATCTTTCGGACATTTAGCACTTCCTATTCTTTTCACATCTTTAGTACTATGGGTCATTCAGTCTGAGTCTGCATCATGAATGTAAGAATATTCCGTATAACAAATGATAATTCGATCGAGTATTAACAGTCTAGCATCATGAGTAGTAAAGTAAGCATATTCAATCTAGGAAAATATTAATGTACACTGATTCAGTTTTAAATACATTTGTTAAAAAAATATCCAGTGTTACATGTTTGTGCTTAATTAAGGCAGAAAACGACCATAGTTGTGACTGCAATTTTTTAGTATATATTCATTTGAATTACATGTAGAAGATGTATCTTTTTAGAAACAGGCTTGAGGAACCACATGAAAAGCTTTCGTTAATTAACCGAGTAGAGGAGCATGTTTAGTTTCTTCTATCTTTCTTTAAATTGTACTTTTTAAACCCATACTCTATATTAAATTTTCAAAATCATATGCTTTTAATATCCGTATCTATTAATGGTTTTTAAGGAATAATACACATATTGTGGGTTCAAATATCCTTATAAGGATATATAATGTAAACAGCAGCACAGATAGTGGTATAATGGTGAAAATAATAATGTAGTGGTACTTTCTAGCTCCAGATCTGTATCATTCATTAAATCTTCAATAAGTTATGCTCAAAATCGGTATAAGACCAAACACCAGAACATTATGTAGTTGACTATTAGTGAGTGCACATTGCATGTGTCTACATACATGCATACAGATACACATGCGCATGCACATACTCTTCGTTGGCTTTTGTGGAAGAGTTATTTGAAACTAATTTCCCTATCATTTCAGGTTTTAAGAAGTAAGTTTCACTCCGTGTTACATATTATTATTTACAGTTTTCATTGACTTTAATGACAAGTTGTAATGTTATAAACGTCATGGTTGTAGTTTTGTTTCAAATTTAATATAGCAATAATGATATATTCGAGTTTGGTAACAAAAATCATGCTTGCCTTTAGAAGTGTTTGCTGCACTTTATTATTATTATTATTATTATTATTATTATTATTATTTAATAGCAGTCATTGTTCACGTGTAGGAGAGTAATTCTAAACTTTTCATATATTACATCAATGTTGGAAGGATAAAAAATCGAATGTTTCCTTCAAAATCGATAAGTTCAAGGTTACTGATCTCCATATTTCTTTTAGTATATTCATTTTCTAACATACACCAAAAAAATAAACCATGTTTCGTTACTTAATTTGCTTATCATTATCAAAATATACCATGTTTTTATATAATATGGTTTACTTTGACTAGATTTGGAGATGTAAATTAGATTAGTCGAATATTACTACATGCTTCATGTGAAGCCTGATTTCTTTTCATTAATTATTCTCTATTTTTAAAGTATGAGTGTTGTGAGTTCTAAATAAAATAAAATAATGGGCATGGTTGTCATTTATGATTTATCTTCGCATAAAATGCAATGCAACTGCCTGAGGTGACAAAATCCAATATAGTACTGTGCAATGTATTCTGTTTGCAGCTACATGCAATTTTTGTCACCAGTACATGTCTTAGCTCATTATATAGGTTTCAAATGGTATATATGGTGTGCAGAAATAGACAAGGATTTTATCAACCAATTCATTCAAGCTACATCGACTAATGTTTTGCAATCATGTTGCAATTCGTCAAATTTTCTGCTTACTTTTACTTTCCAATTTCATTATGTTGTTATTTGCAGCTTATGGAGAATGATTGCAATATTTTTTTTGGTGATAGCCATATTGTCTATAATAGCTATTACCATATTCCAAAATTTGCAAAAAAATTTGAATTAACGTTCATGCTATTTTATATAATATTTCTATTTACATTTATTTGGTTATATCATTATGAAATAATTCATATGCATGCACAAACATGCGTGCACACACATAAATGTATGTAGGAAAAGGAAAATGGTATTTTTACTTTAAATTGTTACTTAAAATCCTACTTAAACTAAATTTAACAATTAGCTAGAATTATGACTTTGACCCTATGAATTCCAACCTTGTGTTTCTTCCTATTGTTGTTCGGCCATGTGATAGTGGTTATTTAAATGTTAGTAATTTGAGTATGAATTTAGGTGTCAATTTTGAGGGAGTATGTATGTGTGTTTTTTTTTTTATGCAAAGGTCAATTGACAAGCTTTTTGGCTTTTTGCTGATGCAAGCAATTCCTACTTTCTTTGGCGAAAGTCTTATTATGATAAACACATTATCTAATCAAACCATTTGCAAGTAGTTTGCTCATATTGTAGCAAATGACTTATGGAAGTATACTGAATAGTTTATGCAAGTTGGGCCCAGCTCCATGTACCCTATTTCTGTTATTATCAAACTTGCCGCATCATTGACATAAAGAAATATTTACTATTATTTATTTATTATATAGCGTGTGTCACTTGGGAATAAAATACCAGTGTCTTATGTTCACTAAAATGTTTACATGTATGTTGAAAAATAGCATCAATTCTCAATATTGTAACTGTCAGGGAATCATATTTTGACTACTACGAAGAGAAAAAACACAATCCAAACCTGGGTTTTCTACATCATTCTCAGATTTCCAATTTAAGCTTTGAAGATGTTAGTTTGTCGTTTTTATTTGTTCGAATCATATTTTCTTTGCGCTACCATTTTTTTTTAAGATACTCGGTTGCAGTCATTTACATTGAAATATGAATCAGATGATTGCAATGTATCGGAATATTAACATGTATGCCTAATGCGTTTGAAATTGTTATCTCTTTTCTATTATTTGTATCTATATCATGTGCCTAACGCTATTGTTACCACAATATTTGATTTTGATGTTTTTTATATACTTTTTTGCATTTTTTTCTTTTTCCATTGGACATGATATCTCATTTAGGTCTAAAAAATATTATAGATGGTAAATTTGACACTATAATATTGTTGATTGAAAATATTTTATCCTTGACAAAAATGAAGGCTTTTACATTAATTCATTACCTTATCGAGAAGTTCTACTCATTGCGTTATAGATGGTAAATTTGGTACCTCATATTCTTGGCTTGGTTATTATAATAATTTTTGAGCAAGTTGGTTATTATAATAATATGTTGATATTGAATTATGCAGTTCCATACTCTACTTAGAACATTGATTAAGTTTTTCCCATGGTTGATAAATAATTCACAAACATCGGCTTACGCAGCTCCATCTCCAAATCGTTCGATTAATAGAGTTGACTCAACCTCAAAGGATATTAAAACCATATCTTAGTATATGCTAATGCCATGTTGTTTGATTATCTGATGCAACATATAAAAATATTCACATTTTGAAGTTATCAACCCTTCTCTGCTAACATGTCTTTTCAATGATGTGTCTATCGTTATACCCAGGCTCGCAACTATGCATAGTTTGTGATGTTTCTTTTCAAAATAGATTGCTAGCGTCGACAATTGTTAGAAACTTTAAACTTAACAGTTCTGGTAACTTCAATTTTAACAACTTGAACCCAGTTTATTGTAATTTTTTCCTTACTTTAATCTATCTATTTTATAATTAATATTTTTCTTATTGACTAGGTCTTGGTGTGATATCCAATGATCCAATCATGATAGTAAGAGTTGAATCATCTTCTAAAGAAAAAAAAGTAGAATATGGACTTTGTTCGTTGGCTTGATGCTCGATAGTTCGGCTTTGTGTTAGCAATCAAACAATTCAAGGGCAAAACAAAGGTAAAGTCGATCAAAAATTGTTCAATTCTTTTAGATTTGACTCAAGCAATCATTGCCCTAGGAAATGCTGATCATTTACTTCATGTTCTTGCTTTTAACACACAGACATGCGTGTGCACACACATACGCCGTGTGTGTGTGTGTATATATATGTGTTCTCTTGTGCAATTATAATCTATACTGTTTGGCTATAAATACAAGATATTATATTATTTTTGTCGGTTACATAAGATTGATTTTTGATTGAAATGCACCATTTCAAAAGACAAATCTACAGAGATCTCATCTACATATTGCAGCCACTAACGTATGATGGGCTTTTAGCATAGTTATATGTACTAAGTTATGTTCTATTTAATACTGCTAATTTTAATGTTACCATATTTTTTTTCCTTTTTTTATTTCTCATTTAATAATTATTGGGAACTTTAAGGGAGTCGCGTTTTATGTGTCTCCTAAAATAACCTCATAAAATAACCCTTTGTGAGCTTAAGCAATGTCAAATTAAAAAAAAAAAAAACTAACAGAGGTCATTTCTTGCATTTTTATGTCGCAGCCAAGTTCTAAATAAATATGTACTAAAAATTTTCGGTTTTGCAGAAAATATCTTTCCTAATAATCTATGTGTATGCTAATTGTGTGAATTGTTGTCATTTTCTCAACCAATCTTTCATCCACATCTTTCATTTATTTACATCTTAATTTGACTATTCTTATGTTCTTTTCCTTCCATCTCTTTGTTAGTTCTTAGTTCTTTTCCTCTCTTCTCTGTATTAGTTTGAAAAGTCATAATTATTCATCCCAATGACATGAAATTATCCTTTAATTTTTTTTTCTTTAGAATTTCCTTATTTTTTCATTTTTTTTCCCATTTTTTAATCAGGAAATGCTTTGGTTGGAAAGGAGCATTTTCCAGTCTCTAACTTTTCTAAGATAATCGATATGCTGTGATTTTTGTCGAATACTAAAAAGATTTTTAATGGATGACTTGGATTTTATCAATGGGACTGTTAAAAATAAACAATTTGGACAAAATAATTGAAAAACATTTTCTTTACTAAATTTTTTTGTTAGTTGGAGAATTGATTATTCCCTTATAGAATCAAATTAAAATTACAAAATTGTGCTTTAACTATTAACTCTCATTGCTTTCTATTACAACTCACAACTCTTTGTCACTTCATCCCTTAAATTTTTACTTAATTCTTAAATTTAGACAGTAATATTGTTATTTGAAGATCCAAGTCATCGTTTTCCAAATTCCCATCCAAATCTCTATCAAAATAAGGTAATATGATTTTTTTTTCATCCTAATATTGAATATTCCAATGATGCATTTGGAAAATGTTAGGACTTTATATCTTAATCAAGGTTTTAAATAAGGTATGTAATCATCTGTCTATTTAAAATTTCAAATATTTTATTTGTTCAGTCAAAAATAATATAAACACTTTATTTTATTTTCCAAATTGAAATGATTAAAATGGAAAACAATGAAAATAAGGTAATAGTGGAAAACATTATAACAATTTTGTATACAGCGTTTCATGTAAGATCTTATTAGATTTTCACTTTTGTAAAGTTTTCCTCTTTAAATTTTCTCCCCTTAATCAAAACGCTTCTCTCTTTAACAAGCCCTTATTAATTTGTTAGTTCATATTCTAATTCTAAGAAAGTATGTATAAATATGAATACATATATTGATGGCTTTGACAGGTATATTATGACTATGAAGTTTGAAACTGTTTTCTTTAGTCCATGTGACCATATATATTACGAACTTACACTTAACTAAACATAAGTTTGGTTTACTGCGACCATAGAATCGCTATTTCCATGTTTCAATGCATGACTTTCGTTTGTTGTTTCAGTTTTATTCATACACAGCTATACATATAATGATTGGCATGCCCCTTCTTTTCTTCAAGCTTAGCTACATAAGTCCTCAAGTTAGGTTGTGCAACATGCTGGCATCAGCTTCTCTTTTTTCCAGTTCTTCCATATTTGTTGAAAAATAACAAAATTGGGCACATATCACTGATCATAGTGAATAAATGACCTCATATTCACTAAATCAACTCTGCATGCTCAGTTAACAAAATTCCAATTCCTAGCTTTATTCATGGCCGACTTCATCATAAAAGTTGTTACTTAGCTATTCTTCTCCATTTAGTTGCATACTTGGGTATTTCCCTCTATCCCTTTATTTGGGCTTTTTAATGCTATCAGCATATCTACTCACCTAAATTAATGTCTTTATTTTACTAATTTTCAATAATTTTGTATACCTTTCAACAGTAATGCTTCTTGCGTGCCCTGCCTTAAGGAACTCCTCCTGCTTTAAGTATCTAGGTCCTCTTCGACGGGCTAATTAAATTCTTAACCGAGTGCAGGTCTATCTTATTCGTGTTTAGCTTGATAATGGATTGGCTATTACTTTGTATGACGTTTTCATATTTCTACACATAGTTTAGGTTTTCTATTAGTATATAATTTTTGGATCTAGGCTTTTCCCCCTTAGTTGTAGCTCATTCATTCCTGTTTACCCTTTTGAATGCTTGCTCAAATGATAGTTATATATGAAGTTAATTTCATGAAACACACCCCTTAGAATATATCATTTTCTGTTTTAAATTGAAATATGTTTCTGTGGTTTAATAATGAAGTTTTTAATGACTCAAACGGAATATATGAAATTTTTGTGTCAAATACTCCAACATATGTACGTATAGAACATTATGAAATTAAAACTTGGCATCAACAAATGCTCAAACTCGAATTTAGTCTTACAAAGAAATTAAATAACATTTATTTAATTTTAACTCAAAATTGATCATAGGTAAAAGCTTTTTGTTTCTTGCCAAACTATTTGCAAACTTGAAGGGCATCAACACTATACAATTATGCTTACATGAGCTTTAAGATATCCATATATGCATTTTGCAGTAGATAAAGACAAGTCCTGTGTCCTTATCTTTACTATTTTCAGCACATATAGCAATTCATATTGGGTAAGTCTTTAAATTAATAAAGCTCAGAAATACTATGTATTAGGCGAGTCCCATGTCCTGATCGGTATTTATTTCTACAAAATTTGTACCAAACTTTTATTAATTGAATGGAAATGAATTTATATAAATTGGAATTTTTTTTCCTTACTTATAGTAAGCTTTACTTATTTAGTTTGGTTTGACATAATTTTGTGGTTGACAATTTTCATTACAATGTTTCTCTTGATTTCTACACTCATACTGAAGTTCTTTTTGTAGTTAATTACGGGTTGCACTTGCAATGTTTTAGTTGATTTTCTTTTCATGTTAAGAAAATGATGAGCATTCGTTCTGACTATAGGAACAAACTTAAAGGTGAAGCACGGGACTTTTTTCGTTTATTTGTGTAAGTTTGATCTTTTAGAGACAAGCAAATTGTTTATTATGATTGAATAGTGTCTTTAGTTACAACCTTGCATTAATTTCAAGAATTATTTATAAGTCGTAAGCCCTCTAGGACAATGATAAAATACAAGTTCCAATTTTTAATTTATCATCGATAAGATTTATATTTTCAAATCATTTGTATATTAGACCTATAAAGTTTCATATTATTGGATTTAACTTGACCATTGTATAGTCATGTTATTTCATATATATATATATGTATATATATATGTATATATATATGTATATATATATATCACTTTCTGTTACTGAAGAGTAAGTTTGGTTTACATGCTTGGTAGTGATTAAAAGGCTGAATATGCGAAGTTATTATTTCCACAAATGCTATACCGTCTTTTCTGCTTATCTTGATCTCTCTTTTTATCTCTTTTATTTAATCTTTTTGATTGTAAATTGAAGTTGCATAGTACATAGAGTGAGGAGTGTAGTTTGATACCTCTTTTGTATAAAATGAGGGTAACAATGGTATGTGTTACCAAGTATGAGAGCGCACTAAATCAAATTAAGCTGTCTATTCTTTTCAGATTTTGATGTGATTATATTTATATAAATATTAGTCGAAATTTATGTTAATATTATTGAAACATAATATACCTTTATGTTTCCAATATATACAATACACAAACACAATATGCACACATGAGTATAATGATAAGACAAATTTTTTGCTTTCATTCTGTATATATGTGACTAATTAATTAAAACAGACTTAACGTTATTATTATTACTGCTACTATTATTATTTATTTTAGCATTTAGGAAGAAAAAAATTGAAGGCACGAAGCATAATTTTGAGTAATGTTGCCTTTGATTCCATTGTATTTTTATGTATAGCTATTAGTCACCATGATTGCCTATTAATTGACTGTTGCGTTGTATCATGTTTGTCAGTAAAAAGAAACATACAACATGAATACGTTAATGTTAATTTATTGATATAATCGCTGCTGTGTTAATGTTGTAACGGGAAAGGACAAAGAATAGCTGTATTAGTATTATTTTAGGATTTTAGAATCAAGTTATATTTATTACATCCAATAAATGTCATAAAGTATCTGTTAAGCTAGCTAGCACATACATCTAGCCATGATCACCTTACAACTAATTTGTATCATTCCTGGATGCTAACCTTACAATGATTTCATGCTAGCCTGGAGTTAGAGAAAGGATAGAAGAGTAAACTCTATTGTGGTTCAGTAATGATACATCTATTAAAAGGTAATGTCTACTAAAGAACAATGTGAATTTTGTAGGTCTGTTTCTTTCATCTACCTCATGGACATAAGCATGTTTTCTTGAAAATTATGAAAAGACGTTATTACATCCCGAGTCAAATAAATGGATTAGCTGCGGAAACCCAAAGAAAATCCAAGTTTTTAGCTCTACATTTTGATGATATGGTCAGGAATGAAATTCTTCATGTTTGTTTACATCACCACATGGTGCATAACTGAATATATGTAAAGTGCATGCTCTGTTACAACCATATTTGTGGAGGGATTGATAATATAATAGTACTTATAGATTATATCATCTAGAATAAAAATAACATAATGAACACACTTTTTTGATTGGTGTTTATAATGCTACTAAGAGATTCCTCATTAATTTTACTGAGGAACTAGACACAAGAGTGCAAAAACGTGATTGGATGGACTTATTTAGCAGTAATTTTTTTTTACACCTAATGTTAGTCAAATAGCTATTTTTTTTGTTGATTATTACTCATTGGCATTTATTATATTTTTAATGCCTGCTAGCATATGTTAATCCTTGGATGGTAGGTTTAATCAGTTTGACAACTGTCTAAACCGAAATGTAATTTATTTCAATTGCCGATTAATGCATTAAGTTGAAGGGAACAGTGTATGAATTAGCTTTACTGAATTGCTGATTTACAGAAAGAAAACTCTCATGATCACATACATGTATACGATATTTATGTTCCATTGTATCAGCTGAATAAAAATCCATTTTTAATTCTAAATGCATCTTCTGACTTTTACGATTGCGAAAACTATTCCAGGTTGAAAAAAAGGTTTGAGTACAAAGCTTGCATCCGTTGAAAATCTAATACCTGGAATTTTCGTCATACCATCTATCAGTAATATGCATTACAAGAAAATTTTAATGGAAGGTTGAGTCAACTGGGAGTACTTATCTAACCATCTAGAGCATTGCTACAATGCCCGATTTATTTTTTGTTAAAATCTGCGATTAGTGTAATTCATGGGTGCGCATAATGTGTTCATGCTCCGGATTTTTAGGAAGGACCCACGTATTTCTCTCTAATTCACAGGTTTTGACAAAACTTTCTTCGGGTACAGTAGAATTGTTGAACCATCTATTTATACTTTTAATGCATGTAAACTTCTGTAATAGAACTTTGACCTTATGATATTTCAAGTTATACTATCATTGGAAATAAAAACAAAAACAAAAAACAGTTGCCGTTTATACAGATTTTACGCATCTATGTTCTGTTAAACGACAAAAAGGCACATCGTATTCTCGTCTATGTTCTATTAAATGACAAAAGGCACATCGTATTCTCATCCATGTTCTGTTAAATGACAAAAGGTACATCGTATTGTCAATAATCATTGTGTACCATTATAACATTCATAAACGGGTTATAAATACAATTTTACTGATCTTCACTAACAAAGTGGCATTTCAGCTTTATAAGCAAGTACAAGTAACAGTTACCATGGATGTACATAATGCCGCAATACATAACGTAGTTTAAACCAGTTGTTCTATGCCTCCTCGTTATAGTTGAACTCAGTTCACATCACAGTTCTCAATAAATGACCGCATAGTATGGTGGCTTCTACGAAAAAATGACTCTCCATTGCAAAGTTTCCATTTTCAGAATTGACCACTTATGAATTCATATGTGAATGCATATCAATGAATATAGGACTTGAGTCTGGCACATAGTACATACACATGTTGAGCTATGGAATATTTACTAAAGTATGCATTATTTCTTTGTCTGTTATTCATTACAAATTTATCTTTGGGTCTTAATATGTTAGTCTTACATATCATATTTATAATTTGTGCATTTGGAAATGTTTCAAAGAATTTAGGTATTTATTTGATGGGTTTATTTATTTATTTTTTGAGCCAATTTCAGATCATACTCGACTCTAGGAGCTCAAAACATTACGAGCGCAAAACATATAAAAACACATGGATGATTTAAACAATTTTTTATTGTGCCATTAATGTCATCATCTGTGCAACAATTCTATATCATTCACGCCGGATTTTTTTATAAAATAAAGCACTTAGACATCAAAAAAAAATTATTACTCAATTACATATTATATATATATATATATATATATATGTATATGTATATGTATATGTATGTATGTATGTATGCCTCTATGTGTGTAGATTTCGATATATTTTTGTGGGAATTAGCGTTAGAAAAAAAAAGAACTTTTGTATATGATTTAGAACGTGAATTGAGGTGTTTGTATGTTTTTAGATAGGACATGTATTTCAGAAAAATGATAATACAGATAAACATTAATAGTAGTGGATCATTAATTCATAAGCTCATAACTGATTAATATTAGGTAATCATTTACCTTATTAATTAATTAGTCCTACGAATTTAAGTGATTGATTTAGGGGTGAGTTTAATTATTTTTTCATTAATATTTTTTATTTCTAAGATTTGAAGTTTAAAAGTCATTTTCGGCAACTTCTATGCATTATTTTTAATTATCCTTATTTTCTTTTCATGTCAATTCATTGTGTATTATTCCTTAAACCAAATTGTATATTATTTATCATTTAGGATGTATTTATGTTCTATTTTCGTACATATTCCAACGGACTAGGTTAAGAAGCATGCGGCTTCCGGGGACGTAGGGTACTCTTGGTATTCCTCTGTGAGTGGCAGATGATCGCCTGTGCTCAAAAAGGTTAGGTCTGCGTAGGTGAACCAATGAGTGTGCCTTGATTGCAATAATTAAGGGGCAATCAAAAGACTAAAATGGACCAGCGTGATTCGACAAGACCAGTTAGTGCCCTATGATAGCAACTCTTCGTCTACCTACCATCTTTAGTTAGTACGTGAAGCGAAAAGGTGGAGAACTCCAAAAGACCATACACTTTACTATCTAGTGATGGGTGAGGTTTGCCAATAGGATCGAAGGGCATAGGGGGCCGGGATTACAGTTCTCATTCTTGATTTTCTTGCGTGCCTTTCATTTGTTAGTTGAGGGAGGGGTCTAGTAGGATCATAGCCACTATAAAAGCAGACCTTAGCATCTGCAATCAACAGATATCCGAAAGCTTCCGACCGAGTTCCATGTTTCTTGATTAGCCCTGCCACGAGACTCGGGCGTACATATAGAGAATATGTGCAAATAGACATCGAGTACGATTGACGATACGTACGTGGGGAACGTCTAGGTACACTCATGTCGCTCTGGGTGGTGTACCATAGACTAGAGGGAATTATTCGATGATAGAATCTAGTAGAATCTAGAATGGCAGTCCAAACGCTTACGTAACACTTTGATGATAGGTCTAGGCAAACGTAGCGTTGATATACATATGACATGCGATATTAGATAAGGGACTGTGTACATACGGTGGGGACCATGCGAGTGGAGTATACCTTAATTGGGGGTAGCTACATATACACTGTATTAGGTTAATCTACTAGAGAGTAGATGGGTGCGACGTGTGTGTAAGCCTTTAGTGCTAATAACACAAATAACCTAATAAATAAGAAAATATAATTGAACGGCATATGTAGGATTATCCAAGAAGTGCAGTTTAAATTCATTCACACGGAACTTTATGTTCCGAGCCCCTCCTCATAACATTCGCAGGTTAGGTTCATGACAGAGACTCTATAGCGTTGGATACTGATTTAGCAGTATTATTATTAATGTAAAGCTATGTTTCAACTACATTATATTTTATTCCTTCCAATGTGAGATGTTTTCCGAACTCTGACAGGTTTTATGTCTCTGTCTTTTCTGCAGGATACCAGAGCAAACTGGCTCGAGTTTCGATGGATTGGGTTTTTGAAAAAAAATCGGTCCTTCGAAACGTGGGTTATTACACAAACATGTTAGATGTACCAACACAAACCAAAGTCCTCTCCGGGGGCACCCGATTGATCGCCAGAATCAGGGAGTACCTGATGCGATAACGACAAAGATCGGGGTCACAACCAAAGTCCTCTCCGGGGGCACCGGATTGATCGTCAGAATCAGGAAGTACCTGATGCGACAACGACAAACATCGGGGTTAAGACCAAAGTCCTCTTTGGGGCACCCAATTGATCGTCAGAATCAGGAAGTACCTGATGCGATAACGACAAGCATCGAGGTTACAATAAAAGTCCTCTCCGGGGGCACCCGATTGATAGTTAGAATTAGGAAGTGCCTGATGCGATAATGACAAACATCAGGGTTACAACCAATGTCCTCTCCTGTGGCACCCGATTGATCGTCAGAATTAGGAAGTACCTGATGCGATAACGACATACATCGGGGTTACAACCAAAGTCCTCTCTGGGGGCATTTGATTGATCGTCAGAATCAGGAAGTACCTGATGCAGTAACGACAAACATCGGGGTTACAACCAATGTCCTCTCCAGGAGCACCCAATTAATCGTTAGAATCAAGAAGTACCTGATGCGATAACGATAAACATCGGGGTTACAACCAAATTCCTCTCCGGGAGCACCCGATTGATCGCCAGAATTAGGAAGTACCTGATGCGATAATGACAAACATCGGGGTTACAACCAAAGTCCTCTCCGGGGGCACCCGATTGGTCATCAGAATCAGGAAGTACCTGATGCGATAACAACAAACATAGGGGTTACAACCAAATTCCTCTTCTGAGGCACCCAATCGATCATTAGAATCAGGAAGTACCTGATGCAATAACGACAAACATTGGGTCTTAAATGAAGTCTGTTCTAGGGGCACTTATTCTAAAATAACCAACGCTTAGATTAATCAATACAATTGAGTGGCAAAAGTCTCCCATGGCTGAATTAACCAAGCTGAATTGTAGATGGAGTTTGAACAATAGCCACTTAACTTGCATAGTGTCTAAAAACTAAAACACGGCAAGTGTTAAATTTTTGCCCAAACATGGGTATAAAACCCAAAATACTTCCCATGGAGAAGACTGATAACAGCTTCCTAAAACAGGGCACAAATATCCAAGTCTTCTCCGAGAGGAAGCCAAAATTCTCTCAGATGCGTATTTCCTAAGTGAGAAGTATCGTACACGACCATATAGGTCATCAAAATGACAGCGTTTAAAATCCACAATCCGCTTTAGTCGATTAGTTGATTTCAAACATTAAAAGCGAATTTGAATTAGAATATCGTGTTTGTGCAAGTAATTTTCAATGAACTATAAACCGTTGATTAAATAGTTTCTGCACAAATACTTTATTCAATTCACTATGTTTCATTTTTGATGATTAACTAACCTGTTATCGACGTGATGGTCAATAACAAAGTATAAGTCCAAAATCGTGCAAGTGCTTGTTTTGATTACATAATAGGTGGCATGAAGCATACGAACTCAACTATTATGTGAAAAACTTAAGATATCCAGGGTCAATGGGTCAAACAACAACTCTCACTAACTCAGGTCATTCAAACGAACCAAAGACTCAGATAGTCTAATGACCTGAAGTCTTAGGTTAATACAACAACCCAACTTCCTAGGTCATCAAAATGACTCAAAAGCCCAATGGATCAAAAACCAGATGATGCATTGGCATTTGGACGAGGATCACCATCAAATCATGAAGTGCTGCATGCTCCAATGCAGCAACAAACTAAAGTGAAATTCTGGAAAATCATCAATAGTGCAAGAGTACACTAAAATTAGTGATACCAGATCAAATATCACGAAGATACAAGAAATTCTAGATTAAACTTTACTCTTCAAGATTAATCGAGGAAAAACTCACTGGCTACAACATTCATTTCTAAGCCTGCATTTCTCGCAAGGGAAAAATACAAGCTTCGAGGGGTAAATGTTAACCCCAATGTGAAAACGCGGTTCAAAATTATGAAGTACAGACGAACGTTGGCATGCAACTTCATTTAGTTCAAAGTTACATTTAGCTCGCAAATCATTTTAGACTGTGAGCCCCTTTTAGATCGCATTCCTTAGGTCGTGAGCACATCATTGGACTATCCACCATATTTTAAATCGCATATATCAAGTTGTGAAGAGAGCACTTTGGTTTTTGTGCCATTTGGAACAAAACTTGACATAAACACCGTTAAACAATTATTGTATAATGGATAGTTTATGGAGTGCTTCTTGTGAGGATGCCATGTATCAAGGAAACCAAAGAAATGGATTCATTTGTGTTAGCACGTGAAAGAAAATATGTTGGTTGGAATCCATGAAGAGTAAGATGATGTGGCATGTAACGGCCCATATTCTACGCATAGAAGGATCATAGAATATTAATTTCTTTCACATACGAAGCCGTATGTGGGGACTTTCCCATGTTCATGATTTTTTCTGATTTTAAATGACCATTTTGCCCTTAGCAGATCTTGTTTTGACCATAACTTTTGATTGGGTAGGAGTTTTGACCTGAAACCACTTCCATTAGGTCCGGATGATGGTTTACCTTTCAGTAGAGTGGTCATATTAGCCAAACGGACTTACCGTTTGGGAGATATGGCTGAAACAATGCTTAGAAAGTGAGAAATCACTTAATTGGGCTTAATTGGGTAGTTAATAGCTAGGCCCATTGAAGAATTTCGGGATTAGAGGTATATAGGGGCTGATTAGGGTTAGAAAACATTTCTTTAGACACATTTTCACCGCCATTTACCTTCTAGGAACCCTAGTAATGACCTCCAACATCTAAAACATCTCTAAACCACTTTCTAATTGAAGATTTGGTTAAACTACATCAAATTGAAGAGGATTAGCATAGGATTGGTAATAGAACTGCTGTATTGCTTTGGAAACAGTGCCATAACAGAGATTATTTCAGATCTAAAGTTAATTTGTGGCCAAGGTGAGTGACTTGCATAGTTCATCACTAATTATGGTTAATTAAGGGTAAATAGTGTTAATAAGCGAATTTAAACATGATTAAATTCTAGAAAAATGTTCATAAATTTCGAAATATTGTTTTAGGCCTCTGTTAGAAAATTTGGTTAATTTGGTTAAGTTTTACTAATCCTATCATTAGTTTTGTTTAAAAACGCTTAATGGAAAATATGAGATTTTGGCTATGTTTGATCCGTTTTAACTTACAAATTGTTGTTTTGGTGTTTATTTTTGACTCTCTAAATTGCTATGACTGTATGGTATGTTGTGTGATTGATTAGAAAAGTTAGAAAAGTTAGATTGGTCGAAAACGCCATCGAATGGCGTAAAACAGTCGCTGGAAAGAAGTGCAGGAAATTACCCGAACCGGATCCGATCGGAGGGGGAAACACGATCCGAACCGCTCGCACTTGAAGCTCTACGATCCGACCTGAGCATGGTGGCATGACCTGAAGAGAGCACCCAATCCGAACTGCATCACTCGAACCTAACCGATGCACCAAGGATGGACTTGAGAGGCTCGACCCGATCCGAAGTGCTTGAAAAGGAGAACCGAACCACTTGCCTGAAGTCACGATCTGATGCTTTGGAGATGATCCGAACTGATCCGAAGTAGGGGCCACGATCCGAGCCGTAGGGGGTATTCCGACCCGAACCGAGATGCTTGGGTTTAAGGCGTGAACTACGATCCAAACTGGAAGTATGAGTTGAAGTGAAGAACAGGAATTGAACCGATCAGGAGAAGACCAAAACCCGAGATGCAAAGGTAGTCGAAATGGGAAGTTTGTACCCCGGATCCAGTTAGGAACCAACGGGTCAACTTCAAGAGTTGGGCTTTGTTGCAGGACGTGTGCAAAGGGGTTATCGACATCCATGGCATTGATTCACCACCGAGACAGATGTTAGGCTACGTTCAGTGCGGTGGGGTAGTTATTACTCCATGGGGCAGTGTGATCGTAGCTTGACTATGAGCCAGTGCAATGGAGTTATTATGACTTCATGGGGCAGAGTGGACATAGCAAGGACTAGTGGTTATAGATCAGTGCAATGTTGTCACCATGACTCCATGGGGCAGAGTGATCATAGCAAGGAATGGGTTGTCAGGGCGGTGGATATCGTATGCTTTACGCACTGAGTGAGAGATCTGAGGATGTTTGCTATGCTTGATTGTTTGTTATCACTAGGTAATGCACACCCCCACCTCCATATTCTTTACATCTTATGTTTAGTGGCACCTTAGAGTATTGAGCAGTATGTTGTGCTAACTCTTTGGTTGCAGGTCCAAGTTCAGGTATAGTTTTGTATACCTGTTATTGTTCTGTTTTGAGGCTTATCGCTCATACTAGACTTTTGTCTGACCCGGAGTTTTATGTCTCTTCTTATTACTTTGGGTGCTCTTAAACGGGCAGACTAGAGACAGGTTTGGCGGTATGCACAGGTAGTTGTACTAGAGACGAGCAGGAGGCTCCCACGTATGATATATATAGATATTCTCCCTGTGTCGTTGCTGGTCACTACTTTGGGCATTAGTAGTGTTCCTTTCCTTTCTTCTGCTTTAGAGACAGTTTTAACGTTGTAATAAGATGATGTGGAACATAAGCTGTAATTGGATTTTCCGCTTCTATGATGTTTAATTTTCAGCTTATGCACAGTCTTACCTATTTTATGTCAAAGTATGTTATTATTATATTTTATTCCATGCACTGTGAGATATTCTACAGGTTCTTTGTTAGTTCACCAGTAAGTTCTCTTATTTTTCCTTTCTTTGGCGACCGTCCCGTGCTGGTTGGACATCGGCACAGCGCACTTTCATGGGAAATGTTGGCTGGTGCTGGGAAGGCCGTCACATTTGGTATCAGAGCTCTAGGTTGGTAGTTAACCTTGGGAAAGAAACCAGGGAGAGATAATATGTATTTGGGAGCGCGTATTTGTGATTATTTTGGTTTTGAAAAACTATATATATTTATACTAATAGTATATATAAGGATGAAGTCGCACTGCATTGACACCACAAAGAGGATAGTTAATCGTTTCTCTTTGCAGATTAAACGATGAGTCGATATTCGAGGGGTGCTGGTAGAGGAGCCAACAATGGGAATGCTCCTGACATGAGGGCTATGTTTATTGACATCACGCGGGAGATGCTTAGAAACGTGCAAGGAGCATCTCCTAATGCCGCAAACGGTGGTGGTGTAGAGGTGCAGGTGCCTAGAGCCGATTTCGCCAAGCTATGCAAGGATTACACAAGTCTTGATGGAAATCCTTTCCACGGAACGGAATCGGCCATAGAAGTTCAGGATTGGTTGGATAGTTGTGAGTGTATCTTCGAAGACTCAGGTATCGAGGATGCGATGAAGGGGAAGTTAGCATCCCGTCATCTTGCGGGCAATGAATTGGTGGAATGCTATTAAGGCAGCTACTCCAGAGGATCAAGTTACATGGGATCAGTTTAAGGCCCGATTCGGTGAAAAATTTATCCCACCTGCTTAGAAGTCAGAGTTGTTTAGGAAATTTTTGGAGCTCAAGCAAAATGGTAGAGGTGTCTTAGAGTATGTTGCTGAGTTTGATACTCAAAGTATGGATTATCTCTTATCGACACTCCCCTGAAGAAGAACGAGAAGTTCATAACAGGCTTAGATCAGTACTTGGGGAAAAGGCTTATTGACCACATCGATGAGATGTTTGAAACGATTGTGGGGGAAAGCATTGAGGTCAGAGAGTCTTTACCCTAAGTCAAAAACCGAGGTTGCATCTGCAGAGGAGCCAAAGCCGCAAGCAAGCGGTGGAGGCAAGAATGGTTCTCAGAATAAGAGAAAGCAGAATCAAACCATGGATGGGCAGAAGAAAAAGAATAAGAAAGATGTTGAGTGCTTCAGCTGTGGTAAGAAGGGCCACTATGCCAAAGAATGTTGGGCCAAGCCAGCGGATAAGAAGTACTTCAACTGTGGCCAAGTGGGACATCACAAGGATAAGTGTCCGCAACCCCCTAAGGAAAAGCAGATTGTGAAAGCATATTCTATCAATGCTGTTCCTTCTTCGTCAAATGCCCAAACCGCGGAGGAGAAAGGAAAGAATGCTGTTATTCAAGGTATGCTTTCGGTTTATGATGTTCCTGTTCAAGTATTGTTTGATACCGGAGCTTCCAGTTCCTTCGTATCTAGTGACCTGGTAGATAGTTTGGGATTGGAGCCCGAGATTGTCGATGGACCTTTGGTTGTGACGAACCTGATTGGTGGTTCAACTAGCCTTAGCAAGATTTGTCGTAATGTGGTCTTATCGAGTCATGGATGCATGTTTGTTTGTGATTGCTTTGTTTTGAGCTTTACCGGGTTTGGCATTATTTTGGGAGTCGATTGGCTCCAAAGATACGGGGTGGTGGTAGAATGTGAGGGCTTTTTGGTGACAGTTAGAGCAGATGATGGGCGGAGGGTAGTATTTGGTGGTCTACCTAATGATGGGGTAATGGCTAGTTTTCTAAATTCCCTCGACATCCTGCATGGTGAGATGTCAGATGTGCCCATGGCTAGCCAGTATCCGGAGTCTTCGAGGAAGTGACCGGACTTCCACCACACCGAGAGATTGAGTGCCGTATCGACTTAGAGAAAGATGCTAGATCTATATTGATGCCACTTCGTCGTATGGCGCCAAGGGAGCAGCGAGAGCTCGGAGTGCAAGTAAGCGATCTGTTGAAGAAGGGGTTTATCAGAAGAAGTATTTCTAAGTGGGGAGCACCAGTTGTGTTTGCTACTAAGGCATATGGTTCTCTTCGATTATGTGTGGACTACCGCGAATTGAATAAAGTGACGAGGAAGTATAAATATCCTCTACCGCGGATAGATGATTTGTTTGATCAGTTAAGTGGTGCAAGAGTGTTCTCCCAATTGGGTATCGCGACAGGTTTTCATCAGCTTAGAGTGGAAGCTGAGAGTATAGCTAAAACGGCCTTTCGGATACCGTCTGGATTTTATGAGTGGCTGGTCATGCCATTTGGGTTGACCAATGCACCAGCGTATTTTGTGGATCTTATGAATAAGGTATTCAGAGACCAGTTGAATAATTTGTTCTTATGTTCGTGGACGATATCCTTGTTTATTCGAGGACAGAGGAAGAACACAGGGAACACTTGAGGATAGTGATGGAGGTGTTAAGAAAACACCAATTGAAAGAAAAGTTTTCTAAGTGTCACTTCTAGAGTAGGGAAGTGAGATTCTTGGGCCATGTCATTTCAGAGAATGGTATTGCCATGGATCCTACGAAGGTGACTACGGTACAAGATTGGTCTACGCACAAGAATGCAACAAACATAAGAAATTTCTTGGGATTAGCTGGATATTATCGCAAGTTTATCCAAGACTTCTCCAAGATAACAGCACCGTTGACTCAGTTGACTAAGGAAAATCAAGCTTTCATCTTAGGCGAAAAGTGCGAGAATGCACTTAAGAGCCTAAAGGAAAAGTTGACATGTGCATCGGTGTTAGTCATTCCTAAGGTAATGAAGAGATGGCAGTATATACGGACGCATGTGGTATGCGGCTAGGTGCTGTATTGACGCAAGGTGGTAGAGTTGTAGCTTATGCAAGTCGACAATTGAAGCCGCACGAGAGAAGATGCCCTACCCATGATTTGGAATTAGCAACGATCGTATTTGCATTGAAGATGTGGAGGCATTATCTCTTGGGAGAAAGATTCGAGTTGTTTACTGATCATAAATTGTTAAAGTATCTTTTCTCTCAAAAAGATTTAAACCTTCGACAACAATGATGGTTAGAATTTTTGGCTTCCTACGATTTCGATATCGCATATACACCAGGAAAGGGCAATGTGGTAGCTGATGCCTTGAGTAGGAGACATGCCAGTTTAGGGGCTATGTTTCTAGAATAGAAGCAACTGGAGTACATCGCTGGGTATGATTTCAGACCAAAGTGCGAATTGGATCCAGAAATGTTAGCAAATTTAACGATCAGACCCACTTTGATTGAGCGGATCGGCTCCAGTCAGAGGGTTGATCCTAACCTATTGGGAATCATCTCAAAGTTAGAGATGGGAATCAATGAAGAGATAAAAAAGTATGGGCTTGATCGAGAAGGATGGCTTAGGAAGAATGGAAGACTTGTTGTGCCCAATGCCAATGGATTGAGAGATGAAGTGCTTGGAGAATGTCATCACTCAAAACTGACTATACATCCCGATGGTAACAAGATGTAACGAGACATGAAGCAGACCTACTACTGGGAAGGGATGAAAAGAGACGTTGGGAAGTTTATATCCAAATGCATGAATTGGCAGCTAGTTAAAGATGAGCAAAAGAAGCCTAGTGGCTTGTTACAACCATTAGAAATTCCAGAATGGAAAATGGGAACAATTCTCAATGGATTTCATTGATGGGTTACCAAGGACTAGATCAGGCCATAATAGCATTTAGGTGATTGTGGACCGATTGACTAAGGGTGCAAGGTTTATACCCGTTAAATCAAACAGGACGGCAGCTAAGTTAGCGGAACTGTATATAAAGTGGGTAGTGAGATTTCATGGAATATCCAAAGGCATTGTGAGCGACCGGGATCCGTTGTTTACTAGTGGATTTTGGAAAAACTTACAAGAGGCGTTAGGATCAGAATTACATCTCAGTATCGCGTATCATCATCAAACCTACGGTCAGATAGAGAGCGTGAATCGTATATTAGAAGATCTCCTGAGAGCTTGCATATTGGATTTTGATGGACCATGGGATGGCCATTTTCATCTAGTAGATTTTGCATATAATAATATTTATCAATCCAGTATTGGTATGGCTCCATTTGAAGTGTTGTACGGAAGAACGTGCAACTCACCATCATGTTGGTTAGAAACTGGTGAGAAGTTTGTGCTTGGACCAGATGTGATAAGAGAAACTTCAGCTGCGATTAAGATTATCCAATAGCGAATGAAGGCTGCCCAAGATAAGCAGAATAGTTATGCTGATAAGAGGAGAAGAGAATTAAAGTTCTCCGTTGGCGACTTGGTGTTTGTCAAACTTTCTCCGTTAAAAAGCGTTATTCGAGTTGGCAGGAAATGCAAGGTAACACCAAGATTTGTTAGTCCATTCCCAGTTCTTGAGCAAATTGGGAATCTGACATATAAAGTTGAATTACCAGAGAAGATGGAAGGAGTTCACAACGTATTTCATGTTTCCCAATTAAGGAAATTCGTGCACGACCCCGATGTGACTATTTCACCTGATCAGTTGGATGATATCGAGGTTGAACCCGAGGCCGTTGGGAACCGCAAGCCTATGTGTACTGTTGGGAACGATACGAAGCAACTTCGAAGGAAGGCGATGAAATTAGTCAAAGTTCAATGGGGAGAGAATGGGAATGACTATACTTGGGAGACAGAGGAGAGCATTAGGAAAACGTATCGCCTGGTAAGATTTCTGTTTCGATTTAGTCTTTCCGCATGCTAGGATAGGTTTGTTTTGTTTGTTTTGCAAGTTTGATTGTTGTATATGGCTGGTAGGCATGCGGGATCCCTTGTATACTTTGGGTTAAGGAATTTCGAGGACGAAATTTCTTAAGGGGGAAGAATGTAACGACCCATATGCTACGCATCGAAGGATCGCAGAATATTTATTTCTTTCACATACGAAGCCGTATGGTCATGTAACTTTGGGAGACGACTATTGGGGACATTTCCCATGTTCATGATTTTTGTCGATTTTAAATGACCATTTTGCCCCTAACTGATCTTGTTTTGGCCATAACTTTTGATTGGGAAGGGGTTTTGACCTGAAACCACTTCCATTAGGTCCGGATGATGGTTTATCTTTCCGTAAGTGGTCACATTAGCCAAACGGGCTTACCATTTGGGAGATATGGTTGAAAAAATGCTTAAAAAGTGAAAAACTGCTTAATTGGGTGATAAATAGCTAGGCCCGTTGGAGAATTTCGGGATAAGGTGTATATAGGGGCTGATTAGGGTTAGAAAACATTTCTTTAGACACATTTTCAGCCGCCATTTACCTTCTAGGAACCCTACTAATGGCCTCCAACATCTAAAACACCTCTAAACCACTTTCTAATTGAAGATTTGGTTAAACTACATCAAATTGAAGAGGATTAGTATAGGACTGGGAATTGAGCTGCTATATTGCTTTGGAAACAATGCCATAACAGAGATTATTTCAGATCTAAAGTTAACTTGCGGCCAAGGTGAGTGATTTGCATAGTTCCTCACTAATTATGGTTAATCAAGGGTAATTAGTGTTAATTAGTGAATTTAAACATGATTAAATTCTGGAAAAATGTTCATAAATTTTGAAATATTGTTTTAGGCCTCTGTTAGAAAATTTGGTTAAGTTTTACTAATCCTATCATTAGTTTTGCTTAAAAACACTTAATGGAAAATATGAGATTTTGGCTATGTTTGATCCGTTTTAACTTATCAAGTCGTTGGTTTGGTGTTTTTTTTTGACTCTCTATGTAGTTATGACTGTATGGTATGTTGTGTGATTGATTAGAAAAGTTAGATTGGTCGAAAACGCCGTCGAATGGCGTAAAACAGTCGTTGGAAAGAAGTGCAGGAAATTACCCGAACCAGATCGGATCGGCGGGGGAAGTACGATCTGAACCGCTCGCACTTGAAGCTCCACGATCCGACCTGAGTATGGTGGCACGACCTGAAGAGAGAGCACCCGATCCGAACCGCGTCACTCAACCCGAACCGATGCACCAAGGATGGACTTGAGAGGCTCGACCCGATCCGGAGTGCTTGGGAAGGAGAACTGAACCGCTTGCCTGAAGTCACGATCTGATGCTCTGGAGATGATCCGAACCGATTCGAAGCAGGGGCCACGATCCGACCCATAGTGGGTATTCCGATCCGAACCGAAATGCTTGGGTTTGATGCGTGAACCACGATCCGAACTGGAAGTATGAATTGAAGTGAAGAGTAGGAACTAAACCGATCCGGAGAAGAACAAAACCCGAGATGCAAAGGTACTCCAAATGGGAAGTTTGTACCCAAGTTCCATTTGGGAACCAACGGGTCAACTTCATGAGTTGGGATTTGCTGCGGGACGTGTGCAAAGGGGTTATCGACATCCATGGCTTTGATTCACCACCGAGACGGATGTTAGGCTACGTATCAGTGCAGTGGGGTAGTTATTACTCCATGGGGCAGAGTGATCGTAAGATGGCTATGAGCCAGTGCAGTGCAGTTGTTATGACTTCATGGGCAGAGTGGACATAGCAAGGGCTAGTGGCTATGGATCAGTGCAGTGTGGTCATCATGACTCCATGGGGCAGAGTGATTATAGCAAGGAATGGATGGTCAGAGCGGTGGATATCGTATGCTTTACGCACTGAGTGAGAGATGTGAGGATGGTTGCTATGCTTGATTGTTTGTTATCACTATGTCATGCACACCCCCACCCCCGTATTCTTTACACCTTATGTTTAGTGGCACCTTAGAGTATTGAGCAGTATGTTGTGCTAACTCTTTGGTTGCAGGTCCAGGTTTAGGTATGGTTTTGTATACCTGTTATTGTTCTGTTTTAGTGCTTATCGCTCATACCAGACTTTTGTCTGATCCAGAGTTTTATGTCTCTTCTTATTACTCTAGGTGCTCTTAAACGGGCAGACTAGAGACAGGTTAGGTGGTATGCACGGGTAGCTATAACAGAGACGAGCTGGAGGCTCCCATATATGATATATATAGATATTCTCCCTGTGTCGTTGCTGGTCACTGCTTTGGGCATTAGTAGTGTATCTTTCCTTTCTTTTGCTTTAGAGAAAGTTTTAAAGTTGTAATAATGATGATGTGGAACATAAGTTGTAATTGGATTTTCCATTGCTATGATGTTTAATTTTCAGCTTATGCACTGTCTCACCTGTTTTATGTCAAAGTATGTTATTATTATATTTTATTCCGTGCGCTGTGAGATATTCTGCAGGTTCTTTGTTAGTTCACTAGTAAGTTCTCTTCTTTTTCCTTTCTTTGGTGACCGTCCTGTGCTGGTTGGACATTGGCATAACGCACTTTCATGGGAAATGTCGGTTAGTGCGGGGCGTGCCGTCACATGGCATATTAGGCTGGTTGTTCAGGTCGTGCCAGTAGTTTAGCAAATTATTGCTTTTATATCAAAATAGAATTTGAGTAAAATTATTTTATTTATCCTCTTAAAAAGAATATCGTGTTCAATCTTCTGTTCAAGTACTTACGAACTCTTATCGACGTCGTGGCGTCCCGCAATTCGACTAGAATTCAAAAACCACTCAACAGACTAGCCAACACAATAAAAAATATATTTTTATATCAATTAACAAATATTCTCTCTCATTTATATACACTCAACTCATTCTAGGGTACTACTAACCCTATCTCTAATAAGCACAACCTCACCAAAGCCTAGGTGTTCGCTCAACCTAAGCTCTGATACCAATGTAACGAACCGCAAATCCGTGCTATCTGAGTCGACTACATACATTACACATCCAACCTAAATATCACAGAAATACGGATCATTTTTTAGAAGAAAAAGGTAGATGAAGAACAAAAATAACAGCACAGAATCTTACATCGCAGCGGAACAAAATATAATATATAATAACTTTTGAAATTCAAAATTTTAACTATATAACATACAATTATCAGAGTACAACACTTACAACAAAGAGGAAAAACAATGACTAAACGTCTAACACTAAAGCCTCCTGCTCCAAGCTCCTTTAGATAGATCTGTAAAATCCTGAACTGCTTGAATGCCCGTACAAATTTGGGCACCCAAGAGTTTAGGGAAAACAAAACAAAATAAACTCCCGGTCAGTCATGGGGCTGGTATGAGTAAACAATTTAAAACGGTTTGTGAAAATAAACGATATCTCATAAGACCACGCCGTATAACACGGAACGAGCTTTTCCCATATGAGAATCCAAAATACTATATTTAACTTTCAAAATCTTTTTGAAAGAAACAATAATATTTATATCAAAACTCTTTTGATATTATAATAGTGTCTAAATCAAATAAATAACAATCTAGTGGAACATTTGCATCTCACATTCCACATGTATAATATGCAATCAAAACCGTGAGCACTTATTAGGTAATGAATTTCCAACTATGTCAAGGTATGGAACCACCTTCCGATAGTGTATCTCTAGAGGAGAATACACTGGGTTCAACAAGAACATCTTGTAACCCGAGCACAAATGACCGACCACTCATTTCGCTTGAGTGCATCGAATGTATATCTCCAGTGGTTGGGATAAGCAACCGTTTTCCCGAATGGGACAACATCTAATATATTAAAGAATGAAATGAATTTCTCTAGATAGGTGACAGTACACCCTAATTGGGAGCTACACACTTAGCCATCCCGCCTGCCCGATTTTTGTCATTTCTCGGTTGTTGAGGTTTGAGGCTACGATTACTTACATTTCGTTGATAGCACAATCACTTTGAATGCCACATTGTCAAATCTGTTAATCACTAATTGATTTGCACAAATATATTCTGGATATTATGCTAAGAGAATAAATTCTCCGCTACCATATATATTTACACACACCAACATATGCGATCTTTGGAAATACTCGGTCAGACATTCGTCCATATACGTTCGTTCTGGGATTGAACGAAACCGAAGGCACAATTTTTACTAATCCATCTTAGGCAATATCTACCTCGGATTAATAGAAAAAGCCCTTGGACTTCACTCCGTCTTCGATTATTTTCATATAATCTGATACACAACGCTATTACCAATATGGAGTGGTTCTCGGATAATAATCCAATCGGTCTCTCCGTATTGACAACGATATTGGCTAACACATCGATAGTCGGTTATTTAACTATCGAAGAAAACAAACATCCATTAATAGCATTAAATAATCAATGGGCCCCTTAATTAATATTTCATTAATTAAATACTACTCCATTTCCTTATCAATAGTTGTTAACCAAATATTTTCAATAATCATCATGGCCTTTTTCGCTATTTGGAAAACATTTCCATGTATCGCTTCCTTTTATTTTCTATACGTAGAAAATATCTTCTATTTATAATGGGAAAACATTCCAATTACTTAACTCTTTCACACCCATTCATTTCTACACTCCATAAATATTTATTTATTATATTTCCAAAATTCCACTTCCTTGGGTTAAAACGAATGTTGTATAAAACACCTTTACAGCAACCCAAAATATTTCATTCAACTAATTTTTTTTAAACATTTATCTCTGAAACGGAATGCTCATATTTATGGGTTAATAATTAAATCAATCAAGTTGGGGTATAATTACCTCTGAGACCTTGATTCAAATCATCATTAACTTCAAAACAAACACGACAAATTTCCTCGAATACTCAACACCATAAAAACAAATTATTTATTTTTAAAACCGCCTGCGTTTCTCTTTCTAATTTTATAAGACTTAATTACAGATCCCCTTTTTGTTTATACTATTCTATTTTAATGTTTGTTTCCTCATCGAATTCTATATATATATATATATATATATATATATCGATATATTGATTTCTAAATATCAAAATTTCTTAAAAATATTCTAACTCCTTAAATTTTCGAATTTTTTTGCCATAACATCCTTTATACGGGTCACTCAGTACAACTACAAAATGCCTCTCTGGGCCCCATACATTCAAAAAGAAAATTAAAAAGCCAAGCGGCTTGCCGATTCGGCGCATAAAATCTCATATTAAATTAAATATGTACCTTTTGGGTCGAAAATTTCAATTTATGTCTCTTCATATAATTCATTCCAAACCTACTTAATACATATCCAAATATTCCCACTTGGTTTCAACACAATCCATTCGTTGTAACCCAATTCACTAATCTATTTTCTAATTAGCTATTTTCCCTATTTCACTTTGTTGTTTGAACATAACATGTTATAATAAAATATTAACTTTCTTATAAATAAATTTAATTCCAGAATATAATTTCTCAAATCACCTTTACTTATTCAAAGCACAATTTCGTATCATATTTCGATTAGCTAATTATTACTCAAATTAGTTAGTTCTATTCAATAATTAAAAATCTGATTTTTGTTTCAAAAATCATTTCACTTACTTCACTGGATTTCATATTTATTTTATAATTCAAATCTGGATTTTCTAATGGAAATTCAGATTTTATTTACTTAAAATCCTTTTATTTATTTTAAATAAACCATTATGGTTTAATAACGATTATGGCGTTGTTTTTCTGGAAATTTGATTTTGACATAACTTAAAATCTATAAGACGAAATCATGATTTTTCTCTTCCATTCGAAAACTATTATCAAAACGGTCCTGATGATTCTTGTTTCCAAGAATTCCGACTTAAATTGAGTTCTATATAATCAACTGAAGGTCGTAAAGCCAATTTACGAACTACCGCACTGCGGCGAGTTCACTTTAATTATATTTAATATCTAAACGTTTTAAACTTCGTTTATATATAAATTCTAACTTCATTCTAATATATTTTAATGTATATTAGACCAATTTCCCAATTTAACTTTATAATTTTAATTATCCTAGATTGCCTATTATTTCGTGTCTCAATTATAAATTTATTTATAATTCAATCTTCTATTTAAAATTCTAGTTCCTTTATAAATAAACTATTTATAAAATTTGATATAATCAAATTTCAAATTATTAATCCTTTTGATTTATCTCATCTCAGTTTATATTCCAAATTCCAAAAATAAACCCGTCGTTCCTTTTTTGAAACGATTTCCAATTCACTGTTAAATTCATATTTGAATTTAAATTCTTAAATTATCAAATGATAATTTATTTCACTAAATTTATAATGTCGTTTATAAATTCAACTTCCTCGTTTCATATATTAAAACAAGTTCTATTTCAAATCTACGTAAAACCCAATTCATTTTATATTCCGAATCCTGGAATAACTGTCGTTCGCTTTACGAAATGATTTCAACTTTCTATTTTTAAATTCAAACTTGAATTTAAAATTTCAAATTATCTTCTGATAATAAATTCGCTACAATTTATAACATTGTTTATAAATTTACTTGTTTTATATATTAAAACAAGTTCCATTTCAAAATATATTTAAAACCAAAATATTATTTTGGAATATTCTAATTATTTTAACTTATCCATATGTAACATAGAATCTATTTCTATATTTAAATTTAACTTCTATTTAATATAATTCGAGTATTTTCTAGACATATTTTATTTAAATAAATTCGAACTAATCGAATTCAAATCATAAATCCTTATGAATTTATTTCAGTTCAATTTATATTCTGAATATTGGAATAAATTTCATCATTTAGTTCTTTAAAAGGATTACCCATTTATAAATTTAAATTCACATTTGAATTTAAATATTAAAATTATTAAATGATAACTTTTCCACTTCATTTATAAACACTGTTTATAAATTCATTTCAATTCCCTGATTATCCAATGAAAATCATTCCACTTTATTTATAAACACTGTTTGTAAATTTACTTTAATTTCCTTCGTTATTTAATTTATAAACATCGTTTACAAATTCACCACTTCAATTTCTTGTATTATTTAATTTATAAACATGGTTTATAAATTCAACACTTGTTTTATTTATTCAAAACAAGTTAATATCTTTATGGCCCATTCGAAATTCAAATTCTATTATTGAAAAATAGATTTTCCATTTTAAATCTTGAAATATCCTATCCACGGTATTTTTATAAATCAACGTTTTGGGCCCAGTGATATTTAAACAATCAAACCACCCAATTATAAATTAACACATCATATGTAACACCCCACCTCTGCTAGGGTCACTCACAATGGGAATGCACTAGTTTTGGTGGAGTATTATCTAGGTAAACATGCACAGAGATATCACAAGGCAGAACATAAATAAAGCAGTGGTAGAAATTAAAAACCAAATTTTTATTACTTTCAAGAAAAGAGCCAAAACCTCATATATACATGGTACAAATTATTCCATTACATCGAATCCCATATAAAGAAGTATAAACTTAAGATAACAAAAGTAAATTATTCCCCATAAATCGCAAAAGTGCAGCCATAGCATAGCTCAAGACCAAACCGTACATGAGCTGACAGAAAGCAAGCTAAATCCAAGCTAAGAGCTAGTGTTTCCTCCTTGAGAACCTGGGGGGGGGGGACGAAAGAAAAAGGGGCGAGAGAAAAAGGGTCAGTCATAAGACTGGCAAGCCCTAGTTACATTCAGTATAAAAACTAGTAAAGGTAATATGACATGTGAAAACTGGAATTAAACATAAGGATGATAACATGATTGGTATGATAATTAAGATAACAAGATAAGTCAAGTCTAGCATCACATATTCAAGATTCGTTGCACCCACTGTACTAGTATCTTAACCCATGTCAAGTATTAACCATGAAATAATCCCTTGGCCCAATATCATGAAGTGACCCATTACGGGGTCCTACGATCTACTAATCAATCGGCTCCCTGCAAGTTCTAATCCATCATGTGACTTTGTCATACGGCCCTATCCTGAAATGTAGTCACCTGTGCTAGGTCCACCATAGGGTGTATCAAGCCCTATGGTGCCAACCACCGATACAAATCAAGCACGCACAGTGTAAACCTGCTGGTGCCCAACGCCTACTTTTTCAACTCCGGACTACGTGCACGACCATAGTCCGCCTGAACCTACAATGGCGCACCTACTCAGCCGTCGTTCTGGTCGCTTACAATCAACCCAGTAATCATGCCCCACCCTGCCTAGTCCAAGGGTATCGTGATACATCTAAGTGGGTTACTACCGAAAAGGACCGCGTAACTAGGGTTTCTAATGGGTTAAGTGTTGTCATTCAAATTTGTGACTTAAACCTATCCAAATCATGTACCAAGTTGGTTAAGTGTGTTCAAGCAGTTCATGACTTAACCCTATCAAATCATCATGTCAAATTGGTTAAGTATATTCAAGTGGTTCATGACTTAACCCTATAATGTGGCATTAATTCATTAATGCACCCTAACCTCTCACATTAGACTAATTGTTGTGGTCACTGGATTTGCCGGGCGGTTCCGGGCATATTTACACCACAACATAGTCTAATCTCGGGTTTTACGTGCGATATGACCAACTACCCACATTGGATCCTATTGTTTGCAGTCACTGGATTCGCCGGGCGGTTCCGGGCAGATTTACACTGCAAACTAAACCCAACCTCGAGTTGGCCATTTTCAAGTTTATCTAAGTGTCATGTCCATGTTCAAGTTTTCTTGTCAAAATTCATGTTGAGTTTTCATGTCAGGTTTCATGTAAATTTCATGTCAAGTTCTTGTCCATATACAGGTTCAAGTTATAATAATGTTCATATTCAAGTTCAAAGCCAATTCATGTTTTACCTAATCTACCCAAATCGTATTCCCATCGCACGTAAACTCGAATCGATACCAATAAATCTAATTAGGGAATAACGTAAAAAGGGACAGGTATAAGGTGGCGAAAGTGATTACTAGAATAGCATGGTATGACTTGAGATAAATGATTATAACATTACTGGCATATGGAATATCGGCCTCAAACATAAAGATTCCAAATCTAGCAAAATAAGGTACTAGTCAAGATAACAGTTGACATAAGGTGATAGTCATGGTAACGGTTGACATAAGATGGTAGTCATAAACTTGTGACTAATAGAAGATTCAACATTGCAGGCACGATAATATGAGGGGTTTTTCTTTTTGATTTACAACATGAATAGGCCCCAAATCAATGTCATAGTAATTTTCCCAAAAGTCAAGATCTAAGATGAACAAGAATGGATGTAGAACAGTCATCATACACGGGTCCAATTTCAATTTACAATATATTCATATTACGTTTACAGTTTAAATCTAATAGTAACTAGGCTTTACAGATCGTGGTTCGACAATTAGAAAAAGAAAGTCGATGTTGAATCTTTATATGCTTAGTCGAGTCCTAATAGAAATCCCTAAATCAGCAATTCTCTTAACGTAGTTTCGACGTAGAAGAAGTAGTCCCTTTCTCTAACTTTTCAACCAGAATTAGAGCAGCATAAGGTCATAGAGAATTTTTTGTAGAGAGGCTAGTGTTAGGGGCTGTTTATATAGGGTCAGCTCAATGAATGTAGACAGAAATGAGGCCAGAAACATCAAAGTGAATCCAGCTTCAAAAGTGGGCTTGGCCACCAGGTCGACCCCCGGGTCGACACGCAGATCGACACAATGGTCAACCTGGTCCTGGGTAGGTTGACTCTATGGTCGACCCCCAGGTTGACCTGGTCCTAGGTGGGAAGTTTCCCGCCCAGTCTGTTCTGTGGTTTGAATTCGAAATTTGAATTCGAATTCTGAGCTGTTTTGAACTTGAAATTTTCTGAAAACTTCCAAGGGTCATAACTTGGTCAAACGGACTCCGATTTTCGAAAACTCGGACTCGTTTCCAAGCCGATTTTCGAAAACTCGGACTCGTTTCCATTGCCCTTGATTCTTATTTTAAAAATTAATTCTGCCTTGATTTATGGTTATAACACATTATCAAAATACGGGTTGTTACATTCTCCCCTCCTTAAAGGATTTCATCCCCGAAATCTCTAAGTTAGGGAGGATGTGTCATAACATCCATCATCCATCTACTCAAAACATCATCCATAAGAAACCATTGTCCTTAAAAGGTTTCTAGTGTTGTATGAACATATGCAGAAAGTGTGTGTATATGTACTTATCTAATGCAAAAGATCAGGCGGTTACTTATTCAGTAGACCTCCTTAATGCAAAATATGTTAGTGTAATGAATCCAACATGTATGCAAAAATTCCTAACATACTTTACAATCTCTACATGAGTGCACCAACATTCATTCATATGCAACATCCAAGTGATAGCATAATAAGTTCCATCAATGTACAAGTATAAGCACTCATGCATATGCAACATGAAAATGTGACTGAGCCAATCTAGTGCCTAATGTGTGTCATGCATCCACAAGCAATCACTTGCAACCGTTTGCAAACATCAACCATAACATGTTTCAATCACATGTTTACATCCATATGGTTCTACCTAAGGTTCTCAAGATAAGACCGAGAAGATAACAAGACAAACGTAGGTAATAGAAGCATGATACTCCAGTCAGCTTCTCGGGTAAGTCTACCTTATAGGCCATCTGTCCAATCCTCTCAGTGATAGGGAATGGTCCTACGAACCTTGGTGCTAGCTTTCCAACTACTCCAAAACGAACTACATTGCGTAATGGAGAAACTTTTATAAAGACCATATCTCCGACTTCGAACTCTAGGTCTGTCCTTCTCTTGTCCGCATAAGATTTCTGTCTATCTTGGGCCGTTTTCATCCGTCTTCGTATCAACTCAACCTTCTCAAAAGTTTCCATTATCATGTTGGGCCCAAGTATAAGCCTGTCTGTCTTCTCCGACCAACAAGTTAGCGACTTGCACGGTCTTCCATACAGGGCTTTGAACGGTGCCATTTCGATGCTAGCTTGGTAACTATTATTATATGCAGACTCCACGAGAGGAAGATGGTCTTCCCAAGTACCACCAAAGTCAAGAATGCATAGTCTCAAAAGATCCTCTAGGACCCTATTTACCCTTTCGGTTTGTCCATCTGTCTGCGGGTGATAGGCCGTGCTTAAGCTCAGTCGTGTACGCATTGCTTCTTGCAGACTATTCCAAAACTGGCTAGTGAAAATCGGGCCACGATCACTAAGTATACTAGAAGGAACCCCGTGCAACCGTACTACCTCTCGAAAGTAAATATACGCTAGCCATGATGCGGTCCTCTTGCTTTTCACCGGAATGAAGTGAGCAATTTTCGTGAGTCTATCAACTATGACCCATATGCTAGTATTTCCCTTCCTTGACCTAGGCAGTCCATCCACGAAATCCATCGAGATACTCTCCCATTTCCATTGCGGAACCTCCAAAGGATGTAATAGCCCACCGGGCTTCTTCGACTCGGCCTTTACTTGTTGGCACACCATGCACCTAGAAACGAACTCTGCCACGTCCTTTTTCATCCCCGCCCAAAAGAACGTGCATTCCATATCTCTGTACATCTTATCCCCTCCGGGATGTATAGTCATCTTCTAGTGGTGCGCCTCTTCGAGAAATTTCCTTACTAAGTCTCCCACTTGTGGGACACATAGCCTTCCATCGCGCCTTAGCCATCCCTTGTCATCTATGGCATACCTACCAAGGTGACTTGACGTCTCACCACTAATCAGCCTGTCCATGATTTCGACTATCTGTGGGTCTTCCTTCTGTGAAGTCCCTACTTGGTCTAGAAGTGTAGGTCTTAACTCAAGAGATGCTAATGTAGCAGTCAATAACTCAACAGCAGGTGTAAAATCAAAGGTTGCTATAAACTAAAGGCTTTTCCTTTCAACAAACAAGGGGCTCAAAGTCAACCTTTTTCTACTTAGCGCATCCGCCACCCCATTACCCTTGCCAGGGGTATAAGCTATATCGAAGTCATACGATGCCAAGAATTCCATCCACCTCTGTTGTCTCAGATTCAAATCTTTCTGCGAGAAGAGGTAATTAAGCGATTTGTGGTCAGTATACAGCTCGAACCTTTCCCCAAGAAGATAATGGCGCCAAGAATTAAGTGCAAAAACGATCGCCGCCAATTCCATGTCATGTGTGGGATAGTTATTCTCATGAACTTTAAGTTGTCTACCCCCACAGCATATCACTTTCCCTTCTTGCATTAGGACTGCGCCTAATCCCATGCCACATGCATCTGTGTACACGGTAAACATCTTACCTCCATCGGGTAATGCCAAAACTGAAGCTGTGGTGAGGGCTCTCTTAAGTCTCTGAAAAGCAACGTCACACTCTATGTCCCATGCAAAAGCTAGGTTTTACTTCGTTAACCTAGTAAGAGGGGCTGAAATCTTAGCGAAGCCCTTAATGAACTTCCTATATTAGCCTGCCAAACCTAGAAAGCTTCTCACCTCCATTGCGTTCTTAGGAATTTTCCAGTCTTGCACCGCAACTACCATTGCGGGGTCCACGGCTATGCCTTGCTTAGAAACTACATGTCCAAGAAACCGAACTTCCTTCCTCCAAAAATGGCATTTGGAGAACTTAGCCTTTAACTGGTGTGCTCTAAGCGTATCCATGACTTCCTTGAGATGTCTAGCATGCTCTTCTTCATTCTTTGAGAAGATCAGAATATTGTCTACGAAAACCACTACAAACTTGTTAAGGAACTCCCGAAACACCCTACTCATCAAATCTACAAAATACGCAGGTGCATTCGTTAACCCAAACGGCATGACGAGCCATTCGAAGAACCCATTTGGAGTCTTAAACACAGTTTTGTCAATGCTATCCTCAGCCACTCTAAGCTGATGGAATCCTGTGGCTAGATCGAGTTGAGAGAAAACAGATGCTCCTACAAGCTAGCCAAACAAATCGTAGATTCTTGGTAGTGGGTGCCTATTTTTCTTAGTTAGCTTGTTTAACTCACGATAATCTACGCATAAACGAAGCGAACCATCTGCCTTAGTAGCGAATACCACCGGAGCACCCCATTCAGAAATGCTTCGTCTTATGAAATTTTTCTCAAGCAACTCCTTAACTTGTTTATTGAGCTCTCTTCTTTCTCGCGGGACCATGTGCCTAACGGGCAATGAAACTGGCTTGGCATTATCAACAAGATAAATTCGGAAGTCTACCTCGTGTTTAGGAGGTAAACCCCTCACCTCATCAAAAACATCTGGATATTCCCCGGACCACTCTTACAGATTGCAAATTTTCGATGAACGAGTCAAGAGGTTCAAGATAACACAACATGACCGGACCCTTAGGGTTATAAGAAATTTCAAGGGCATTACCGAGGTGAGTCATGAGCCTCACTACCCTTCGTTCCAACCAAGAATGGCTCCATAATTGGACAGTCAATCCGTACCTAGGATCAAACTGTATCCCATAAATCCGAGAACATAAGCATTACACGTGAATTCTATGCTTAAGATAGAGATCCTCAAATCCACACATCATAGATAAATGGGTGGAGCCCCCAATTGGATTTGAAACTATAACGGGATCCTCAACCAGACTAGTACTTAGGTGCAGATTTTCAACAATATCAGAAGAAATAAAAGTATGCGATGCGCTAGAGACAAATAAGGCTCGAACAGGAAAGTTAGAAATGTAAACAAGGCTTTCTACGGAAATATTACTACCTCGGTCAAGTGCTGGAGTGGTGTTGAGAGCATGCAACTACCCTCCAGAAGGTCCTGCTCGCTGGGTCTGCCCTTGCCCCCGTCCTTGCTTCTTAGGGCAATCCTTGCTGATGTGTCCAGTATCTCCACAATGAAAGCATTCACCAAACTTCCTCTTCTTCTTTCTACAGTCTTTAGCTAGATGTCCCGTAATACCACAAAAGTTACATTTCCTTGTCTCACGTGCCTTGTTATTATTGTTGTTGTTGCCCTTGTTATTCTGCCTCCCTTATTGAAGTCAAATTTCTTATTCTGAGTCTCATTAGGCTTAACTTCCATCTTGCTATTCTTGTCTTCCTCATGAAGTAGAGCCATATCCACCAAGCTTTCAAAGTTCTCCCCCATGGGTATATGAGTTATGGCCAAACTGTGTAGTGGCTCGTTCAATCCTCGAGCAAATCGTACAGCCTTTTTCTGGGCCGTGTTGACCAAGTCCAAACCGAACCGAGCAAGCTGATTAAACTTATTCACGTACTCTCTAACAGACATGTCCCCTTGCTTGAGTGCTAGGAACCTTTCCATCTGAAGGTTCTCTTCTGCTGATGACAAGAATTTAAGCCCAAACCTCTCTCTAAAGTCTGCCCAAGTCTCAATTGGCCTGGTAGCGTTGGTGACTTCCCACCAAAATGCAGCTTCCTCTTTCAACAACCATGCTACCAACTGAACTTTCCTATGGTCCTCCACATCAAAGATAATAAACAAGTCTTCCGTCTCCTTTAGCTAGTTTTGGGCCTCAACAAAGGTTTAAGGTCCAACGAAATTCTTGCCGCCCATTGCTTTAAAGTCTTTGCATGTTTTGGCAAAGGTGGTACAAGGAGGAGGAGGAACCGCGGCCACTGGGGGAGAAGGAGGAGGGATGTCTGTCGGGCCTGCGCCGTTGGCCCTAGCTTCTAAGTACCTTCGGAACCATCCAAGTACGGCTATTCCCTCAGGAAGGTTAAGATCAGACATGCTGAAAAATGAAAAGAAAAAGATTCAAACGAGGAAACAAAGGAAAGTGCTAATGGCTTTTGGGGAATAGCCTTGTTAAACATAAAACTTATCTTGAAAAAAAATGCTTCTTTATAAATGGTTTTGAAAATAGTTTCAGAAGATTTTTAAAACTTTTGCCTAGCCTGGTAACCTTCTGCTCTGATACCAAATGTAACACCCCACCTCTGCTATAGTCACTCACAAAGGGAATGCAATAGTTTTGGTGGAGTATTATCTAGGTAAACATACATAGAGATATCACAAGGCAGAACATAAATAAAGCAGTGGTAGAAATTAAAAACCAAATTTTTATTATTTTCAAGAAAAGAGTCAAAACCTCATATATCCAAGGTATAAATTATTCCATTACATTAAGTCCCAAATAAAGAAGCATAAACTTAAGATAACAAAAGTAAATTATTCCCTATAAATAGCAGAAGTGCAGCCATAGCATAGCTCAAGACCAAACCATACATGAGCTGACAGAAAGCAAGCTAAGAGCTAGTGTTTCCTCCCTGAGAACCTGAAGGGGAACGAAAGAAAAGGAGGCGAGAGAAAAAGGGTCAGTCATAAGACTGGTAAGCCCTAGTGAGTTTTAGTATAAAAACTAGTGAAGGTAACATGACATGTGAAAACTGGAATTAAACATAAGGATGATAACAGGACTGGTATGATAATTAAGATAACAAGATAAGTCAAGTCTAGCATCACATTTTCAAGATTCGTTGCATCCACCGTACTAGTATCTTAACCCATGTCAAGTATTAACCATGAAATAATCCCTTGTCCCAATATCATGAAGTGACCCATTACGGGGTACTATGGTACGATCTACTAATCGATCGGCTCCCTGCAAGTTCTAGCTCGTCATGTGTCTGTGTCATACGGCCCTATCCTGAAATGTAGTCACCTGTGCTAGGTCCACCATGGGGTGTATAAAGCCCTATGGTCCAACCACCGACACGAATCAAGCACGCACAGTGTAAACCTACTGGTGCCCAATGCCTGCTTTTTCAACTTCGGACTACGTGCACGACCATAGTCCGCCTGAACCTACAATGGTGCACCGACTCAGCCGTCGTTCTGGTCGCTTACAATCAGCCCAGTAATCGTGCCCTACCCTCCCTAGTCCCAGGGTATCGTGATACATCTAAGTGGGTTACTACTGAAAAGGACCGCGTAACCAGGGTTTCTAATAGGTTAATTGTTGTCATTCAAATTCGTGACTTAACCCTATCCAAATCATGTATTAAGTTGGTTAAGTGTGTTCAAGCGGTTCATGAATTAACCCTATCAAATCATCATGTCAGATTGGTTAAGTATATTCAAGTGGTTCATGACATAACCCTATCATGTGGGATTAATTCATTAATGCACCCCAACCTCTCACATTAGACTAATTATTGTGGTCACTGGATTTGCCGGGCGGTTCCGGGCAGATTTACACCACAACATAGTCTAACCTCGGGTTTTACGTGCGATATGACTAACAACCCAGATTGGATCCTATTGTTTACAGTCACTGGATTTGCCGGGCGGTTCCAGGCAGATTTACACTGCAAACTCAACCCAACCTTGAGTTGGCCATTTTCAAGTTTATCTAAGTGTCATGTCCATGTTCAAGTTTTTATGTCAAAATTCATGTCGAGTTTTCATGTTAGGTTCCATGTAAATTTCATGTCAAGTTCTTGTCCATATACAGGTTCAAGTTATAATAACGTTCATATTCAAGTTCAAAGCCAATTCATGATTTACCTAATCTACCAAAATTGTATTCCCATCGCACGTAAACTCGAATCGATACCAACAAATCTAATTAGGGAATAACATAAAAAGGAATGGGTATAAGGTGGAAAAAGTGATTACTAGCATAACATGGCATGACTTGAGATAAATGATTATAACATTATTGGCATATGGAATATCGGCCTCAAACATAAAGATTCCAAATCTAGCAAAATAAGGTACTAGTCAAGATAACAGTTGACATAAGGTGATAGTCATGGTAACGGTTGACATAAGATGATAGTCATAAACTTGTGACTAATAGAAGATTCAACATTGCAGGCATGATAATATGAGGGGTTTTCCTTTTTGATTTACAACATGAATAGGCCCCAAATCAATGTCATAGTAATATACCCAGAAGTCAAGATCCAAGATGAACAAGAATGGATATAGAACAGTCATCATACACAGGTCCAATTTCAATTTACAACATATTCATATTACGTTTAAATTTTAAATCTAAAAGTAACTGGGGCTTACAGATCGTGGTTGGAGAATTAGAAAAAGTAAGTCGATGTTGAATCTTTATATGCTTAGTCGAGTCCTAATAGAAATCCCCAAATCAGCATTTCTCTTAACGTAGTTTCGACGTAGAAGAAGTAGTCTCTTTCTCTAACTTTTCAACCAGAATTAGAGCAGCATAACGTCAGAGAGAATTTTTGTAGAGAGATTAGTGTTAGGGGCTGTTTATATAGGGTCAGGTCAACGAATGTAGACAGAAACGAGGCCAGAAACATCAAATTGAATCCAGCTTCAAAAGTGGGCTCGACCACCCGGTCGACACGTAGGTCGACACTATGGTCGACCTAGTCCTGGGCAGGTCGACTCTATAGTCGACCCCCGGGTCGACCTGGTCCTGGGCGGGAAATTTCCTGCCCAGTCTGTTCTATGGTTTGAATTCAAAATTTGAATTCGAATTCTGAGCTATTTTGAACTTGAAATTTTCTTAAAACTTCGAAGGGTCATAACTTGGTCATACGGACTCCGATTTTGAAAAACTCGGACTTGTTTCCAAGCAGAATTTCGAGACGAACGCAATGGCATAACCTGTTACCCTTAATTCTTATTTTAGAAATTAATTATGCCTTGATTTATAGTTATAAAACATTATCAGAATACGGGTTGTTACATCATATATGATAATACATATGTGAATGCAAACAATAATAAATTTTGAGGGATCTAGTCGGATTCAACCAACCTGTTTTCCTGCATCCACAGACGTTAGCCAACATAAATAATACCCATCTTGCTTCGAGGCAGGATATCGCGGTGTAGATGGTCATACACTCATATATTGTGGGGGCATATAGGGTCATCCACTAGTGATACTGCGATGATTTGCTAATGGTACTGCGGGAAATATTTAACCACCAATATTATATATATATATAATAACCACAACCACCAAGCCTAAATAACTTATATATATATATATATAATAGTCACTATAATATTTTGATGAAACCAAACAACCATCAATTATTTTTAACAGCTAAAAATAACCCTAAAAATGAATTGAGTGAGATTTACTCATATGGTTTTAATTTGTCGCTTTTATGTTCTGATTCCATTCAGTTTCGAACAGTGTGCGAATCTGATTTTTTTTTTTGAATTTGAAATTCATTGTATGAGCATTCAAACAAATTAAATTTAATAAAAATTTTAATTACTAAATTAAAATGATTACTTACATTCTAATCTCTTTCTTTGTTGATCAGAACAAGCCAACCTATGGCTTAAAAATCCAATCAGCGTTGTCCTTCCTTTTGACTGTCAACTCTGACCATTCTGACTGTTTACGAGTACTACAACCATATCATCGACTTCAACATTCAAAGCTCTATCTGGTATCACCATTACAATCGCCTGATGAAACCCAAATTAACCTTAGCTCGCATTCTACAACAAGCCCACACATTCCACGTAGAAAAATCGTGACTTTCGTTATACTCGAATCATTATTCCAGTTGAAATTGTTTTCCCTCATCGCCTCTTCCATAATTTCATGCATGTACGAGCCCATTTTCTACAGGTACCATCGCTAGTTGCCACAACCGATTTTCCCATCCCGTACCCCTCCTCTTTATGTCATCGTTTTGGAAACCGTGACCATCGAAGAACTTATCGAAGCCGGTCATTACTCCTCGACTCCAGCACTTGTCCTTCGCTTTCCTACCTTGGCTCCCATTATCGATCCCTCAACAATGTTTTCGTTAGGCCGAAGCCCTGCTTCCTTGTTTAAAATCGAGCATCCCCAACCCATATTGAATTCGTGAAATCCATATCAACCTTCAAGGAGTGTTGCGCAACCCTTTTAGGCATTTATAGGATTTATTTTAAATCAATTTTATATTGATCGATTTTCCCAAAATTGCGTGCCTTAATGTTGACTGAAGTAAAGGCGATCTTCATGAACATGAACGAACCGATTTCGAACCATACCAGAGTGGAGCTTATCGTTCAACGAGCCATTCGAAACAGGAATGAACTGATTTCATTAAGAAAACAAATTTTTATAATTTATTAAATGATTCAATAAGAGAAGAGGACCTCGATTTATTTGTTCTGTATGAAAAGAACGGGGAAAAGAAAACAGAAGAGGGAAGGGATTTTTCGCGCATCATTATAATGGGTAAAAGGGAACAACAAGTACACCAATATTAATTTAGTGTTTTAGTTAGTAACGAAGTTGGGGAACAGGAGTACACAGTGAAGTCAAAGAAGAGGGAGTAGCTAAAGTAGGTTTACAGTGTGCTATTTTTACTTAGGAAGGAAGGGATAAATTTTATAATAATTTTATTATTATATTTTATTTTAGTTTGATTATAATCGTTATATTTTAATTTAAATTATCACGTTTATTTCAAACTCCTATTTGAGCCCAACAACAGTCCTTTCTAGGGTTATACCACTATTCTGGACACACTAGGGAAAGTTTCGAAGTCCCGTTCAATCATTTGGGGAAGATATTAATTTAAATCATTATATATTTAATTCAAAACAATAAATTCTTCAATAATAAATTAATATTATTATTCTAATTCAAACAGAAGTTTGTATAAATCATCTGAACTGTTTTCAATTCAGTTTTAATTTTGAACTAAACTAGATTTGTTTTCGTATTACGATTATTAAATATAACCGAAATAAATCGTGTTTGAATTGATAATCGATAAATCAATATAAAAATTGATTTATAATATCAATTCAATATTTAAAACCATATTGAATATTTAAAATTAACCGACCAAAAATCCGGGTCATTACAGGCAATGTATTCCATCCATCGTTGTTCTCTTAGATTCAGGTTACGTTGAGAGAACAAATACTTTAAGGATTTTTGGTTAGTAAAAAGCTCGAACTTCTCGCCTAAAAGATATAAGGCGAACACTAATATAGCTAATTCTAGGTCATGAACTGGACATCTCTTCTAGGAGTCCTTGAGTTTTCTACTAACAAGCAACAACCCTTCCTTCTTACATAAGAACCGCTCCTAAACTAGTTCTGAATGCATCACTGTAAACAATGAAAATTATTGAGCCATCGAGTATGTAACAACCTAAAAATTTTCAGCCCTAAAAATCGACATCAATCCATTTATCATAACTCATGTCGACCTTCTAAACACCGAAAACACTGGAACGTTTATAGAAAGAATTTAGAGGGTGAGATAAGAAAGAAAGAAATATTAGAATATAAGAAGAAGAAGAATTGACATAACACAAAGTCTCACATTGCAGTGGAACAAAATATATTACAGAAATAAATCTTTATTCCCAGCTTTAAATAAAACTTACAATCAGAGTACATCAACTCCTCAGGACAGTTATAATAACCTGTCCTCATATACAACACACAGCGGAATAAATACTAGATAAAACAAGCCTGGTCACCTCCAACACATCTTCTGGAATTCGCAGCATCCGATAACCTGGACCTGTACAACTCGATCTAACCCGAGCATTACAAACACCGGTTTCGTTTGGTGAACCAGCGTGAGAAAAACGCGCACAGTATTAAGGGGGATCATCCAACTTGATTTTAAAGTTCAAAAATCTTTTCGAAAGAGAAGGATAATCATAAGACAAAATCCATATATAAATACGGACGGTTTTTACCTTACGATAACCCAAAACATTTTGAAATCGATATCTTTTCTTTTATTATAATAGTGTCTACATGCATGTATATATCAATCTAGCGGAACACTTGCTTCTGATCATGCTCTGCATACATAGTATACAATCAGAACCATGGGCGCTTATTGGAGATTGGATTCCGACTATCACAAGGTATGGGACCACCTGCCGATAGTGTTTCTCTAGTGGGGAATACACTGGGTTTAACAAGAACGTCTTGCAACCCGTCCTACACATAACTGACCACTCATTCACTTGAGTGTATCAAATGTATATCACCAATGGTTGGGCTCAAACTACTATTTCCCGAGAGGGACAACATCGAAATGGATTAAAGAAGGAAATTATTATTCTCTAGATAGGTGATTATATACCCTAATGGGAGCGACCCACATAGCCATGCTACCGGCCCGATTTTTTGTCGTTTCCCTATTTATGAGGCTTAAGGTTTGAATTTCCTTTTGAACATCTGGTCATCATTCACTTTGAATGCCACATCGTCAGATCTGTCAGATATCACTAATTGACGTCCACAAAAATACTCTAGTAGTTAAGCTAAGAGAACGTCCATTCTCTGCCAACAACTATAGCATGTTTGAAGAAATCAACATACATGATCCCTTTGTAAATAATCTGTCAGACATTTGTCTATACAAGTCATCCAGGAACAGGATGAACCGAAGGTACTTTCCTACTGCACCCAATATAGGAATCACCCCATGGATCAGTAGCAAGAATTCCTTGCAATCCGTAGATTTCAACCACGACAGAACCATAGTTTATCTCTGGTTGCAACATCAGAGATTATTAGTAATTCCTTTGTTTATGAAAATCTACAGTGTTCAATGCTCCATCTCGATCGTCTCCTGATCTCTTCACGTATTTGTTGGTCGGAATGGTTTTCGAATATAAATTCGATCCCGGTCCTTCCATACCAACAATCGTATTGGACAGATTTGATAGTCAGTTATTTAACTATCAAAATAAACAGTTATCCAATCATGTGTAATGTCCCAGTTTTTAGCTCGTCTTTATTAATGATAATATTGATTTAATCAGTTAATTAAATCATAAATTATGTTTAAAACAAGTATAAATATGTATATAAATGTATAAGTGTATGTATACACTAATAAGATGTACATTTAGTTATGTTTTTTAACTTAAATTCAAAGTAAACCTTGCAACTAAAAGCTTAACTATTCTCATAGAAAGTGTATATATGTAAAGAGGACATTTTTATCAGTTTAAAAATATAAGGACTTGAAAACAAATAAGCAAAACATATGCAGTAATACAATTCGGCCATACACATGAAGCATATGAACAAGGCCCACAACATGTTTGGTATTTAGACCAAGAGAAATTATCAAAAGAGAAATGTTATGAAACAAACAAAAAGAAAGAAGCCAACACCCTTACTTTAAGCTGTGAATAGGATAGCTAAAATAGGAAAGCACCATCACCTAAGAAGCCTAAATGCAACTTGCATATATAGAACCATTGTTTGCAAAATATCTAACCATTTTATATTGCAAGAAAATCCGAAAATGTGTGAATCATTCGGCAAACATTAATGAAGTATGGCCTTGGATAGATTGTGTTTCTAGAAGAAAGGTAAGGACAAGAAGAATTGGAGATATCTAAGCTAAACTATCCATTTCTTCATACGTGAAATCCCTGAAAACATGGGCATAGGATTTAGGAAATAGGGAGTCTAAAACTAACAAATGCTGTAGCGCCTACAAGCCTTAAGTATTAAGAAATGAATTGTTTAATAAGAGAACTTGTCTATAAATAGCACCTGCATTCCCATATTTCTCCACACACAAAAATTGAATCAGTGGAGATCTAAACAAGGCCGCAGATTCTAGGAAAGGAGGAAAGCAAAACTATTGAGAGTAAAGCTGAATTTTCCCCTGTTAAATCTTTAGTGTTATTGATATTAAATATATACAAGATGTTAGTTAATATATGTTTGCATGTATGTTGCCTATAAGCACAGATATACTGACTTATGTCAGTATAAACAACCTGTAGATGACATATAAAAGTCTCTGTTTTACTTTAAAACAACAGCTCAGTTACCCTTTATATTTGTAAGATCCGTCACTTAAAATTCTAACAGGTTTCAGAAGTTGTTTCCACATAAGATTTGTTCACACAAGTCCTAGTCTTCAACAAAAATAACCTTAGTTCATAAAACTAGGTATGTTCTTAGAAATATACGGTTTCCTGTAACACAAAACTAAGACATGGATTTTTAATCATCGCCGAATGATGATTCAGGCATATGAATAAGATCGAGGGAGTAAATCATGAATTTCAGTGTAGGTATCATGATTTTTAGGCTTGTGAATGTTGGGATATCGTGAGATGAACGGAATTTGTCCTTGAAGCTTTTTCCGGCGATCCCAACATTCGAGTGCGACGGCGTAAACACTGTAGGGGCGTAGGGGTCCCTAGATTTGAGGAAAAATGTCAGATTATTTTTCTATTTCAGAAATCGATCGATCGAAGTTGATTTAGGTTTTAAGAAATAGTTTGGGTCCGTGTTTTAAACAGTCTCATATGGAATTCCCTATTGATCGAGTGGGTTGAATTCGAGGTAGGAGTTGCATTGGAGGTCAGAGAGGAGGTGGAAGTAGGCACAGGGATTTCCGGTGGTCGGAGACGATTGGGAGTGGCAATTTTTGTGGAAGCTTCAGTTTTTGCTATTCGACATTTAGGAAGATGAACGTTGGTTTCGAGACAGGGAGGTCTTGGCGACGAAGTGACTGGTCAAAAGTGATCAGGAGGAGTGATGTGACTTGCGAGGGTGGTCGGCAGGAGGTGCAAGGCCGTGGATCATCTGTGCACGTGCACGGTGAAGTTTATACACTACTGTGTATAATTGCTTTAAACTGAAAATTGGTTGGGTTCTTTCATAAAGATAGGCGCTGACAAAATGAAGGGTAAATGTTTTAACCTAGGAGTGTTTAATGATTCAAGCATGGATCAAATTTAATGGATGGAAGCAAAGACTAGGTGCAAAGAAAAGTGACAGTAAGGAACAAAAGACCCAGGGAAAACTTGAAAACAATATAGTGAGAAAGAAGTATAAAACCAAAGGGGTAAATTTCAATATCACCCCTAAACAATACTTTAATCATTTGTCATCAGAAGCTATTAAGGTAACAACAGTAAAATGACTAGGAGTTTGGTGAGTAAACTAGTAACTAGAAAATATAACTGTCAAATTAGCTAAGGATCTATCAAGATAGTATTTAATTTCATAAATCAGTTCAGGAAATTCCAGGTCATATGAAATAGAAAGATCAGTCTGAAACATGTATATGTTTATGCTTACCTTCACTAGATCGATACTGTGTGAACCATGTGATAGCATAAATCACCATTGTTCCTATGCAGCTTAAATTGTGAACAACATGAAACAAAAATCATGTTTTAGGCATTAAATCTCCAACACTGTTTAATCTAACTTAGCTCACATCATTGCAACTATAAGGACTTCTACACAGACCTGTTTCATCCTTTTTGTGCAACCATGCTAGAAAGAGAGAAAGGACAAAGAAGCTAGAACAAGATAGTAAGTACATATATTGTGCTAAAAGTAGACAATACATTAATTAAGAGATATGATCCACGCAAGAATTAAGGAATAAGAGGAAAAGTTAAGATATATATATATATATAAAGATAATAGTATATAAGGAAGAGGGCACGATATGAAAAACAAAGGAAGAAAATTATAAGGGGAAGATGCAGCAGTATTACGGAAGGATGGGCCGAGATTTTGATAAGCGAGGATGGAAATAAAATTATGAAAATAAAAGAAGAAATTCTAGAAAATAAATAAAAAGAGATTTTAATTTCATAAGATCAACAAGAAACCAAACATCTTGGTTCGATGGAAGGGAATATGGAGAAGAGGAAGAATCGTAGTAGTCATTGGACTAAAAAGGATTTAACTAGTTTACAAATCGAATAAAAAGGGAAAAATCTTGTAATATAAAAATATAAAATAGGAATTTATATTACTTCGATTATTAGTGTTTGTTAGAGATGTAACAACAATATTCAAAGTGAGACGAAGGTACAAAATTGTCATATAAACGAACTAACCTTTTTGTATAAAATTGCCGTGTGCGAAGCACGTGCATTCTAGTTAGATAATCAAATGTTGTGTATGTAGTTGTTATTTACAAGTATAAAATCACAATAAAATGCCTGGATTCTAAACAATAAAGAATGATTAAATTTTGTTTAATCAAAGTTTATTTTTTATAATATAGAGTCTATTTAAATATATATGAAAAGGAATCATCAATCAAAGGCATTGGAGTATAAATTGATCGCTTATTTATGTTAAGCCAAACAGTATAAAATATTGAACTCATCTTAAGGTTAAATCGACTTAAGTAAGGTACCATTTCTTTAAAAACAAGAAAGGGTTTGAGATAAAATATTGAGATCAGTTCCTTAAGTTATCGACTAGCCGTAAAAGACATTACGCTAATCAATTCGAAGAGTCCGAAATTTATATTACACTTCGATTTGATTTATACGTCGCGGGTCAGATATTGTTGAAGATTTATTGAAGATAGAGAAACCCAAAGGTTGTTCGGTTTGTCCAGTCCCAGGGCGACTTGTATGGACGGATGTCTGACAGAGTATTTCAAAAAGAGTCATGTACATTGATTTCCTCAGACGTATTTCTGTGGTGGGGAGAAGACACCTTCTCTTAACTCAACGTAACAGCTCGTTTATTTTTGTGGAAATCAAATTAGTCATCTCTGGAGGATTTGACGATGTGGCATTCAAAGTGAATGGTGACCAGATGTACTAAGAAGAAAACGTAGCCTCAAAGCCTCATCAACCAGGAAAGACAGAAGTTTGGCTAGGCAGCATGGCTAGTTGGGTCATTCCCAAGCAGCGTGTATTGTCACCATCTAGAGAATATTCATATTTGTTACTTCTTTTCATTTCTGTATCTCCCGAGAAAAACGGTAGATGCGCAGCCATAATGGGTGGCAATATATTCGCCACACTCAAGCTAAATGAGTGGGCAGTCATGGGTGGCCGGGTTACAAGACGTTCTTGTTGAACCCCAGTGTATCCCCTCTAGAATACACTGATAGGCAGGTGCTCCTGTACCTTGTCAGTTGGGATCCAATCTCCAATAAGAACCCACGGTTTTAGATTTTATACTATATATATGGAACGTGAGATGCAAGCGTTCCACTAGATGGTTATTTATTTGATACGAACTATTATAATATCAGACGATTTTGATGTCAAATATGTTTTGGGTTATAGTAAGGTACAAACCGTCCATGTTTATGTGTGGGCTGGTCTTACTATTATCTTTTCTTTCAAAACGTTTTTGAAAGGTTAAAACAATTGTTCTGCACCTTATAAATGGAAAACCTGTTCCGTTTTCACGGCGTGGTCTTATAAGATATATTGTGCTAATCAAGCAGTGTTTTAATTTGTTTACTCACACCAGTCCCCTGACTGACCCAAAGTTTATTTTTCTGTGTTTTTCCTAAACTCTTGGGTACTCATAACAACTATTATGGTTAGACTAGTAGTACAGGTTGCTAATGGAAATCTTCTGGAGTATTCTTGAACTTGGAGTTCCGGAGTCTGCTTTTTAGTATACCTATATCTAAGCATGAAATGTGTAAGTTGTATTGGGCCGTAACCATGTATTATAATGTTCTATGATGTATTAGACTCTGATATGTAATATATTATTATATTTTGTTAAATTCCGCTGTGAGTTTCTGATGTGGTGGTTCTTCTTACTCTTCTATTCTATTAGTTCTATCTTTCCTATCTCATCCTCTAAGTTCTTTCTCTTAATAGTCAGAGTTTGATACTTGGTTTTCGACAAGTAATACAGGATTTTGTGTTATTGTCGAAAATTCGAGCATCGAATTTTTCCGGCCGTTACATCATGATAATCCAATGAGTTCGCTTGTTTAATATTCAACGTCACTTGGCCTTTTAATTAAAACAACTAATTCACTTCTTCTTAATTAAAACTTCTAACTCTTTTAATATTTTAAAAAAACACGATAATTGAATTCTTATTTACCAATACCCTCCAAACCATTTCATTATAATACTTAGTAAAATAACTTATAACCACATTCAATTTCCACTTAATTTTCCTTTCAAAACATATGTTACAACATTCTTTGTAATTTAAATTTGGGAAACCAATTCAACTTATCATTCATAAAGTAGCAATACGAAATATCTTTTATTCCATTACTTAAAAACAATAATCCATACTTGCCCTTATAGAATAGAACTCGACTCTTTTTCTTTTCTAACTAGAAAATACCATTATAATTTCACGCAATCCCCTTTTATTTACCTTTTACTCTGGAATCCTGATTATATATGTATTTTCCTAATTTCCTCCAAAATGTTGCGTTATTATTTCTCTAATGAAATAATAAATTATTACTAACCTACTTTACCATTATAAATAATATGCCCATCTAATATCAATACAAATTCCATTTAACTATTTTATTTAAATACGGTTCCGTAAACCCTATTACTCTTTGAAAATATCTTTCTCTAATATACCATTTATTATTAATTCGATTAAGTAACTTCTTTATAACACACCACTTTTTAACCTCTACCTCTTTAAACCAATTCATTTTATAATTCAGATTTGGTTATACAACCCTACGACCCACTTCTTTTACCGAACTCACTTTTACCAATTCCTTTTCTTCCATTAAACCATTTCCGCTTTGGAAATCCTATTTTAATCCCCTCTTTTTACTTAATCCCATTATTAAGTAATTTTGATGCAAAATTAACACTTTCACACTTTAAATCTCATTTATATCACCCTGGTTTATTATAAACCCTTTTGTGTTAATTTCCTTTGACTTAATTCAAATGTTAAGTCCACCTAAATTAAGTGATCGTATTCACTTAAATTCCTTTGTAACTTCATTATAAAGATTCGGGTTTTAAATATGAAACCCATACGTAAGCTCCTTTTCACCATTCAGCTAGATTACATTAATTTTTGATTACTCTCTAAATGAATTTCCATTAAAAAGTAATTTTCTAAATTATTATTAATTAAAATAATAATTTACTTCGATCATTAACCACTTCCGTAGTTGATTTCTTTTTTAACTAAAATAAATAATAAATTCTTTTTTTAATCTTATTAAAATTAAAACAATATTAATTAACCTATTTTATTAGATTATTTCAAATCAAACTAATTTAGTAATTAATTCCAAATAAAACAGTCGAATAGTTACTCAAAACATTGTTATCTCGTTAACCGATTCCATGTGTTTTTTCCCTTTAAATTAATTAAAAATATAATTAAATTAAATAAGTCCATTTAATTTTTACCAAAACAATTATCCAATTTAAATCATTAGGTTAATTTATATTTACTTGTATATCATTCTGATTGACGTTAAAATTTTCTTATAAAATCAATTAATAATTAATTATAAATTCAAATAATAAATATTAAATAAAAATATTTATTTTCCTTTTAAAACTTTTAAATCAAAATAATATATATTTTAAAATCTATCTCCAGTTATAAAATAAATTTTATAACTTCAATACTATCGATCAACATGACGGTAAATCAATATAAACAAAACAATTTATTCTTAGGCCATTTACTACCGATTACTCAACCAATATTGCACATTGGTTAAAATAAAACACAGGATGAATTTCCAATCAATGATCATAATCAAATTAATCACCCAATCAGGACATTTCATGTATCGATAATATTAAAACAATTAATGTCTAATATATTTGAGGAATTCGGTTGGATCCCTCCAACTTGTTCTTCCTTGTATTCAAATGGATTAGCCTAAATCGAATCGTTCAATCCCATTTAACTGGTAATTTCTTTACTAGTAAATAACGGCTATTTAACATCAACCAATTAGCAAAACAGTTCAAACAATTCAGATAATTCAAACAATTCAACTTGTTTATTTTATAAACGTGACCAACAAGGTAAGTTACCTCCATTGGATCAAATCATTAAAATAACGATTTGGTATTTCACTAAAATTAAACAACGGTTTAATTTCATCAATTAAATCAACAAATAGATATATAACTAGCAAACAGTCGATCATTGGAAAATAGAACATACAAAATAAAAACCCAATTTATATAAAATATAAATGGGAAGAACCGAGTGAGTTTAACTCACCTAGAATTTATTTGTCGATAAAACGGTATGGTATAGTCAAATAAGATAGCAATTAATTTGACTAAAATTTTACAGCTGCTTCTACCACTGACTGGCTCCATGTAGAAACGTTTGTTGACGCGGTTCTGATGCTTTCCGTTCCATCCAATTTTGATCAGGTAGGCACTCGATATTGTCACTTCAATTTTATAAGAAAATTTGAATTATAAATCTTTAGTTAAATTTTTATGTCTTGGGGCTTACACTAAATTTTCGTCCAGCCCATTTTGAATTGAAGAAGTCCGTCCCCCCTTATTTACATAACCCATCGGATCCCTCTCCCTTCCCAAATTATCCACCGCCTTCAAGAAAAACCCTTCCATGCCGACACGCATCTCCCATTTCACCCTCCTTGCTTCGAGCAGAAAAAGAAATCAGCTACATATCATCTTCCCTACTTAACCTCGCTTTGATCAGTCCCTTCGATCTTCCTGCTCGATCAATCTGCAAACTCTACCAGTCCCATTTCAACAACCTATATTGCCTCCTTAGTTTAGCCGATCAACACTAAATCCTCCAGAAATACGGTAGCTTCCTTCCTACATCAACTACAGACAAGAAGATCGAGGCTTCCATCTCGCAAATCTGACCGAACCCGAGGTCATTGTCTCTGAACACATTTGCCAGAAAGTCCTTCAAAAAGCATATAGATTTGAAGCGCGTACACCCACGAATATAGATAAGTATTTTAGTTGATTTTGAATTGCTATATTATTTTGTTTTTATTTTTAATTGGTTCGAATTTGTTTCTTCTTCACTATTTGTTCTGGGAATCGAAATTTGGTGCACCGATGTGTATTTATACTAGTAGATGATCCGTATAGGATCAATGTCAAAATCGAATTGTAAAATCATAGGTTTAGATTTTTATCTGTGCCTAGTTCTAGGGTGATATTTATGTTCATTTCAGCTATGTTATCGAATTGTGGTACTGGTGACAGCTGCGTGATGTTTAGAAGGGAGGTGTGATTTTGTGTAGTGTTTTCATGTACCTTTGTCTGCTCAAATGTAGACACAATTGAACTGTTTATTGTGTAGATTAGGGCAGCTATGAACTGTTGAATTGTTCATCCTTTTTGAAAAAAAAATTTGAAACTCAACATGTACATCCTGCATTTAATGTAGGGTAGAACAATCCTTGTATGGATTTTTTCATTAGATTTTGACTGTATATATATAAATATATATAACTGTTCATTGTGTAGGATTGATGTGTAAATATATACATATTAGATTCCTCTTAGCTGTCCACTGTCTTCCTAGAATTGATATATACATATATATATATATACACACATTTGTTTTCAGTTCAACAATGCATTGTACCTTTCTTGGGCTCTTCATTAGCTGTTATATGAAAATATTCAGTTGTCTGTATAAATAAATTTGTTTTGTTTCATTTTAGCTGTTAATGATCATGATCTTTTTCTTTTTCTTTTCTGTTTCAGATTTATACTTATGGAGATGTTTTAGTTTACTCTTTCTTGGATGAAACATGACATGGAGAACTTGATTTTAAAATGAATAATCTTATCTTCTTTGATTTGCATTTGTACGAACAACAATATATATGTTTTCTTTGCACTTGTATTTTATAAAGAAAAATATATGAATATATATGTTGTTTTCCTTTGTATTAATACTTCCAATTTTCATGTTGAATACCTTCTACTTTTTTTTTGTGTTGATGCTAAAAAATGTTATAAACACCAAAGGTTCCTATTACTAGGTATAGTTAGTTTGGTCGGAAGAAAAAGTAAGAGAAAGCGGTAAATGACACAAGTATTTATAGTGGTTCAGCCGCGGATTAGGCCTACGTCCACTTTGGAAGGATGTTGAACTTTTATTAATCACTCAAGAATTACAATGTCGATCCATGCTCATTACATTCACTTTCATAATTGAAATATGCTATGTGTTTGGGAAAAAGAATATTTAATTCTCCTTCTTCCTCAAATGGGAGATGCCGAGCTCATGAAGCTCTAGGGAGGTCTCAAGTGAAGAAAATCCAACCCTTTTGAAGTGTGAGGCCATGGACTATTTATAGGAGCGGGAGTAGGTAGGAGTAGGTAGGATTAGGTAGAAAAAGGGAACACATGCAGGAAATTGGAGTCTGCCACCCGCACGCCTCGAAATTTCGAACTCGGTGGGTTTGAAATTTCGAACCTAGGCACGGGTGTGAAATCTCGCTCCGCTGGGTTCAGAATCTCGAACCCAGTAGTGGATGCTAGATTTCGCGCCCACTGGGCTCGGGATCTCAAGCCCGGCCATGGGTGCGAGATTTCGCATCCGCTTAGCTCGAGACCTCGCACTCACTGGGTTCGAAATTTCAAACCCAGGCATAGGTGTAAGATTTCACCCCCGGATGGGTGCGAATTCCGCGTCATTCCTAGGTGAGGTCCTGCCGATGGGTGCGTGGGTCCTGGGACCGGGTGATCGAGGCTCGAAACTCCTTCGGGGTCCGAGGCCTTGGTTTGCGGACGTCTTCTGCATGTCGTGAGGCCACAAGTTGTGTAATCCCTTCTTGATCATGTTTCCTTCACTCCTATGTGTTCCTTTTTGGCCTCAACTTCAATACATATGTTGAGTTGAGCGTGTCTGGTGCTATCCTGGGAACCTGACCAAAAGGCCGGTTAACATTAGCCCCCCAAAGTACGTCTTGTCTTTGACATGATGTGCTTTGCGTCCTGCAATTCCAAAAGGGAAATAGGTGTTAGCCGTAGGGCTCATTCCCCCCTACGACATATATGAGCCATCGTTTGGAGGATGTGCCATGCTCAAATCGTTGAGTGTCCATAGTGCATAACTTCCGTAATGCACGAGAGTCGGCATGCGCTTGTGCGGAGTATGTATACGAGGCAGTGTATCGCAGCATTCCCGATCCTCGAGGTGTGATCATCTCCATATTTTTTTAAGGAGATTTTGAGTCTGAGGGGCATCGGGATTTCAAACCCAACGGGATCGAAATTTTGAACCCGATATTTTTCTATCTCAGGCCGCCATTGCTGAAAGCTTCAAACCCAACAATTTTGACCCTACTAATTTCGAAACGAGCTAGGTGAGGCCTCGAAATGAGGAGTTCAGAATGGGACGAGGTCAAAGAGCCACGGTGGAGACCTCGAGGTTTTGCGGGTTCAATTTTTTGAACCCAGCCGGGCTCGAATTATTGAACCCTCGTGGGTTCGAGTTTAGGAACCGCATTGGGTTCGGATTTTCGAACCCACCGGGTCCGAAGTCTCGAGCCCTTACGGGTTCGTATTTTCAAACCCAGGGGTTCGAAGCATTGAACCCTCACAGCTTCGGATTTTCGAACCCCGTGGGTCTGGGTTTGAAATTTCGAACCCAGAAGGGCTTGAATTTTCGAACCCAAGCTTGTTCAGAACCTCGACCCCTTCTAGGTTCGAAATTTCGAACCTAGAGCTCTTAATTTCAAGCCCAATAGGGTTCGGGACATGGCCGTTGTCGGGCTTCCACTTTGTCACGCTGATGGACTTTGACTTCCAAATATTCGCCTATGGATTTGCATGCTTAGCGTCGATGCATATGTTGTTAACCGTGCGAGCGGGTTTTAGGACTGTTCACGTATGGTATAGCATACAACCGGACTAGGACTTGGACTGTTATGAATCGTTCTGAACTTTCTTTATGTAGCTCATCCTTGCATAGCATTAGACACACATATTAGTTGTCACCAACACGAGGGGTACAGGTCACTATACTTCTTGTTTTAAAACCGATGTGTTAAAGTATAACTAAAGATGCAAACCAGATCAAGGACCATAAAGACTATGGAATCTGAGGCTTGCCAGCTCACCTTGCACACACCCAACCCAGGTGACTCGTCTAGCAGCGAGCTTGAGACCATCACCAAAGGATCGACCTATTCTCATTCGACTAGCTCGCCCGAAGCGTTTGAGCATGAGGAGCAACCTGAACGACAATATTCCCCGGTTGTAACTGAAGAGGCCGAGAATGTAGACATCATGGGCGATGATGAGCCCGTAACTCCGATGGCTCTGGACTTGTTGCTCGATGCGGTAATTTTGTGGAATCCCATTGATTCAGTACCCTCGTGCCTAGATGCTACTGCGGTCAGGAAGATGGCAGTGTGATTTACATACCGGTGGATGATGCCCATGCCCCCGGAGAGATGACAGAGCCCATGTGCCACCCGAAGGCCTTACTGCCTAGAACCCTCAAGCTTGCCTCGCCGGGTGTGTGCCCCGGCTAATAACTTCATTTGGGACTTGTTGTTCTATTTCCGCCTCGTTCCATCGCAACCACACCCCAATGCTTATGCTTCCCTTCTGGATACTTATGTGCTCTTCCACGAGTTTCTGCACAGGGAACCCACCAGTGAAGACATTCGATATTTATTCCACCTAAAGAAAACGAGCACTACCTCCCCCTCTCAATGGTTTATGCATGCGACAGCTGCTAGAAAATTCTTTGTCGTGACGTGTCCTAGGTTGTCAGCGTTTAAGCGTGAGTGGTTCTTTGTTAGCTGTCTTCTTGGATTTGCCAGAAGGTGGATCAAGGGAAGTAAGTGTTTCTTTAACTCTGTTCCTTGTTGTAACTTTAGGATTCCTTCCTTTAATCATGTCTTTAAATGGGATATGACAGGAAATCCGAAGGTGTCGACTGGAGACGAATACCAGAATGCCTCATTGCTTTGCAGGCGATACCCAAAAATCTTCGAGATACCAGTACCATGACAAGTCAGGATCGCCTCTGCTGCGCTGGGTTGCTTCCGGACAGCCAGGTTGTGATCTGGCCGCGGTTGCTATTAGTGTGCCAAAGAAGGGAGTTGCGACATGCTGTTCCCCTATTGGGTGGAAGAGGAAAATGCCCCCAGCGGGAGGATAATTGCAAAGGACTGCTCGCCTCAAGGAGATGTGCGCGGAGGTGAGGTTCATGGTCAAGAGGAGGTTGCCGGAGATGAGGGATTGCCGAGCACTCCCGTCCCGCCTCCGATAGGGGGAGGGGAAGGACTGTCGACTAGACCACAGTCTCCTGCGACTCACTCAGGGGCTATCGCCTCCCTTGAACCCACGAGCAAGTTTGATGGTTTAAAAGGACTTGCTTTAATAATGAATCCATGGCCGAACACGACGAGCCTGGATGAACTTTCCTGTGCCGCTGAGGGGTGAACTTCCCCGATCGGACCATAATCTGGTCTGTTGAGAGAACACTTAGGGCATATATCCATAACATTGCATAGCATAGATGTTTACTTACGTGAGTTACTTGACTAACTTCGGTTTGTCCTTTTGGCAGGTGATATGGCAGGTGGACGTAGAGGATGAAGTTATAGGCGTGGGGATCGTCAGCCTCCCAGAGTTCTTCTTTTGAGAGGTTCCAGAGATCCACCAGCTTGTATGGTGCTCCACGTCCATCAGGAAAAGGCAGCAGTCATCGAGACCAGGATCGATCTAGGCGATCTTCAACACCTCCTCCTATTCACGTGTCCATGGGAGATACTCGGCTTAACATAGGAGGCTCTCGGTCTTTGCTTTCAATAGCTTCCTCGTCGGTCGTCCCTCCGACACCCATTCATCTTGCTAAGGAAAGGTAGCATCTCTTGGTCAGCCGAGGCTGTAGAGAGGGACCAGATAAAGGTTCTAGATTTTACAGGACCCAGTTTCAAGAGATATCCATAGAGGAGCAAAAGGCGTTCCTGAAGCATCATTTTCCCCAGCACTACTTTGATGAGTTGAAGTTTTCCCCCGACCTCCGTCCGGCTCCTGGCAGATGGTCAGTGGAGGTGTGGGAGCACGTGATAGCTTCATATCATCAAACCAATGAGTTTAGCAAGTACAACTTTGGGCTTTCAGAACTAACTAGAAAGAAGAACCTGCAACCTGCCGCCGAGAGGACCACCGTCGAAGCTTTGAATTAGAAGATAGGTACGCTCGTTCCCCGTATTGTAATTTCTCCATTATGCTCCGTCAGACCCCTTAACGTTAGCTTTGTTGTTGCAGCTGAGATGACATAGGCCTATAATACATTGAAGAGGGAGTCGGGGGATACTATCTCGAATTATAAAGCCACCATGGCAGATCTTACTACCAAGACCACAACACTAAAAAAGGACAAAGACGATCTAAAGCGAGCATGTGACGTTTTGGGAAAAGACAACGTGGGGGACACCGAACTCCAGGATAACAACGTTGCTTTGAGGGAGGAAAATAAGAGATTGCGGGATAAGAATGCTGAAGTCGCTGAGTTGAAGAGGTAGCTCGAGGTGATGAGAAAGGCGAAGGAGGACGCCAAAACTAGAAGCAGGGATGTACTGAGAGAGACCGAGGGTATAAAGGCTGAATATCTAAGAGAGATAGAGCTACCGAGGGAGAAGCTGAGCTATGCGGAATTTTGCGTTGGGTCCTCCTTCGAGGAAAGTATTCATAATATGTATGTCAAGGCTTTGAGATTCCAAGGGATTTGTGGGTCGAAGACTACCCCCGTGAGCTTGCTAGAACTCGGGAGAGGTTGATTCCGTACGAGGCTTTCTTGCAGCAAGTGGATGTAAGCACTTTAGATGAGCGCCATCTTGCAAATGTTCTTCTGGATAGTAATGAACAGGAGAAGTTGGAGGAATGACAGAGGCTGTTGCGAGAAGATGCTGAGAACTAAAGGTTGGCGAGGCTTGCTCAGGAGAAGGGTAAGTTCGTGCCGACTGATAACGTGGTGGTGACAGAAACGTTTGCAGTGGGGAGCTTTTATCAGCCCCTGTCCCTGGGTCTGCCATGGTGAGTGGTCCTGAGGCTTCGGCCTGCACCGCTACCGAGTACAATCCCTACTTCCGGCATAGGGGTATGTCAGCCTCACTTCACCTATCGCTGCAAGCACCCTTCCTATCATTCCTATGCCACCCTTGACCATAGGTAATTTCCTTTTACCCTGCGTCCCTGAGACTAAAGTGATTACCGAATTTGTGGACTAAAAAGTTTGTGTCTTTGCTATCCAGTTCCTCCTGAGTCCACGATGGCAGCGAACCCCACCCCCATGGTCCCATAGGTAACCGAATCTTGGCCAAATCTCATGGAAACACAATTTCGAAAGTGCGGAGACCAACTTGACACTTTTCTGACATAGGGGTGACTCCTAGAATGGTGGACATTCTCAACGAGGACGAAGAGGTGACCGATGTGCAGAGTGCCCTAACCAGAGGTCTAGTGGGCACCGATGTTTCCATGATGTCGGCTATGGGGGAGACTCAAGAGGCCAAGATAGTGGCCCAGCATGATAAGGTAGAAGAGACGGAGAGGCTCGAGCAGAAAGGAAAGGAGACCCGGAATAAGAGCGAGGCCATCGCAGGTCCTGTCGCTGGGAATGTCCCCATGCCTACGTCGCCTGCTGTTACTACCGATGTCATGGAGATCTCCAACGGTGATGGTGTGGGGGTCATCGCCTCTCTATCACTCATGAGTTAGTTACTACTCCGAAGGGTGGATTGAGCAGAAGGGAATCTGGTCTGAAGAGGTCTGGTGCTGGTGATGATCCATCGAGTGCGAAATCTACAAAAAGGCACAAGCAAAGGAAGGAAAGACACGGTTAGCGTTAGTAGCCTAAGTAGAAGTTACCGTTATTTTGGTAGTGTAGGTTGATAGTTTAGTACAACCCTCACTTTTGGTTTTTCAAGAAACGAGGTGGTTCTCATGTACACCCTGTCATTAGAAAGCAAAAGTATTAGACAAGTAGTTTGTTTAGCATGTGTGTGAAAAGTAAATTTGAATTAGTAAAGATCACTATTTATGTCAATTGTTCGGATGTTCTTTTTATGTTTTGCAGTTTCTTGTACTTGCAAAAACTTACTTATCGTTACACTTGTCACAAAAGCGATTAGGGGTCATCTCTAGGTAAATTATTCCAGAGAGGTGAAGTGGAGCGCTGGTTTCAGTAATTTCCCCTCAGCTCAGGGAACCCGTAGTTTGCGAAACCAGCCTGTGCGCCTGCTGTTTTGGGTGACCCAGGGTTAAACCCAAGTATGGCGAAGGGCATCGCGTTATGCGGTCTGCCAGGTGGGTGGCTCTCCCCTCGTTCATTGGGTTGAGGCGAGCCGCCAGACGTCATTTATTTGTTAGCGTAGTTTTCAGCCACAATCATCAGCTCTTTAGGTACGATCATGGGACGGGCTGCCCCCTAGCCTTGAGAGTTAATGGGAAGAGACGATTTAAGGATGGTCTTGGTGCGGCGCCAAGATTCGACCGACACCCGCAACCAGCGAAGAGAGATTTGCATCGATCTTAGTCGGTCACTGAATGGCGCCAAGCCGCTTGGAATAGGACGCAGAACAATTTATCCTTGGCCTTGGCACTAGTCCGAGGTTCGAGTTAGTGGTTGTTTAAACTCGGTCGCGCCGCGAGCCAACAATTCGAGTAGCGTTGCCGGCTCCCATGCTCTGGGTGTCGGCATAGCCAAGCGTTCCAGACTCAATGTTGCCTAGAAATTGGGATGGTTGCGCCGGCTCCTATGCCCGGGGTGCCGATGCGGTTTTCGCAGGCATGAATCGAGTTGGTTGTTGGAAAACAAGACACATTACGTGAGAAGTAAACAACAGGGAGATAAGAAATTGAACACCATTTCTACTAATAATTTTGGCAGCAGAAGCCTTTACAATGCCTTGGATTTCTGACAAAACAGAACATTGTTCGAAGAGCATAAACAACCGTAAACTGAGTTATGTAAAGTAGCTGCGGAGACGTTCGCTGTTCCATTCCCTTGGGAGTTTAACTTCGTTGACGGTGGTGAGCCTGAAGGTTCCATCGCTGAGCTTTCAATGTATGGAGTATGGGCCTTCCCAGCGAGGCGCGAGGCCTGTTGGTAAGGAAAAACCCGCTTTAGAACGAGGTCACCGACGTTGAGGTCCTTGTGGCAGAACCTGGAATTGAAGTATCGTGCTACTCACTGTCGTTGGGCAGCGGCTCTTATATCGGCCTCGTTCCTTTTTTCTTCCAGCAGGTCAAGTGATCCCAAAAGTAAATATTGGTTTGTATTTGGATCGAAATACATGACTCAATGGGATTGTAACTTAGGCTCAATGGGAATGATGGCTTCAGATCTATATGCGAGGGTGAAAGGAGTATAGTCGGTTGCTGTTGGTGGTGCGGTAAGCCCGTAGAGCTAGAGGGAGTTCGTTTACCCATATGCCCCCAGCCTTTTCCAGACGTTTCTTGATGATGGATTTGATGACCTTATTAACCACCTCGACTTGCCCGTTGGCTTGGGGATGAGCCACCGTTGAGTATCTTTTATCAATGCCATGGCGCTGACAGAAAGCTTTAAAATCAGTGCTCTCAAATTGAGTGTCGTTGTCGAAGATTATAGTTCGAGGCACTCCATAACGGGTAATGATGTTGTGGACGACAAAGTTGATCATCTTCTTCGTGGTTATGGTGGCGAGAGCTTCAGCCCACTTGGTGAAATAGTCTATTGCGATGACGGCATATCATGCCCCACCTCTGGCCATTGGAAGATTCCGATGATGTCGATTCCCCACATGGCGAACGGCCACGGGCTGACCATTTGAGACAGTTCGGTAGGCGGGGCTCATGGAATCTTGGAGAAGCGCTCGCACTTATCGCACTTGCGAGCGTAGTCTGCGGCGTCTTGTCAAGCATGGGCCAGTAATAACCATGTCATGAGAATCTTCCTGGCCAGGATCTTCCCCCCAATGTGATCGCCACATTCGCATTCATGCACACTGCTTAGTACTTGGAGGGCGTGGCCGTGAGCTACGCACCGGAGCAAGGGAACGGAAAAACCTCTGCAGCAGAGTACCCAGTCCATAAGAAGGTAATGGGCTGAAGGGCGAGTGAGCGCGCGCCATTCCTTGTAGTGCTTTGGTAGGATCCCGTGCTGTAGGTAATTTCTGATCGGTGTCTTCCAGGACTCGTGCTTGGGTTCGGTGCGCATAATCGTCTCGTCTTGCCCTTGCTTGATGCTTTGAGGACTTCAAAGAGGAGAATCCATTAAGTTGCGGATCTTCGGAGCTTGCCATTCTGGCGAGGGAATCTACATTCTAGTTTTGTTCGCGTGGGATATGGGTGATGGTGAAATGCTCGAGGTAGACGAGTAGCCCCTGGACCCGAGCCAGGTACTAGGCAAGCTGTACCTCTTTCGCTTTGTACTCTCTCAGTACTTGTCGGACGACAAGTTGTGAATCGGAGAAAATGTGGACAGTCTCTAGCTTAAGTTCGATCGCGATTCTAAGCCCGGCGATTAAGTCCTCGTACTCTGCATCATTTTTAGTAGTAGGGAAATTTAGCCTCAATGTGTAATACATCGGGCGTTCCTCAGAGGTGATGAGCACGACTCCGGCCCCGAAGCATTTTCTATTAGAGGAGCCATCTACGAACAATTTCCACTTGGCGTCGGGAATTCCCGCATTCACTGTGGGTTCCTCCTCGGGGGCTGTGAACTCCACGATGAAGTCTACAAGGGCTTGGCCGAGGATAGCTCGTCCGGGGATGAAGGTAATCTCGAACTGGCTTAACTCTACGCTCCACTTTAATGATCGCCCTGACGCCATTGGTCGTTGCAGGACCGGACGTAGTGGCTGGTTCATGAAACTTTTGTGGTATGCGACTGGAAGTACGGTTGGAGCTTTCTAGAGGAAATAAATAAGAAGAATGCCAACTTTTCTAGCTTCAGGTAGTTCTTCTCTGCCCTATTCAACCGCTTGCTGATATAGTAGGCGATCCGTTGAGTGCGATCTTCGAGGCGTATTTGTGTCGAGCTGATTGCCTGCGCAGAAACAGCCATGCAAATATATAAGTCCTCATGTTCTATAGGCTTAGATAGGATAGGTGGTCACTCTAAGTGATCCGGGAGTTCCTTGAACGCGGAGATGCATTTGGGGGTCCACTAGAAGTTGCGTTTCCCTTTTCGGAGTAAATCGAAGAAGGGGATGCATTTGTCGGTGGCCTTAGAGATGAACCGACTTAAAGCGACGACCTTTCCGTTCAGACTTTGGAAATCCCTGATGTTCTCGAGGATTCGGATGACCCAAATAGCTTGGATTTTTTATGGTTTACCTTCGATCCCCGAGAATTGAAAATGAAACCCAAGAATTTTCTCGAGGTGACTCCAAAGGAGCATTTCAGGGGGTTGAGTTTAGTGTCGTACTAGCGAAGGACATCGAACATTTCGAACAAGTCGTGGACGTGATCGCTTGATATTTTAGATTTTACTAGCACATCTTCCACGTGAAACTCCATGGACTTTCCGATTTATTTTTAAAGAGTTGATTAACCATTTGTTGATAAGTGGCACTGGCATTTTTAAGGCCGAAGGGCATAACTGTAACACCCTACCTCCATTAAGATCACTCACAAAGGGAATGCATTAACTTCGATGGAGCGTCATAAGTGTATAGAAAAGACAAATTACAAAACAAACAAAAGTTAAATAGCGGAAAATAAATAAAACTTTACTTCATTGATAAAAACAACAGCTTGGTAAAACAGCTTGTACAAAGATTATTTTCCAGCACCAAAACACCAATACCCATTATAACAAAGCACCAGTCTTGTTTAACAAAATAAAGAAGCATAAAATTACAATGATATTCCCCAATAAAGCATGAGCCAGCCATAGCAGTGGAAAAGAGAGTCCAAAGCAATACATCGTCTATCTTCGAGCTTGAAAAGAAAACTGAGCTAAGTGGTAATATTCCCTCCCTATGAACCTGGGGAGGGGGGGGGGAGGGTGGGGAACGGAAGAAAAGAGAGCGAAACAAAACAGAGTCCGACATAAAGCCTGGTGATTCCAGTGATTATTCAGCATGTAAACAGCTAAAAGGATCATGATATGAATAAACTGAATACCAGACATAACCATGATAATAAGCATAGCAAGACAACAAATGATGATCATTTGATATGACAAGGTACACAAGATGAACAGGATATGATGATTGCGCTCTTGATTATTAAGATATTTCCTACACCGCACGGTTTACTAAGAAACCTTGGTTAAGAGAGTAACTCCCAGAGTATCAACCCCGAAGACCGAAATCAACATCAGATTGACCCCCAAAGAATTACCTAACTCAACCAACCATATGTTACCGCACTATTACAAGATTACACCACACCATTTGATTTGACACATCAAGGTACACTGAATGTGCTTCGGTTCTTTATCCGATTTCCTATTTTCTCTGCTCCACCCAACTAGCATCCTAACTAGTGTCTTTTGTACACTGATTCATATTCCCTGCTATTGTCCCAACTAGTATACTGTGAAAAAGGATCTATAGCCCCTAATAGTGTCCCAAATAGTATCCTGTGTTATAAAATAAGGTGATCTCAACCCTGCAATTGCGGTAGCCTTCAGGTGTACATCTAGTATGAGGATCTTACATCAACCAGCATAATTGCCATGAAGATGTTAGATGTACCCTTACTACCCTATCAATCGGCTCCCTACTTGTATTAACTTTCCTTGTGTCTGTGTCAAACGGCCCTCTCTTATGTGTAGATACCCTGCGCTGGTCCAACCATAGGGTGTATTAATAAATATGATAGCGACCCGACACGATTCAAGATGCACAGTGTACACCACTGATGCTCAGTGCATGCTTTTCCACTCCGGAGCACATGCACGCCCATACGTCGTCGGAACTACAGTACTGCACCCTCAGCCACTATTTTGACCGCTTATAATCAACCCAGTAATCGTGCCCTACCCAGCCTAGTTTTAGGGTACCGTGATGCATCTGTGTGGGTTATTGCTGAAATAGATCTCCGTTACTAGGTTTTCCTGGGGTCTATTCGTATACCCCCCAAATTGGTTAAGTGTTATCCATCCATTCAAGTTAACTTAACCCATCCACACGTCATGCCAAGTTGGTTAACTATTTTCTTATTAACTTAACCCTTCTCATTCATCATATTGTAATTGGTTAAGTGTTTTCTATTAACTTAACCTTGTTCATTCATCATATGATATTGGTTTAAGTGTTTCTCCTTACTTAACCCCATTCATTCATCATGTTATGTTGGTTAAGTGTCATCATTCCAGTTGAGTTAACTTAGCCCATCCACTTGTCATGTTACATTGGTTAAGTGTTGCCCTCTTGTGTTACTTAACCCTCTCACACATCACGTTATATTGGTTAAGTGTTGCCTTAATTAATTTAACCCTACCATTCTTTGTATGTATGTTCCTTAGCTTCAATTCATTCATTAAAGCACCAACCTCTCACATTAGATATGTATTATTGCGATCGCTGGATGTGCCGGGCAGTTCTGGGCAGTCCTACACCGCAACTCGTTCTAACCTCAAGTTTTTCGAGCTTAATGCGCTAGCCTCTCACATTAGATCTAAATTGTAGCGGCCGCTAGATGTGTCGGGCGGTTCCGGGCAGTTTTACGCCGCAACTCAATCTAACCTCGGGTTAGGCATATTCATCTTTTAATTAATTTACATATTTACCATTCATGTTCATATGTAAATTATCCATAAGTGTTGTCAAATCAATTCATGTCCCATTTACCCGCTAAATTATGTCCATAATTCTAGTTATACGAATTCTACCATTTTATGCTACTAATTATTCACATGACTATGAGCGAATCTATGCCAATAGCATGTACTTTGATATTTTTCCCCAACATCTGCCCCGTTATTCGTTCGCATAATTCACATAGAACGTTAGGCTCGTAAATTAGCCTAACTTATAAACAAAAGGGAAAAGAAAGGGACATGTAACATTCCAACAGGCATAAACAATATAGATCAACATGCGTAGTATAAATTTGGGATAGAACGACATAAACTTAATTATGCACATGAACGTATCTCACATTTAAATTAGATCCAATTAATATGCGAACTAGCATAGATTTAATTGTATAAGCATGAACTTATATAGATCTTAAACATGGGTACTAGCTTGGATCTAAACATGTAAGCATGTACGAACATAACTTATCATGTAATTTGCATATACATCATGGTAGGTTCAATTGTGTCTGTCCAATAGTCTCATAGGCATAGGATGTACAACATGCTAAATCAATCACAACAGTTCCATAGGCATGATAGGTTCCATTTTGTCAATCCAACAGTCTCATAGGCACGATATGTGTCATTACATCAATCACAATAGTCTCATAGGCACGATAGGTGTCATTACATCAGTCACAATAGTCTCATAGGCATAGGCAATTCAGAATTGACAAAAGGATAGACACGAATAGAATTAGGCATAGTTCTAGATCCAGTTATTGTTGTCATGATTTCTTATTAGGTGTTCACATCCAAACAATAACTGTACTTACAGAAAAAGAATGGATCTTGATTTCCGGGATCTGATTTCTGAATTTGAAAAGCTATCCTTTGATGTAGACATTTGATTCTCTAGTCCTTCTAATTGATTCCTAGTTTGAATTTAATTCTCTAGTTTGGGGTAGATGGATGGAGGCTAGGCCAGTTCATAGACGAACAACATGACGGCTTCATAGAATGAGCTCTAGGGTTGAGGTTTGGAGTGATTATATAGATGTCTAATTTCAATTCTAGCCTTTAGATTAGTCTAGGAGAAATCAGGGCCATCAAACTAAAGAGATCTGTCATCCAACCAACCGTAGCATGAGACATATGCCCTAATACCTCAAAAATCAGTCATTGGCCAATCAGAGACGTCAACATCATCACAAGGCTGTAAAAATTCGTCACAGGAGTTGGATCAAGGAGGGGTCGACTACCTATGGAGGGGTCGACACCTATGTCGACTCCCCTAAGAGGGGTTGACATCCCTGAGTGGGAAATTTCCCGCTCAGGTCGCTCTTGCCAGATTTTTAAATTTGAACTGTATTCTGATTTGATTTATTATTATTATATTTAATTACTGTTTAAACTTGAAAACTTCTGAACTCCATAACTTCCTCATATGGAGTCCAATTCATGTAAGCTCGGACTCTATCTCAAGCAGAATTTTGAGACGAACGCAATGGCGTAACCCGTTTCACCCAATTCCTCTTTTAAAAATTAAGTGTTCTTAGATTCTTTAATTTTTGTATTCACAGAAAATACAGGGTGTTATATTCTCCCCTCCTTAAAGGATTTCGTCATCGAAATATCTAATTTAAGAAGAATGTATCCTAACATCCGACATCAATCTACTCAACAATTCAATCACATGCATCCACTGTCCTTAAAAAGGTTTCTTTGTGAATATATGCAAGGGTTTGTGTACATATCCAAATACTAATGCAAAAGATCAGGCGGTCCACTGATTCAGTTGACCTCCTTAATGCGAATTATGTTTATGCCATGAGTCCAACATGTATGCATTTATTCCTATGATACTTTATAACTTCTATATGAGTGCACAATCATCCATTAAAATGCATCATCCGTATGATATCACATCAAGTTTCAATCCATATATATAAAAAGCCACTCATGCATGTGCAATATGGAAGTGACGAAGCCAATCTAGTCCCTAATGTGTGTATACGCATCCACGAGCAACCGCTAGCAAACACTTACATCCACTTGCATCCACCAAACATAACATGTCTCAAACACATGTTTACATCCATTGGCTTCTACCTAAGGATCGAGGATAGGACCGAGCAGATAAACTTAGAAGATAAAGACTAGCATGCAAATAAACTTTACAAAAAAAGAGAGATCAAGGATATACCCTCAAAAAGGGAATAAGGAGCATATCTAGTCTTCAGTCTTCTAAGTCGCATCTTCTTGAGCTTCACCCCATTGTGCTTTGACTGTCTTAACTTCACGATTACATAGCTTCTTAATTTATGCTTCCAAAATATGAGTTGGAACTCATTTCACTGTCGCCTCTCGTTCCACCTCTTCTCCTTCTAGTATACTCGGGACTACAACTTCTGCTGTGTCATGCTAACATTTCCTCAAAGGGTCTTCAAAATTCACTAGAGGGTATTCCATGTGGAAGAACCATCTCTTGAAAATAAACAGATGCTAACCATGTTTCCAAGTGTAGTTATTAAGGTGATTAGAGGTCTCTTCTCTACTTAACTTATCTATTGCGTCAACTATCTGAGAGTCTTTTCTTTGTGAAGTCCCTATTTGATCCAGAAGCGTAGGTCTATCCCTAGCGATGCCAATTACTATCTTAGCAGAAGGTTTTAAAATCAAAGGTTGATGTGTATTCTGAACTTTTCCTTTTTACATAAAGATGACTTGAAGTCAATCTTTTTCTTCTTAAGGCATCCGCTACGACTTTACCCTTCCTTTTCACATCAAAATGGCGCCTAGTCCCGTGCCGCTTGCATCTGTGTATACCGTAAACCTTTTACTACCGTAAGGTAAAAGTCAAAATTGCGGCCGTTGTAAGAGTCCTCTTCGATCGTTGGAAAGCCACATCACAATCAATATCCTGAGATAATGTTAGATTCTTCTTCGTTAATCCAGTAAGTGGGGCTAATACCTTCGCAAAGTTCTTAATGAACTTCCTATATTAACCCGCTAGTCCAAGAAAGCTTCTTACTCTTGTTGCATTCCTTGGGACTTTTCAGTCTTGCACTGTGACTACTTTTGCGGGATCTTCTGCTATCCCTTCTTTGGACGCCACATATCCTAGAAACCTTACTTCTTCTTTCCAAAAATGACATTTTGGAGAACTTCTCCTTAAGTTGACGTGCTCGAAGTGTATCCATGACTTCTCTTAAATGCAAAGCATGTTCTTCCTCGTTCTTTGAGAAAATCAAGATATCATCCATGAAGACCACTACAAACTTATTAAGGAACTCCCTAAACACCCTACTCATCAAGTCAACAAAATAAGCATGTGCATTCGTCAAACCGAAAGGCATGACGATCTACTCAAAGAAACCGTCAGGGGTCCTAAAAGCAGTCTTGTCTATATTGTCCTCAGCTTCTCTTAGCTGATGAAACCCTGTGGCCAAATCTAGTCGGGAGAAAACAGATGCACCTACAAGCTGGTCAAACAAGTCATTTATTCTTGGAAGTGGGTGCCTATTTTTCTTAGTCAGCTTGTTTAATTCTCTAAAATCCACGCATAAGCGAAGTGAACCATCTGCCTTAGTAGCGAACACTACTGGAGCACCCCATTCAAAAATACTTCGCTAAATAAACCTCTTCTCAAGCAACTCCTTAACTTGCTTGCTGAGATCTTTCCTTTCCCTTGGAGCCATGTGTCATTCGTGTAATGCAACTGGGTTGGCGTTATCAACCAACTATGTGCGAAATATATTTCACGTTTTGGGGGTAAACACTTCACTACATCAAAGACATCGGGATACTCACGGACTACTTAAACAAATTGCAAGTTATCAAGAGATTCTAGGTAACTAAGCATGACAGAACCCTTAGGGTTACAGGATATTTCGACAGTATTACTGAGGCGAGTCAAAAGTCTAACTATGCTCCTTTTACAATTGAGAATGACACCATTACTGGATAACCAATCCATCCCTAGAATCTACCCATTGCTCGTGAAATGTAAGCATTACATCTAAACTTAACGCTTAGTATAGATATTCCCAAATCCAGACAAATCATAGATGAATGAGCCGAACCACCAATTTGATTTGAGACAATAATCAGAACTTCTATTATACAAGTACTAAGGTATAGAGACTCAACTACGGAAGTAGATAGAAAAGATTGTGAAGCGCCAGAATCAAATAAAGTTCTAACGGGATGATTGAAAATAAAAACTAGACTCTCAGTAGAAACGTTCCTACCTCTCTTAGGTACACTAGCAGTGAGAGCATGCAATTTCCCGCTAGAAGATTATGTCCTTTCTCCTTGTCCTTGTCCTTCAGCAATCCTTGATAAGATGCCCTGCTTCACTATACTGAAAACAACCACCTGTCTTCTACTTCCTATAATTACATGACCCGCTATACCATAGAAAAAACACTCCCTCTTGTCACGGGATCTACCATTTCTTCCATTCTTCTTGTATTCCAATCCCTTGTTTGTGGTTCCTCCAATTTGGCCTCTTTATTTTCACCTTTCTCGTTCTGCGTGGATTAAGCCATATCAACCAGCATCCTATCCTTGTGCTTGCGCTTCTTAGCCCAAACTCCCTTTTTCTCATCCTTACTGTCCTTATGTAGCTTGTTGAAAAGTTTCTCGAAACTACCTCCATTGCACAGCAACCTACAAAGCTTGAATGAAGAATAGCCGGAGGTGAAACTACTAGGGCTACAGATGGAGGTTGGACACTACTTCGCCCCAGACAAGTGTTGTATGCCTACAAAACTATGGCAAAAAGAAAGGAAGAACAGATACAAATAGGGAGTGAAAAGATAGTGCATATGACTTTTGGGGAATATGCCTTTTAAAAACAATACTCTTCTCTTGAAAAATGCTTCTTTAAAACATGTTTTAGAAAACAATCCTTTTAATATAGGCTTTTGAAAAGTCGTTTATCTGTTCTGGTAACTTTTAGCTCTGATACCACGTGTAACACCCTACCTCCGTTAAGGTCACTCACAAAGGGAACACATCTACTTCAGTGGAGCATCATAAGTGTATAGAACAAATAAATTACAAAAAAGACAAAATTTGAACAATGGAAATACATAAAACTTTACTTCATTGATAAAAATAGCAGCTTGGTAGAACAGCTTGTCCAAAGATTGTTTTCCAACACCAAATCACTAATACCAATTACAACAAAGTACCTGTCTTGTTTAACAAAATAAAGAAGTATAAAATGACAATGATATTCCCCAGTAAAGCATGAGCCAGCCATAGCAGTGCAAAAGAGAGTCCAAAGCAATACATCGTCTATCTTCAAGCTTGGAAAGAAATGAAACACCCCACCCTCCATTAAGGTCACTCACAAGGGACTGCCTTAAATTTGGTGGAGGTTTGTAAGTAAAAGTCACAGATAAAACACAAGACAGATATAAACACATATGTATATAAGCAGCGGAAAACATCAGACTTTTATTTCATAAAATAAAATACTTGTTCATACAACACATTTCCATAATTGTCTCATAACAACTTTCAAAACATTAATACATCGTTTCTGTCTTGGTTTTTAAATAAAGAAGCGTAAACGTGAATAAAACTGCATAAATCCACATAGAGTGTGACCAGCAGCCATAGCAAAGGAAAGAGACTCCAAATCGTACATCAACTATCTTGAAGCTTTTAGAGAATCTGACTAAGCTGGTTATTTCCTCCCTGTGGACATGGGGGGGGGGGGGGACGGAAGAAAAGAAGACGAAAGAAAACAGGGCCAGACATAGAGCCTGGTAAGTCTAGTGACTCTTCAGTATGAAAATAATAATCAGGGCATGATAGGTACATACTGGAACAGGACAGTATCATAAACTAAGATAGAGTAGTTCTGAAATGAATATACTATCGCACCCCCACACTATATCTCTACACCTACTTGTATTTATTCCGATTGGCACCCTATGCTGAGGGTGAAGTGATCCCGTTTCTAAAGATGCACCCTATGCTGAGGGTAAAGTGATCCCGTTTCTAAAGACGCACCCTATGCTGAGGGTGTAGAGATCCCCTTATTTTAAAGATCGGTTCCTACTCGTATAATCATCTGTGTCTTACGGCCCCCAGAAATTGTAGATACCTATGCTGGCCTGACCATGGGGTGTATCAAGTCCCATGGGGGCGACCCGACACAAACCTTAGAATGCATAGGTTATACTACTGGTGGCCCCAGTGCCCTGTTTGTCTGCTCTGAAGTGCGTGCACGCCCGCACTCCTTTAGAACCCACACTGTTGCACCCACCGCCGTCGCTTTGACCGCTAACAATCAGCCCAGTAATCGTGCCCCACCGTGCCTAGTTTCAGGGTACCATGATACCTAATTGGGTAACTGCTGAAATGGGTCCCCGTTACTAGGGTTTTCTCGTCAAACATGCTAAGTGGTTAAGTGTCTGTATTTACCTAACCCCGCCCATCAATTTCATTAACATGTTGAATTGGTTAAATGTTTTAGTTAACTTAACCCTACCATCTGTCCTTAGCCTTGTAAAGCCCCGACCACTCACATTAGACATATATTGTTACAGTTACTGGATGTGCCGGTCAGTTCCGAGCAGATTTACACTGTAACTCAGTCTAACCTCGGGTCGTTATTGGGCTTCATGCGTAACCACCCACATTGGGTAGGTATTGTTGTGACTACTGGATAGCCGGGTGGGTCCGGGCAGATTTACATCACAACTCAGTCCAACCTCATATTAAGCATATTCGTATTTTCTAAATTTACATATTTGTCTTTATCACTTAATATATGTAAATTAGTCAACAATTAATTGTTATGGCCCACATTCCAAGTTTAACCTTTTAGGTATAAAGAATTTATACCGTTTAAATGCCACCAATTTTAGCATGTGACAAACATGCCAATTTCATATATTTTTATGACAAGTTTTCTAATATTCTCAACATTACCCCGTTTAAACATTAGGCTAACAATCTTAGCCTAATTTTCATTCGCATAGTCTTTAATATATGATACTAGGCTAAAAACTTAGCCTAATTTAGCGCACACAAATTGGCATAAGGGAATTCATAAACATAAACATAACATAGGTGTAAACTTGACATTTTTGGCATAGTCAATATGAACATCATAGGTGTGAACTTGAAAAATAGTTAACACGAATGTCATAGATGTGAACTTGCAAAATAGTCAATATATATATATATGTGTGAATTTGCAACATAGCCTAAATCAATTACATATATGTGAATTTGCATTGAAATAATGGTCTAACCAAATAGGTGTCACATGAATTAGCATATGATTTAGACAACATATATCTAAACTTGTTTTTGGATCTAGGCATAACATCGAACATCACTAGCACATGACAAGAATATGACATTTTCATAAATATGTATAACTTTATGACAAGGGTATGAACTAGATCCAATCGCATATCTAATTACAACATGAAACATGTACTAAAGTGGGTCTTGACATGGATCCAATTAGGAACTTGCAACTTTTACATAAACATAGGGACATGTATATGAACATAACCATTTAGGCATAAAGATTTTCTAGCATAAAGTATATACATGAGGTTCTAATCACAAACGATCTATATAATCATATAATCATGAACTATATAACTTGCTTGTGATGTTGTTGTCATTCTAAAAGTACAATAGGATCAATATCAATCTTAATTATATCACAAACATCCCAATTTCATTCGCAACACAATCAATTCAAAACATAGATATGAATTAACATCGTCGTTACATAATAGCACAATTCCACTTCCAATTCACATCGAATCAATTCTTAGTTTTATTCTCATCGGAAAAATCACTGTACTTACAACAAACGACGAACTTGGATTCTGGATTCTAAATTCTGGATTTGATATGCTTTCCTTTGGGTAGACAAACGTTGTTTTGATTCATGTTTTGCTTTAGTATTGGCTTATCTCTAGGCTTTCTAACTGACGGCCACTCCAAGTTTCTTTCCAGCAGCATGACGGCCTTAGTATTCTATTATTTTGTGTGAATTTAGGGTTAGACTTGAGCTGTATTTATAGAATTTCAATCTATTTGGAGCCATCGATGAAGCTAGAGTGAATCCAGACCATCCATCTCAAGAGAAGCCAATCAGAAAGTGACAGGTAAGCCCTAGTGACTCAACTAAGCCTCAGAATTCGACCAGACCCTGACCAGGCCAGCCAAGGCCTGACCAACAGGTCTTTCTGACCTGGGCGCACTTGGCAGGTGCGCCAGTGCAAAAATTGTACTGGCGCACTTCCCAAGTGCGCCAGTTCAATTTTGTTCTGGCGCACTTCCCAAGTGTGCCAGTGCATTCTGACCCGTTTCTGGTTTTTATGCCCAACTTCGTTCGTCCATATCTTCTTCATACGGTATCCGTTTTACGCAAACTTGGGCTCTATCTCAAGCAGAATTTCAAGATGAACGCAATGGCGTAACCCATTTCCCTTAGTTCCATCATTTAGAATTAATTATACTTTAATTTGTTAAGTTATAGTTAACCGAAAATTCGGGGTGTTACATTCTCCCCTCCTTAAAAGATTTTGTCCCTGAAATCTTCAAGTCTAGGAGAACGTAAGTCCTAGCATCCAATCGTCCATCTACTCAACCAACAAACGCAGGCGTCCATTGTCCTTAAAAAACTTCTAATGCTTTATGATTTATATGCACAGTGTGTATATATGTCCTTAACTATTGCAAAATCAGTCGGTCTACTGGTCCAATTGACCTTCTTAATGTAAATCATGTAAGTGTCATGAATCCATCATGTATGCAAATTTGTCCTTACTCATAATTCTACATGAGTGTGCAACCAGTAATACAAATGCGACATCCATATGACAACATATCCAGTTTCAACCACATACAAACATGAATGCATATATGCTGCAGTATGAAGTGATTGAGCCGATCTAAGACTTAGGTTATGTGTGTATCCACGAGCAACCACTAGCAACCACTTGCAACTACTTGCAGCCATCAACCATAACATGTTTCAAATACATGTTTACATCCAAAGGGGTTTCTACCTAAGGATAAAGGATAATATCGAGGAGATATACCTAAAAATATAGATACAAGCATAACTTGAGGAAAAAGAGAGATCAAAGATGTACCCTCAAAAAGAAAAGGGTAGGCCGTGCATAATCTATCCTCAATTTCCCAAGTTGCGTCTTCCTCAGCGTCGCTCCACTGAACCTTAACGAGCTTGACTTCGCGGTTGCGTAGCTTTTTTATTTCAGTTCTTACGATTCGAGTTGGAACTCTCCTCACAGTTGCTTCGCGTTCCACTTCGGCATCTTCTAGAATGCTTGCCTCCACCACTTCCGCTGATTCATGTAGACATTTTCGGAGATGAGAAACGTGAAAGACGTTGTGAATTCCTGTCAATCTTTCCGGCAGATTTACTCTATAAGCCATTTTCCCAATCTGCTCGATGATAGGGAACGGTCCTACAAATCTTGGTGCTAGCTTTCCTGTGGATCCAAAGCGAACGACGTTCCTTAAAGGGGATACCTTAAGGAAAACCCTGTCCCCAACCTCAAACTCAAGGTCGATCCTTCTTTTGTCGGCGTAGGATTTTTGTCTGTCGTAGGCAGTCTTTATTCTCCTTCGTATCAAGTCCACTTTTTCTGAAGTCTCTCTAATCAAGTCTGGCCCAAGTATAATCTTGTCAGTGGACTCCCACCAACAAGTTGGTGATCGGCAAGGTCTTCCATACAAAGCTTCGAAGGGCACCATACCGATGGTGGCTTGGTAACTGTTGTTATAGGCGAATTCCACTAAAGGAAGGTGATCCTCCCAAGTCCCTCCGAAGTCAAGAACGCACAGTCTTAGAAGATCTTCTAGTACTCTATTCACCCTTTCTGTCTGACCATCAGTTTGGGGGTGATAGGTCGTGCTCAAACATAACTGTGTGCCGACAGCTTCTTCCAGACTCCGCCAAAATTCGCTTGTAAAGATGGGGTCTCTGTCACTCACTATGCTGGAGGGTATTCCTTGGAGTCGAACTATTTCTTTGAGATAAAGAGAAGCTAGAGACGAAGTAGTCCTTCTACTCTTGATAGGTATAAAGTGGGCGCTTTTAGTAAGCCTGTCCACTATTACCCAAATGCTAGTATTGCCTCTTCTTGACCTAGGCAACCCGTCAATGAAGTCCATTGAAATGCTATCCCACTTCCATTGCGGGACTTCTAGAGGATGAAGCAGTCCTCTAGGTTTCTTTTGTTCCGCCTTGACCTGTTGGCATGCCACTCACTTAGAAACGAAATCTGCCACGTCCTTCTTCGTGCCGCTCCAATAGAAAGCTCTCTTTACGTCCTTGTACATCTTGTCTCCACCTGGGTGTATTGTCATCCTGGAATGATGTGCCTCCTCGAGAACCTTCTTCACAAAATTCCTAGCTTGTGGGACGCATAATCTTCTATCTCTCCTTAGCCAACCCTTATCATTGATGGAGTACCTATTGAGGTGACTAGAAGATTCATCCCTAATTAGTTGATCAACCACATCTACAAGTTTTGGGTCTTCTCGTTGTGCGGCCCCTATCGAGTCTAAAAGAGTGGGCCGTACTTCTAGGGATGCCAATAAACCAGATATAAAATCTGAGGACGGCCTAAAGTGAAAACTGGCTATATACTTCAGGCTTTGCCTTTCTACAAAGAGAGGGCTTAAGGTAAGTTTCTTTCGGCCCAATGCGTCTGCTACTACGTTGCCTTTGCCGGGAGTATAGGAAATTTCAAAATCATACGAGGCAAGGAACTCCATCCACCTTTGCTGCCTCAAGTTAAGATCTTTCTGCGAGAAAAGGTATTTCAACGATTTATGGTCAGTATATAATTTGAACTTCTCACCTAGGAGATAATGGCGCCAAGACTTAAGCGCAAAGACGATGGCGGCCAACTCAAGATCGTGGGTCGGGTAGTTCTTTTCATGCACTTTCAATTGTATTCCACCATAAGCTACTACCCTCCCTTCTTGCATCAGAACAGCGCCTAGCCCCGTACCACAAGCATCCGTATATACTGTGAACATTTTGCTTCCATTTGGCAAATTCAGAACTGGGGCTGTTGTGAGAGCCCTTTTTAATCGTTGGAAAGCAAACTCGAAATCCAAATCCCAAGTGAACGCCAGATTCTTCTTTGTTAGCCTTGTGAGTGGAGCTGAGATTTTCGCAAAATCCTTAATGAATTTTTCGTAAAAACCGGCTAGCCTAAGAAAGCTTCGAACTTCGGTTGCATTTCTTGGTGTCTTCCAATCTTGCACTGCCACCACTTTCGTGGGGTCCACAGCCAACCCTTCTTTGGATACTATATGCCCCGAAAATCTTACTTCCTTTCTCCAAAAGTGGCACTTGGAGAATTTGGCTTTTAGCTGATGTGCACGGAGAGTATCCATGTTCTCTTTCAGATGCTGAGCATGTTCTTCCTCATTCTTTTAGAAGATCAAAATATCGTCTACGAAGACCACCACAAACTTATTGAGGAATTCTATGAACACCCTGCTCATTAGGTCTACGAAATAAGCGGGTGCGTTTGTCAAACCGAAAGGCATGACAAGCCACTCAAAGAAACCGTGTGGGGTTCTGAATGTCATTTTATCAATGCTATCTTCAGCTACCCTTAGCTGATGGAACCCAGTAGCCAGATCTAGTGGGAGAAGACCGACGCACCTACAAGCTGATCAAACAAATCGTCTATTCGGGGAAGCCGGTGTTTATTCTTCTTAGTCAGCTTCTTTAGCTCCCTATAGTCCACACAAAGATGCAGTGAACCATCTGCTTTGGTGGCGAACACCACTGGGGCACCCCATTCCGAGATACTCCTTCTTATAAACCCCTTCTCGAGAAGCTCCTTAACTTGTTTACTGAGCTCCTTTCTCTCCTTATAAGCCATGTGTCTAGCTGGCAGAGCTACGGGCTTTGCATTATCAACAAGATATATGCAGAAGTCTATTTCCCGCTTCGGAGGTAAGCCTTTCACCTCTTCAAAGACATTCGGATATTCCCGGACTACTCTAACCGACTACAAATTCTCAACAGAAGCGTCAAGCGACTCTAGATAACTAAGCATAACAACATTCAAGGGATTACAAGAAATTTCTAGAGTGTTACTGAGCCAAGTCAAGAGCCTAACCACTCTTTTCTCATAATCAAGTATGGCACCATTACTGGATAACCAGTCCATGCCTAAGATCAGTCCATACCCTGAGAAGCGCTAAACAAAGGCAATACATCTAAATTCAACACTTAGAATAGAGATTTTCAAAACCAAGCAAACCATCGACAAATAAGCCAGCCCCCAATTGGATTTGAAACAACCAAGCGATCTTCTGCCATACTAGTGTCAAGATGTAGAGATTCTAATAAAGCAGATGAAATAAAGGAGTGTGATGCACGAGAATCAAAGAGAGTGCGAATTGGATGATCATACAGATAAACTAAGCTTTCTACAGAAATATTTCTATCTCGTTCTTGTGGAGGTGCCACCAGCACGTGAACTTGTCTGCATAAGGTAGATCCAGTCCTCTGTCCCTGCCCCCGCTTCTTTGGGCAGTTCTTAGCCAAGTGTCCAGTCTCGCCACAACTGAAGCAACCACCATTCATCTTTACCTTCTTCTTTCTGCAGTATTTTGCTATATGTCCCACAATGCCCCAGAAATTGCACTTTCTCTTTTCATGGGATTTATTGTTCTTCCCGCCTTTCTTGAAGTCTGTTTTCTTAGCGTGTAAACCTTCCTTCTTTTCCTCCACCTTAGTCTCTTTCTTGCCCTTGTCTTCCTCGTGTAGCAATGCCATGTCCACTGAGCTTTCATAAGTCACTCACGTGGATACATGAGTCATAGCAAGGCTGTGTAGAGGCTCATTCAGACCTTTGACGAAGCGGAGCGCCTTCTTGTGTTGGGTGTTTACTAAGTCCAACCCAAATCTGGCCAGCTGAGTAAACTGTTTAACGTACTCCCTGATTGTGATACTTCCCTGTTTCAGAGTTAGGAACTTCTCCATTTGCAGACTCCTCTCAGCTTGGGAGAGGAATTTCATCTCAAACCTTGTCCTGAAGTCTTCCCATGTTTCCACTGGCCTCTCTGCATGCGTAACTTCCCACTAATAGAAAGCTTCATCCTTGAGCAACCATACTGCTAGTTGTATCTTCTGCTTGTCATCAACTTCAAAGATAACGAATAAATCTTCAGTCTCTTTCAGCCAGTTCCTTGCTACTACAAATGATTCAGTTCCATAATAGTCCTTTCCTCCCATAGCCTTGAAGTCTCTACATGTCTTAGCGAAAGTGTTTCCACAAAGAGGAGAAGGAGGGGGAGGAGGAACTGCTGCCACCGTAGGAGGAGGAATGTCTGCTTGGCCCGTACCATTAACCCTAGCCTCTAGGTACCTTCGAAACCAGCCAGGGATCGGTACTCCTTCTAGAAGGTTAAGATCTCCACACTTGCTGGAACAAAAATGGAAATATTCAAGATAAAGAGATAGAGGGATAGTGCATATGGCTTTGGGGAATTATGCCTTTTAAAAACAACTCTTTTTCTTGAAAAAGCTTCTTTAAACTTCTTTTTGAAAATAAATTTTAAAATATTTTTATCTAGTCTGGTAAAACTATGCTCTGATACCAAGTGAAACACCCCACCCTCCATTTAGGTCACTCACAAGAGACTGCCTAAACTTTGGTGGAGGTTTGTAAGTAAATGTCACAGATAAAACACAAGACAGATATAAATGCATATGTATATAAGCAGCGGAAAACATTAGACTTTTATTTCATAAAATAAAATACTTGTTCATACAACACATTTCCATAATTGTCTCATAACAAATTTCAAATCATTAATACATCATTTCTGTCTTGGTTTTTAAATAAAGAAGCATAAAACGTGAATAAAACTGCATAAATCCCCATAGAGTGTGACTAACAGTCATGGCCAAGGAAAGAGACTCCAAACCGTACATCAACTATCTTGAAGCTTTTAGGTAATCTGACTAAGCTGAGTTATTTCCTCCCTGTGGACCTTGGGGGGGGGACGCAAGAAAATAAGACGAAAGAAAATAGGGTCAGACATAAAGCCTGGTAAGTCTAGTGACTCTTCAGTATGAAAATAAGAATAAGGGCATGATAGGTATAAACTGGAACAGGACAGTATCATAAACTAAGATAGAGTAGTTCTGAAACGAATATACTATCGCACCCCCACACTATATCTCTGCAACTACTTGTATTTATTCCGACTGGCGCCCTATGCTGAGGGAGAAGTGATCCCGATTCTAAAGACGCACTCTATGCTGAGGGTAAAGTGATCCCGTTTCTAAAGATGCACCCTATGCTGAGGGTGAAATGATCCCCTTATTTTAAAGATCGGTTCCTACTCATACAATCATCTCTGTCTTACGGCCCCCAGAAATTGTAGAAACCCATGCTGGCCCTACCATGGGGTGTATCAAGTCTCATGGTGGCGACCCGACACAAACCTTAGAATGCATAGGTTATACTACTAGTGCCCCTAGTGCCTTGTTTGTGTGCTCCGAAGTGCGTGCACGCCCGCACTCCGTTAGAACCCACACTGTTGCACCCACCGCTGTCGCTTTGACCACTTACAATCAGCCCAGTAATCATGCCCCACCGTGCCTAGTTTCAGGGTACCATGATACCTAGTTGGGTTACTGCTGAAATGGGTCCCCATTACTAGGGTTTTCTATTCAAACATGCTAAGTGGTTACGTGTCTGTATTTACCTAAGCCCACCCATCAATTTCATTAACATGTTGAATTGGTTAAGTGTTTTAGTTAACTTAACCCTACCATCTGTCCTTAGCCTTTTAAAGCACTGACCACTCGCATTAGACAGATATTGTTACGGTTACTGGATGTGCCGGTCGGTTCCGGGCAGATTTACACCGTTACTCAGTCTAACCTCGGGTCCTTATTAGGCTTCATGCTTAACCACCCACATTGGATAGGTATTGTTGTGACTACTAGACAGCCGGGCGGGTCCGGGTAGATTTACATCACAACTCAATCCAACCTCGTGTTAAGCATATTCGTATTTTCTAAATTTACATATTTGTCTTTATCACTTAATATATGTAAATTTGTCAACAATTAAATGTTATGGCCCACATTCCAATTTTAACCTTTTTGGTATAAAGAATTTATACCGTTTAAATGCCACCAATTTTGGCATGTGACAAACATGCCAATTTCATATATTTTTATGACAAGTTTTCTAATATTCCCAACGTTACCCCGTTTAAACATTAGGCTAACAATCTTAGCCTAATTTTCGTTCGCATAGTCTTTAACATAATATATTAGGCTAAAAACTTAGCCTAATTTAGCACGCACAAATTTGCATAAGGGAATTCATAAACATAAACATAACATAGGTGTAAACTTGGCATTTTTGGCATAGTCAATGTGAACATCATAGGTGTGAACTTGCAAAATAATCAACATCAATGTCATAGATGTGAACTTGCAAAATAGTCAATATACGTATGTGTGAATTTGCAACATAGCCTAAATCAATTTACATATATGTGAATTCGCATTGAAATAAGGGTCTAACCAAATAGGTGTCACATGAATTAGCATATGATTTAGACAACATATATCTAAACTTGTTTTTGGATCTAGGCATAACATCGAACATCACTAGCACATGACAAGAATATGACATTTTCATAAATATGTATAACTTTATGACAAGGGTGTGAACTAGATCCAATCGCATATCTAATTACAACATGAAACATGTACTAAAGTCGATCTTGACATGGATCCAATTAGGAACTTGCAACTTTTACATAAACATAGGGGCATGTATATGAACATAACCATTTAGGCATAAAGATTTTCTAGCATAAAGTATATACATGAGGTTCTAATCACAAACGATCTATATAATCAAATAATCATGAACTATACAACTTGCTTGTGATATTGTTGTCGTTCTAAAAGTACAATAGGATCAACATCAGTCTTAATTATATCACAAACATCCCAATTTCATTCGCAACACAATCATTTCAAAACATAGATATGAATTAACATCGTCGTTACATAATAGCACAATTCCACTTCCAATTTACATCGAATCAATTCTTAGTTTTATTCTCATCGGAAAAATCACTATACTTACAATGAACAATGGACTTGGATTCTGGATTCTGAATTCTATATTTGATATGCTTTCCTTTGGGTAGTTTGCTTTAGTATTGGCTTGTCTCTAGGCTTTCTAACTGATGGCCACTCCTAGTTTCTTTCCAGCAGCATGACGACCTTAGTATTCTATTATTTGTGTGAATTTGGGGTTAGGCTTGAGTTGTATTTATAGAATTTCAATCTATTTAGAGCCGTCGATGAAGCTAGAGTGAATCCAGACCACCCATCTCAAGAGAAGCCAATCAGAAAGTGATATGTAAGCCCTAGTGACTCAGGCAAGCCTCAGAATTCGACCAGACCCTGACCGGGCCAGCCAAGGCCTGACCAACAGGTCTTTCTGACCTGGGCGCACTTGGCAGGGGCGCCAGTGCAAAAATTGTACTGGCGCACTTCCCAAGTGCGCCAGTTCAATTTTGTTCTGGCGCACTTCCTAAGTGCGCCAGTGCATTCTGACCCGTTTCTGGTTTTTCTGCCCAACTTCGTTCATCCATATCTTCCTCATACGATATCCGTTTTACGCAAACTTGGACTCTATCTCAAGAAGAATTTCAAGACGAACGCAATGGCGTAACCCATTTCCCTTAATTACATCATGTAGAATTAATTATACTTTAATTTGTTAAGTTAGAGTTAACAGAAAATTCGGGGTGTTACAAGAAAACTGAGCGAAGTGATAATATTCCCTCCCTGTGAACCGGGGGGGAGGGGAGAACGGAAGAAAAGAGAGCGAAATAAAACAGAGTTAAACATAAAGCCTGGTAAGTCTAGTGATTATTCGGCATGTAAACAGGTAAAAGTATCATGACATAAATAAACTGAAGACCAGATATAACCATGATAATAAGCATAATAGGGCAACAAATGATGATCGTTAGATATGACAAGGTACACAAGATGAACAGGATATGATGATTGCACTCCTGATTATTAAGATATTTCCTACACCGCACTATTCACTAAGAAACCTTGGTTAAGAGTGTAACTCCCTGATTATCAACCCTGAAGACCGAAATCAACATCAGATTGATCCCCAAGGAATTATCCAACTCAACCAACCTTATGTTACCGCACTAATACAAGATTACACCGCACCATTTGATATGACAAGGCAAGATAAACTGAATGCGCTTTGGTTCTTTCTCCGATTTCCTATTTTCTCTACACCACCCAACTAGCATCCTAACTAGTCTCTTTATAGAACGATTCGTATTCCTTACTAGTGTCCCAACTAGTATCTTGTGAAAAAGGATCTGTATCCGCTACTGGTGTCCCAACTAGTATCCGGTGTTATAAAATAAAGTGATCCCAACCCCGCAATTGTGGCAGCCTTCAGGTGCACATCTAGTATGAGGATCTTACCTCAACCAGCCTAATTTCCATGAAGATGTTAGATGTCCCTTAATACCGTATCGATCAGCTCCCTACTTGTATTAACTTTCCTTGTGTCTGTGTCAATCGGCCCTCTCTTACATGTAGATACCCTATGCTGGTCCCACAATATGGTGTATCAATCCCTATGATAGCGACCCGACATGATGTAAGTTGCGCAGTGTATACTACTGATGCCAATTGCCTACTTTTCCACTCTAGAGCACGTGCACGCCCATACTCTATCCGAACTACACTGCTACACCCCCTGCCGCTATTTTGACTGCTTATAATCAGCCCAGTAATCGTGCCCTACCCTGCCTAGTTTCACGGTACCGTGATACATCTATATGGGTTACTGCTGCGATGGGTCCCCGTTACTAGGGTTTCCTAGGGTCTATTCGTATACCCGCCAAATTGGTTAAGTGTTATCCATCCATTCAAGTTAACTTAACCCATCCACATGTCATGCCAAGTTGGTTAACTGTTTTCTTATTAACTTAACCCTTCTCATTCATCATGTTGCAATTGGTTAAGTGTTTTCTATTAACTTAACCCTGTTCATTCATCATATGATATTGGTTAAGTGTTTCTCCGTAGCTTAACCCCATTCGTTCATAATGTTATGTTGGTTAAGTGTCATTAATCCATTCGAGTTAACTCAACCCACCCACTTTCATGTTACATTGGTTAAGTGTTGCCCTCTTGTGTTACTTAACCCTATCACACATCATGTTATATTGGTTAAGTATTGCCTTAATTGACTTAACCCTACCATTCTTAGCCTGTTTGTTCTTTAGCTTCAATTCATTCATTAAAGCACCAACCTCTCACATTAGATATGTATTGTTGCAGTCACTAGATGCGCAGGGCGGTTCCAAGCAATCTTACACCACAATTCAATCTAACCTCGGGTTAGGGAGTAATGCGCTAACCTCTCACATTAGATCTACATTGTAGCGGCCGCTGGATGTGTCGGGCGGTTCCGGGCAGTCTTACGCCGCAACTCAATCTAACCTCGGGTTAGGCATATTCATCTTTTAATTAATTTACATATTTACCATTCATGTTCATATGTAAATTATCCATAAGTGTTGTCAAATCAATTCATGTCCCATTTACCCGCTAAATTATGTCCATAATTCCAGTTATACGAATTCTACCATTTTATGCTACTAATTATTCACATGATTATGAGCCAATCTATGCCAATAGCATGTACTTTAATAATTTTCCCCAACGCCATCCCCGTTATTCATTCGCATTACTCACATAGAACGTTAGGCTCGCAAATTAGCCTAACTTATAAACAAAAGGGAAAAGAAAGGGACATGTAACATTCCAACAGGCATAAACAATATAGATCAACATGCATGGTATAAATTTGGGATAGAATGACATAAAATTAATTAAGCACATGGACGTGATCTTACATTTAAATTAGATCCGATTAACATGCGAACTAGCATAGATCGAATTGTATAAGCATGAACTTATATAGATCTTAAAAATGGGTACTAGCTTGGATCTAAACATGTAAGCATGTATGAATATAACTTATCATGTAATTTGCATATACAACATGGTAGGTTCAATTGTGTCAGTCCAATTATCTCATAGGCATAGGATGTACAACACGCTAAATCAATCACAATGTTCCATAGGCATGATAGGTTCCATTTTGTCAATCCAACTATATCATAGGCACGATAGGTGTCATTACATCAATCACAATAGTCTCATAGGCACGATAGGTGACATTACATCAATCATAATAGTCTCATGGGCATAGGAAATTCAGAATTGACCAAAGGATAGGCACGAATAGAATTAGGCATACATCTAGATATAGTTATTACTGTCATGATTTCTTATTAGGTGTTCACATCTAAACAACAACTGTACTTACAGAAAAAGGATATATCTTGATTTCTGGGATCTGATTTCTGAATTTGGAAAGCTATCCTTTGATATAGATGTTTGATTCTCTACTTCTTTTAATTGATTCCTATTTGAATTTGATTCTCTAGTTTGGGGTAGATGGACGGAGGCTAGGCCAGTTTGTAGACGAACAACATGATGGCTTCATAGAATGAGTTCTAGGGTTGAGGTTTGGGGTGATTATATAGAAGTCTAGGTTCAATTCTAGCCTTTAGATTAGTCTAGGAGAAATCAGGGCCATCAAACCAAAGAGATGTGTCATCCAGTCAACCGTAGCATGACACATATGCCCTAATACCTCGAAAATCAGTTATTAGCCAATTAGAGAAGGCCACATCATCACAGGGCTGTAAAAATTCGTCACAGGAGCTGGATTTGGAAGGGGTCGACTCCTTACAGGGTGGGTCGACCCCTATGTCGACTCCCCTATAGGGGGGTCGATACCTATATCGATTACCCCTAGGAGGGTCAACACCTATGTCGACTCCGCTTAGGGGGGTCGATACCTATATCGATTACCCCTAGGAGGCTC